>CM055847.1:26614352-27814352 GCA_029490765.1 Euthynnus affinis | reverse complement strand
ACGTAGATGCTGACGACGAGGTAAGACTGGCCGTTGCCTTGTGTTGGTCTCACTCCTAACACAAGTCTTCTTTGATATGCGTTTTTTTCACATCTGCCACCCTCCTATCACCCATCTATACACACAGTGACTGCCTGTGTCCATCACTGCCTGCTCAGACAGAAGCATCAAGTGCACTGTAGATGTGGTGCGTGTCAATAACTAACTTCAAATTTGGGCAAGAACAAATGAGACATTAAAAAAAGAGTGGAGGTCAGAAAAGGGACGTTTCAATCACCTGTTTTTGCCTCCAATCTCTATCAGGATTAAATATTAATTATTTGCCAATAGCAAGTCCAAACTAAACTATTTTTCAATTATATTTTTATTTATCTTTATCTAAACAATACAGTTGCAGTGCACTGCATTAAAATAGATATAAGAAAATACACTGTCAGTATCTGTTGTGGAATGGAACTTTTGACAGCCTCTTTAGAGATGTGGTTAACCAGTGAAAATACACAAAATTACACTTTTTTTTTTTTTTTTTTTTTTTTTTTTTTTAAACAGAATGGTCTCATAATTAACTGAAACTGCTGGCTGCTGTTTGTTCAGTGTACATGCTCCATAGTTTTCACGCTGTTCACTCACTCACAACACTGAATAGTTCTGCTTTGTTGTTCGACAGATGATAACCAATCCGTTAAAGCTACCAATGCGTAGGATTTGAAAATATCTGCCTTTTGCAACTTTTATTGGTAGTATTCAAACAAACACTGTGGCAGACAGAAGGGGTAGCAGCATGTATTTTGTATATTTTAGGATATGTATGCATGTCTAACATTACAAGGCCATGCAGAAATGGGAATGCAATAGGTACTCAGGACAACATCCATATTCATAGCTGTGGACTATAAAAAGTCTAAAGAGAGGTACTCGAGAGGCTAATGAATGACAAAATTGCCTGTTTGCCCTGAAATGCTGCGCTGTATCCTCACTTTTAAAAACATCCTTTAACTACATTAAAGACCCCTGACAGGTTTGTTTTGTATCTCATTCTTAGGAAAACATCCTCTGTCTGACTCATAGCAGGTTAGTTACCTCGTCTACCTTTTAACCTCTACCTTTTAATTAGGCAGGCTGGGATTACAGCATTCATCTGCTTCCTCACTGTTATTGAGGTGCTGCAACCTTTGACACCAGAGTTGTCTCTACAGCCTGTAATGGGTTGAAACAAGGTCCACTGCTGGAACACACAAATTAACACAAATACATACACATACACACATGAAGTTACACACACAGGCAGACAAATACACACACACACACACACACACACACACCTGGGAGATCAGTTGGAGGCAGGCCCAAAGGGAGATGCTGGGGTGTGAGGCACCCTGCTTTAACAGCTGGGGAGAGATATTATCTCATAACATCAGGCCTGGAAATGGATCCTCCCCAGATACAACCAGCCAGGAGTTTAGGTTCATACATTCATGCATACTAGGGCTCTGGAGTGTGCCTCATGGTTGGGTGTTAGACTATGACCTGACTCTTAAAGCTGAGGACCCCCAACTCTCTTTTATTCTTCTTTGTTTTTTTCCTCTCTAAAAGCCATGTGTCTTTTCTTCATATCTCAAATTCCCCTCTGGCAAAGTGAGCTTTTCCATGCCTCTACAACTTTTCATTGGTTCTTTCTATTTCTTTTTTGCTACGAAGCCATGTCTGAGATGTTGTTACTTTTATACAGTGTTTGTTGAGTATTTCAGTAGAATTACTGGGGTTGTGCATCCTATTATATTTTTGCATTAAATTGAAAAAAATTCAAATAGCCTGTGCCAGGATAAAAATAAAGGGAAAAGTATGCTAAGAGGCCTGTTTATGTGCCTTTTATAGTGCAAGACACAAGCTTCTTCTAACAGAGAGTTACAAAATGATAAAAAATGTCATAAATATTTTTAAAAGCCAATATCCAGCCCCAATTAAACCCTTCTTTGTGAGGTGCTGTAAAGTGCTAAAGTAAGGCAGGCATGGAATCCATTTCCCTTTAGGAGGCATGTGGTCAAGTGGCCTTGTTGATAAGAGCCATCACAATGTGATTTATCACAGACACATCCCCCATACTCTCTCTGACTGATTTACACTAGTGAAAAATGCAGTGCTACACAACTCATCCCAAAAAGAGGATTCCTCACTGTAAACAGGCAATACCTAAATCTGTTACTGACCTCTGCAGGCATCAGGCTACTAACAAGCTAGTGGATTTAAATCCAAGTATTTTATGTCTTCAGCATTCTTAGAGACCAGAAAGTAAAAGCCATGTTTCTCGGTAGTGTAAATAGGTCCTAATCTCTGCTTCACTCTGTGGCCCTGTCCTCCCCTATTGAGGCCATGCCTGCCCTGGTGGTCATTCTCAGAGCAGGGAGGTAGGGTAGCCTCACTGGCCCCAGGGCCATCACTCACCTGGGGGCAGGTCCGGGTCGCTGGGGGCAGCTTGCTGGAGGCGGCGGGGCTTGGCCACAGCCTTGGAGCTGTCTGACACACTGCGACTGGTGGAGCTGGAGCCACTCTCGTGGTCATCCTGATGAAAAAACAAACAAGGCAGCACGTGAGGATTGGTAGTTAAGTAAACACAGACTTCCACACAGACCTATATAGAATTTGGTGCCTTTAGAAATGCTGTGACAGTTATTCATAATATTATAACCAGATTAAGTTCTTATTTATTATTATTTTACTATAGTGTATAGTAGTAGAAAAGTACATTAATACAGTGGAGTGTGCAGGTCCTGTAGCTCCTGTCTACATGCTAACCTGTGTTTCTATGTAATGCTTTGATTATAGCAACTATCATGGATATATGATAGTTGATTTTTCAACTATCATGTATCCACAGATTATCTTGCTTGTGTTAATCAGGTTGTAATCACAGTAACCACAGTACCCACACTGAACTATTTCACTCTGTCAAATTACTCTTGACATGTATAAACAGCTATGTGCAGTTCCCCTTTTCTGCACATGCACCACAGAGGTCAGAGAGTGAAACCAAACTCTGGTAAATGGAAACAGCACAACAACTAGTCTAATCTAACTGTTACCGTTATCTGGTTATTGAGGGTAATCAGGATATTTGTCTGTGTGCTTGAGTATCTGTCTTCCTGCATGGTTGTGTGTGCAATGAGCACAGGGGTGATTAGGGGGGCATCAACCATACACCACTGTTTTTAAGGCCCCCTTTACGCCAAACCTTCCCACTAACCGTCCTCCCATACCCATTTAACAACCAGCTCCATAGGCTCTACAAATAAACTCTGGTCCTTGGATGAGAGGCGTGAAGGTCTCTCCTCCACAACATCACATGTCATCAGCACTCAGAGACCAGCGGCCTGTTAAGCTCAGGAATGCAAGTATAAGATCTATGTGTGTGTTTGTGTGTGTAGAGTAATGACGATGAAATGGACATCCCCTTCAGAGATGAGGCTGAAGATAAACAAAATGGGATTGGGGATGAGGAGGTTATTTATTGGTTCAGCTTGGAGAGTGCCTCAGTCTAGCGGGAGCTCTGTGACTAAGACATAAGGTGCAATTAAAACAATAAGGACATGAGGAGAAACAGTGGAGGGGTTATGAGTTTGCAGTTAAAGAGCTAAAAGCCAAGGAATTTCAACACATCTATAGGGATAAATACAATTTTAACTTAAACCTGCAGTGCAGAACTTTTCCATAAAAATGAAAATCCACTACATTCAAAGCCCTCGCCAAACGAGTTCACACAATGCTGATTAAATCTATCACTGCCAGATAAATTTCACTGTCTTTAATATACTGGAGGTTTTAATCTGGTGTCAGGTTTGACATTCCTGCACTGGCCAGAGGAATGCATACTGAGCACCAGAGACTTCCACTGGTCGAGCCAGCTAACTTACAGTTTAGCCCTCTGCTAACTTAAATGGGGATAAAATAATTTAATCATGTGGCTCTTCTACACTTTCCAAATGTTATTGGACTGAATGAATGAAATTCTGGGTTGTGTGACGTTCAAAACAATTTATCCACACTTTTACAGCCGCAAGAGTAGCGACAGAGTACGTCATGGCGGACCGTGTCAACAGTGTTTTTGTAATTACTCTCAATGCCAGAGGGGGGAGACAAAAGGCCCGCACTCCAGCTTTAAGCATACCAAATTCACAAATGCACAAAAATAGAAAATCATCTAATAGGAATTCCCATGTTGTTCCTGTTGATAATATTTTTTTTTTTTGAGTAATATGTTTAAACACTCTCCTAAAGTTTAAAGCAGAAAAAACAAGGCTTTCATATCTGATGTCATTAACTGAGAAACCTTGGAGAAGCTCCATTAACAATAAAGAGGCCATCTTTGTGGACTTGTAAAATTTCTACTAGCAGATTGTCATCTTCTCCAGAGGGTCTTGGTCATCGTGTTTCCAAGTTTTAGCAGAGGCTTGTTGTCTTGTTTCCAAGTTTTAGGAGGACTTGTTCATGTTCACAACTTTTTATTTAACAGTTCATAATCAAAGGTTATGGGACTAAAATTTGTCAAATCTGTTTTTGCACTCAAAAAGACAAATATTTGTCCAATTTGGAATGTAGCCAAACACTACTGTAAAACCCTCTTTTACTCTAAATTAAAGGTTCTACGAATAGGGGAAAGCAGCCTACATCAGAATCAAATCACAAAAGACATACTATGACTACTAGAACTACACTTCTCTACAGCTACTATGTATCATTGAACAAATACCTCATATTCATATTCATATTCACAGTAGACATAATCCTGCAGCAGAGAATGGTAGGAAGAAATGAAAAAATAATTAATGCACAGAAAAAGTCTACCATAAAAGGGAAAGAGAAAAGAAACCAAACACATTAGAACCATTCTAAAAATAGAGACGTCAAGAAAAAAGGTGGAGGGTTGAGTGAGTTAACCCCCAGTATGGCATTGATTAGGGGTTACTACAGCACTGTAACCTTTTCACAGTCAGCCTGGGCGGTAAGTTAGTCAGACAATCCAGACAAAGAAAGGGAGCGATCACATGTGTTTAGCATTTAAACAGGGGATCAGCGTGGCAGAGTGTCTCAGGAGTCTCCCCTTATCCTGACTAGTGTAAACACTAAAGGTGTCAAAACCAAATATATTTGGCTACTCCATGCGCGCGCACACACACACACACACACACGCACACACACTTATTCACACATGCTCAGATGAGCAAATGAAAACCCACAGCCACACCTTTCAGGCAAGTGACATGCTGTATGTACATGTACATCACACAATTAAAACACACACACACACATTCTCTGGTTCTGACATTTAATGACAATGAACTCCTTTCTCTCTCTCTGTGCGTCTGAGTAATGAAGATTAGGTTTTAAACATACTTTGCATAATTTGAGTTGTGGACACATTGACAGAGAAGCAAGTATCCCCCAGTGCGGTAGAGTAAACATGCAATTGCCAAAAGAGACGAGAGAGGCTCTGGCAGAAATATTTACACTTTAGTTCAGGAAGGTCCTTTGCGGTAGAGCTGCACTATGCAAGCAGTTTTTTCTCCATCACTGAGTGGTGGGAATTGGTAAACAGAAGGGGAGGAATAATAAATACTTCATCAAGGTTCCAAAGAATAGAGATTGGCAAATAATAAGATGTAAATTTGTTGCTCATTATTCACACTTCATTTGTTAACTTGCCATCACTTCAAACGGTGCATCTACACCATTTAGAGATATGTCAAAAAAAAAGAAAGAAAGAAAAAAGGCTGTTTTTCCGATGAGATAACTTTATAATGAGACATGCTCTCATGTTGAGGTGTTTAGTTTACATCACAATACGCTACTTGAGCACATTAGAATTAGAAACAGTCTCCCTCTCCAGTAGACTCTCACATCTATACCTAAAGGAATGCCTTGCCCTGCAGGCCGAGAGTACACCAAGTTCAACAACTCAAACTGCCACTAAAGGACATGACTGCCAAATTTGGAGGTAGCGCAAAAGTGCTCAATGTCACCGTGGGCAGTGAGCTATTCTCCAGAGGCGAAAAATGCCTTTTCAGAGGGAAGCCCTGGGACAAATGAAGCCTGCCTCAGCTGCTGCCGGGTAAACTGATCCCTCCAATGCCACGGCAGGGCACAGGACAGGGAGGGAGGGATGGAGGGAGAGAGAAGGAGGGAAAGACAGAGGGACTGGGAAAAGGGGGGGTTTGCTTCCCCTGCAGGCATGTCAACTCAGCTGTTGACCAAAGATGACGGTAGCAAAAACGGAAAAGGGAGACGAGAGACAAAGAGATAAGTGGAAAAAATAACACAGTGAGAGAAAGTGAAACTGTTAGACCGAGGGCAGTTGAGAGGCAGCGAAAGTGAGAGAGATAATGAGATCAGAACAGAGGCATAGAAAAAAAAGGAGCAGGTCCTGGCAGTGTGAGTGACAGGCGAGGGGGACCCCCTACTCAGAGGGTAAGTGGGCACCCATGGAGGGTTAGGGCACAGGAAGGCCAAACCTGACCTCTGTCCCCCTGCAGACGTCTGGCTCAGTCAGGGACCAGGAGGTAGTGTGTTGAGCATGTCTGGAGGGTCGACCCTCATCTGAGCTGCTCAACACATTATCTGAACGCCACCACCACCTCCAGCTATTGCAAACAGTATCTTTGTAGATACTGTCACGCTTTTACTAGTACAAATAAACCAGCTATGGCTCATAAATTCCAGCAACCACTCATATCCTAACTGCCTTTTGTGGAAGTAATTTACATGTAAACTGTTGTGTAAATATGTTTTTTTTTTCAGCTTTATTGTTAAGTGGAACATATCAGGTTATAGCAAAAAGAACACTGAACAGTGTGACGTGAGGACACCTGACAGGATATAATAAATTAAGTTGTCCACTTCAATTTCAATATAAACGGGTTGGTTTCGACGCATCTGAAATTGTTTCACAAATACACTCAAAATAATTTCAGCCTTCTGAAAATCATATACAGTTATCAGTCAAACATCTGGACACATCTTCCCATTCTCTTGAATGAGAAAGTGTGTCCAAACTTTTGACTGATGCTGTATATACACACACATTACAAAGTGTAAAGTGTGGGTGGAGGAAAAAAAAAGTAATGGTCTGCAATTTCTTGTCATTTGTGGCTTTCACATTGAAATGTGTTGGCCTAAAACAACAAAACTGCCACTGTTTGTGTTATTGCTCAATGCAATATTCCTGAAAAATAAAATATGACATATTCTTTTTCCTCCCCAGATTACTAGGCAATTGTTCAATTTCAGTTGAACATACAGGGAAAAAATGAGTTGGCGGAATTTAGCAGCAGACTGGCCTGCCTTCTTGAAACTGCCTGATCTTTGAAACCCAAACATTTTTAAAACTGGTCAATTTCACACAGTTTCAGCAGATTAATGGGAGCATGCAGAAGACCATTGCTGGGTAAATACACTCTCTGTTATTGTTGTTTTTCCTCTGCAGGTCGCTGGCGAACTCATGCTGACATCAAAGCAGCAGGCCTGGAGATTGGAGGCCAGGCAGTGGAGGGCAAACGCCTATGGAGTGAGAAAATAAATGAAGGAAACCCAATAGCTCCTTATCTCAGACAGACCTCCTCCCAAATCACTCAGACAAACACACAGACACACAGACAGGGTCTGACATGTAGAGGCCCTGTCCTCCATGTGAGGGCCCACAGAGCACCATCCCTGGGGAGGGTCCAGCAATCAGACCTCCTCCGTCCTACTACAAAAACACTCACGGACAACACATTTTGCCATCCAGCTTTTTTCAAACCTAATGCCAAACCTCTTTAGCACTGGCTGCTGGGGAATGGTAGGAGACACTGTGGATGTGATGGATTTCAGATTGTTTTGCCAGAGAAACACTGAAAACATTCACTGCTAACGTGATACACACAACCCACAGTGAGCACAGACCACACTGCTCTGCTTTTAGAACAAGCAGAGCAGTTCTCAGCCCTATTATTTGTCAGGTGGATGTAACAAATCACATTTAGTCTTGTTACTGTAACAAAGTGGGATTTTTGTGTATTTCTTGACTAGACCGCAACAGCAAGGCCAGGCCTACACACGCAAAAGCCTGTCACTGACCACCACCTATGAGTCACCACCTATGTGATGAAGTTACATCATTGGATGGTTGTGGCCAGCAAAAGCCAGCCAAAGACCACTGAAACTAAGTATCCCAGAATGCATTTTGCACCAACACTTTTAAACATGTATGTGAGAAGAGGATCTGTGCGCCATCATCAGTGTGATTTAATGTCAAGGTTTTGACTCAGTCTTATTTGAAAGTCTGCCTTTTATTCTGCTGTTAAGTGGCAGTCTATTTAATTTATATGGCTTAATAATGCTTAATGCACCTCTTTGGTGTCCATAGCCTTTTTTATTTATTGTTGGTCATTTAATTTAATTGTCTTGAGTTTTGTCCTAAGACTAATAATCAGTGGTAAGCACAGGCTGCAAAGTGCCCGTCTATAGAAAAGGAATGCACTGTTGGTTTGGACATGAGGAATCAGTGGTGCAGTTCTCACCCAGAAACAACGTGATGTTGTTCCACTAGTGTATACAAAAGCATGTGTTTTTTAATTTAAAAGTTCTATCATATAACATTATCATATAAAATTTGTTCTCCCTTGTTTTAACAGTGATGACCATGATTCTCATAAGAATGGTTTCCAGCTGGCACAAAGAGGAATGAAACATGAAAAGTGGCTCACTGTTACAAACATACAGTCACAGTTTGGAACGGTTCCAGTAATGTCAAACTGTACGTGGCCACTTCTTTTACACTTGAACTGCTCAGCCCATTGATGACGACCCCACTGGAATGTAAGCTGAGGGGAACAGAGCTCATCGCAGTTGACTCAAATTACCTTTTCTTTAACGTCCCTTGGCTTCGAACACATCCATCAGCTCAACTAAAAATTAGCTGCTAATGGGTTTTTAATGAAACTGTAACAAATGCAGAAAGCCATTACACCATGATTAAAGACATGGGTTTCATTTTCTCCTCAAAACGGAGGTAGACTGGAGAAGGCCGATGCAAGCCAAAGCTGTAAGGACAGAATTTCACACACTCTCCCTCACGTTCAAAACACTCAAAAGTGCTTGAATATTACTATTATACTCTGTCATTTCTGTACAGATACCAACACAGACGCCACAATCATATTCTAATGACAAACACTTGAATACAACACCATACACAAATGCATATACACATTCAGCCTAAATATAAAGAGCCATACTCTTAAAAACAAAGTAGAGCTGTGCAGCTGGAATCCATGGCAGATTGGAGGGATTAGAGCCCGAAATGAACCCAGATGAATATCACATCGTGTGACATTCTGAATAATTATCTCAATGAAAACAGCTCATTATAAAAATGTGATCTCTCTCTCTTTCCCCTCTCCTCAAGTAATTAAAACCACTACTGGGAAAGAAAATCCCCATTTACAGTGAATGTACGGCACTAATGAAATATTACAGTCATGAAGTGTACACAATGTGCTACAGTATTTAAACTGAATTGGTGTAAAGTGCCAGACAACATAAGATCAGTATAACAAAGATAAATTGTAAAAAAAAAAAAAAAAAGAAAAGAAAATTCAGCTTACAGCAGTAACCATATCAACCAAAAGATAAAGCTGCTTTTATGATTTTGGAATCTGAAGTGTTTCTATTTATAATCTAACAGTGCATGGT
This sequence comes from Euthynnus affinis, assembly GCA_029490765.1. Lineage (NCBI taxonomy): Eukaryota > Metazoa > Chordata > Actinopteri > Scombriformes > Scombridae > Euthynnus > Euthynnus affinis. Next base: position 27,804,629 of record CM055847.1, on the reverse strand, counting down.
GAATTACAGTTAAAATACCATATCACAAACTTCTACATTTTAATATGTAAACATTCAGTAGTCTACAACTCCAACTTGAAATGTGCAGTTTACACAATTACATAATTAATGTTCAGCCTCTGGATATCAAAGGCAAAGCTCGTGTTCCTAATATGGTCTTTCCAAGTCAATTTTCTTTTGTGAAACCACACATTGCAACTGTGGTAAATACTCAGCACATTCTGAATATTAACAGTAAGATAAACAAAATACCCTTGATTTTAAATGAAAGAGAGGCAGTCCATTAAAATATGCATCCAAGCCTGGTTTACTTGAAATGCTTGTTTATTTCATTAGAGTCAAATGAATTATCTATAATCTGTGTCTTTCAAAACCTTCATACCTACATAATTACCCGACCACATCAGAGAATAGACAGACTTGCGGGATTTCTTTGGAATCATTTCGTACGAGGGCAACTTTTTACAAGGTCTGTAATAGCAGAAGTGTTACTAAGCACATGTTATCCCTGCAAACTGTTACAATAAAAGCTCTAGGTTAATTTTCCAAGCCTTCTTTCTTTCAGAAGCCCAAAATATAACATGTTCATTAAAGAGAGGGTTCAGGGGCATGGAAAAGATTCAAATGGATCTGCCAAAAGCAGACTGCACAATTACAAAACTATTTCACTCTAAAGCGGGAAGAATCACAACGACAGTACTGGTGATGTCATGCTGGAGATCTCTGCCAAGAGTGCCTCCACTGTACCCAAATCAAACTGGCTATGTTTAATATCTGCCTCCAACATGCCCAGAATAACAACAAAGGCAAACAGGGATCCCAGTTACGGACCAGACCCACGGGGAGCAACAGACGCATTTCTGACATCTCTGTATTTCGTTTGGACGTCTTGTTCAGCGGTTGTCCTTGTATTGTCTTCACCTGAGAGGACACGATTGATCGCAGTTGTAGAACAGAACTTTTACTGAGTGACAGTAAACGATTTGTACAACAAGGGCTTGATGTACAGGAAGTGCTACATGTTAAAACAACCTTAAGTGTTAAGAGGCACAAGTCAAGCCTCAAGCTTAATGACCTCCTCAAATGTCTTCAACACTGTATAGAAATTATGACAAAGGCCTGTTTTACAGCATCTTAGTAACATGGACCAATCAATAACATTATTGTCCATTACTAACTGTGAGCTGTTACTATAGACATATTACATTCTGTGGTATTGGTTTAAAACCTAAGACATTTTCTTCTCTTATAAGCAAACCTCAAGTAATACAAGCAGAAACAAATCTTGTGTTCACGGTACAGTAGCTGTTGCTGCTCCAGTTAAAGTGTGCATAATTCTCCATTAATCTAGTAAATCTCAAAGCCAGTGTATTCGTGCATGAAATCGGTTCCTTTGTTACAAAATAGCTTTTTTTCGCTGGACATTTACCACAACAGTAAGCAGGTCAGCAATAATACGTTACAAAGAAAAGGGAGCTCTGAGGTCACTGCTCTTTCATCCTAGCTAACAATATTTGTTTTCCACAATTGTTGTTCAAACAAAAGGTTTTAAGTCATAGTAACTCCAATCCCAAGGCTTGATTAAAAGCCAAGAACAAGGAATTCAGACAGGCTAGTGACTAGTCCTGATGTAGGTGCCGTGATGGAATTTGGAACCAGGCGGAACAGTCTAAATCACTGCTGTCTCCTTTTTCTTTTCATTGGAGCCCATTCAAATTCTGCCCAGTGACCTCTTACTGTTAACATACCATGTTCCTGCTGGTGACCAACACTTTTAGTATCATTGCACCTGACACACCTGGCTGTGCCGCTGGTGAAAAGCAGATAGCAAAAAGGAAAGGGCCAAGGAAAGAGAAAGAAATAGAAAAAAAAGAGAAGAGAAAGAATGGTTAAGACAACAAAAAGCCAAGACAGAAAAGAAGAAAAATCGGAGAGGGACAACAGGAAAGTGGGGGGAAAAAAAATCAAAAGAGAAGGAGACACAGAGAGAGAATGGGAAAAAGGGAGAAATTGTTCCTGATTTAGATCTGAGAGGCTCTGGTCCTTCAGATGTCTCCATCAGCTAACCACAAGCCCAGGCTGAGCATGTGAGGCATGCTGCTTACGCTGGCACAGCTACCCCCTAAATGCTAATAACTGCAATGTGTTAGCTACAATAAAACACTCCACACAGACCCCTGACATACACACACACACACACACGCACACACGCACACACGCACACACGCACACACGCACACACACACACACACACACACACACACACACACACACACACACACACACAGAGGCATGCGCAAAAGACACACACCTCTTAGTCAAGTCAGCTACGTCTCACAGGGGAATTCCCAAATGTAGGGCAAGATTTTAATTTAACCTGTTAGTCAATTTCTATTCCAAATAATAAATAGTTCCTAGATATTTGCCAATTGTTTATTATGGAGTTCCACTATAAGAGCAATCCAGCCATTCTGCTTTATCAAATGAAATTAATTATTGATCTTTGTAAATGGTAAATACAATCAGCATCCTATAGAGATCTGTCTATCTTGGTTAGTTGTCTACAACTAGTTATCAGGACCTGATTTGAATGTAAACATTGTTAACTTCCATCTCTCCGAAACTATGCCATCCCTATTCCCAGTTTCGCCCATCATTTCATATACAATATTAGGCACATAATACAAGACATAAGCACCCCTTGAACAATGTAAGCACCAGCCTCCAAGAACAGCGCAAGCAGGGGCTGAGGCTACTCTGACAACTTAATTGCACATGTGAGGTGCAGCTGGAAGGCACGAACTGTAGAGGCCTAAGTGTTCTTGGAGAGTATCAATGTTCTGAAACCAGCAAGATAGAATAAATCAAACAGAGAGAAATGGGAGAGGACTTTCCGTCAATGTTGAGAAATACCAAAGCCATATTGCAGGAGGTTTGAGCACGCAAGCGGAATGCAGCAGGCCTCATGTTTGCATAGCTTTTATACACCGGGTTCCAAAGCAACTGAGGTACTGTCAACATTCATCAACTAACTTGAGAGATGGAAAACTGTCAACCTTACTTTGGAAACAAATCATTTCAATTGCGTCCTTGTAACATCTTGGAGCTATAACCTAGTCCTTGTCCATGGATCTCAGGTCTCTTATTGTCTTCATCAGTGTAATGAAAAGAGACATGCTTCATTCCTTAAAGGGGAACTCCACCAATTGTACACATCAAAGTCTGTTTAGGTCTTAAGGAGTACTACTGCGCATGTGAAAAAAAAAAAGTATAAAAGGCCTTTTGTGGCTCCAGAATAAGCTACGAGAAGTCTGACAAATTGCCTCAGATGATGTCACTGATCTGTCTGCTGTCGAGTTGAATACTCAAAACTAGGATTTGAAGGTTTAAACGCATTTGAAAACCTTAAATGGGATTTGAACATTTAAAATGTGAACATTTAAAGGTTATATTTGTAAGAATCAGAAATTCCTTCTCATTAGTGACACCGGTGGCCATTAAGTGAGCTGCAGTTGACCCAGTCTGGGTCTTTCACATAGAAATCCGTCCACAGGCTGACAGACAGACAACCGAGAAAGTCGGGGAAGGTCTCATTTTTAAGTTATGATACGACTCATTCACTCATTGGCAGCAAAAAAGATTAACACATGTAAATAGCTTCACAATTCTTACATATAGAACCTTAAATAATAATGTCTGTAATGTTACTACATTTTTATTTCAGTTTCTATACACAGCTTCAGATTTGAATCTCCAAAAGACAAGTGTTAGGCTTCTGCACGTCATGCTCAAAAAACTTTAAAGTTTTGTAGTCATGCAAACATTAAAAGCGGTTACTCAACACATTCATATCTTTAATCTTTCACATTCTATTTTTCACTTTTAAAGCCATCGCTTTTAATCTCAAGCCTTACTTTTTACCTTTCAAGTATTCATTTCAGTTTGATTGAATGTGAATATGATTGTGCCTCATACTACCGTAACTCAACCAACCGGTATCTCAATATCTCTAATCTCTGTTCTGTCAACTGGAAGTTATAACTGTCTGAAAGTTTTTCTGAAAGATTTGGAGCAAATGCAACTCAATTATGGCACGTAAGTTCAGTTCTTATCATGTTGGTCATTTTAGTGAGGCAACGTGGTCTGTGTCAAGCCAGGGCGATACACTCCTTAAATCTGCATGTTTATTATCTTTTCAGCTAACCATATGCCCTCTCCACACAATCTGCTTTTCTCCTCTCCCCCACCATGGAGAGTGACATGTTGTGCAATTATTCATATCACATTCTTCTTCTCTTACCCACACATTACAAGGGCCCTTGCCAGCCCAGATAAAAGCAAACACTACCAACTCCGGCACACTCTGGGATAAGTGGAATCTAACTCGTATACTAACACATAAAGTAGAGCAAGGGAGCTACATCTGAAACGATCAATATTCCTCTGGCTTAAAGAATCATAAAGCATTACATATAAAATGTTTTATAACAGAATCTAATATAAGGAAAAATAAAAGATTCACACTCTACCAAAAAGCATGCTACTAGTTCTCCATAGGTGATTTTATTGGTTAAAATGTCCTTCCTTATACCGCATTATCATTTCTATAATAAGATTGAAATTATTCATAGGTCAAAGGGGTTAGGGTCTGCTAAATGGAGCACACACTCACCCTGAGACATAAAACACAGACCACCCACAGTTTGTGTAACATGGAGTCATACAGCCTACCTTTTGCCATTAAGACATTACACACAAAGACATCGAGTTACTGTGTTACTCCTTTTTGTGCCTTTCTGTCTCACCCAAAGTAAACGTGAAATGTATCCATCTCTATTTCTCTATTAATATGTTTAAAGCAATTACAGGAAGAGGAGCATTGTTTAAAAAAAAAAGCCAAATGTGGTGGTTTTAGTCTAAACAACAACCAAAAAACTAAATAACTTTTAACAGTGTCTGTTTAGATTTAAGACTAATAAAGCAAACTTAACTGCAACACAATATCTTCCCAGAATTTCTATCAGAAGAAAGCACTAATAAAGCGAACATTAACCTTAATTGCAAGGTAATCGTTTCCCAGACTGCAATATCACCAGGAGCACCCAGCAAATAATAAGCTCCACTGAGGGATTGCTGTAGTCCGGATGGCCTGAGAGCAAGGATTAAGCTGTGGAGCGGCAGCATCCTGCCCAGAATGTATTGATCACCACTTGACTCACTGGATGCAGGAAGCCGCTGGGTTTAATTTTTCCCCCAACTGCTTTCCTGTGTCTGAGGACTGTCTGAGGAGCTGAAGTAACCTCATCCCACCAGGAACCCAAACCTCAAAGACAAAGCAGTGTAACACTGTGGGTTGTGTATCGTTAGCTGACTCAAAGGCAATGGTGGCTGGCTGCAAGGCCTTCAGCTGGAATGACACAGTTTTGCTTTGCCTTCTGCAGATGCTTTAAATTAATCTGGAATGCCAAACAGAGACCAGTGCAATAGGTCACTCTGGAGAAGCTGAGAACTTGAATGAGGGGACAAACAGATATAGCTCAGTGAATTATTACACGATTGGTTTAAGTCCTAGAATTATGATTTGTTGGAAACTATTTATTTGGCTTTGAGACTTTTTTTATTCAGCATGAAACAGACTTACTGACCAGAGCCTTGTTTCCCAAAAGCATTTTAAGGCAAACATGATCGTAAAATCCATCTCACGAATCTTAAACTTATGAGGTGTTTCCCAACAGCATCACAACAGAAGACAGTCTTAGATTTGATCGTAGACTAACGAGTGACTCCTACCCACTTGTAGGAGGCTAAAAGCATCTTAAGAAGCTCCAGCAGCTACAGGAGGAACCAAAAACACTGATGTTCTTAAATGACATTTGATATAAAATTAATATGTAATGTTTAACTTAGAAAATAAGAACAGAAAATGAAAATAAGACATACACAAATCAAATCAACAATTGATTTGCACAATTGATCTGCCAGTTTCTGTCCTCACTGTCCCCCTCTCTTTCATCTTCATCTCTTCCTGATGGTATATTTTCAGGTTCTGCCAACTTCTCTTTTCTTTATATTTAATTTATGGTGCCTATATTGTTTGCCACATGCTTACATATAGAAAGTCTAACACAGACAATGTTTACTTTCTTAAACTGACTTCCGCCCAGTAACATGAATGATAAAGGGCAGCAAGCTGGAAGCTGTAGACTGTTTACTGCACATTAAGCTTGTTTTCATACTGAACAATTTCAAGTCTAAAACATTTCTTGGTGTAGTCTGTAACGGCTTACACACAGTCAAATATGCAAACTTTATTTAAAAACGTACTCAGCATCATCTTCAGCACCACGGACAGTCGACATTAAGATGGTATGCACGTTTGCTCACTCTAAAGTACTGCTCTGGGAACTGCGTGGAGAAATTTTGTTTCAATGAACACGCTAAGGAAATACCCTTAAAGATCCCACTACAGACATGTTTTAAGACATTTAAAAATACTCAGCTTGTAATAATAATGTGTGTCTGATATGGTTTTTCAAAAGGAAAAACAAAAACTCTAATAATTACTACATTAAAATGACACTTCTTCATTCTCCCTCAGTGGAAACTGAACACAAGATGTCTCCTACTTCACTGAAATGAGCATTCTCAGTGTTTGTGCAGAGGAGGCTTCAACTTTCTACATCACACTTGTGCAAGTTGTGCATATGGACCAGGATTGGCTCCCAAACTAGTTGTGATGTGACAAATTATACTCATAGGGAAATGCCTTAAACTCAGATTTTGTTTAACACAGAAACTTTCCACTTTCAACAGATGAATGTGAGAACAGCCTTCTAGTGTCAAACTCTCATATACTAGCAGCTGTGGCTCAGGAGGTAGAGGAGGTCATCCAATAATCAGAAAGGGAGCAGTTCGACCCCCGACTCCTCATGTCCGCATGTTAAAGTGTTCTTGGGCAAGATACTGAACCCCAAATTGCTCGCGATGGTTGTGCCAGCACCTTGCACAGCATTGACGTTTGAGTGTGTGAATGAATGGCTGAGCAAGCCGCAGATTAAAAAAAACACTGTGAAGCTCTTTGGATAAAACCACTATATAAATGCAGGCATTCACCATTTTTACATATATCATTCTGCACAGTGAAGCTCAAACATCCAACTGTAGGAACAAGAAGAACAACACATTTTTCACTGAAGGGGGATTCACTTTTAAGATCAATTGTTATTGGGAAATGAAGCCCAGAAAGTCTCAGCATTATTACAACATCCAAACCTTCCTTATATATAAACAGTCCTGTCACCAAGTGGGTTGGTTTGAGGCTACAAACATACAGTATATGGGACAAAGACAGTGGGAACCTTCATCTCTGGTCATAGTCTTCTCTCCATTGTCATCAGAAAATACTCCCATTCTTGCCTATATGAGTCAAAATGTTGATTGACAATTTATTAAACTTATGCACATCTCTGCCCGTATTTCAATTGTTAGAGGGCAAATTTGTAGATGGGTCATAAAACAAACATGGACATGTGTTTTCAGGAAAAGTTTACATGAATGCCTGACAAACTATAAACACTCCGGAGCCTTCATCTTCATGGCCATGGAAATGCTGCCATTTTTAAGGCAAAACGGTCAAATACAAAAACAAATATGAAGGCCTACACACATAGACCCTTTCCTAACCACTCCCAAATAAATATTCTCTGATGTTTAACCTACTTTTGTCTCTCTATATTTCTCTTTGTCTCTCATCAGAACACTTGCTCTGGCTTCCAACCTGCCTGAGGAATCCACAGTGTGCCAACATTACTCCATGTTTTTATTATCAGTCAGAGATGGGTTTTGTTACTGCTACGAGGGGATGGATTCAAGGAAAATAGATTCTCCAAAGCTCCATGTCTTCGCCCTCTGTCTCCTCAGTCCTGAAGACAAGGCCCCGCTGAGCTGATGATCAGACGGATTTATGGTGCAATCTCTGTAAGCCATTTGCTCCCTGCGAGCCGGAGAATCAAAGGCAAGATTTCCGGATGGCATCGGGACAGAGATTATCCAGTTTGTGCTATCTGATTGCAAACTCCCAAAGGCTGTTTTCTTTTACTTGTTTAACTTTTTCCTTTGTGTTTTCTGACTTGTGAAAGATGAGAGTTGCACAAGCACAAACAGACTGGGTTTCATTCTATCAGAAGAGACTGTTTACTATGGAGGCTGACAGTGAAGGTATATTTGATTGCATAATAATGGACTAAATCATACTGACATTTTTGAATAATATAGTCCTCATTAAAAATGAATTTTAGTGCCTTTATTTGCATAAAACATGTTGAATGTTTTGTCACTTTGTATTTATATTTACAGTCTATCAACAACAATTGTAGTTTCTTAACTTAGACCATAAAGTAAAGCATTAATAGCACCACAACAGGCTACACACAGAAGGTGGTAACAGTCCATACATCAAAGGTTTCCTATTCAGCGGGTTGTGGATTCAAACCACACGTTAAAGCATTAGCATCTAAAGTATAACAGCTCCAAAACAGGGAATCAACTGTGCATCTGAGGTCACAATGTTTTAAAACGTGTGCAAATAATAGTTTGACATTCAAAAGTCATGTATCACATCTATACATTTCTGTTTAACTTCTGAAGTAGTAATTGCTTTGTCTATTAGGTGATAGATTTCCTCAAAGAACCAACTTTGAGTTTTTAAGAATTCAAGAAGGGGATCCCTAATTCACATGTATTACCCATTATTTAGGAGTAATGCTGTTTGGTGGTGTGAAGCCCTAAAAATAGTTTGGAAGGAATCTAACAGAAGAAAGGGCCTAGTTGGACCATATGCCAAACCAACAAGTCTCAGAGGCACCTCCCCAAATCATCTTGAGGCAATGCATCAATCAGAACCTCCACATCAGTGGCAAATGCACTCAGCGGCCATAAAACTCCCAGATCAAGCAGCGAGCCGAGCCAAAACCAGAGAGGCTCTCCTCGGTAAACCCAAGCCCTTATCTTTGTCTCATAAAAAATAAAGAGTGCTTGGGAGTGTTACTGTAACTGCTGTCCAGCCAGTTCCTCTCCGTCTTTGCTGATCACACCTCATCTTCAACATCTGGAGCAGTTTACCAAGATGTCAAGAAGAAAAAAAAAAAAATTTGCCCGTAATTTTGCTACATTACATCAATGTCTTTCATTAAGGCTTGAGTTCAGTTTTGCCTATTTCTCTTCATGTGCTACAACTACCTACAAATACAAGAACACAACTCCTAAAAAAAAAGCCACAAAAAAATCTGAAGAGATTCTTTCTCCCTCCAGAGGTTTTAAGTATCTCCTCAAGAAGGGGAAGCTTGAAGGCGGTGATGCTTTAACCAAATGCTAAGCGTCACACCACAGACCCGTTCCGATCCCCAACATCTGAACTAAAAACCTTAAAGGACCAGTGTAATAAGATTTAGTGGCATCTAGCAGGACAGACTTGGCACAAATGGAATATAATAATTAGAAGTATGTTTTAATTAGCGTATAATCACCTGAAAATAAGAATCGTTTTTCCCATACCTTAGAATGAGCCCTTTACATCTACATAGGGAGTGAGTCCTCTTCCACAGAGGCCGCCGACATGTTGCACCACCATGTTTCTAAAGTAGCCCAGAACAGACAAACCAAACACTGGCTCTAGAGAGGGCCTTCTGTGTTTTTTGCGAGTTTCGTGGCCACCGTAGGTTTTTCTACACACTTGCAAATCTGCAACTTCACCACTAAATGCCACTAAATCTTCCACACTGTTCCTTTAAATGAGACACCACCTAATGAATCAAATATAGCAAACATTTCAAGAATGTAAGGAGTTTAGTAAGAAGAAGATAGTAACAGTGGAAATGACTGCTAACCCCTTCCATGAGACTTCCATGGGGCAAATAAGATACTTAATGGAGACCTTATGAGTTCTATTAATAACTCCAGTTTTCATAGAAGCTCTGTATATAGACTGACAGATTTAAACCCACTGTTTCACCCTGTACAGCTCTTGACATTTTCAGATTGCTTTTTAATTTAGAACGGCGACAGATCAAACAGTTTATTCATATCAAGTAACTCAAGCAGGGACACAATGTGTGTGTCTTTGCACCAGAAGAAAGAAGTTGACTACTACAAAACCCTTTCATCCCCATGACCAATCTCCTGTTACATACATTGAGCTCTTAGGCATAGACGAGGGCTTAGTTTAATTTCACATGGAGATGTCCACACTAATAATTCAATTCGTACATGAACTACAATCATTTACATTTTTGGACTTAAACGGAATAGTAAAATATACGGGCTACATGTACAATACATCTGGAAAGTAAACGAGAATGATAGAGATTTGAAAACAGAGATACATGCTAAAGAAAGCATGTATGTTTGTCTAAACTTCAAATGACGATTTCCAAGCCTGCCTCAGGGCACCATATGACTTTAGGACACAATAATACACATAGGAGGACCTATGTATTTTGTTTGTAAATGGCCTCCGGTTTGTAAAATTAATGTCAAAAACAAGTTGACAACTATTACCATACTTTCTGCTCTACAAGTCCTCATTACAGCTTATTTTAAGCAATTACACTGTCAGCAGGAGCTGTAATCTCCAACTGCTGCTAAACGCCCAAATTTCCACATTTGCTGGAAACTATAATTGTGAGCTGCTCTTGGTGCTTTGCAGATGGGCCCTATTGAGCAATCTGAATATCCCTAATATTACCCAGTTCCTCTCGAGGGGAAACGCGAACATTAAAAAGCTCCAAATAATTTTGGTCAAATTACACAACCCTTAATGAACTTCAAAAGACGTGCGGATGTTTTTACAGGCCAGTGCTCAAGCTTTAACTGTAATTATGAAAACAAACCATATTAATGATATAATTTATCATTTCCACACTTTGGCCGCAGAAGTCCCACCACAAAGTTCCTGTCTCTACTGGACAAAAGAATCTACTAAATTTAAAATGTAAGATTTTCCATACACCGATCAATTTTTCTGCTTCTTGAAAATCCTGTGGGCTATCACCCAAATTACTCGAGGGCTTCAGGGAGAACTGTCATAGCCCATGTTTTGCATGTACTTATGCCAAACTCCCTGCATCCCTGCTAGAACCTGATTAAAACTGGAGCAGGGCCTGACATGTATATGAACAGGATATGTTGTAACCCCCAGAGAAATATAATCTAGTTTCTGAGAGACTAATGTGACAAAGGCCCACAGACCTTTTCCTTCAATCAAGGAAATCAGCTGACCAAAGTGGGAAACTGCCACCACAGAGATGAAATGGCAAATGATCCGGTTTTCTAATGTTCAAACTATGTCGAAAGTGCAATGAACATGAAATGAAGCTAATACACATTACCAAATCACACAAATCTAAAGGATATAAGGAAACTGGCTACTTTTTCTTGGCTTACGAACACAGTAGTCAGTCGGGGCCCTACTGCCTCCCACTCACATAGGAGAGAAGTGTAGCGGCTCATTTAAATTCCTCATGCTAGAAGGACTTCTGCTGTAAGTCTGGCTTTGCTCCAAATTATGTCTCATGGGTGTACATACCACTGAATAATTTGTCCAAACGTCATTTGCAATTCCCCCAAAATCTGTTCTTGACTGGAAGCCTTTACAAAACATCTGTAACAAATAGTTGTTTTGAGACTACATGTATTACACCACTATCAGTATTGGTACATGACCTTAAGCTGTGTATGAAGCAGAAAGAACAAGTTTAAATTTCCATCTAACTAGAAACCTGATCACTTGAGCAGTAGCCACCTGCATAGTATGATATTTACCATTAGTTCTGGGCAGCTCAAGCTCATGTGTTACAAATCTTTTTGCCGCAGTCTATATAATTAGCTGTAATTGACTTCCCTTGAAATGTGTTTCTTCTGGGACATCTGGCCTTGAAACTTCAACCTTCCCATAAAGGGCCAGCACTGAGCTACACTTTCAATTTTGTAAACTGCATGGGTGGCAAAGGCACCAGGCTCTTCTGCAAAAATAAATATAAGAAAAATGTCTTTCATATTCCACACTTCAAAAATGAAAATATTTATAACGAACCTAAATACAATAATATAAATATTTCTCTTAGGATAACTGATTTCTGATTTATGTCTACGATGATGCATGATAGGGATCAAAAAGTTTTAAATGATAATTTACAAGGCTAAAATTCACACTCTTGTTGCTTGAGCATCCTGATTTGACAGAGATGTGAAACCATCTGTGATTATACATTTTGTGACAGAGAAGTAGTGCTCACTGCTTGGAGACTAAACAAAAAAAGAGATCAGTGACATGCTAAAGACAGACAAGTAGCAAATAGAGCTGGTCAAATTTAATAAAGTCGTCTCACACTTCTGAGTTTTCTGAATATTTCTGGTCAATTAAGCTCTTTTTAAGGAAGACATGTGCTATGTGAGGGTACTTTCCTGAGGGGAAATCATATTGGCAAAGTAGAACCAACTATATTTTAATGACAGAAAATAAACACAATAAAAATAATAGCTACTATAGGGTTTACCATGAGTCCATTTTTTTTTTTAAATAAAGGCAGACACATCTCTTGATAAACTGAAAGAGGATTGCAAATAGTTAATTTTGGCAGAATGAATAAATACACACTTTCATCCCCAAACTCTGTAAAGTACTCCTTATTGTAGACTGTCATTACGGCACTTTCTGTACACAATGGACTTTTTTTCATCCAAGAAGCTTTTGAAAATGTAGATCAAAATCCAAATCACTGTTTAAAAAGGCATAAATTCATAATTTCACCTACATGAGGCAGTGCTATCTTTATTTACTTTCCTATTGTTTTAGTACATTTCTCATCAGACATAATTTATCAAGACTAATTAAGCATGGATAAGAAAGACAAAAACAACTGCTACTTAGCTGTGTCAAATTAGCAAGTTTAAACTCTGTCTGTGAAGTGCCTCACCACAGCATAGCAAAATTGGAATAATATGGTCGAGCTCTATCATTAGCAAGTGTGGCTGCAGTACAATATTCCATAACAAACGTTCCTGACTTAGCGAACCGAGACTCATATTTTCACTTTGATGCTTGTGTGTGGGGTAGATAGCTGTTATCATGCCAGCAGCAGCTCATTACAGATGGAAACCTCTGAATTAGAGTTGCACAGCCAAAAACAATGTGTCATATTTAGCTGAATGAGCACACCCATGCCTAACAAATCAACGTGAGGAAAGAGGTGGTATGAGCAGTGAGATGTGAAACTCCTGAGGGCCAGATCAGTTGATGGGAGTTGATTTAAGAAATTTCAGAAACAGCTGGAGTTAAAAACTGCAACCATAGTAAGGGCACTTTACCTGACACCCTTGCTCTGACATTGTCATCATATTATTATTATTATTATTATTATTATTATTATTATTATTATTATTTAGTATTAGGACTGTGAGACCATTTTTGCAGTTGTGTCTTCCAGCATACTGGATTTTTAATAAAACTAAATTCAGTAACTTTGAGGTTTAAATGATGAATGAGTCTTAGCTGTAATTTCAGAATGTTTACACTCACATCAGATGAACAGTGTATTGCACCACTTTTTACATGTAGTCTCGCAATTTTAGGGAACAGAAAGTAATAGGTCGTGTTAGCAGAAGCTTACATACGTTCATTATATTTATCATTTGGTCGCAAATCCTTTGCACTTAATATCAACAAAGTCTACAGCCTACAGACATTAGCAGACTCCCTGGTGGTGCTCTCTCATCTCTGTGCCTCACTCTTTCCCTCTTGCTTTTTGCCTTCGATCTGTGAAACTCTGTCCAGTTGGATTACAGTCATGTGTCTTATTTGGCGAATCAAAAACATCCACTAGCCATGAAAACCTCCTTGATAGTCTTGTCCATATGTTTAGGTACACTGACCTGCTGTGGGAACTATGTATGTATAACATGCATCCATACTGTTTAACCAGTATGGATGAGAACAACAGCACTTTAACTTGATACTTCTTCCAAATACCTAGTTAAGTAAAAAAAACAGTAATACTACCTAATTGTACTTAAAAGCCTTCTTCTTTAACACTAAAAAGAATACCTGTGACTTTTTCAATAAACAACATGTGGTATTTATACGTGAGAGGTTATTTGTAGATAACAGATGCATTTGCAGTTAATTCCTGCAAATACAAGATGACATTAGTGAAACTTTAGGGATTCACCATAAATTGAAAATGAAATGGTTGTTGTGTCTTTTCATGTGATTTTTTCATTTTACGTAAAACTTGAGATTGTAGTAAGTCTTAGTCACAGCAACCCCACCACAGGATGAAGCTTGACAGGGTCAAAAAGTTCAACATGTTGCTCACAAAAAAAATTAATAAAATGTTATGTTTTGTTTGGGGTTTTTTTATAAAATGCCTTTTTTATTTAAAACAAAGGCCATTACAAAACTTCTTGGTAACACAGAGAGAAAAAGGAATGAGAGAGCTTAAGTTTGGCATGAGGAAGAATTTCACATAAATAACAAGAAGATCTGGCCAGCCTTGTTTTGGCCCTGTAGTGAATTCGAGGATAACATGTTTCTCATACCAGTAAAGAACTAACCTGGGCTCCATCTCTCAGCTTGAGGATGCACTCCATGGTGTTGATGGTGATGACTACAGGTTCCGAGCCCAGCTTGGTCCAAGGTACATGGATACGCAGCTCATGGATGTGACCACTCATGAATGTAAAGGGCAGCTTCAGCTCCTATGAATATGCAAAGACATAATAAAGATAAAAAGAACAGATAGCTATGAAACTATAGTTTGAATAACATGTACTATAGTATTACATCTGCCATACAGACAACATGGTAAAGACCATGTGGTAATATGGTTGCTTAGACTGAAGGAACACTTGGAACCTTCATCCATCCATTTCCTAAACCGCTCTTTGAAACTAATATTTGAAGACGAGAGGATAGTAAAAACAACAGCTACAGATTACATATTGGTCACGCTTTTAACAAAATCAGTCAGATTTTCTCAGAGGCAAAGGAATAAATGTTCTGCATCTTGAACTACTCTGTGTGAGAACATGAAAAGTCCCATGAAACCAGACTGCCTACACACAGACTTCACATGCCTTCTCGGTAAATCCATGCCAAAAAACAAATAAGCAAACATATTTCTGAGTAAAAGCTGTCATGGATTTACAGCATGTCTGCTCGATAATTCCCACAGTGTTTCATTGGAAATTACTCACATTCATATTAAGAAGATTATCTCTAATTACACATTTTAAATGAGGTACTCTTCAAATTAACTGCAATAAAGAAAAGGCAAAGGGGGGGGACAATTGGCCAGGTTTTGGTGTGGCATCACACATCAAAATCCTAACACAATTCCCACTGTTGGTTGGCTTAAAGCTGCTTCCAATAAGAACTTTCATCACAATCTCTGTTGGGTTAGGTAGTGTTTTGGTCTGCTCTTCAGAAGCAGTCAGAACCCACTCTAGAGAAAAGAAAATTCTTTTAACTTGTGACAGATTGATCTAATCCAGACATTACAAGTGTAAAAAAGAACACTGTGTCAAAATAACACTGCAGAGCAAAATATCGGAGCAAATCTATCAAACTTCCTCCAAAATGACATTAAAGATACTGTATCTGTGCTTGGCTGAACAGCACTGCTGTGGTTCTTTTCTCATTCTTGTCAAGGCAATACATCTTAGCTACACACACTGTACCTAACATGTAGACAAACCTGAATGGAAAAATATGCTAGTGAGGCACATGCTTGTAAGTAAAACAACTTACAATCTGACTTTACTGTAAAGGCTTTACGCAATGTTAGCATGGTCATGTTCACATGATTAGCTTGAGAGATCAAAATGCTGCAATTATTCATTTAAAAAACTAAGCTACTAGCTTAGCTATATCTTGTATGTACCTGGATGACCTATGTAAATGAATATATGCAATACAAAAAGTGCAATAAACTAGAAAGAAGAATAACAGGTATGAGCAAACACACCTTTAATCCCTTGTGGTTAAGATAAAGATGTGAAATGTAAATATGTTTCTTGTTGATTTCTTGTTGATATAGGAAAGCAAACATGCATGGATCAAGCTAAAAAGTTAAAAATAAATAATTATATTTAATATGTATAAATATTTATTTATAAATGTATAAATAGTTAATATTTCTCCAACTAGCAGCGTTCAGCGATAGCCCATAATAATAACTCATAAGAACTGCATGTAATTCCTGTAAACAAAAATGACCACAGTGAGGATTGTTTTTATGCACTATTAAATGTGAAAACACAACGTCTGTCATCCCAATCACTCTTGTGTTGGTCGTGTGACAAAGTTTAAGATAGCAGATGTTGCATTCTTTACAGTACCTGTTCCAGCACATCCAGCTTCAGGTCCAACTTACTGAGCACCACATCTCCTCCCCAGAGGGACAGCTGCAGGTCAGATGGCTTCAGATTCTTGATATATTTGTTCACATAGCTCATCAGGAGCGGTGTGACATAGGACTCCAACATCTTGTCCCTGTCCTAAACACACACATCAAGCATTGAACAAAACATTGTGATGTAATTTACTGTTGAATAGTAAATGGACTGCATTTATATTTATGCCTGTCTAGCCTTATGATCACTCAAAATGCTTTATACTACAAGCCACATTCACGCACACATTCATATCTGATGGCAGGGGCTGCCATGCAAGATGCCAACCTGCTCATCAGAAGGATCTAATCATACACACACACATTCACACGCCTATGGCAGCCGTCAGGAGCAATTTGAGGTTCAGTATTTTGCCCAAGGACACTTCTACATGTGGACTGGAGGAGCCTCTGGTTTTCTGATTAGTGGCTGACCCACTGTACCTCCTTAGCCACAACCACTCAGGAGGTAATGTGGTCATTATTTGTACATTAGGCAATATTTGTATTTATATAATGATGACCACACCGGAGCATAGACATTTTTTACAGCAGATATTCTTGTATATCATAGCACAAGAGCACAGGTGTAAGTAATCTTCATCTTTATCACCTTTATTGGCCAAGTATGTTTATATATACACAATGAATTTGACTCCGATTCAGTGGCTCTCAGTGTACGCACACAGAATAACAACACAACAGTCTTCAGAAATGTACACCAGGAATGACTATATACAGGTGAAACCATTTTTGCGCAGGATACAAATAGTGCATAGAAGTGAAGAGTGCTAAAGGGATGAGATGAACATTAAAGGGTAAAAAAAAAGACTTTACATACAGTAGGCGGTTATGTATAGTACATACAGCCTGGTTCTAAGTGAAAAGTATTGCACATTTTGTATTTTATAATATTAACTTATCATTCGTGTGTGCCAGTTCCAGGGTCTCCCTATTGTGCATACGTTTAATTATTAGTAGCACCTGTGCTGTTCCAGCTATGGCAGGTATCTGTAAATTCTGCACTATGTCCATATGTTACAGTGTTTAAGCAAAAAGTGCATGTCGTTAGGGTGCTAACAACTCACTAAGACAGAGAAAATGCTCCTTGGCTGACAGTCGGTAATGTCTTTATCCTGTCATGGAAGGGTCGCAAATATGAAATGAGCATTTAAAAACTGGCCAAATTATAAATTATTCAGGAGGAGTGAAAGTGTAACTCCATATATAGTTGATATTTAAACTCAACAAACGCACAGGGATTATACTATTCGCGGAGGACGCAGGTCGAGCTTTAACTAACAGCTAACTTTTAAAAATGAATGTCAGTGGTTCTTCTTTTAAATGACTTAATTTTAATTCACACTAGTACCTGAATTAGCGTGCTAGCTAAAGTGACTTCACTTTTTGTGCTGGCGACTAAAGGGGGGACCAGCAGTAACGTTAGTTCGCAACTCCATTTTCCCAATGCAGAGCAACTTGTTTTAAATGAAATAGTGCAATACTACGTAGTAAGAAATATAACTAACTGCGGAGTAGTTAGCCAGAGAGGCTAACTATGATCTCCTGTCATCTCTGCAATACAAACAGAAGAGCAAAGAAGCTAAGCTAACTGCGGACAATAAGTCGCCATAACTTCGCTTCAGCAAACTAAAACATGAGGTGAAAGGCAAAAAAAGAAAAACCTATCCTTACTTGACTCCCGCTTGTATCCTGTAGCTATTTCTTGAATTCAACGTTTAGTTAAGGTAACAAATTCATCCCGTCAACTAGCGTTAGCCACATCTCTCAATAGCTTCAGCCCAAACGTCATCAGTAAACATCAACGCGGCTTCCGTATGGCTGGTGTTGCCTTTCTGTTCTGTAGGAAATATGAGCTTTAAAGTTTCAAAACATCACAAAGCCTGTAGTGCTACAAAATAGTGGCAAGGGAAACGCTAGAAATTCCTTGTGATACACGAGTCGGAGAAACTTGATATTTAGAGAACCAACTTCGGTGATCACTCAAAATAAATCCATGAGAACATCAAGCAAATTCCTGATACACAATATCGTCGAGATCCAGCTGCTTCAGCAGCAGGTGCCACAGTGCCACTTGGATTTAGAAAATAAAACAATGGTACATATTTTGTTTTTAAAGATCAGTAGGCTAGTCTAATCAAAAGGTGTTTGTAGTCTGAACGCCGGCCTCCTGGATATATAGAAATTTACGGACAGTACCGGAAGGCATCAGTACACGTAATTTTTATACTTTCTTTGGCACGCCCCCAGCCCTTATATGGAAGCTCACCTTTGCTAATGGACCTCACAAATAGTGTCATTGTGAAGGACACTTTTCTTTGAAATGATTGAAATATTTTTGGAAAAAGTAGATAATGTCATTCATTTCCATCGCAAATCAAGATTCAAGGATTGAGATTCCCTTTAGATACTACGAGCGAGACCTGTGCAAAGTCAATGAAAGTGAATAATGGAGACGAATCAAAGTATCTTTGCCTTTCAGTCACACAGGTGACTTGTCTGTTTTCAAACTTTTTATTGGGTGGCTGATCTCATCTTAAACACGAAATTAAATGTCATTATAATGTTGACATTTGCAACTGGAGGCTCACTTAAATCTACAGTATAGCCACTGTTATTGGAATAATAATACATACAGACTGCTGTAAATGAAAATGCATTGGCAAATAAAATAAACAATGAATTTTGATAAACACTGTATTCTAAGAAAAGACTTTGGGTCTTCTTTTGGTGTTTCAAGAACACGGGTGACCTTGTAATTATACAAGCCTGTCTTATTAGATAAATATCATTTCAGAATTCATGAAAAATCAGGGTTAGGCTCCTTCTTCACTTCTGGACGCAACAGTGCTTTCTGCTGCCAGAGGCTTCTTTCGTTATGTCAAATCTTTGTTTCTGAATAATAGGATCTGTAATATTGCTGGTGTTGCCAATGAGCCGTTTCTAGCAGGACAATATTAAAATGACACATTACAGCACACAAATATAAGTCATAAACAGCAAAGACTACAATCTCTGAGAAAAGTCTGTGCAGTGTTTAAAACTATAAAAGTCCAATGTTGTCGTGAGTTCTTTTCATGTACTCATTTAAGCAGATTTTAGGGATTTTTCACATTATGGCAATATGGACTGTGTGGCTGAAATTAAAAAAAAAAAAGGTGGGTGTTTGTCACAGGCCATGGAGGGTCATATGGAGATCATATGAAGTCAGAGGAGTGGAGCTCAGTGGCCTGCAGCCAGTGCCGCCTCTCCCCTGTCAGCTAGATAAAACTTCCTGAGGACACAGTCCACAAAGGCCGGTCACCGATGAAGTTCACCATGTGACTGTCCACCCTTTGCCAACTGTATGTAGTGCGTGTGTGTGTGTGTGTGTGTGTGTGTGTGTGTGTGTGTGTGTGTGTGTGTGTGTGTGTGTGTGTGTGTGTGTGTGTGTGTGAGAGAGAGAGAGAGAGAGAGAGAGAGAGTGAGTGAGTGAGTGAGTGAGTGAGTGGGTGTGTGGGTGTGTGTGTGTGTGTGTGTATGAAGTCATTTAAGGCCAATATGTGCTGTAGTAATTAAGAAAGTAACATGCATGATGTCTTGTTAATATCAAACTTTTTCTAAAGACGCACTGACTTGATCTGCACTCGCTGACAAGACTGAATTATATTTAGTTAACTGATATATACTAAAAACAGCCTACTTTGCCTATTGTGGTCACACTGTGGTGTTGTAAAAAAACAAACGTCGTTCCTTTCAATGCATTGTAAGTCGACATGTCAGTGTGGAATAAAAACGACGAGAACTCGGTTGTAGCTATCTGTTTCGATGATGTGATCCTTGAGAGCACTTAGATAAAAATCTATTTTTTCTTCACTTTTTTCTTCTTTTTTTTTCTTCTTTTTACTAAGCAGCACAATCATTCCCTTATATGGTTACAGATACATTTCAGTTGAGAAATGTCTTTCTGAAATTTAAATAATGGTAATAATAAAAACGAATTCAGAAAGTGAAAAGACTTGCACCTGTTTACTTTTAAAATGCACCACGATTTGTCGCCCCTTGAGAAGATAAAATCAGAATTATTCTCTGTAAATTACATATTTCAAATATATGTAGGTGTGTATCAGTTACATATACACACTTATTTGTCGCCTTCAGCGTCACCCTGTGAGGCCATTTTTAGACCACAGAACTGTTTTGTTTAATTAAACAAAATTGGTTTAACTAATCGAATTAGTTCATCTTAAACCAATACAGATTTATACGATTTTTATCAGTTACTTTCTCTCTCCAATCAAAATAGGCATTTTGTGGTTATTATATTTCTAAAAATAATAATGATAACGATCATTATGTTGTTGCATGTATTTCAGCATACATCTTTTCAAATTTTCCTCGTTTGCAGGTTTTTTATTTTTATGTTTGGGGATTATTGGTGAATATGCATGCTTTTTCGACGATTGTTAAGTAATTGTTTTTTTGTAAATATGCGCGTGCTGGACTGGTTGAACTCTGTTGCCTCTCCATTTAAAAAATAATTAGGAAAATACTAGCCTGCAATAAATACGGCCTTGGTTAATGGCCTTTCAGCAGCAATAAGAGCCGTTTTAAATCTTCTGTTGTTATTGTAACAACTTGTTCCAGACCCTATTTTCGAACCCATTAAAGCTAAATGCTATTTTTTCAAGCAATTAATTGCTCTGTCAGGTGAAAATCGGGGTTTTAAACCATTCCGCAGTAGTCAATAATGGCTGGTGAAATCATGCAACAACAGGCCTGAAGGCCAAGTAACACAGAAAGACAGAGCGATGAAAAGAGAAGCAGAGGAACAGAATCTAAACTCTGCACCGAATAATAATAAAAATGAAAAGGGATCAACTTTTTCTCTCGGGCTCCAGCTCCGATGGTTAATATTCAAGCGTATTTTGATCAAAGGTTAGTTGGATGAAATCCAAATCTTACACTTAATGTATATACACAAATACACTCAGATCTCGCCCTGCGTGTTAACGCATAGCGTCCAAAGCACTCGCCATTTCCCAGTGGAGCTGCTTCCTCATTGCTATACTGCATGATAAATAAATGACATAAATCAATCATTTATATATCTAACTAACCACAGCTCAAATATGCCCAGTTTTTAATTTGGAGAATAGAGTCACATCCGTGTCCTCTGTTGAGCGCCGCTGATTTTGTTATGAATATGCACAATAATAAGTGGTAGCAGGTTGATGCACTGCTAAGATATAACAGAGTTGGCCTCCGGGGTCTCAAAAAAACAAAACAGTTGAATGTTTTATTTTTGTTTTCATTTTGTTTGTTTGTTTGCAGTGGAAGTGATGAATTAATTAAGCCTGATAATTCCCGAACTATAATCTGTTGATCGTCTGTCTCTTTGAGCTGAACTGCTATCTTTGCACAGGTGACTCCTTCCGCCGCTTTGCAGGTCACTCATGGTATCAGAGGTGATGTAGATAAAGACATGTGATATGGCTGCTAATGCGGCTAATATAATACTAATCAGCCTGTGTAGGCTCTAGATATTGAAGATAATAATGGGGCTAAATAATTCAGAGTTGGTGGGTGGCAGACAATGCTGCATACATAACCGTAATATGACATTATTATGAAAGAAAACAGTGTCATTCTTTAGTGCATATAAGTAGCTCGCTCAAAAGGACACCATGGTTTTGTCTTTTAAGTGACTTTCCTGCCTGAAAGGTTTAACAGCTAAAGACTTTCTTGTCGTTTCATGCTTCCTGCTAACTGATATCTGCTGGCCTACTATAAAAAAAAACCAATAAGTAAGCCACACTAAGCTCTCACTGCCTGCTGACTGTAAACATATAGACTATTAACTATAAACTTGATGGCCGTGGTTAATGCTCTCATCTAAATGTTGCCTTTTGGGCCGTAACATTCTGTCTCGTGTTTCAAGACAAAACATGGAAATAAAAACAGAACAAATGCAAATTTATCATGGAAATATTTATTTCTAAAATACAATTTAACATACTTTAAACTTATGACTGTTTTTGACAACTTTATCATTTCAAGGTCAGAAAAGAAAATAAAAAAAACAACATTATTTACATGGTCTTGATATTTACAGGTGGTGTGAAAGCTGGGCATGGCCATGGCTCCGCTGTTGTCCCACTTCAGGTGCAACCAAATCCCACTCTATGATGTGCTGCAGTAAACGTGTCCAGATTTGATGATTGTCTTTGAACAAAAAAAAAAGGAAAAAAAAAGAAAAAAGGAAAAAAAAAAAGAAAAAAAATAGAAAAGAAGTCGTTGACTTGTCTTCCTGTGTTTTGTCCATTTGTTATTTTGTTAGTCTGTCCAGGCTAGTAGTCCTGATGTGGGCTGTGCGTCAAACTGTGCCGTCGCAAGTCACAGTTGCGCCGAAACACCTTTCCGCAGCGGCCACAGCTGTAGGGCTTGATGTCTGTATGGGTGAGAAGGTGAGTTTTCAGGTTACTTCTTTGATTAAAGGTTCTTCCGCATGTGGGGCATTTGTGGGGAGACTCCTGTTTAGATTTAAAGCAAGCAAAGGATTATTCCCTTTAATTGTATAGAACGTCTATCATTAATATCTTTCAATCATCTAAATAAATCCACTACTGTGTCAGTTATAACTCACACGGATTATAACTTCTATGTGTATCTCTCACTTGTTTTTATTTTTTTTTTAATTTTAATTTGGTAATTGGCCAAATGAAACCGTTTGGTGAGACTTATTAATATCCCCATGCATGCAGTAGCCCGTGTATAATAGGTGAATTATGATCATAAGGTAAAACATAGATGGTGGCTGTTAATATTTTCAGATTGTAGGCAGCTTACCTGCATATGTAAGGTTTTATGGACGGCTAGAGTTCGAGACTGACAGAATCCCTTCCCACATTCTTGACATTTGAATGGTTTTTCCTTGGAGTGGATGTATCTGTAAAACAGGAATAACACTTCATCAAATGGCTGCTCATGCAACGATTTCCTTGTAGCTGTTACAAACTCCAGAATCGTAGGGCGAAAAAATTCTCTACTGTGCAAGTTATAAGTGTCCAACTTGATGCGTAAAAGCACTTTAGCGCCCTCATGGAGAAAACTCTGGGAACAGGTCTGCATATATGTTTCCATAAAACAAAGTATAATTTTTGTCATTTCTTATTTTCAGAAAGTTATTTAGGAAAATAAATATGTTTACGACTAAGAACGGTATCAAACTCAGGAATGCAGCTCTAGAGCCTCCTCTTAACCCAGTCTATATTTAGTACAGTATGAGGTAGAAATCGGTCTTACCTGTGGTCTCTGAGATGGTCTTGTCTTCTGAAGGCCTTGTGGCAAATGTCACAGGTATACGGCCGCTCGTCTGTGTGGGTCCTCTCGTGGATGAGGAGGTTATATGACTTGGTGAAATGCCTGCCGCAGAACTTGCAAATAAATTCCTTTTTAGTCTTGGAGGGGAGCCTGCCCCGGGTGGGTTTTCTGTCCGGGGACAGCTTGCTCAGCTCGGAGATGGTTCCTCCTAGTCCCGATGCCAGCTTCGCGAGATCCGCAGCTTTCGGCGGGTCCTCCTGAGTGGCAGCGAGGGCCAGATTGGCGAAGTCAAACCTCGGTCTGTCCTTGTGCAGCGAGGGGATGCCGTGCGCAACGGCGGCTTGTTTTGGATGGAAGAGCTGTGCTGCGGCTGTGAAGGGTAACGCTGGGAAGGGAATCCTGGGGTCCATCAAACCCTGGGCGGCTGCCATCTCTGTGATTGTCGACCTCAGTCCTTGGATGTGCGGGTAGCCAAGAGTCCAGTGGTTCATATGCATGGTTTGCACCGCGCTGAGGCCGTACAGTCCCTGCAGCTGGTCAGCGGGGAAAGTGTTGACGGCCTGCAGGAAGGAGTAGTTTGTGAGCTGGAGGGCCGGGTGCAGGGGGATCGGAGCGTGCAGGGCTTTGCTCCCCATCTCGGCTCAGACCTCTGCAGAAGGCACGGTGATAAGCCTGGGGTGAATGAAAAAAATATAAAACGATGAGTGTTGTGTGTAATGGCACATTAGAGCCAGTAGTTATGTGGTGACAAAAGCAGGCAAACTATGACCTTATTTTGGTGATCATGAGACAGTAAAAACCACCTGTTTGCCACCACAAACTATTTACTTGAAATACTCATGTAAGTACTATTTCATACATTATTTTTTATTCTAAATTAACATGATAACATTTATCTCATAAAATTATGTCCGCCCACAGAGGTGACTGTATTATCCCCAGTAATCAAATGTGGATTTTTTTCCTCCCAGGGCGCAAATTAAAAATGACTTTAACCACTTGAACATGACAACAGAGCTGACTAGGTAAATAAATTGGACAACGTGTTAAAGAGCAGCAGTATTGTCCTATATACTGATAATGATATAATGATGAGTAAAACACTGTGCAAAGACACTGATAAACGCGGATTTCACGCAGTTTTAAAAATTTTGTTTGTCCCTTTAAATCTGAGATGCGCTTCAAAACATTTTAAAAAGCAAATCAGTCATCGAAACTGTAATTAAATTAAGTGGGTGTAAAACGTCTCATATGGCAACAATTAGCACTATAAATTATATATTCACACGACTCTAAATAAAACACTAAATCTTGCACTAATTAGAAAAGACACATTGTTGTTTTTGACGGTTGTACTTCATGTTTCACAATGCAAAACAAGTGCTCTGTATGTAGATTTGTCAAGTCTGAAATTTTGCCAGCAGTGATCAAATATGTTATTAGTTGCATGAGCATGAGTCAGAGCAAAAACACACAAATGCTGGCTATTGCCCACAAGAAAGTTTACTTTTATCTTTGCTGGAGAAGCATGCACTTTTTTTTATGTTTATGGTTGTGGTAGTAGCCAGTTAATTTTATAGGCTGTAATATTTTGCTTATAGGTCTATTTTATTTCATGCTACATGTTTTTGCATGAGGCGGTCTTCCCTTGGGCAAAAGGACATGGTAGCAAATATCCTTTGGGCATTTTAATTGACTTTTCTGCAGAAAATGTTTGCTTTAAATAAAAAAGAAAACAAGGAGCTACCTTCCACTCATAATGTAGGACAAACAAGGTGAGCTGACAGTGCAGGAAATTTAAGGGCCTGGATCCATGTTTGTGTGGGAATGACAAGTTATGTTTTCCCACACAGAAAAGTTTACCGTGGAAGTTCAAGACTCCGGATGGTGAAAACGCGACTGGCAGCGAACCAGCGGTGCCACTGACCTTTGCATTTACAATGAAAAATAAGAAGAAAAAAATATCCCTCTTAGTCTGTTTTTCAATCGCGTGTTATTATGCTGTTTTTTTTTCACTGATAAGTCTAAATTAGATTTCCACATTATTTTTCATAGCCTTAGGAACCTGAAACTTTCTGGAGATTAAGGCATTATTCACACTTGGAGAAGGCTTGCAGAGTTAAAGTCCTGCTTACATGGTAGCCAGAGGGCTGGTCGGTTATTTCAGTCAGGTCGTTACATTTGCTTTCACAGATCTTTGAATTCTGTCTACTTTGCTTCCCCTTCCCCAGCCGAGATGGGGTTAAATATAATTTTGCACAGGTGCAACATAAGTCACCATGCAGGCACTTGTTGTTCTTTGCCCACATGCGCAACTTTGTTCAACCTGTTCTCCTCTCACTAACCTTTGGATTTCATTTCCACTTTGACAGTAGCTTAAGTGCCTTGTCGTGTTCTTTAAATCCCTGTCAGTTTCTTTCTTGGCCGAAGGTTTTACATTTCTATAAGTCGTGACAAGTCTTCACACACTCGAGGGCCACTGCTTGTTTTAGTAACCTTACGTGCTGTGGACAGAGACCAGTGATGTCAAAACGTGGGTGAACTATGACCCCCCCACCTGGTGATCATCACAAAGCAATAGTCGCCCGTAAAAACAGCATTTAATTTAGTTTTTGTTCATGAAAAGTTTTTACTTTGACTACGAGTTTGTTCTCTTTGGTTTAAAAGCTTAATCAGTAAAAGTTAAGTATTTTCTTTGGATAAAAAGTCATAACAAGCGAGTTGAGTTAGGTTTGTTCCTTCCCTGCAGTATTCTGACATATACCCCGCCAAACAGAATCTTACCCCAATAAATAGCTGCCAAAGGTCCTGCGGTATGTCAGTAATCCACAGTAACTATAGAGGCGGCGAGCTCCAACAAAGCGTCGCTAAAAGTTTTCCAAGTTCCAAGTCCATGAAACTCTCATGTAGCCATGCAGCCAACTCTGGTGTCTCGGACCTTTGCAAAGATGTGACAAGTTGTGAAAAATTGTGGAAAGAGACGAAGAAGTTTGGAGGAGAGACAGCAGCAGCGTGGGAGTCCCGTCCGGAGCTGGGGCTGGAAGTGTGCGTAATGCGCACCGGTCCTTCACTTTTCAGGGCTCCAGCTCTGGAGCACTCTGCCCGCCCTCCGACACGCCTCCCCTCCTCCTTCTCAATCATTAATTCCAATGTTCCTCCTCTGTTTATTTGTGTTTGGATAGCAACTGAGGCTCCAGACCATAGTAGAGAAACGTGTTCAGCTCAACCTGCCTCCTCTGACACCTCTCATATACCATATAGCCAAGGCTGATACCTTCTTTTGGAGAGATTATTGGAAGCGCAGGAGGAAACCCTGATCCCTTTTTCCTAAACTCCACGCTTTTGAAAACGTGCTTTTGGATACTTGAGCTGCTTACAAGATTTTTTTTTTTTTTTGAAACCATAGACCCCATTTGCGAAAATGGAGGGCACATGCAAGAGCCACCACATTAAATCGTTTTATTTCATTGTGGTAAGAGTAAAGAATTCTGAGGTTTGTGTGACCAAAAAAAAAAAAAAAAAAAAAAAAAAAAAACCATCCTGAGATCAGCAGCATGATGAACAAATACAATGTAAACAGTTAACGCGACTTGTCTTCAGACTATGAGCTGCCCTTCTGTCTTCTGTAAAGTTAGATACATCTTCTTGAATTGTTGGAAAACACTTATATTAAATTGGATAATTAAATTGTCATGAAAACGTCACGCAGGTTACCCGGACAGTTTTACCTGTGTTATTTACAACTAAATAGACACATTCCCACACAAATCACCTCCTATGTTCTGCAAAAATTAACTGACATTTTATTATATTTGATAAAGTGTGTGCAATAAAATAGCCTGTTATGTGCTGAAGGATTATATGTATCCAAAGTGTTGAGATCCGCTTTAATGATTAAAAAAAAAAAAACCCAAATCTTTTATTTGTTGAAAAACAGATAATAATTCAGTTTCATTCTTATCCTCTTCTCATTTCACACTCTTTTCATTAGGTCTATGGAAAGTGGCAGAGAATAATCAGGCAGCTCTTTAATTAGTCTGTGGTTTGTTTCTGGCCACAGATTTAGATACAGTGTAAATAAGACCTGTGACAGCCGAATCAAAAGTTCAGTGTGCTTCATACACAGAAAAGTGACATGCTGTTACCAGGACAGAACTTCAACAGCTTCTTATTGAACGAAGATGTTTTATTTGTCGAATTTTTCCATCCAAACGTAAGTCATTTGATAAGCTTGTTGGATATGATTTTATATTTAAACACATATTTAAAATCAAAGCCTCGTAGTGAAATATCAAAAAGCAGCGAGCTTATTTTCAGTTATTTTATATTCCGTTTTTCCTCTGATGACTGTATTTTTTTTTTTTTTTTTTTTTTTTTTTACTATGAATGACATAACGACTAAGGGTAGATTTTTAGTTTTGAACATGAATGTGCAATGCTTCAATGGTGAGCGCAGGAGGACTGGCAGAGGTTTGCAGTTGCTGCAGTTCTGGCTGTGCTGTGGACTGGCTTTGCTGTGGGGAGTTGCTGTGCAGAATGCGAGTCTGCAGCGCCGCCTATTGAGACTTTAACGCAACAACACGCTGCTTCCTCTTCTACTCAACTGTTTGCGGCTCTGACACAAAAAACTGTCTGCTGGAGCAACTTTATTATTTTTTTTTTCTGTCGACATCCTCCCCGAAAAGAGAGCTTTATCAAAAAAAAAACGACATCATCACTGTGGTGAATTCTTGCTTTTTTAAAATAACGAATATTTACAATGCTTAGACTGGAGTGTTTTCTTTATGAAAAAAACAAAACAACCGAAACGATACTTAACCTGACAATTTAAGTGTATTTAATTACTGCAACGGATCAGTGGAGTTTGTGACCTTTTTAATGCAAGTCTTGAAAGTAGAGTTAATGAGCAAATGAGAGAAAAGTGGGTCGACAGATCCCAGTTCATTATGTGAGAGATAACGACTGCAGCACTTGTCTGAGACGTTTAGTTCTATCCAAGAGCTCATGTAGTTGAATTTTCGTTTTCTTAGAGCTGCAGAACATTTTCTGCACACAACATGCTTGTGGTTTTCGTTCGGTTTCATATCACCCAGGCCTCTATCTTCACTGTCAAAACACTGAACAATTGCAGGCAGATTAGAAGACACACAAGCCCTCAATTTTTTTTTTTTTTTTTTTTACATTACACTGATGATGGTATTTTCTCAACATATCCGTTCCACTGTGGAAATGTATAACAATGTAAACTGTGTTTATTTTTAGTCCTTAGAAAGAATCCATCAAAACAAGCAGTGGGATTTTTACATATCTGATGGTCTGGGTTGTAATAGACTTAGCAATAATTAAATTTACATTTAGCAGTGTAATCAGTGTAGTCGAAATTCATAAAAATCTTACAAGATGTGAAATTATTTCTGCGAGGAAAATACCGACTTCCTGTGGGAACCGAGTTTTTTTTTTCTTCTTTAGAAACTATGAATCACACAGCCTCATTTCTTTAACCAAAACATCCACTTTGAAATAAAGGCTAACATTCTTATATGATATCGATTTTTATAATACATATTTTATAGAGATTATTTTACTTTACAGTGTCTCTACATCTTATGTTGTTGTTATAATACTCCAATATTATTCTGCTACAGAACAATACTATAATAGTGATAACTGCTTGTGTTTGAGTCTCCTATGACATGATTTTTATACACTTATAAAATAAGACTCATCATGAGTCATTAATACGTTTATAGCGAGCCCCAGAGCACTGTCGAGTTTGATCTCGTTTTAATGATCCTTGCATGACATTTGGTATGTGCTCTCTATTTTAAAGTTTTCCTGTGGATTGTGTGCAATATTGTTACTGTATTCTTTATAGTTGGGATCATGTCAGAGCCGGAGAGTTAGTGCCTTGCCCTTTGGCCCTGCCCTGAGTCCCCTGCAGCCGCCATCATTCTCTCTGATAATCTGACTCCCACAGAGTATCAGTGTCGCAGCTCAGTGCAGCTGCCAAGCCTGTAATGGCCGACACTCCTCTTCCAATAACACAGAGTGACAGAGGAGAACTCTATTGTATCAATGGAAACACAAAAGATGTGGATACAAAATTTCACCTTTCAAATTGTCAGAGTATGACTGGGTTATGAATATTTCCTTTTGTGGTTTGTAATCTTTGAACATAAAAAAAGTGTTTTGTTGTGTCATTTTACATACCACCACTTTGCTCTAATTTGAGGTTTTAAAAGACAAATTCATACACATGTCAGTATCCAGGCTTTTTTCTTAACCGGCGGTGTAACAAAATCCTTTCCTGGCAATATTTAGGATGTATTCACAGTGTGTATTATTTTAAAAACCAGATTAATAAACACACAGATAAGGTGTTAGCTGTTAAATAACCAGGTTCTCAGTTCCTCCAATCTGAATTCCTCTCTGATGTTGTGATACAATATTCAGCTCAAACATATGTATTTTGTATTTTTGACCTTTATCTATCCTTTCATATGGCTTCATCTTACTTTCAGTTACACCTTACCTCTGCTATGCAGTGTCCCTGATAGAGAATGCGGAGCTCCTGTCTTGTTCTGGAGTCTGACTGGGTCTGTCTGTCTGTTTTTCTGTATTGCTGTGTCTCTTGTGCATGTTGCCAGACAGGATGTCAGGTCCATACTATAAGAGCAGGGGGAGGCAAACCTGTCACTGTTACCTACCTGCTGTGGTTTCAGAGCCCCCACATCTCCACCTACACTCTCACTCATCCTGCCCCAGCAGCAGCAGTTCTCAGGATGGGTGTTTTTCACTCAAAGACCCTCATAGTCATATTTTCCTCCACATCAAACTCGTTTACATGAAGTTGTGCACTTCTAGAAAAAAGGGGGTTATGCCTCTCTCACCACATTACTTGTTATTGCTTCAGAGTAAAACACAATTAGGTTTCTTTCTGTGCTTTTTCTTTGTTGAATGTAACTTTTCGATAAATCGGGCATACTGCTGTTGACATGAACATTTTTATAAACATAATAATAATAAACTGATTCAAATAATTATTGTGTAAGTAATTAATAACCGTTTGCAAAGGACATAGGGAAATAGTAAATGGCTTTTTTTTAGCAGATATTGTAATATATCTGGTATTACAGTTCTGTCAGTGGTTAAAATGTTTGTTTGGTTCAGCCTCGCTTACAGCAGTAGTCTGATGACTGTGGATTACTGAGCCTTTATTATACAATATAATAGTATTTGCTTATGTTGTGGCAGCCACCCTTTCTAAAGTCAAGTGCAAGTTTTGACAAGTTTGTTTTAAACAGTTTTAAATCATTGTCATACTGGTTAAAATGGAGTATTCAAGTATTACTGGTTATTCAAGTGAAATAATTAAAATACTGAAACGTGAGTGTGGACTTATCAAAATGTGTCTTTCATCTGTGTGAAAACTCAACATTTAAAGACATCTAAAGCAGATTTTTATATTAAATCTAAGACATTTGAAGTTGTTAATTTAGATTATATCACTGTGGGCTCATGATGCTGATATCGATGCTGACATCATGAGGTATACCTTAATGGTTTCCCTGTGAAAAAGAAAACATTGAGAGTAACATGATTAATAAACAGATACCATTAATTTGAAATAAATGAATATCCCTAGCTGCAGAGTTTAGTTGGGACATGTGAGCAACATATGAACATTTTCTCAAACTGGTCTAAGAAAACAGAAGACAGTGACATTGTGCAGAACCTCACTTTCCTGGACAGTGCAGCACATACTGTTAAACTGTGATAACCACATGCTCAGTACTCCTTGCTTTATTGTACAAGATTGCCCCCTATTGGTTCACCCTCAAATTACTGTTGCAGCAACATTTCACTTGTATCATCATCAGCTGTTTCACTCTGTAATGAGTGCATTATTGTCTGATTTAGAACTGGGATGAATAGTTAGGGGAATGAGACATTAATTCATATTTGTGAAACCAACAAGAATAAAGTACCTTAAATTAGACTTCTGTGTGTCAAGAGATATAAGTTCTGTGCTGTGCTCTTCTTTTTTATGCATATTTTCTGCAAATTCCTGTCTCACATTTCACTCAGAACATTAAACACAAGGAAAAACTAGAAGTCAGACTCAAGTGTTTGTACTGTATGTATGTGTGTGTGTGTGTGTGTGTGTGTGTGTGTGTGTGTGTGTGTGTGAGTAGGAACTTGGGACTGGCAGTGTGTCGTTTATACACAGTGCATTCTTCTTCTCTCCTGCTGATCTCTTCTCCATCTGCTGTCCATTGCCACTCTCTTCACTGGTCTCCTGCCATCTGTTTAACAGCACTCTGCACCTTTGCGTGACCAAATGCCTTTGCTCCCTGCAACGTCATCCACTTTGCCAGAGAGGCATAGAGAAGAAAACCGCCATGATATCGTGCTCCTTCAACCAATAAAACCCACCAGTTAATGCTGCTCAAGCCCAGCACCAAATCCCATTTGTCAGCAAATAGCTTCCTCCGGGTTGTCTGTGCTGGCCAGGCGCTTCTGTAGAGCTCCCTGCCATTAACATGACATCTTTAGTTATTTGTTGTCTGGTCTGACGGCAAGCAGAGTGAAGAAGCAGTGAATAGAAGGAGCAAAAAAGAGGGATCTGTGTATGATCATAAATGTGCATCAAAAAATGTCTGATCAGACATCTGATCTATGTTAAATAGTCAGCTGGATTAACTGATAGCTTTGTAGTCTAAAAATCATCACAATGTCAGTGTTTATATAAACTCATATTCATTTGAGTTCATTTAACACTTGACTCACACTCTTCTTTGGGTTTTTCCTCTTTTTAGTATGTGGGAAAAGCCACAGGTAGCTGGGATTTTAAGACAAGAAACTGAAAGCCTCGTTCTAAAAGTGAAAGTGTATCAGATGTGATCGCTGTGCCTGTCTGGTGCCTGTGGTGAAGTGGAGGAATTGATCTATTGCAGGGGCGCAGTGATGGAAGCAGGTTAGAGTTTAAGTTAGGGAAGTGTGAAGAAATTCAGGGTTGGATGGATGAAAAGATTTGAGAATAAAAATGGAAAACTGGGTAGATGGAAAGTTAGAAACAAAGATAGAAATGAGAATTAGTGCCATTCGTGTTACTTTCCAGCCCATGAGTGGTGTGTGTGTGTATGTATATGTGTGTGTGTGTGTGTGTGTGGTGGTGTTGGAGGATATATGTGTAAAAAGCCAGCAGGACAGCTGGGGAAGGTGAGCAGTATTCTGCAGGCTCCAGGCTCCACTTCCTCCACGGCTATAATATAGGCAGAGAGGGTCATATCAAACTGTCTTGAGCATGCTCTCCCAGCTTTGAGGTCACTGCATTTTTGCATTGTTATGTGATCGTCATGAAAAAAGTATTTTCTCAAAGCATGTTCTGAAGCTCTTCACGGCTCAGCTGTGACAGGCGTGACCTTTTTGTTGCCGGGCGGGGATTCTCTGGATTCAGCTGCTCTGCTTGTGCGAAGGCTGTGGTGGTTTTTAAAAGGTGCTTTATGCCTTATTGCCCTCCATACATTGCATCATGGCTGTTTTTCCTCTTTTCTCACTGAACAGTGTCTGGGAACTCATTTTACTGTGGAGCTTGATTAAAACCTACTCTGCATGTATATGATATTTTTTTTATGGTGAACTTCTCTACAACTTACTTTTTAATTTGGGGGCTATGGCACTACCATGTTTTGATTGTGTTATTGTATATTTGAATATACTGTATATGTGATGTCTGTATGGTAAATATAAAGGTACAGACAGCAGCCTGTTAGCCTAGCTTAACATAGAGACTGCAAATAGGGGGGAAGAGGTAACAAAGGTAATAAAATCCACCTACAACATATTATATCTTGGAGGGTTATGTGTGGGACTTTTAGCTGGAGGCAGTGACATCGGTTTTCATATGAACAGAACAAGATAAATCAAGTTAATTGCTGAGTTTTGGAATTCGGAAGCCAGGCTAGCTCTTTCCTAACCGACTGCTTGTTTTAGCTGTGTATCATATGAACATGTATGAAAGTTGTATTTATCTTCTCCTCTATCTTGACGAGAAAGAAAGTAAACATGTTTCACAAAATGTTGGACAAGCCCTGTAAAACTACTCTGACAGTTTCACAAAAATTTAAGTCATATATTCCTTTGGCTCTATACTGTGTATTTTGAGTTTAATACTGTGTACTTACTGAAGTTATTGAATCTATTGAAGTTGTGCCTTTGTGGGCCCAAAGTGTTGAATCCTCGGGTGCGACTCTGCTTGTACTCTCTGCTGCTGATCAGCTCCCACTGTTGAAGTGATGGACAGTAAAACTCTCACTGCACCTGTTTCCTGGCCACGCTCAAGTGTTGTTAATAGGCTGATGAGAGACGTTAACAAAGTTACTGCAGCACAGTGGAAGGATAAATCAACAGAGGGGGAGAGTGTCTCATCCAGTCTGTCAGATGTGACATTTTTAAAAGGTCCCAGTGACTGCTGCATCCGTCCTGTACCTGGGGTGAGATGGAAAGATGGAAACAGAGCAAGGATGGAGTGATGACAGCAGGGGATGGAGAGCTTTAACAGTGCTTGGGAGAGGAATGACGGGTTGGATGGATAGAGAGATGAAGAAATGGAGGAATGGCAGAATGGAAGGAGGGAAAGATGTTTAAAGAAGCAGTGGAAAAATGGAGAGATAGATGGATGGAAAGGGCTGAAGCAAGGAACGGAGAAATGGAGGAATGGCTCTAAAAAGTTGTTGATCCAGACTACTAGTCATGATTTAGTGCAATCAAGCCTCCTTGAAAACAGTTCTGTGATATTGTTGGGTGAGGAATGAATAATGCAATAGACCCAGTCATTTTCCCACATCAACAGCAACAACAATAACATTCATCCTGTGTGATTTCATATAATTTCTTTATTCCCTTGCCTTTTTCTCCCTTTGTGATGTGCCAGACGTATGCGCATTACAAAGAGAGTCAGGAAATGGCTTTCCACTTAAAAAAAATGAGAGCAGGATCTTGACACTGTTACAAGAAGGACCTTTGGCTGTGAAGGACCTTTGGGACAGCTACTCTGCAGGCAGGCGGTCTTTTCTCAGATGTCCATATGAGCATAGGACAATCTAATTAAATTTACCCACAAAGAGCTATATTTCTTCAGTGTGTTATCATTATTTTGCCAGTGAGTTGTAGAGATATTGCAATCATAAAAGACCGAAAAGGCGAATGTTTCTCTTAGTGCTAAAAATATCTTTGCTGGCTGGCATCCAACATTGTTGCTTCTCTCCCTCTCATTTCCCTGCTCTTTGAACTAAAATAACATCATTTTTTGAATGGACTCTTGTGTTATTGATGGATTTCTGCTCCACTGTGGTTTGAATTAATAGCTGGGATGCCTGTATGGTTGCATTTAGTGTGTGGACACACGCATGCATACACACAAACATACAAAAAACGCTTTCAGGCATTTTTACATCAGCACACACTCATGCTAACTCACACACTAAGTAAATGTTAATGTACACAGGTGCAGTCTTTAGGGAGGTTGCTTTTGCTCTCTCATCAGTCACTCGTAATCACTTCCCTTCCAGCCCAGTAAATCACCGTCTTTTACTGATGCATTTATAGGATGCATGTTCACAACTTGTAGCCAGGGAAAAGTTTGACCACCACCAGGAATACATTATAAGCTTCTGCATCCATACAGTCACACAGTCAATACAGTCATACAGTCAACTCACAGACAGGAAATATTGTTTTATAAATGTCTACTTACTCTCTGAAATGTATTTGTGCTTTTAATAGGGTTTTAAGCTGTTTACGACATATGGGTGAGAGTGGAGTTATTGGTCAAGGGGGGGCTCCTGGG
Organism: Euthynnus affinis; assembly: GCA_029490765.1. NCBI lineage: Eukaryota > Metazoa > Chordata > Actinopteri > Scombriformes > Scombridae > Euthynnus > Euthynnus affinis. Next base: position 27,769,010 of record CM055847.1, on the reverse strand, counting down.
CGGCTGTGGATATTGGCAGGTTGCACAGCTCCACCAAACTGGTCCTGGGGAGGTCCCAATGACCTGTTTTATACCAACACTGGTGCTTTGTCGTAAAACCAGGGGGAAGTCGAGTCACAACTCGAGTATTCGTTTGAAGCGGATGGAAAAAGGCCTCCTGTGGCAAGACCATGCGAGTGTTGTGTGCTGCTGTGTCTGATGGGAGTGGAAATGCACAGAAAAACAGGCTACTTTGTCTTTACATAGACTTTTAGATTGGTGCCCAGGTTCTGGTAAAATACTCCTAATACCACCGAGGAAAGAGAACCACATTCCCCGCTTACTTTTTTGGATGGAAACAGTCTCTTGTCACTGGCGTTTGAATGCCGTAATTGGACGTTTAGGGGCTTGCAGAGAGAGGTGTGATGTAGTGTTAAAACTGCTCACAAATCACATATTTCTCACCTCTGTGGAGGTTCAATTCCTGGCTCTGCCATTCTCTGGCCATACTGCCTTTGAAATTCACACGGTACTGTCCTGAATGAGACAGGTGAAGAAAACCGTCGCCATGGAATGGTGTTTCAGTAGATTTAATATTTCCTAAAAGCCTTGAATTTTACCTGTCACTTTAAAAAAAGTGTGTCTCTGCATGTGCAGTGTGCGTCAGAGTGATGGATGGTGTAAGTGTGTTCCAGGATTATGTTTTATGAAAGTTAAAGGGCCCTGGGGTTGGTCTGTGAAGCACATAATCTCAGTCAAAGTGCTGGGCTGGATGAACCAAGGCTTTATTATTAAACACCTATGAGAGGGCCTATAGAGCGGGTGGAGGCCCCTGCACATCCAACTTTACACTCTCTGGCGGCTCTCATCACACGTCCTTGCCATTTGGGCATGAAATTAAAATGCTTCTCAGGAATCCATTGACTACTAAGCATGAAATAGGAACTGCATTGTTATGAATTGATACACTTTGAAAGGGCATTCTTAGACACTCTTTAAATGTGCTGTCATGCCATTCCCTTGTGCTATCTTTCCAGTTTTTTTGGTTTCTTTTCATACAGTGGTTTTATCTCTGTGGAGAGAGTATTAAAAAAGGTAATACTTTTGGCAATATGTTTCACATTTGATGGTACAAGTGAGAATTGGCTATAAATGATGTGGTATTGATTTCACATGTGGAGGAGTATCACGACTCAAGTAGAAGAAGAGGAAGGGGAATGCAGTCCCCAGGATGTTCATGAAGGACTTACTGGAGGCTCTTGGGGTCCGGGACCTGGTTCTGAAGCCCTGGGAGCCATTAAAAATACTATAAAAGTTCCATATCCACAATTATTCTGACTTTTTAGATTTATAAATCTTTGCTAATGTTCATGGTGGATGTGTTACTGGTTTAAACATGGAAATTGATTGCCGCTCCCTTGGTAACAGTGCACTTGGTAATTATAAAAGAACCCATAACAGCAACAGTTTTTTTTTATAGAATCTGGCACAGTAGATTTGGTAGTACATCGTGACCTGTATAGGTCAGTTTGAAACACACTGAAAGGAACGGCCGGATTTTATGTTTAAAACATTCCTGAGTCCTTCAAGTTTACGTCTGATGTCTGTGGCATTTCTTGATCACTACTGAACTACTGAGTTAAAGCTATTAACACTGGATCACATGACTACATGCATGCTGCTTGGAGTGATGAATCCACAGATAATTATGACTCAGCCGTGCAGCCCCCCTCAGCTTTATGGAGCATTTTAGTGTCTTTCAGCTCTTTTTGGTTTTCCTGCCCGCAACTTCATTGTTTGGTTCAGTCACTCAATCACTGCTACTATCCACTATGAACTTCCTCTCCAGCACTAAACAGCAGGCAGACAAAGTTAGTGACTGGCTGGTGAACATGGTGGAGTATTTAGCAGTACAATAAACATGTATTTTCTTCCGGAGATGGTGGAGACCAAAAAGAAGCTAAAAGCAGAGTGAATATTGGACTTACATTCTGGTAGCCAGAAATACAACTCACAAATGAATTGTAATTTGCTCTGTATCTGCAGGATGCATAAATAGGCAACTGTTTGCTAATATGTTTGCCATATCAACTTAAAAGGTTGATATATGTAGGTATTTACAGTTCATTTGCTGCTCCCAAGTGGCAAAAAAACTCTGTTCCTGCTGGTTTTAAAAAGTAGCAGAAAACTTGAGGTGTCATTCAGGATGTTTTTGGAATAAAGACAACTTGCAAGATTTGCTTTCTTGCCTGTTTTTTGTGCTCATCCATCAGTCTATATGCATCCTGCAGAGATTTGAATTAACAAACTGCTGAAGTTCCCTGATTGGAGGAACAGAGCTTGTGTAATAGAGGCTTTGCTGCGCAGTACAGCACATGTAACTTTGGCAAGCTCCAGCTGGCCTGGACGAGGAAGCTGGAAATGTTTACCATGGTCCACATGGCTAATTTGTGTGTTTTTATTTAGCTGTTGTGTATCTGGGACTTTTGGTTGGGGGGTGGTGGTATGGAATAGGGGGGTGCAGCAACAGTCAACAGATGCTGTCAAAGTGACCGCAGGGAGGAAGCAAAGACAAATGCTCCTCATTATAGTGCTGACTGCAGCCCAGTGGCCCAGTAACCAGCAGAAACCAGCTTCATGTCTATGACTGTACAGCTGGAGATCAGCTGATCCTCACTGGCTTTACTTACAGTCAAATCCCATTCACTTCTTCATTGCTTCAACTGAAAAAAGGTACATTGTGGCAGCCATGGTTGCACCAACACAGGAAAGGTAATCAACCTAAAGACACGATGCATGAGCAGTCATCATGGCTACCACCATACTGACTATACTATACTACTAATGCTGACTAAACTGAAGGTATGATTCCCATTATCATTTTTAAATATATTTACTATCCAGTCATGCCAGGATGCATTGACTGACAGGTCGGGATACTCCCTAGTTGGATTTGGCCTACAGTGCAACAAGCTAAACCACATCCGATGCAGTCGGGTTTCATTGTCAGTGGAATTCTGCATTGTCTGGATACTGTCCAGTCACATTGTTCATCTGAGAAACATAAAGAGACGTAAAAAAAATATGAACACATTTAATTAAATTTAACCACATTGCGATACATAACTGACATTTTTAGGCCAATTGTGGGTAACCAGAAATTCTCTCTTATAAGATCTTTATGATCAGATATCAGAAATCATATTGATATGACAAGTGTAACTGCAGGCTTATACTCCTCTGGCTTAGATAGTCTATTTGTCAGTTCAATGAATTGTTTGACTTCTGATCATAAAGATTTGATGATTATGGATGACTGTTTTACACATGATTCATTCTAGTGTGCTTAGACAGCAACAAATCAGTGCGTATGTTTTTTTTCCCTATACCTAAAATTACTTCAAACTTTAAATTACATATTTTTGTTATTGTTATCCTCTCAGGCCCTTTAAGACCTAACACATCAATTATGCTTTTCAAACAGATTCTGTTGTTTCCTCTTTCTTCATATTTCCAGCTGGTTCCTGTTTTCTTTATGATAAATTGGATGATATTATTATCCATTATCTCAATTATCTTTTCACTCACCCTGTAAGTGCTACAAGTTCATTCATATGCTTTGTGTTACAGCAAAAAAAGTGAGAAAAAAACACATTTTTCCCAGCTCCTCACTGACTAAATTAATGGCACAGTGCAGTGTGTCCACTGGGGTGGTTTCATTGGGCTGTGAAACCAACGTGAGCAATGTTCCTGACCCTAGTCAGGAGTCAGACAGCGGTACGGGGGTTACCAGGGGTTACATCGGGCCCCTATGGATGGACAGGCAGGGAACTGTAAACCTGGAAGACCAGGAGCCCGAGCGCTGCGTGTTTACCTCGGTGCTTTTATAAGTGATGTCACCACATTGTAAAAAAATACAGTTCTCGGCGGTCCCGTCCTTTTGTTACTATTTGAGAGAATAAACACGAGCTAAGTGCATGGAGAGAGATGGAAGTAGAGAATTCTGTGGCTGCGGGGTAGGGGGAAGCAGGCTCCTGTGGTGCATGGTGTGTCCAAGCAGCTGAAGTGGGCTGTGGGGATCTGTAACTGTCCAGGTGCTGTGAGCTCAGGCCCAGCCTCTGCTGGCCAAACCCTGCTCACTGGTGAAGAGGGAGATCTTGCCTATAAATATTCAGTCATCCTGCCTTTTTTGTGTACAAGGCTTCAACAGCAACAAAAACACCAACTCCTGATGATCCCTCTGGGCCCTCCACTATGTGTCTACATGAATGTGTGAATCACAGTGTTTTTTTCTCTCTCGAAATGGAAGACACAGTGAATCACATCCTCAACTTCGATGTCTGTCCTCAGAAATCACCTTTTGAAAGCTCTACTCATTCCAGCTCCTTTGGAATTCCATAAATATTCAGCCTCCACTTCATATCCCAGCTCTCTGTCTTCCTCTTTACGATTCTGCTTCTCACAAAGGTCTTTGTGGTATTGCAACAGAAATTCACTTTACATAAGTCAAAGCAGCTATGTGTGGTATAAGTGTAGCCGTATGCGTGAAGGCAATGAAACAGCTTGTGTTTTATGTGAGCTCTCCCTGCTCAGACAGCTGGGTGGTTGCTGGGGCTCTGTTAACCTACAGCTTGAGGGGTCCCAATCTCCACTGTAGTGGTGTAAGTCAAGCTAAGCAATTCCAGGCCAGCTGCAAAGGCAAGAATCTGGATATTCAGATCCTGTATAGAACAGAGAGACTCCTTAGCCTATCAGGACCTTTCTATAGAATTTGCATTTTTATTCCGGGAAGCTTTAAAAACTCCTGTTTGTGCTGCGCTCCTCTGTAGCCCTGCAACCTCATCTTTCTCTTGACTCAGACACATGATGTCGCATACACCGAGAAATCGGACCGTTGGAATAATGTAGCAGCCTTTATGCCTCTCTGGTCATTTTTCTGATGAGACCTCTGCTGTCTTGCTGCCTTGCTCTGTCTCATGGTTCAAGTACTTGTATGGTTCCTTGGCTTGGACTTTTATTAGCTTTTCCCGAGCCTCAAAGAACTTGGCCTGGCCTGGTTCTCCCCGGCACTTTCCCACTAATGAAGTGCACATTCTGCCGGAGCGCTTGGCTGAGCCCGGTTCCTTGGCCATCCCTTAATGGGAATTTCCCCTTCTTCCATGCATCCCTGCCTGCCTCGCTCTCTGCCACTGCCACTCTGGTGTGTGTGACTCATGTCCTGAACAGCCAGCCATCAGGGACGTTTGATTCATAAACCTTCTTACACTTGTTTGCCACTGTTGGACTGGTTGGCTGACTGTCTGGGCAACTGGCTGGCTGACTTGTTAAAGGGCTGACTTATTGCAGGACTGGGTGTCTCAAAATGGGATAAAGGTTTAGAGACTGAGACACTGACTGACGTTGAGCAGCTGACTGTGAGAAAAAAACTTTTGTGTAAAAAAGTGTAACACTTGTAAAAACAAGTGTGTATTTGTATGTGCGGTCAACTTACTGCGAGTAGGTTTAGAACAAGAAAACATTCATCATCCACTCTGACACATTTAAGAGGGCACTGTCAGGTACTTTGACGCTAAAGCTGCAGACAGCCACCACTGATTTTCCAAACTCAATCTCTGAATGTTGAGAGGAAAACAGGCTTTGATGGATGAAATTATTTCAGATATGACGGCTTGCTTCCATACATGTTTTACAACTTCGAAAATTTGGTTAGTCCACCAGTGACAGCACCTGTTGCTCCATAAATGAAAGCAAATTAAACTGCACCAATTGCTTTTTTATTCCATGAGGAGCTTCTTAGCATATGATATTTTGGAGTATCTTAATCATAGGAAAAATAATCCTTGTATGTTTTTGTTGCACAGCTCAATGAGGATGAGATAGTCTACATCCTCAAATCAACCTTGAAGGGCCTGTGCTATCTGCATTTTATGAGGAAAATCCACCGGGAGATGAAAGCTGGGAATATACTCTGTGACAGGGAAGGTCATGCGAAACTGGCTGATTCTGGCCTGGCTGGACATTTGACGGTGAGCTTTGATTCCACTGGGCCTTCCACTCTCTAAAAGTCAACATAATAAAATCAGGTCTCCCTTGGAGAATATGGCATATGATAATCATTTCTGTCCGCAGTGATTTCACCGCTATTAAACTAACCTTTCTGATGCAAAACAAAAGGCTGGGAGCAGTAGAATTTGGAAGTGTTTATTTCCACACAGTCTTTGCTTACATTTTATGTCCAAAGAATGCTGTTGGGCAGGCAGCTTTCGCGAAACATTTACTGGCCCTCATGAGCTTTTCATCTTGTCAGAATCTAGGTCTACCTTAAGAAAGCGCTCTGGAGCTGCCAGAGAGACAATATGCTGAGGACAGAAGAGAAGAAGCTAGACTCTTCAGGCTGTGCAGTTAATTCCCATTATGAGCGGTCGTCATGTTTCCAACAGAAGTTTGTGGTTTGGGTGCTTGCTGCTTACTCAGGACATTTTACTTTTCCCACACTGGCGTATCTTTTCTGCACTCATCTTATGGCCAGAGTTCCTCTGAGGGGGTTCAGAGAGGAACTCTCAGCTCCCTGTGGGTGGTTTATCAGTAGACAACTCTTTGTGGGCGATGAACTGTGCTGTGTCTGAGGGCAGGGGATATACAAGCCTGCGGCCTAGCATGTCCATTGAGGGAGGAAGACATTAGCTAGATATGCAAATGATGGAAAATACAGCACAGTGCAGAGACACACATATGTACACAGATCTGTGTATGACATTCATGCAGAGTGAGCTCAGAGGTTAGCAACACAATCATTCAAGCCCCGCACTGGCAAGCTTCCACTGTGCTGAAGTGTCCCTCAAGACATCAAGACATTGAATCCCTACCGGCTCCAGGAGTGCCGCTTTGTGGCTGATCCTGACCTTTGACCTCTCCATTGAGGAGAACAGAAGATAAGAAAACGTCTCCTTAGGGACCAGTAAAAATGGCAAATTATTATTTTTAAGTGACAAAGGTCCAGAGACAAAAATAACAAGAGTGGAAAAAATGACAGAGAAAAAGGACAAAACAATTAATCTTCATCAGCTCTCTTTTCACTGAATTAAAATAAGCATTATCCTCTGAAGACTCCTGGGATATTTCTAACCAGAGCTGGCGACCAATGCTTGGAGGTCTGTCCCCTGGTGTAGAACCACACAACTGCAAACAGGCCGGGCCTACTGCTGCTGCTGCTGGCTGGGTGGTCCATGGTCTATAGAGTATAAGCGCCCCATTACTTACCTGGCTGCATTGTTTTACTTTTTGGACACTTAGCCATTTTTGCTAAGCACTTGATGATTTAAAGAGATCCATAAAAACTGCAGGACCGTGACCCTCAAGAACCTGTGTTGGCTGAGACTGAGCTGGACCAAGATATTGGGAACAGGGTGGAGCTATAGGAAGCGTGTTAGAGTTTCAATTTAGTATGACTGGAATATATATATAGTACAATAAACCATTTTAAACCTCACGTTTAACATATGTAACACAGAAATAATTTGAAAAGAAAAAAAAGCAAAGGGTGAGGCGGAGAGAATTTTTTTGGTCCGATTTACAGCCAACAAATCTGCAGAGTTCATCATCCGTTTCTCCGTCAAGGCTGTGAGGGAGGAAAGAAGGACTGGATAATAGTGTGTAATGGTGATGTGTTTTACAGGGTCATCCTTGTTCTTGTCCAGGCTCCACTGGCCTATTTGGAGGCCTTTTTCTCACACTAAAACACTGAAGATGCTGTTTGATCTTGTTCCCTGTCCTTTGTAAGATGTCATGTCTGGGGCCAAAAGGCCTTTTTAGCTGACAAGAGATATCCAAAAACCTGAGTAATGGCAGTTATATGTTTTCTGGACACAAGTGTACAGAAATTGAGGGAACTCTAACACTGGAAATGAAAACATCTCAAGTAGGTGTTTTCTTTTTGTCTTTACACAAAAATATTCTTTTTTGGAGGGGAAAGGCCAGGCGAAACAGCACTATGATCATATAACTGAAATTCTTGATTGAAACCAGTTCATATGATCTTTTAGGAGCATTACCAGGTGGTGCTGCACAGACCATAAGCCTGACTTACACATTGCCTCCTCTCTTACTGAACCCACAGCATGGCGTATAAAACCTGCGGTAGGAAAGAAAAAAAATGTTTGAGTTAATCCTTGGTCTTCAAAAGAATGTGACATTTTTTTGCAAATAACAGTTGTACATGTATAAATTTGAGTGTTAGATGGTCACTGAGGATATGACCTACAACTTTTTATAAGCCTGGTTATCCTTAAAAAATGCGACAATGAAAATGAGCAATCACAACCCCATCAGGCGAGCCAGCATGGGAAAAAGTGTCTCACAAAGATACCATGAATAAGTTGAAGTGATAAACAAATGACGGTGATGGAGTTTAAATGTGGCCCTTCTTCATGTGGTCTAGGCGGTTGTACTTGGGGCTTACTGTTCTCTTATATCCATATGCAATCACTGAAACACTCTCAGCATGAGCTTTTTTTTATTAGATCAAATAAAGTAAACAGTCCCAGTGAGTGTTTTTGATAAATGCAATTTGCTGCTATGCTCCTTTCCAGGCTGCATCTTGTGTTCAGCCTGTTGTAAGTTAATTTGCCAGATCAACTGAAAAAACAGAGAAATCTAATGGAAAACACTGCCCTGGCATCCACACTGCATACCAGTGGTTGTCTAAAGAATGGGAGCTCTTTAATGTGGTGATTGCATGGTTTCAGTTTGAAATTTAGTTTCCGTAAAAAGAACGCGCTCTTCCGTTGTGTTTTTTCCTTATTTTATCCCTATTTCCTTTCATTTGTTGTTTAAATTATCAGCTTTCTGTTTTTTCCAAGGGAAAGTGCTGCTAAGGTACCAGACCTTCCATAAATCCAGCAAACTTCCATGAACAGAGGGAGGGGAGCTTTGGGATTTTGGGCAAAAGTAAGCAGTCTTGGAAAAATCAAAGGCGTATTGCACCTGAGGGAGGTGTACTCCCAGCCATAGTTTTCATTTATGGTTAGCTACGGCTGGTTAGGAACTGGGTTTGACACTACTGCAGCAGTGGTGTGCTTCCTCTGTGTCCTTCCCCACTGTGCTGCGACTGCTGCAACTGCCTCGCTCCTACAATAAGGATGTTAGGTTCTCTTTCGAAACTGTCCTTTATGCTGTGAACTACCTCTCACCTTTTTGGGAAGTTTCAATTGTTTCATTCCAGAACACACCAGAGGGCTGTAATGGTTGCAGTTTTAGCTGCTTGTTGTCTGTAAGCCTCCATTTTTGGCTGACCTTTCTCCTGCTATATAAATAATAAATAACAATAATGCATTTAATTTGTATCGCACTTTTCATTCATGGTGAAACTCAAACTGCAAACTGTATTAATAACATAGAACACAGAACATAAAGAAAATTTAAATAAGAATTAAGATGAAAAAGCCTTACTGAAAAAAAAAAAAGAGACTAGGGTCTGTGCTGCCCTCAGATGGTTAGGAAGGCTGTTCCACAAGCGTGGCGCAGCAGAGCAGAAGGCATAGCCAGCATCTGCTACAGGGGAAAAAACACATCCAGCAGTCAGCCAAACAAGACTCTGGCCTTTACAAAAAACACGTTTACAAGGCCCCAGGCGGAGCTATTCTGATACAAAGGCATCATAAAGAAGAAGGAAGTTGTATTGACCTTAAACCCAGTGTCCCGCTGACTTACAGAAAGCATAACCTTCTATGTATAATTCAGACTGAGTTTAACTACCGCCATCTTGCTTAATATAACCATCAAGTGCCCCAATCATCATAATACCAAAATCACAAGTTGTCACTCTGAGGTACTGTGATGGATCTGCTGAATGTCCGGCTTGTCCTGCGCAATGTGAAATGATCATGTTATTATATTTTCTTTACCTCATATTAAGATACACACGCTGACATTCACAGGCGCACACACACACACACTTGAGCACACACAAGCAAATGTTACACTTCATCATATTCACCACCCCACTCCAATCGACATGGACACAGAAAGTAGGCTCCCTTATTTTCTCTGGAGCAGGTCGAAGGCTTGTGGTGTAGGTCTAAATGTGGGTTATTGTTATTCGAGAGTACGTGCTGGAATATTGGGCGTATCGATTGCTTTTTGCCGCAGGCCCTCTTGGCAAGGCCACAAAAGCCTCTCACTGCATGCTGCCAGTAGGCCCATTTCTGCTACACTTATTTTTAATACAAGTATTACATGACTTTGCTCTCTCAAGGTTTCAGAGGGGAGGAAATAGCAGATTGAATGTAAACAAGATTAGCTTCCCTCTCAGCCAGCTGCTGCTTCCACGCTCGCCCGTAAATCTGCCAGGCAGCCCGTGCAGTGCAGAGCCGTGCTGGAAAGAGAGATGTCAACGTTGATTCTGTCACTGTCTGGCGGGAGACTGGGATGAGCTACACTCCCTTCAGCTGCAATATGAATGACAGATTTGTTGTTCTTTCTTTATCTTTTGATTCTCCAGCACTCTGAAGGCAAACTCTAGAGATTCCATGTTGAAATTTTAATTTGTGCAACTTTATAATTCATTTTAAAGACGATTGTATCCATTATCAGTGCTGACATTACAGCAAGCATGTGGTTTGCATCTCCTGTATCACCTCTGTCATGTTGTACTTTGTCCTTCCCTCCTTTGGTCCTGGAGCTTACTGACGCAGGCCTTGGTTCCTTCTGCTCCCTCAGCTATCAAAAACTAAATATAGCAGATTTGTTGCTCTTTCAGAATATATTCCACCTGCCAAAATACACAGGCCCTGCTTTCTTAACCTTGCGCGGTGATTTGGAGTGGATATGCAGTGAAAGGAGAAGCTGTGGCGCTCAACATGGCTGGCTTAAAGGCGAAGTAATGACACTGTCTGCTTATGTTTTTGGAAGCTGTGAAACCACCAGGAGGGAGCTCCCCCTAACTGCTTCATTGTAACTTCATGCTATTACTCATATGAGGGAGATATTGATAATGATTGCTGCTGGAATTCCTACCCTCCGTCCTATGCTGCACTTACATAAGCAGACTTCGTACAAGGTCCTTGCTCATTCTGTAGTCTCTGGAAGCTTCTGGCTTCGCTCAATTGAAAGAGAATTACAGCAAAAATATTTTCTTTTAGAAAGTTAACATCAGTAACATTCAAGTGGTATAGATCATTGAGCTCATACCCATTTACCCTCATTTTTCTTTACAACACTCCTATACATAATCCATTTATTATAACATGAACTATGAAGTCATCTCCATGTGAAAAAGGATAATGGTTTATTTGATATTTTTGGACTTGTAGCTATTTAGGGGGTAAAATCACAGTGTATAGTGTGTATAACAACTGGCATTGTTCCATTTCAACTGCACCAAAACTCAAATGACTACTGAACACTAGAAACAAGAAAGTTTTAATCAACTTTTTTTTTTTTTTTTTGGTGTTGTAAGAACTGCTTTTGCTCGCATCTAAGCTCTAACAGCATTGAGTAATATAGTACATGACTGTAAGCAGAAATCAAATAGCATCTCTCGCTTGGAGTGTAATCAAATGAAAATGTCCGACAGAATCTGCTTGATATTTTAAAGAAATTACTGCACTGCTCCTTTCCAGATGCAGCAACTTGTTCTGAGAACTGTAATCAGCCATCAGTTTGGTTGTGCTCTGTCTCAGCAACATGCACGCGGACTCTAGCGGGGTTCATCAATGTAGGAATGCGACTGACTTCACAGGGCTTTCAGAAACAAACACTTCATCTTTCACCTCAACACTTTAAATTTACACATGCAAATAATGTCATCACAGCATCTGTTGTTGATTCCTGGCCTATCTGCCTCATTCTGTTCACATTGGGATATTCTCAACCTCTCACTATTTAATCACTAACTAACTATAAAACGAACTACTTGTGCTGAATTATCATTTTAATGCATGGAGCAGCCACAGCTTTTTTTTTTTTTTTTGCCATGCTAATTACAAGGGTCGTGGGATGGAAATGGCGGTTGGTTGGTCTACCACTTTGGTCCAAACTGAAATATCTATTAGATGGATTGCCATTTGGGACAAACATTCATGTCTCCCACAGGATGAAATGTAATAACTCTGGTGATCCCCTGACTTCTTATATGCCCAATACTTACGTCCAAATACTGACAAAACTAATGATGTCCCCATTCGCCTCAGCTGTATTTTCGGATGGTAAACACTGCCTGTTAAGCATCAGCATGTTGATATCGTCATCGTTAAAGCATTTAGCTCAAAGCACAGCCTCACAGAGCAGCTAGTATGGCAGCTTAAGTCTTGTTTTATTTGTGTCTGTAAATTAGCTAAAATAAAAGAATGAAGAAAAACTACAATCACAAGAAATAACACCAAACGGAAAGTGTTTTGACAGTCATATAGATTCATGATGCCACAGCCTGCCGCTCTATATATATTCCTGTGAATTAGTACTCGAGCTGGCCTGCAGTATGAATGCGCACCTCTGATTAAGAAACATGAACAGTATCAAACTTCTGTCATCAAACTTTTTTTTTTTTTTTTTTCTGTTTCAAAAGCTCACGTGCATTAATCATGCACGTGAAACACATCACTAGTCACAAGAGGGGAGCATTTTCAAAACCTGCTTCACACTACTTAACGATGATGTGCGATCATGTGCCACTGAAGGCTGCCAGAGTGCTGGTTTACATTCTGACCAGCTGATTTGAATGATTAGTTTTCTCTTCTTTCCTCTTCTCTAATCAGTGAAATCAGTTTATAAAGCCTTTTAGTTGGAATGAAAACCTGCATGACAACCTCTGTGGCACACGATTGCCTCTCCTGCTCTGTAGTTACATAAACAAATTCTGTGTGTAACAAACTTAATTCAAAGGCGTATTGATTGCAATTGTTATTTTTGGGGACATTTTTGAATGTATTAGACTGCTGAGTTTATTAGGAAGCAGAGGCCGACATGAAAGCGTTGAGCTGGCAGGGGGGCTGGCATGGCTTTAATTACTAATGTTGATCTAAAAATGTGTATCATACATTTTATAGCTCCAAAAGTAAAATGTACACAATCAAAGTAAATATCCAGAGAGCCTGATTAAGCTCAGTAAGAGTTCTTGTAATAAAGTAATTCGTTGTACGTTGTGACAGAGAGCAGTGAGTACCCGGCACCCTCCCTCCCTTCCCTTCTTCTCCCCAGCGTCTCTCTCCCTCCAGTCACCCCCTCTCATTCCCAGGCTCTGAATGTGGGTGTCCCACCGGGAATTCAAGTAGCACATCGGGTCGGCCACTCAATACCCCCTGTTTAAAGGGATTCATTGCAGACTAATTGGGATAACATGGCTGGAAATGTTGACCTTGGTATTTCTAAACAAGGTTTCAATTAACTTGTAATAAGGCCAGGCAGCCAGGCCCTAGACGGATCCTCCACCAGCAGGAGGAAATGCGAAACATGCCCCAGTTGATGGTTGGCTTTTCTTAACTTTGATTAATCACTCGGAGAGTAAGCAAGTGGGACTGGTAAAATAATTAGAAGGGAAAACACCCTGTTCTTGCCGCAGTAGCATTTAGAGTGAAGGTTGAGTTACTGTAAGATATGTCAAAATGTCTTCTGTTCCCCCTTTAAATCCAAATAAAACACATTTCTGTGCCTCCATAAAGAAAATCTACAGTGAAAAACAATACCTCCATACCTCCCACGCACGGAGATTTGTTGGACAGCCTTGTTCAAAGACCCCAGCTTTTCGTTTCCCTTATTTGCATAATGAAATCATGTTCATTTGAAGTGGGAGGCTGAAGAATTTGAAATGTCGTTTTATGTCTTAACTACGTTTCTCCCGCTGAGGATAACCTTATTCAAACCATGATTCTGTTTCTTGAAATATCAGAATGTGGTGCTTCCCCACTTTTGCGTAATACAATCAGAGAAAATACAGCTGGTGCCCTCTGTTGTCCAAGGTGTGACTGTAATCTAGTACAGTCCAAATACATACTGCAGATATGTTTGATCTGCTTTTAATAATGACGTGTCCCTTAACAATCTGCCATTAATTTTTTAAACAAAAGCCTCCTTAAACCACATGCTAAACTGGCTCTGACTTACAGAACTGATACTTTGAGGAAGTTTATTATTTCACATTATATTGTGTACAGGCTCTTAGATGTTGGTGCCAGTAAGCCTGATCCAGCAGGCCTAAAACGGGCTGCCAGAGTTTTAGATTTGGTACAGGAACTGAACTGAGCCACCTGATGAGAGACAGAGTGGAGTTTTGGCTAAAGATGGGCCTTTTCCTGCTGCTGAGTCAGCACTTCTTCTCTGTGCATTAGGTCATTTGGAGCCACAGGACACCAGCTGACCTGCGTTGAATTATCGTTAATTCGAAAAGCAATAGTGGAGCGCATATCTGTGGGCTGCTCTGTTGACAGGAAGACACGAGGACGACGGGATGAGGAGATAGACTCGGCGGATTAAACTGAAACTCAATGAAAGTGGACGGCGAATTCTCCCTCCCTTTCATGTTGCTGCGGTATTATCAGGTTGACAGTTTTGTGTGTTTGGCTTCCTCGTCTTCTTCTCTGCCTTCCTCCTCCTCAACTTCCTCCCTAATTCTTCTTTCCCACTATTTCAAATGATCATGAGTCCAAAGAATGTCTATCTGCAAGTGTTTAACACACTGGTCTTTGAAGCACGGTCCAAGTGGCTGGTTTGTCTGTGCTTTGTTGTTCTAAATGCTAGCTGTATTAAATCACCTCCCAGTCCCGGCCTGTGTGCTTCATCTTCTCCGAAACTCCATCTACATTTCTCGAGGAGGAAGTCCTGTTCTGCACTGCTGAGGCTGTCGAGGGACTTGGCATATTTACACAGGTTTGTAATGCAATTCTAATAGCACCGTGACACTTTAAATACTGATTTTTGTTGCTTTTGGAGCAGTTTCCCTCAGCATATATCATCACGCTGGAGACAGGAGCTGACTGAAAGAGAGCGGGTTGCTTCTTTGTCACTTCCAATAACTGGTAACATACTTTCTTTTTCTCCCTTCTGTCTAATCTAAACTTAAACACGTGTTGCCAAGTGGGAGATGATGGAAAAGAGCTGTAGATGACTTGCTGAATGATGCTCTTGATGCAAACTATACTGTCAGAGGGACATTCTAACTTTCCATAATGCAGGCTTTTGGGAGTTTTAAGAGTTAAAAATGAAATCTGATTCAGATCCAACACTCAAAACAAACCCCATGTTTTAAGGGAATTCATAATAGGTCATACAGGATAACGTCTCTCACATGAAACACACCCATACCTCAGTTTAACAGCGCAATTAACTTTGCATTCATGGAAAGCACAGTGGCTCGTGTTTGCTTTTTATTCCCAAACATTTGCATTTGATTCTTTTTACAGACCGTCTTATAAAAGACTGTGAAATGATGGAAGGGCTACAGAGGACGTGCAGTAAACCGGGCAGAGGAAACACACCTTTCTTTTACAGCCAGGGCATAAACAGTAGTTTATGGTTGGAGTTTTACTGTCATATTGCATAAGCAGGCAGGCCCCCTTTAGAAAAGAGGTTAAGCACTGGCTGAGGTAGATGCTCTTATGAAATGTTTGGATCTCTTACTCCTACACATGAATGAATTCGATGTGGGGTAAAGGTGCCTGGAGGCACTGATCAACCTCCTTATTCATTTATTTTTTTTCCCCACATATTTTTCATTAGATATCAGAGAAAAATGTGTGTCTGTGCAACAAGGAAAAATATGACTTAGTGCATATATTGGAACAGATTTTCTTTACTTTAACCATGCTTTCACTACATTTAGTCCATTATGGATGGAAAACAAGAGATAACTATCTAGACTTTAAAGAGAGCTCCCCTCCAACTGCCAGTGCTCTGAGAAAGATGAGCCGCTCTTATCAGCTCCCCCAGCGCTCAGCCTTCACCTCTGCCTCATACAGACTGGTATCTGCCTTTTGTCAAATAGCTACTCTAATTTTATGGCTTTACCACCCTTTGTGTGCGTCTCTTTACCTGTGATAGCGTTCAAAGGTGCATCCACCCAAAGATAACAGTTTACAGTAGTTAATTGGTGATTAAACGACAAGATGTCCTTGTAAAATGTCGCTACCTGTGTTATGGTGTTTTAAAAAACTTTTAAAAGATGTAAAAAATTTCATTGGGTTTTAAAGTGAACATTTGTTAGTTTTGAGGGTGTTTACTGGCTTGCTGACAATGATATGAAAACTTGTAAAAAATAGATGACATGATACGATATTGGACCTCTTTAGAGTGTACAACATTGATAAACATGCAGATATTTCTGTATCAAAAAGGTTTTGTCTGCTGTGGGGGTATGACTTTGTTGCTTAAGTTCAGTTCAACTTCTTTTCCACTGTTCTTTTTCAAGTGGACGATGGTGACAGGATACTAATCTCCTCGTCCAGACCCGGTCTTTCTCCTGCTGTCATTTTCAGCGGCAGTCAGATTTTACACCAGGGACAGGTCTGCCAATGTGAGATTTGCAGCCACCCCAGCCTCAGCCAGAGCTCTAAACCCATGTAATTACATTTTAAGCAGCATTGGCTGGTTGAAATACCTCGAGTAATTAGTTTTGTTTTTCCACTCTTCCTATAATCTTCTCCTTTTGTGTGAGGGTTTGGACCATGAGCTGGAGAGGGGAAACAGAACAAGTCAGTAGGTAATATGGAATGAATTAAAAAAAATCTGACGTAGTTGGATGTAAGAATAGAATGACCCCCCCTCCAGCCCCCCTCCATCCTCCGGTCCCTCCCTCCACCCACACACACACACACACACACACACACACACACACACACACACACACACACACATTCACACAGACCACCTGAAATGTGTTTTGGGGGTTGTTTCCTTTGATTAGGAGTGTTATGGGAGTGCTGCACAAATATAAAAGCTGTCCAGACGGTTTTATGGTGTTTATTTGTGGTACCACCTGTGTTTCCATACCAAAGAATGATCTTGTGATGGTGATGAGGAACATAGAGCGTTAAAGGAAGTACAGTCTGTGCTGTGCTGCAAATTCAATTGGCCAGCCAAGGGCCAAAAACATGCCTATAAAGTGCATCTTAATTTGTTCCTGCTTCAGAGAGACCAGCAAATCCTCAGCTCGGCCTGACTTTTAATTTGTTAGAAATCTCCAAGGCGCAGTTGTCACAGGGCTTTCAGAAGGTCCCCCAGACCCCCACCCCCATACCCTACCGCCTCTGTCTGTCTTCCTCCTCCTCCTCCTCCTCGTCCCTTCCTCTCTCCTCATCTCTCCCTCGCTCCCCTTCTCTGTCAAATATTTATAGCTGATGGCAGATAAGATTATTTCAGCCTCAGACCTCTCAGTGCCAGCTGCTGCAGACCTTTGCTCACAATAAAGCCTAAGATGCGTTCCAGGCAGGGGGAAGATTGTTTTATGTGAAGCTCATCCTAGGCCTCTATTGATAGGAGGGTTAGGTGCAGCAAAGCAGGACACCATTCGTTTTTTTTGGCTCAGAGCATCATTACCGACTCTTATCTTGAGATGGTGGGAATTATCTGCTTCCTCACTCAAGGTTTTCTGTTTTGAGTCATAAAAGAGGCCGTGGCGCTGGGTTTCAACCCCTTGGTGGTGGATGTTTTCAGGGCGAAAAACTGACAAAGTGTTCTGTTAGGTCATGAGGAAGTGCTGTCAACACCGTTGCCTCGTCTGTTTGCCAGTTCAGGCATCTAGCACATTGTAAGCCACGCACACGTCGACTGCCAGAGATTTTGTGAGACATATGTGTGATGATTTGCAAAGTATATATACAAGCTGACCACAGTGTATTAAAGAGCATTCAGAAAAGGACATGATCCATAATTCAACTTGGATGCTTAACATGTTTTCGCTGTTTGTTATAAATTATTTACCATGAATGTAATCATGATTAAAGGAGCTGACGTTTGTCTATTTTGAGGTCTCATGAAACAGGAAATCTTACTATGAAGCTGGACACATTTAGAATATTTCTATTTACATGTGCATTTGTCAGAGTGAATCCGTGTCAGGGTCTCTTTATGTAAGGCATAAATCAGTGTGATGAAATGCCAGGGCTAATCCAGCTGAACACACTACAACCTGTCATAGTTGGACCAGGAATGGCCTCCTAGCCAGGCAGCTCATGAGTGGAAAATTAATCTTGTTTAATAAAATAGAACGCCATCTGGGCTTTGCAGTCAAAATTGCTACAATATGTGAAAAGTCATCCCAAAAAAGTTTTACTAACCTCAAGCAACCCCGGAATTTCTGCGGCTGCACAAACAGTTTGGGAGCACATACTGCGGCAGATACACAGATAAAGAAAATGACAGTGGCCTTTTATCAAGATGTCTTTCAGCTGTGAGCAAATGCAATAAAACTTGAACATTAAAAAATTCCAGTGCATCCTCAGTGTATACAGCACAGTCAGCATAGTAGTTTCTAATCATATCATAATTTTTTTTATCGTCTTTAATTGTCCTCAAACAGAGTTCAGCCAGATAAAAACTGGATGCATCTGCAAATTCAGAAGCAACATGAGGCAATACATGTGTGTTGGTGTTGTCACTCTTATCAGCTGTTCTAAGGTGTATCTCCAATAAGATGGCATATAAATGTACACAAAGAGGTTCAATACAGTGTGTTTTATTCTTTCTTTCTTTCTTTTTTACCAACAATAAAAAAAATCACCAACAATAGAAAATTCACTGAGTCATGTTCTCAATATTATCTGCTGGCTATCAGTTTTTATTGTTGACAAGTTAAGAGAGGAAACAACACCAGTGGTGCCCTCTAATGGCGAATAGGCCAAAAAACAAATAAACATGACGCAGTAAGGCGTTATCAGAGCTACTGTCTATTGATTTCTTGGAGCGACTTTGAACCTCTTTTTCACTTTGACTTCCTGATTAAAGGACTCTTGCACATACAATTATCTTCAAAATAAAGTCTTTATCTTTACATGTCAATCTATTGCTTTATTAGTGTCTTTAAATCATCGCCTATAAAAGAACAATTGTAATATTCCCAGAAGGTGTTACAACACTTGACTAGTACTCAGCAATGAATTTAAAGTGTTCTGGTTCATTTAAAAAGGTATTTAGAAGAATTGTCATTACAGTATCATTCAGCATCATAGATGTAGTTCTTCATAGTTTAACTATTGTTCCAAGATTAGACAATTATTTACATTCATTTATTTATATTTATTTTATATTGTTTACTTTTATTTTCTTATTTATTGAATTTTATTTCTTATTTTTGAGGCATTCTTTGACTTATTTCTTCATGTATTTATAATAACAACCACAAATGACGATAAGAGATCAAGTGAAGCAGACCAGTTAAAAACAAGGATATTCAAGTTATGAGTGTTCATTTTGCAAAAGAAATTGTATTAAGGTTTCAAATAAGAAAGGAGTCTGTGATATTGTATGTATCTGACCAAACATTCTTATTATTAAGGGATCTACAACATCTTGTGACAGGAATCCACAAAAATGACCTGTGCAGTACGTAAAGGAATACAAATCGTCAGTTGTTGTGCTGTGTCAATAGAGACATAATGTGTATGTTACTTCCTGCTAGAGAAATGCTCTATGTGTATATGAGTTTATAACAGCCAAACAGCTTCTCTGCCAGACTGGAGCCAGCCCTTGACCTTCGCTGCCTGCAGTCTGTTGACTCTTCCTATCCTATACTCTTCCACTCTCACCAGACATATGTGTATGAGAGAAAGAGCGTTAATGTGCTTGTTTTTATATGTACATCTGCTTGTCTATGTGCACGTGTGCATGTGGGTGGATATGTATTTATGTTTTAACCTTATATGTGTGTGTGAGAGAGAGTGAGGGGGGGGGTTGATATGCACATTTCCACAAAGACAATTGGATGGTGACTTCATCAGCTTATGGCTGTCATTATGACTTTTCAAAAAACATGGATTGGGGGCATAAAAATGAGCTGATTGTCAGCAGAGCGGAGCAGCAGATCCTCTCTGCGAGCAGATGCCTGTGATAAGATAATGATAAGGCTGCTATCTGACCTCCTCAACAACGTGTTGACCACGGCACATCAGTCACCATCTAGTATGTCGTCTGTGACTGATGGTCCAATGCTGATGATAGAACAGCTCACAGGTCCATTAGAGCAATGAGGCCTGCAGGCAGACAAAGTGACGAGGTGGTGGACAGAAAGCATTCAGAATATAAAGTGCACCTGTTAAACTACTCTGGGATGTAGTTGAAGCTATATAATATTGATTGTGATGTGATAAGAACAGGTTGTTGTGTCAATAAACAGTCACACCCTAATCCTTTGCATGTCAATGTCTGTTGTACAGGAGGAGGGTTTTTTTTTCACATCCATCTTTTATTTACTCTCAAATCAGTCTTTGATATCAATTATACTTTCAAAATGAGCTTTATCTTACTTTGTTTACCTTATGGATCTATGTAAATATGTAATATGCTGTATTGTCATATGTTCTCCTTATCCGTCTCTCATCTCTGCCTGTGCCATCACAGACACTCACTGCAACTGTCCAGTACAAAGGTGAACTGTTTATTGGTGCCATTTTCCATCTGCTGGAAGCCACAGACTGCTACATAATGAAGGCATTACTTATGATTTTTTTTATCTGTCTGAATGTTCTGATAGCTGGCTACCAACCTTCTTTGGAAATCTCTCATTATCTTTTAAAGATAAGGAGAAGAGTGCTGTGGGGCTCAAAGGGTATTAGGAGCAGAGCTCAAATCCCCACTGTCTGTATTAACTGCAATTCTTTGATAACCAACATTAAGTTTAATCATTTTGAATCATATATGGTCATTTTCTTACTGATTTCACCTACAGTCATTTACCTACAGACATCAGTTCTATCAAGGCCCCTTAATGAGTGATTACTTTCCATTGTGTCTTGGTGCAGCAGGTATGACACCAAAAGAAATAAGGAAACTAAGTGGCCACCATTATCTTTAATAATGCTGCCGTGCTGGCAGCTCCGTGTGTCAGCGGTGCTTTGAGCTAAATGCTAACATCAGCATACTAATATGCTCCCAATGACAACGCTAACATGCTGACGTTTGGCAGGTAATGTTTACCATGTTTACACCTTAGTTTAGCATGTAGCATGCTAACATTTGCTAACTAGTGCCATTTCCAAACCGACCAGCAGGCAGACTTTGTTATACTTAAAAGTTCTGCATTTAGGATGTGAAATACCTCGTACATTCAGGAGCAAACTAATAAGGAATCTTATTTTACTTGGGAATTCCGATAATGATTTTTCAGTTTAAGATTTTTATGTTGCTATTACATTTTAAGGATCCAACTTGTTTACTTGTCTGGGGAAAGCACTTAAATCATTCAGCATCATACAATAATTTTAATAGAAATCATTTAACTTTTTACAGGGTGAAGCTTGAGCTCGGCTTGTGCTCGCTCAGCTAACAACCTCAGCCTCAGTGTCAGTTCACCCTGAGCCTTCGTTGAGCCTCTGTTTGTGTTCTGGCTAGACATCGTCTATAATGAGCTCTGATTAGTTAACTTGTTTAGATGCCTCTGCTATTTTAGTCTCTGCCGCTCAGCCATCCATCTAGGCCCAGCCTCGCCGCCCTCATCCACCCTCCCACATGGGTGACATTCTTTAGAGGTGTCTGAGCCACAGTTAGAGGCTACTACTGGGCCAAAGGGAGCAGTCATGGAGTTCAAGTTCAACTTCACGGAACATACGTATTTTGTGGCAAATTAAAATTTGAGTTCAACGCTGAAATTACATTTTCATCTAAATCACTTGTGATTTGGCATTTAATTCAACCGACATAAAAGCGGTTTGTCTTGTTCTCTGTTCCTCCTTCCTGTCCTCTCACTTCTTTGTATTCCTTTCTATTTTAACAGTCTACAGATGTGAGGAGGCGTTGTTGGGCTTCTATATTCACCATGCTGCCTAGCCCTACTGAAGCCACCTACACCAACTGGACCTCACCCTCAGCCTGTTATTCTTTCCACTGGGGAGGTGAATAAATGTTAGAAGGGCAGGGAGGAGGGCCTGCCTTTCAGCTCTCCAGTCTTGGTCTGTGATGCTGAGTGGTGTTTATTTGTCAATGTTCACCCCGTCTTTCCTTCCAACCCAGCGGAACCAAAAATTTAAGTGACGGAGTGAACAGAGATTGGTCCCAGGTCCTCAAGATGAAAATCTATTTTTGAAACGAGTCAACTGCTGTTCAACCAGAACTTGAGAAATGGGTCATGTGCAGGCTGTCTGGACTGGAGTCGAGGTTGTGACCCTCCAGCAGACTTTTTTTTTTTTTTTTAAAAAAACACAGCCTTGCATAGAGTCTACAGATACGTCTATCACCCTTGTAGGATGTGTAATAACATTTTTAAAGTGTCCAATATCCAGTAACAAGAGTATTAAATCTGATGAATCCAGTACGCAGCAAACTGAGGTCAAGTTTGCAGCATTACAAGTAGCAGAGAACCTTATCTTCAAGGTTTCTTGCAGGTCTAGCTGTGGTGATGTTTTTCTTTTCTTTTGAGCAGGGCAAGTTTCTGAACTCAGTGTGTATGTATACGTGTACACTTGTGCTCGAGTGCTGTAGCTGTGTTTGTGTGCAGAATGAATATGTTTTTTTCTGATGGATGGAGGTACGTGTTGGCGAGCGCAGCGAGGTGGAGGGAGGCCCGCCTCCAGAGAGGCTTTAAGCAGGCCAAAGATAAAGACTCAGAAGTGATGGGCTCTCTGTGATGCCCTTTTGTGGGAGGAAATTTAATGGAAGTGGCTACATTGGTAGCAGATGGAGCAGTTTCCTGGATCTCTGTCACGGTAGAAATATTAGACTGCCCCACATACACGCATGCACACACACACACACACACACACACGCACACACACACACACACACACACACCACCCCACTCCACCCCTTTAAATTTGTTCACCAGATTTACAGTACGATAGAGACGGAGAGATCGAACTGGGAAGTGTTTATTTGCCTGGGACCTCAGGCACCAAGGGTTCATATTTTTCTGCACTTTTTTCTGTCTTCTCCTTGTCTTTCTCTTTCTGTTTCGTTTACCCTTCTGTGTGTCTCTCTCTATTTTTCTTTTTGGCAGCCTGTTTTCAGGATTCCCACAAACTCCTTGGAGGATCTTCTGGACGCGGGAGCTGCAGACTGACAAATTTGGTGACTTGTTGAAGAAAGGTTCTGGTGAAGAATTGATTGCTGCTCAGCTTTTGCAGGCTTAAGCGTGTGTGTGTGGGGGTGTATGTGTGTGTGTGTGTGTGGGAGGATGTGTATATGTATGTGTGGGGGCTGGCTGTGTGTGGGTGGTTCAGTTGAGGGTTGAGTGGTTGAGTGAGATGACAGCAATAAATTCATTCACTTTAGGGCCTGTTGATTGCATAATCAATCACATTTATTGATAATGTGTTTGGCTGACATACCTCTGAGCCCCTGTTATTTCTCTGTAAGAACCTGACACATCCTACATGACAATGGCTAAGTGAACTGTGGACATCTGTCAAGTTGTGATGTATTTGGCCACATGAAACAAGTGATACCACATTGAGATATCCATTACCTCCCTAGGGTCCTCTCTCTCAATCTGAATTAAGTGAGGTTTCTAGTTGAGGGCTGACACACAGCACTACATACTCCAATGCCAGGAGCTGAAAATAAAGTCAATGTTGTCATTGGAAAAAAGCTTTTTTTAATGAAATCACATGCAAATTTGGTGTGCTGAAGGCAACAACCATGGGGTTTGTGTAAGTCACGGTAGTGATAAGCGCGGTGCATTTTCCCCCTGCTGTAATGCCTTTGTTTATACTGTGGGAACAGCCATGCCAGTAGAATCCAGCTCTGAGTATTTGCTGATGAGGGTGATTACGCTGAAGAAATTAATCGTGGTGTTTTTGATACATATGAAATAATGGAACAAACCTCAACAAAGACAGAGCAGGGAGACTGATTTGGTCTGACAGTTTGTGTGGTGTATTGTTGATATTTGACGTTCTTTCTGGAATGTGAATTCCACTGTGTTCAGCACAGAAATGCAGTTTAGCCCCAGTTGATTTTGGCTAATTAAGCCAGACTCCTGAATGTTTTGATGTAAGTCAGTGATTAGAGGGCTCTGAGAGGGGTTTGAAATGAAAGCCAAACAGTTGTGCCCCTGTTCCCCCTGTAGTTTGTGTGGACTTTGGGTTTAGCTTTAGTAAGGGTTCATTTCATAGATGAATGGCAAAACTTTGTTCATTTCTGCATGGCCATCAGACACTAATGAATCTCTCTCTTCACACCTGATTGTCCTGGTGTTTGTTTTAGATTCTTGTGTTTCATTGCAGCCTACATTTCTCTCTCAACAGAAGTGAGTCAGACTCATTTCATTCTTCATTGGTTATAATGATACAAGATCCTTGGTTTAAGTCAAAAGTAGGACCAGAACATTCACCACATTTTGCGGAATGTAAGCAATTTTGCACTTGAGCAAAAAAACACCTGCCATGTGTGTGGAGAACTTCCATCAATGGTCAAAACATGGCAGTTAGAGCAGGATTAGTGTTGTGATATATAGCACTTTGAGCAATTTCTTATCACATTTTAAGGTGGGCCTGCATTTTATTGACTGCTGCTTTCAGGCATTTGACCTGCAGCCATCAGCACTTCTCTCCCACTTGTTATCTCTTTTTCTCTCCTGCTCCTTTACTTTCCTTCACTCCCTTACCTACTATTCACTCCTTTTCTTTCGCGTTACCACCCCCACTCTTTCATTCTTTCCACTTCTTCACTGTTGGGAATGCCAAATGTGTAACCCTGTTGATGACCTCTCATGAAGGTCATAAATTTTGTGATGAGAGATAGTGGGAGCAACACAGATAGAGAAATGAAAGGATGGTAGCTAGGTGATCCATCAAACACTTCTGTACAAACTGTAGCTCTGGTAAACACTTCCAAATGCCAGTACCATTAAAACCTCAAAAGTCTGATCTAATAATGTGATTACAGCTTTGAATATTACTGTGATCCTGTATTAATAGACTTAAGTACTAATAAAACAAAATAGAATAAAGTTGGCATGTGTTACCTGTTAATCAGTCAAAAGGAAGGGCACCTTCAAACCTGCCTGTTGATGTCCTCTCCTCTGATCCAGATGGATCTAGTGCTGAACTCAACAGATGAACTCATTGGGCTGAGCACATACTATGAATGATCTGACTGCCTGTTATGTATGTGTGTGTAAGACTGGCAGATATCTTTAGATGGTGTGAGAGTCTGAAAATGCAGACGGGCCTGTACGTAACACAGTGGCCGGCCTGCTCCACACCGCAGCCCAACCTTTCCAGACCCTATACATCACCACCCTATGCGTTCCCTGTTTGCTCCCAGATAATACTATCAGAGCTGATAACTGCCCCTGACCCCCCTCCATACGAAGACCTCTTTGCATCCCCCACATGCTGGGCCACTGGTTTTCCAGCATCAGCTGGGATGTAGTGGGGTGAAGGAGAGAGAGACGCCTGTAACCCCCCTCATCTGATCCCCATCCATCCTATCCTTTAACCCCCATGTCTGTCTGAGCTGCATGTCCAGACTGCAGTGCAGATAGTCCACAACATTAAAGCTCATCACCACCACACCCCAACTCAATCAGCCACTGTCGGCCAGCGAGAATCCCCAGGACACCCCCCATCTTCCCCTCCCCTGGTCTTTCTTGTTTTGATAGCTGCTGATGTCATTCCACACATTTTTTCACAAATTAGGGGGCTGAAATTACGGGGTCACCACGCCTCGCTTTGCCTCGCCATGTTGTGCCAGCCCGACGGGAGCTTAATCCCTAATATCAAAGTTTGGCTGTTGGCTTGAGCATTATGGGATATGGTGGCCTCTGTCCGAACTCACCCGCCCACCCTCTCCTCCCTTCCCCCCCGGCTGGTATTTGAAGTGACAAGTGAAAAGTTGAGTTTGAGTTCCAGCAGCTATGTGGGGGTGTAGGCAAGAAGAGAAGTAGTTACAAATCACCAAATGATAGAAAAGAGTTTCTAGAGGGCGACTTAAGGGCAAAGGAGTCTCAGGGATGTCAGAGAAGGGTATAATGATGGGAGATGATAAGATTATCAGGAGTTAGTAGTAGCTGTAGTGGTAGTGGGGGTGAAAAGGAGCAAGGATAGGTGGCTAGGGGGGACATCTGGAAGCTTGGCGTCCATCGTGGGGGAAAGCCCTTGGTTGCCTGGAAACTGGTTGGAAACATTTGTAAATATAGCCATCCAGCATTCTAGATCTTGCCACTGATAGCAGCCTATTTATGTGAACGGTATTCAGTGCGGAGTGCGCAAACTCCAACCATGTAGATGCAGGATAATGAAACAAAGGGCAAGAAAGGCGTTTCTCTGCTAAAAAGTGACAGAGGACATTTCATTTGGACATGTTCTGATTAAAAGAACGTTTGCTAACTTTTAAGCACAAAGTGTGGCTTGACCCCTAATAAATGGCATGATAAAGAGAAATTCGCAGTACACATGCGGACACACTTCCCAGGAAGACCCATGACTTCTTGGTCCCCTGAAAGCCTGTAATTGCGGTCATCTTCGATATTGACTTTGTCATTTTTACAGCTCCTCTAGATGGTTCTCATGAGCACCCTGCCAAGAGAGCCTCATTGGAGGCAATGTAGTTAATGGTTTCAGACATTTACTCTCTGTGCCCTGCTACAATGTCAATGCCAGAACTGCCTGTGTGTATTGCGAGCATGTCTATGTGTGCGTGTGTGTATGTTGGAAATGACTGCCTCAGTTATTATCAGGGTAATCCTGAAATTGGAGACAGTATTAGAGTTGGGCATGTCATTCAAGGGTGGGATCCCGCCTGTGTATTGACTACCGTCGTTTCCAATTAGACAAAACATTTCCTCAAAGCCTTGCAGATCGAGGGGACTAACACACTCTTTTTGGATGTCCACCACAGACAAACAGGTCGTTACTGGCTAAATGAGATCTCTAGGTGATTCCAAGAATACGGTTATGTCCTCCCTAACCTCTACACTCCTCCCAGCTCTCTGCTTTTCCCTCCTTTCTCATCCTCACCTTTGGCCCCGGCTGTTGTTTTCCCATGAATCCTCATGTAATAGGTGTGGATATTAGCCTGGTTGGCCCAGTGTCGGGTGACAGTGTGCTCAGCTTTGGGCTGTACAAGACTGCAGGCCTGTCACTGTGGCCCCTCTAGACACTGCTGATGGAGTCATTTGTTTTTGCACATTAATTCAATTCTGTCCCCAGACCAGGGTCGGACACCTGCTTTCCATTGCGGTGGAGAAGTCGGGGAAGGCAGAGGGGACGGGGTGGTTAGAGGGCTTGTTGGGCCACCTGCCGATGTTATTACAGTAGAGCGGCACCCAGACGAACACACCCACACACACACTTTGACAACCGTGGACAGTTATTCATATTCTGGTCTACATGTTTCTGATAAATCATGCCTAAAATTAACTTGTTGTGTGCTCATATTGTACAAAAGTTACAGTTACATCATTAGTTTTAGATAGAAGTTCTGTGGGATGTGTGATTTTTTTCGAAACAAGCTGCTCAGGCTCACACATGTTTGGTTAACCTTTTAATTCATCATATGCCGCTGTAACTCTGTGAAGTGGATGGATTTTACAGTTACGGTGCGCTGAGGCCACCTCACTCTGCCAGTTGTAGAAATTCCGTCAGTGATTTCCGCTGGTGGAGGTGAGGAGAGCTCTTGCTCTAACACTGTAACAGTCAGTCTATTGTTAGACCTGCTCACCCATGTGGAGCATGATGGGCTGTGCAAGCTGGTTCAGCCCTACGGTACACTGCCCCCCAGTGCTCAACATGTCCCTGTGCCAGTAAAATATGGAAATCGGATCCATGGTCACCTACTGTTCGCTGATTCACTGACAATCATTGCTGCAACCTCATGTCGTAGCGTTTCCCTGGAGTCACATGCACGCACACAAAACCAAGAACCTAAACACACAGGCATGTAAACAACCACACTCACACACAGTATACAAATTCACACAAAGACACATGTACACAGCGAAGAGAAACACACGCGCACGTACACACTCTCACACACTCACACACACACACACACACCCACACACTCAGGAGTCACACAGGAATTACACATTAGCATCTATTAGATATGGATCTGCTCATCACCAGTAACCTGCAGCTAGAAATCCAATAGCCACTCATATGATTAAAATCTGGCAGTGCTTAGCAGCTTGGTCCCAGACTGCCCAGCAGAGCTGTGTGTGTGTGTATGTGCATACTTTTGCAAGTGTGGTGCAGTGGATATATCTGTGTTAAATATTACTACATATTAAAGTCCTGTGCATGAAATGTCCTCAGGCGAGGCAGAGCAAAAGGTGTGAAATAGAAAGCTGTGTTTTAAATCAGGCCCTCCAGAAGTGTAAAATGATGACATTTATGGATCAAACTTAAGGTTAAACATCCACAGTCATGATATACTGTGTGTATTAAGTAATTCCAGGTTTCTCCATTGTAGTTGTGTGTATGAGGGAGAGCACAGATTTTTGTATACCTGTTGTGTATGCCTGCAATCAACAGATAGTTATACAGACAAGTAAACTGCGGTAAGCCAAGAGTTATACAGAGTTTTTCCCATTACAAAATACTCCACTATATAGAGCTATTCAGTCCAGACTTTACATTAGGGGGCCCTAGTCCTATAATCAGTAGCATCAGTGAATTGTGTAGTTTCACAGTCAAGGACACTGTAATTGAAATGCATTCAGCCTGCCTGCCTCCCCATTCACTTTGAAGCTCCTACAGTATATACCTTTCTCCTCTGACATAAGATAAATAGGAAACTAAAAGCTGATGTAACGTGTTGCCCAGCCTGCAATCAGCCCACTTACTACTGGGACGGACCCAATCAATGCCTGCCTGTCAGCCTGCCTGCCGCCCAGATGTAGCCTCTGTCTTAAGCCCTTGCTTGTTTAAGAAAACCCTGTCCTGGAAGTAGGTTTTGCAAACCAAGGCTTCCCCTGGAAATGACCAATTAGGGGGTAATATGGACCTGGTTTCCTCCGTGCCAGTTTGAATCGGTGCGCTGGCGCTATAATGCGATACGATCTGAGAGATACATGGATGGAAGTGGTTTGGAGTAGCATGAAATGGTTCCCCTACCCTCCCTCTCTCCCTTCCTCTCTCTCCACCCCCCCACCCCCACCCCCCCCCCCTCTCTCTCCCTCTTCACCCTCCAGGAGTAAATTGGAGTACATAATTACTGCAATACCATGTGAGCCTAATTGATTACTGCTCCCCCTTGGCCATTGGCAGCGGATTGTGTGTCTGAACAAATCTTTAGTGACCACACATCCAGTTTAGTCTGTACTGATCTGCCTAGGATGTAATTTCAGTACCTCTATTTCTTGTTCAAGAACATTCTTCCTTCAGTTCAGCTACAATGCAGCAGATGCTTTGACCTGTTGTCCAAGAAAAGTTGAGGTCATGTAAAATGCATATTTAATTTTTCAATATTACATATTAGCCATGGAGAATTCAGAACCAAAAAGTACAGAAGATTGGGTTGCATCTTTAAAAAATTGAAAAATTACTTTCTGTGACTAAACATTTATAGACTGGTTCAACATTTCTGTATTACTGTTACATGTCAAGGTGCACAGTATGTCTGCCTTTGACTGACTTAGCGTGCACACTTACATGGATGTGTGTGTGTGTGTGTGTGTGTGTGCGTGTGCATGTGAGGCTAGCAAGGTGGCAGGAGAAATGTGGTTTCATCTCCCCCCACTGGTCCTCATGAACGTGTCATGCATCTGTTCTGTCCAGTCAGGACCCCTGCCCCCAGGCCCCCGGCACCCAGCCTTGAGCCTAGCACTGGGGGAATCAGGCTGGTGGCGAAGGCAATGAGGCGAATCTCCCCCCTCCATCTCTCTTACACTTACACACACAGTCATGACACGCACACTGATGCATGCATGATTTCACACAGGCACAAGTCTGTGCATACTGTATGTGCTCACACACACACGCACCCACACACACACACGCACACACACACACACACACACACACACACACACACACACACACACACACACACACACACATCAGAGGCCTGTGGAGTAGCCTA
Organism: Euthynnus affinis; assembly: GCA_029490765.1. Taxonomy (NCBI): domain Eukaryota; kingdom Metazoa; phylum Chordata; class Actinopteri; order Scombriformes; family Scombridae; genus Euthynnus; species Euthynnus affinis. The sequence goes on along the minus strand of CM055847.1, from coordinate 27,738,872 downwards.
AGCTTTTTTAATGGGGGGATGAATGCATGGGAGGTGTAGGATTTTATCATCCCCTGAGGTGTTATAATAAGGAGTTTTGATGGATTGCTGCAGCTTCCTGTAACCAGTGCAAGGTTTGAATCTGTAGCCTCAAACACTGACAATGTTACCATGACGATGACATCATCATGCCTGTTCTCTCAGCCCTGAACAGGAGGTGAAAAGAGGTCTACTTTGTGAAACTCATCAACCCGGCAGCATGCAGTCCGGCCAGCATTACCCACTCAATTGCAGACCATAAGGGCTTTAGCTCATAAGAGTTTAGCTCAACCCAGTCGTTTCAGTCAGGCCAGTTCTCCCCGACTCAGCACAGCTCAGGCCAGATTATCTCAGTTGAAGTCAGCTCAGCCCAAAACAAAAGTAGCTAGTTTAACTTTATCACGCAATCAGAAAACACCCCCTCCTTGACTCCGCGCGCTTCAACTAAGTTTTGTTCCTCCAGTCCAACTCAACTCAGCCTTAAACCTAAAATATTTATCACATTTTAGGTCAAGTTTACAATCTTGAACTTGGCACAAGAAACCCAGCCAACAACAAAGCAACTCCCACCACTTGCCTCGACCGCAAATTATGTTTACAAGGGCGATCCTCGCAACTCGCCTGCTTTTTACTGTCTGTCACTCTCAAATAGAACCAGACTCCAAGCAACAGCAAATAGTGAGAGCTGCTGCACAGTCAGAGTCTTTTCACACCCTGATTGAGTTTCCATTTGAAGTCAGATCCAAGCCGCCTAATGTCCTTTAAATGTTTTTTCCTAAACACAGCAGCAGTAGTCCTCGCCTCGGAGCAACTTCAAACAGCTGTCGTCAGAACCTTGTTGTTGCACGTAGTCAGGAGGGCAAAAATCCCCCTGCCCAGAGAGGAGATTGTGATTGAGCTCTGTGGCTGCTGTCAGAGATAGAAGAGAAATCGAGGGCCAGTGTTGATGTAGCCAGACTAGCTTCATTCTCTAGTTAGCACAGAGAATGATCCTCATGTCTGACCACAGCTGTCTGGAGTTAGGTAGGCCTTAAATATGTGCTAAATGATGTTATTGTGTGAGCAAAATGATGAGAAAGAGGCAATACAGACAGAGATATTGCATCATTGATGCTGAAAGGACTGAGAGAAGTTGCATGAGATCACAAGGTGACAAATGAGTAGGAGAGAAGACAAGTTACATTACAGTAAGAAGATGAAAGGAACTTCCCAGTAGTATTTTGTATGTGAGAAATGAGTCTGAAATCTTCTTTCTTCTGGAAAATACACTCACAAACACACACTCAGTAGACAGCGAAAGAACAAAGTCAGACAGGCAGATGGTGCAGAGCCGGATTAAACAGCACAGAGACAGAACGGAGAAGCAGTTGTTACTTGGATGAGATGGAAGTGGCGACAGTGGTTAAAGATGATGACTTGGAGGAAAATGGACCTTGAAGGACTTTACGAGTCAGCATAGATACGTAGAGGGAATGGCCATGTTATGAACTTGTTTTGGAACATCCTGCCGTAAGAGAGCCAGGGGTCAGGACAGGCAGACATGGTTACATACACAATCATGGAAAAGTCACTGCTGCCTTTTCACAGCCCATTGGACTTATGATGAAGTGATTCTAAATAGCTGCTTTATTCCTGTGGAAGTCATCATCTTGTTCTGGACAGATGGGTGCTTATAGCAGCTCAGACATTTGTCAGAGGACAGCGGAGGCGCAACTGGGAGGCTTGGTCATTCCTTGCTCATGGTTCAGCAATGTGTCAGTGGGGTTTGGTTTGATTTCCTTTAGGTGCAATTTAAGTGTCCACCACTAGATGTGAGTGTTGCACCAGCTGTTCCCAATTTCCCTTGTCTTGCGGTCTATCAATGCAAGCTAAGGTGGAGGGAGTTACAACTTCTCAAATTGATTGGGATTGGCCTTTCTAGCCAGGTTATCCTGGTGCAAGGTGTCTGTCAGACACAGCAGATTGCGAAGTGGATATTGTGATTAAAACACCTAAGCCACTAAAAAACAAAGCAAATGGAGACAAGGGTAAAGCAGAGGGACTGTGGTGGAAAAGCTGGGATGTGTGAGTGAGAAAGAGAAAGCAGGGAGTAATGGAGATGACAGAGGAGGTGGGTCACAATTAGTGTATGATCACAAGGGAAAGAAAAGGAGGGTGCTTAAAAGGGAAAAACAGAACGAGAAAGAGCAAGGGTGGGAAACCTTTCATCTGTTTTCAAACCATCATGTTACTTCTCCTTTGTTCATTTCTCTTGGCCCAAAGCAGCTGGCACTGGAGACGTTTCCTGACAGCTATGTGTTAAGAGTTTCTATTAAATGTTAAATGTGAAGTAGAGCGTGTTTGTTTGCACCAGGTGTAAATGACCCATTTAGGCAATCAGTGTATCCTCATAAGTATTGGATAACTGTGAGAACATGATTACCCACCACCTCTCATTAAGAAAACAAAAGTTACCTCATTTTTCAGAAATGCCACCCACATCCACAATGTCGAGTATACTGGCCCACATATTGAAACTATATATTGGAGCACATGGACTTAATTGTCCTGCTTGATTAGGGAAAGAACTAATGTTCAATGACGAGAGACAGCATGACAAGCAATAGAAGAAGATTCATTTTAAAAGACTTGTGTAAAAGCCTCGGGTGTGTTAAAGGCTTGTTAGAAAGAGCTGGAAATCTTATTTATTCAGCAGAGCTCAAGTCTCTGATAAGACGGTGCCCTCTGGACAGCAGCTTTATCAGGTTGTGAGAAATGGACAGTGACAAACTGCTGGGGGTTGATAGTGTGATTGGGTTACGTTTAGAATTGTGCTGTCTCCCTCCCTGTCTGTTTACTTTTACTGGGAAACTGAGATGTTTTTTTTTTTCTTTTCTCAATCAGCAAATTGTTTTCTTTAGTAGTTTCCAATAGCAAAATAGCTATTTATCTGGATTAACCTAGGTCAAGAGAGACAGATCACACTATACTAGTACTGTATGTGGAGCTGGTGCATGAGATGCTCCTTGCCTTGTATCTGTGGACACGCGCAAAATTTAATCTACGTGATCATAGCAGTAGGAAGAATAATTTTCCTGCATCTGTAATGGAGGAGAGCCTCCACACGCAAGCTGGGCTCTGTTGGCAACCAGTGAGAACGCCTCCTGCAGACTCACGAACCATGTGGAGGTGTACCATGCCAAGTGGGACAGATACACAGTATTAATCATCACCGGCTTTCCTCCTGTCTGATTATTTTGGTTTGTTTCGTGCAATAATTTTGATTGCATTGATGGCGCTAGGGGGGATGACAAGACACTATAAAGATATACTCAGGTACAAAGGTGCTTTGAGCTGAATGCTAATGTCAGCATGCTAGCATGTTCACAATCACAATGCTAACATGCTTATGTTTACCAGGCGTTTAACCAGTTCACCATCTTAGATTAACATGCTAGCATGTTAACATATGATAAGTAGAACTAAACCCAAAGTACAACTTAGACTGATGGCAATGTCATTAGTATATTTGAATATCTGTACCAAATTCCAGATCAGTACATCCAATAGTTGCAAACTTATTGAAACTTAGTGTTTACAAAGTCATTGGGATTCATCCTTTGGGCACCAAGTATATCTGTGCCAAATTTCATAGCAATCTATCAAATAGTTCTTGAGACATTACACTAAACAGCAAAAATGTCAGTGTACTGGTGGTGCTTGCAGTGAAGTCAAGGGATCACAAAAGTCAGTAGGATGCATCCTCTGGGGACCTTACATGTTTATAAAATATGCCATGGCAATCCATCTAACTAAGTTATTGAGATATTTTAGTCTAGACCGAAGATTAATATTGCCATCCCATGAGTCATACTGCTAGCATTGGCTAAAAACCATCAGGATAGGACAACCATAACAAGTCTGAAACGATACAGTTCTCAGAAAAGACTATCCTGCACTTTCATCATCATTCTACTTTCACTAAAAATAGGCCGTTGAGAGAGAAGATGAATCATTTATGAGTAACATCACAGGAGACCTGTGTACCTGCTGTGTTGCTAAGTCAACTAAGTCAGGTACATCTGCCCAGCACATGTCAGCTTGAATCTGCTCGGTCCCTCTCTCTGAGTCAGGGTCTATCCTTGGGGAGCGGAGAGAGTCTCTGGGATCTGGGGCCCATTGCATCCAGGTGAGGGACTCTTAGGCCTTCATAAGCACCCCTGGACCTGTTAAAGCCACTCAGCTCTGCACTGCGCTGACACATACTAAAGCTTCGGGGCCTCTGAATGGATTACCAGCTGGACTGTTTATGGTTATGGGTTTTTCACACACAGCCAGCCATGAGAATGAAGATCCTGTTTTATGGCAGATAGTTTGGGTTGTGGCAAAGCTGTTTGATTTGTACTGTATTCCTTTGTTTTATTTCAGGCTTCTCTGTTTACGTTCCAACAATGTGAAGTACATTTTGAGAGTGTGGTTTGCTAGTTACTGGAAGAGAAGGTTTATTTGGAGAGGGTAAAATTAGATTGCACCCAACTGAGAGAGCAGAATAACTGTCAGTGGTCATGTCGTTGAACATGCTACAAATACGGACGACATTCAATGTGAATTTTGATTTTTATCACTTTGTTGATTACCCAAATCTTATTTACATGCAGCCTCGGGGGGGATGTTAGTATGAGTGTACATACTGAATGAATAAGTGTGAATGAGACAGCAGTGTGTGGATTTGCACCTCGTGTGTACATGTGTAAATCTGTGTTTATACTGTACATGCACAGTTGCTTTTTTTCTTGGCGTGCGTGTGAATGCAGCTGTGTGTTCATTTGTGCTCGGGCTGAAGCGTCATCAGCTCTGTGCGATGCCTCTGCCCCTGTGGGTCTGAGTCACCGTTTGAGGAGCTTGTGCCAAACGGCTGAGGAAATAATGTTGATGTTCCTCCCAGAGCAATTTAGTGGCCTGCCGAACTAACACCTTCTGTACGGAACTGATCTACAGCACTTGGCAACTCCCACACTGCTGAGCCACACACCATCAGACAGCAATCAGCAGAGCTTTACCTCAAAGTCATGTTACCTCCATCGGTTTGGCATGAGCCCAGGAACATGACTCAGAGCAACAGAGATGGGTCAGGAAGAAGGATAAAAAAGAGATACACAGGTTTAAATATTATAGAAATGAGTGGATATACACACACAGTCTTCCTTTCATATTGTCAGGTTGTACCACTCCTTCAAGTCCCTAATCCACCAGCTTTATAGAGTCAATTTGAAGAGCAATGATCTGTAAGACCTCAATAGAGAAAGTCAAAGTTAAAAATAGTAAGTAATATATATACTTCCACTGTCTAATATCAAAGAGTATGATGTCAACAAAAGTGCCAAATGGGCTTAGGGACAAGCACTGTATGAGCTGCTCTCCAGCACTGATATAAAAGCCAAGGTCAGAGGCATTCTGGATGAAGGATGGCTCTTAATGCTGCTGGGCATGAAAGAGAAAACAATGAGGACTGATTTATTGCAGAAGATAGATTTACTCTGGCATTAGAAAATCTCAAATTTAGAGGCTGAGAAAATTTCTGTCTTCATTATCTAATTTCGCTGCATGTAATTATTCATCCACTCGTCTACTTCACTCTGTAGATATTTGCGAGCTGTTCCATTAGTCTTGCGTCGACTCTAGACTTTATCTGGTCCTGTAAGTATAAAATTTGCCCTTCCTTAAATGGTCACACGTAATGTAGATAAGGAGCAGTGAATGTAGTTTGAGACTTTGCAGATTCACTCGTCTATGAGAATGAAGAGGAAGCCTTCCCTATCGAATAGGCGCTAATACACCCAAACAATGGCTGTCATGGTCTGGGAGATTCTTAGAAAGTGTGACATTCAAATCTATTTTTCTTTCTCAGCCACACACACACACACACACACACACACACACACACACACACACACCACATTTCGCTGATGCTGGGTGAAAACCTTGCACATATCACCAAAATGTCAGCTTTTCAAAAAGAGGAATAGCTTTATTTCTTGACATCTATCCAATTTGGAGTTTATGTAGTGTAGATTTTCAGGGTATTCACAAGGCCAGGCCATTTTAACATTTTCTCAGAAAAGACAAATTGTAGTTACAATGACAGCATTGAACAAATAAACCTATAAACCCTGCTGCATTTCTTGTTTACACACACAAAACAGACACGCACGCTGACTTCACCATTCACTTCGATCAACAGATTCCCTTAAGGTCTCTCGGGAGGTGTTGCGGTGAGTGAGAAAAACAAGAAAACAAGAATCCAGACAAATCAAGTCAAATAAAGAGGGAGCAGTGGAGATCGGGGCGGGGGGGGGGGACGACTGAGGTTCAGCGAGGGAGAGAAGGCACGACAAGAGGAGGGGGAGGGGATGAGGGAAGGGAGGAGTGTGGGAGTAAAGGAGAGGACAGGCTGGAGGTAGAGGAACCGGAATAGAAGGCAGCTGAGGTGAAGAATGTGAAATATAGAAGGGCCAGGGCGGTGTAGGGAAAGCTGAACCAGGTGAGTCACTACACCCCTTCTCTAACCTCCTCTGCTGAAAAAGTTACGTTGTTGCCTCTAATACAGCAACCATCTCGCTGCGGATCAACTTGTTTCCGCAAACAAAAACAACTAGACTTTAAAATCAGGTCAAACAGTAGGCGGGATGTGGGAGAGGAGTAGGAGACGCTATTACATAGTCTATATTCCCTTGAATAAATTTGAAACCTCTCCTTGATATCTAGTCATGCTCTGAGGCACTCGGAGGCCATTTTATAATTGGACTGATAAGAATAAACAAAACAGTTCTTTTCGCTGACCCCAAGCTATATACATTCAGTCTACTCTCATGTGTAAGATACACCAACCCTATCTGCTCAACCTAAATTCCTTGCAGTGTGGATTTAACATTGCTGTTGTGCTGCAAACACCCCGCTGAATCTTATCATAGAGTTCCTTTGTTTGGTAAAGAGTGAACATGCTCGAGGAGACAATTCATCCAACCATCAAACTAATCACATGTCCACTGTAGCTGACAAGGCTGTGAATGTTTGACAAGTTCAGCTATCTGAGATGTTGCCCACTGAGTTGTGATTGGCAGATTTAATGTGCACCTGTGAGCATTAACCTAGTCCTATTATTTTCTCCTGACCTCTCATGGATCCGCTGCTGACTGAGTGTTTGTTGCACAATTCTCCATTGTGTTATGAATGTGCATAAAAACACACACTCACAACAGCTGTTTCCATAAAGCATGAACCAGTCTGCGCGGAACTGATAATTATAATTAATTATCACGTGTTGACATGTTGTTCTGTGGTAATGTTTAATTCTAATGTCAGACAGAAACAGAACCTTGTAGCCCATCCATTGTACTGAAACTATTCTTTATTAATAAGTGACTCATAAGGAGGAGCAAGTATTTGCATATACTGTATAGTGAAGCCAAACCGTCGTCCCTGCCATATTTACTGTTTGTGTGCTTCTTTAGCTAAATCTGCATGCCGACTTGCTTGTAGAGAAAATCATTTCTCTCTTACATCATTTCATTGGTCAAGTTAACTGATGATAACTTATAACAAAGAGCAAACCCTCCTGGTGTGCATGTGATGTCTACTGCAAGCAGTTTTCACAACCACATTTGAAAAATATCCAGTGAAAAGTGATTGAGGCCGCAGCTGGAAGCTGAGTGATCTGGACCTGTGGAGGATTTAACACGGTCATTGTATTTTTGTGCCGCTGCTGAGCTTGAAGTGTGTTCACACAGCTGTGCCTATCTTATATTAACAGAACAGCCTCAAAAATGCAAAGTCAGCAAATTGCCCAGAGAATTCCCATGTGAAAAAACTGTGTCAGACGCAGTGAGTCATTTTCTCTGGAGTTCTGATTTTAAGTGGCGATAATGTGCACCAGGACAAACATTCGGCAGCCAAAGTAGTGATGTGAAAAACAACACAGTTTGAAATGACACCTGAGAGGAAACTAGCAGGCAAAGTTTTGAAGTCATGGGAAGAGGCCTGGAAGCAGATGAATCCATTGGTGCCATCACCAGTAAAACGCTGGTGTGTACAGTCTATTATTGCCAAAGAAGACAGCAACATCATTCAAACCCCGGCAGCTGAAACTACTGCTCCCACTGTTATAGTTCAACTTCTTTCAGCTTTAATTTTTATTAGGCATTTATATTTTAGTGTTCTTTTTGTAGTTTTTACCTTCTGGCTGAAAAATAATGTCATGATTTTTCATAAATCAACTATAAAAACAAAAGCTTTTTCCAAAATGATCTCAAATTCTGTGACCATAGAGTAGGTAGTAATCTTTGAGAATAAGAGCTAGACTATGCCTCATGCAGGGGGCTAATCAGAAAGCTGTGGAGAAGACGACATGCACACTCAAACAAATTAAACATATCTTTTGACATAAGTGCATCAATAAATCAGTGGCTTAAATGTAATAGGTCGTGTTTTTATTAAAAGCTTTCACTGAGTTTCTTGAATGACTGATATACACCTTTACAAATACACAGAGAGCTGCTGACACATGTGAATTCCTTCCATAAGGACCTGAACCTGATACCTTTTTCCCATGTTACTTTTAGTTTCACTGAAATATCCTTAATAATTAGCTTGGAACAATTTCCCTGTGTGTCTTTGCCTCCTGTGTCCTGAATGCTCACTATCTCTATCCTGTTGTTTTGTAGTGAGTGGGCAGTGGGCAGTGTGCAGCGGGGAGTGTGTGTGTGGGTTTTTGTGGGCAGTGGCACTGTTGATGCTACTGTGTATGTGGGCAGAGTGAAGGCTTAATAAAACAACCTCCAGCTTTGCTGCTGTTGAGCATGACTGCCTCTCATCATGATCTTTTCAATAATAACTCCCTCTTAGGGGAATTGTATCTGATAAGATTAAACTACTGTATATTGGAAATGTCATTGCAATACTTATGGTGCATGCTAAAAGAAACTTAGGAGAGTGAGAAAATTAATCTTTTTTATCATGATGAACAGTCACCTATTGTTCAGCTGCATGATATAGACAATTGACATGAAGACATTGCATGTCCTCACATGTCACACAGTACGGTATGTTGCGTCACACTGCGCCATTGTGTAATGTAGTCTTTTACTTGCATGTTCTTGGTCAGGGCATTTTTTACAATGTATATGTCTTTGGAGTACACGCTACAGTCCACAAGGACACCTCTAAAAGTTCATTTCTTTACTCTGTGGGGTGTGTGTGTGTGTGTGTGTGTGTGATTGTCTGCCTGCTGGCCTTTGTATCTCCACTCACCAATAAGAAAAAGGTCCATCTCTGCTGTGGTGGCCTTCAGTCAAGATCCTCATTCTGTATTACAGTGTGTGTGTGCGTGTGTGTGTTTCTGTGCAAGATGAATAGATATAGAGATATGACATTGGTTTGAGAGGTCTTTTCAGACCCTAAATTGACACGTGGCTCTGCATGTTGTGAGGAGGAAAAACATTCATGTACTCTACTTTTCTTCTGTCCTATTTAAGATTGAAATAATATTTTTTTTAACTGGAGTTCCAGACTGACTGAATTTAGTACAGCTGTTACAGGTGCTTCATTTCCCATCAAGAAAACAGAAAATCTAATTACTCATTTGTCCAACTAAAAAAATCTTCTTTATGCAGCTGATAAAGAATATGGTTAGAACGTAACTCCAATTTCCTCTGTTCTATGTGAACATTTAGCAGAGCAGGGACATCATCTGCAGCAGTGAGTCATTAATCACCCACCTTGTTCTTTGAAATAAACCTCATAAATGGTGAGAGACAGTTACTGATCCTTTGATCTGTACAAAGTTTCCCTGGTAACAGAGAGAAAAAGCTTGTTTTTTTATTATTATTAATTATACACTAACTCTCATTTATATTAGAATGTTTTAATTGTTTGTGGACACCAATCAGCAGCCTAATTAAACATCAAAGCCAAATGATTATGAATTTATTTCCAACATATTAGCTTTCTCCGCTTCATTAGACATAGAGCAGGTACATGTATTTAAACAGTACTTGTTGCCTGCCTTACCCATCCTTTGTCAGTGTGTGCCTGTGTGTGTCAATCTGTCTGTATAGAGTATGTCTGTATAAAAGGTGCATGTGTGCTCATTTTTCTATATCATAGGAGAGTGAATTATCGGCACAAAAATAACTAGATAAGTAAAATAAAAAATCTCAGTAGATACTTCTTGGCTTTGTGCCTTCTAGAGACAATTACATTTTGGTCTCAGGCTTAGGATTTAACTAAAAGATTGATTCACCCAAATTACGAAAAAACCCATGTTTTCTCACTTACATCTGGCAGTATCTTTGAGGTTATGAGATAAATGTTTCCATAGGCGCCTGAGCAATGTAGCAAGTGGACCAAATACACTCCCATTATCAGTTAGGGCGAGCAAAGTTTTGGTTTTGCTATCCCCACTTTTTGTCTTTTTAAAAATAAACTTATCATCATACAGTCACTGCAATCAGGTGATTATGTTTAAGCAGCCGATATCAATGATTATTTTACTATTTTCAGCAACTAATAAAAACAAGTAATAAAAAAGTCACAACTTTTTGGACCGCTCTTTGAGTTGGTTCAGTCGAACCTGTTGCCGAACATTTGCCAGAGTATGCTTTGGCTGTCAATCCACACAGGAGTTTGACTGTTTACAAAGATGAGAAACATGCCATTTAGTTTAACTGTGATCATTGACTGAAAATAGAACGTAGGAAAAAAATGTTGAATGAACCTGCTCGGCCCACTGACTCCAGCCAAACTTTGAATTAGCTAAAAGTAGGATTGTACTGTTGCCGAAATGCCAAACCAATTTGAAAGTTGTTAGTTAACTTTGCCAGCCTGCAGGTGGTGTAGACAGGCAGGAAATTTGTTTTAAATTACATTTTTTTTCCTAGGGGAGGACTCACAGTACTCCCCACCACCACTACCTATTATGTAGCCTATCTTTCCATGTTTGTTTCCCATTTTAAAACAGAGCTGGGTGCCCGTGGTTGTTTTGAAGATGGATGAAGAACATCAGGTTGAAATATGCATATTTACCTGTGATTGGATAAGATTCATGTTTCTGATCCGCATAGTAGATGAGCATGAAATAAACCTCACAAACCTCATACAACATCTCTCTGCTAGTATTTCTATTCTCTTTTATTATCTCTTCCAAAGACTTAAACTTTGTCCTCAGCATTAAATCTCTTCATCTACCAAGTCTGATCAATGAATGCACTGATCAGACTACAAATAAGGAGAAATTTGTTTTTTAAGGGTCATTTCCCTCACCATATTTTTCTCCTTATAGTAGTCGAGCTTTCACAGTGAATTTCACAAAATTATGACTGGACAGTCACAGGCTCTGGCAGCCAAATGGAACAAACAAACAAAACAAGAGCATGTGTGACTTTTCTGAGCGCGCTGTGGATGAAAGCTGCTTCAGTACTTGGCACATGAGTAGGAACAGTGGGTGTGTGCGTGTGTAGTGTATGTGTGCAGGGACAACTAAGACTGTGGACAAGTACTGGCAGGTAATTAGTTTCTTTTTAAGGATGTCCCTAATCTCCTCTCCTCTCCTCTCCTCTCCTCTCCTCTCCTCTCCTCTCCTCTCCTCTCCTCTCCTCTCTTCTCCTCTCCTCTCCTCCCTTCTCCTCCTCACCCCTTCCATCCCTTCCCTACCTCTTCCCTCTCCTCTCCGCTTCTCACTTCTCTTCAACGAGTTCAGAGGACTTGCACCCAGGACTCTCATCTCAGGTCTCTTCATTATCTTCGGCCTGTTGTCAAGCACACACTCTCATTCTTTCAGCCCACATAGATCCCTCTCACACCTCTCACAAACTAATTACCAGCACTATCATCTCATCTTCAAGAGAGAGGCAAAGAGAAGCGATAGAGTAGAAGAGGATAAGAAGAGGGATTGACAGAGAACATGGGCAACCTGACAGAGTAGAGAAAATGAGTGACAAGATGGTTGAGAAGCGAGGGAGGGTGTGAGAACAAGGAATGGGCTGAGCCGTGCAGTAATTCAAACAAAGGAATTCTGTGAAAGGATCTGAAAATAAAAAGGGAATGTCAGAGACATAAAACAGTTCGTGAGACATCTGACAATTGATGCTGTCATTTATTTGCTGTGCCACCCACCATCCTATCTGCTTGGGTGTTTTCAAGATACTTTGGCTACGCAGACAAGACACTATACGCACACACACACACTTCTCATAAACTGAATTTATTACAGCACTTTACATCTTTTCATGCCAAACTAATAGTCACAAAGAGTGCATTCTCATTCTCAATCAGCGGACAAGTCCCCGCAGCCATCATGGCTAAAAGCCCACAGTAAGGCTACGGAGGGTGTCATGCATTACCAATTACAGCTGCTGAGAGCACACAAGTAGTGACTCCCACCTATGAGCGCCTGAATGAAGACAGATGAATAGATGAGACTGAAAATTTCACAAACAGGAGCGGCACCATTGTGTAAGAGATTTTGTGTAGAGAAGCAAGTGTAGGAGGTTAAATGCAAGCTATGTGCTCAGATATAACCTCAAACCAAAATAATATATCTTGTGCTGGTATCTTTGTCTTATGGGTTGAGTTTACCAGAATAGTGATGCATCACTGAGTACACTGAGGCCATAATCTGAGTCGAGTGCATATGCAGAATGATATGAGCGTGGGTATGTCATTTTAGTTATCAAGTGCACACTTGTCATATTGGTTGTTTTTTTTTTAATCAGACCTGTGACACCTGCTGGACTCTAAACTGTAGATTCCTGTAATCCACTCTTTGTGCAACCACTCTCTTCACTCAACTAAGAGCATCTTAACACTGTGATCTTTCACATTCTGTGGAACATACAGAGGACATTGTTGCTACTTTCAGATGTTTTTGAGAAGTGTGAGACCGAGATGTGGATGACCCACAGTTCATTCTCAGGCGTTATAAAACAGATCTGTGGGTGGACAGGCAAGGCCATGCTGCCTGAGCTCTATCACAGAGTGGTCTTATGGTATTACTGGGACTTAAGTTGGAAAAATCCTCTTCTACCAGTCAGCCCCCGAGCTGTCCCTGGGCCTTGGTTGGCTAGACACTTCAAATGATTATAGTCTGCCTGAGGAAATTAATTGGGTTTTTAGCATTTTACAAACTTAAGCATCTGATGAAATTTGGGGAAATCGTGGGATTTTGATTAAATATTAAATCATTATGGATGCATTGTTGATTTGAGGCGCTTCATTATACAGTAAAAGTATAATTAACCACAGTTGAGAATGATAATGAAGTTTCTATTTCCCCCAGTGTCTCTTTGTTTCCTGGTTTTCTTGTATTTCTTTTAAACTACATTGGTACTAATTGAAGTTGCCATTAAAGTTGCATTTAACATTTGTGAAAACATCAGTAAAAAAGACTGTGAAGTCAACAAATTGGAAATGTGTTTTTGGGGCTTGATTAAAGTACAGTGCCCCAAATGTAACATTTGCATGTACAGAATACATTTATTTGTCCCTGTGTGTATTGCTTCCTTCCATCTTTAATGATTAAATTTAACATTCATTAACATTCCTTCAGGCACTCAGGTAACAGAGAGCGTTGTTGACCTTGAGCAAATGAAATATAGAATAAAGCAACAACACATGGAAACAAATTTAATTAACAGGCCATCAGACATTGGGTTTACAAGATGAGTCTGGTTCCATGCAAATAGCTTAACAAAGATGATCTATTTCAACCTGACTCAGACTGTCACCACAGTCTTTACCTTGAATGATGCCATCATCTACCTATCCTCCAGACCATATATCAACAAAGTCATGTCACCGACCTTAGGAGGCTTGACTCACCATCTATAAGAGCATCCAGGTGACCACGCCACTTCCACTTTGCTTCACTAGCCTCATCCAAGACCTGTAGGTAAGTTGCGTATTGGGACTCCACTATCAACAATCCGTCACTGTGGTGCAGGTACCTTGTGTCCCTGAAGATTGTGTTTTTTCCCTTTAACTTGGATTTAAATAGCAGAGGGTTACACTGCCTGTGATAACCTTTTTGTTTCAGGTAACCTAATTTGTTTCAAGCAATTATTGTAGCTTGCAGCTTTGGGTAAGTGCTGTTTGCCTCATACTGTTTCATACAGTTTTTCCCTCAGGAGTAAGTTAATGAAACAGTTTGAGTGTGATTACTAAGTCATCTCTTCATTTAAAGTGGGTTCACTTATCCTCCCTGTTTACTCGCTGTTTGCAGTGAGTGGGTGAGTGAGTTTTTTTGAGTTATGTCCCTCCTCCCCACTCCCGAGCATTCGCACACAATGAGTGGGGGAGGTGAGTTTTGATAAACTATTACTTTCTATTTCATTAGAAAAAAGTGCTATTACCAATTTCTTTTTTTTAGCTGTGTTCTCAGCAGGTGGGACTGTTTACTCTCTTCTCCCTGCATATGAAGTACACTGGGATCTAAGTTGGTTATTTGGTAAGTTGGTCCTCAGTGGGTGGGCTTCTGATTGCTTTACATGCATGCGGTGGGTGATTTCAGGTGAGATACATTTATTTCACATTTTATTTTATTGTTAGTAATTGTGGCCAGCTGTGAGCAGCCTGTATATTGGTTCCCTTTTTTAAGCTATCTGTAGCTGTTGGGCACTGCTGTTTGCTTTCAGTTCACAAAAAATGCAAACAAACGTACAAGTAAACGTACAATTGTGCCATTTTTACCGCTGCGGCATGGACCCCTGTGATGGCCACCATGAGTGCCCTTCTTGTTTGGGCATGGCACATTAATTGGAGGATATTGAGAACCCATGTGGGGCAGTAGTTGAACACACGCAGCCTACACAGGGGCTTACAACACAGACTTACAACGCAGTTGGTGGACTGGACTTACAACACAGAAATAAGAGCAGCCCAGTCAGGCAATACACTTACCATTTTATTGGTAGAACTCAGGAGAACAGCCAATCCAGTGGACCAGGGACCTCTTTCATAAAACTGTGTAGGATTCACATCAAAAGGTTGTGTACAGATGAAACACAGAAAGTTTTTACGCACAAAAATATTCTGATTTACATCACAATGAGCATGCACGTCCTATGCAGATTTCCCTTTATAAATCACAGTCCACTCGACATGTAGCACACCTGTGCGAGCTTCATGCAATGCCAATAGCTGCCTATAAATAGTCAGTGAAATGCCCCTAATTAATGTTCATTCATACTGCACACATGAAGACGATCATGGAAGATGCTGACAGGAAGGCCAAAGAAAGAAATTTCACACAGTGTGAAATCGAGGTTGTTGTTGGGGAGGTTAAGACAAGAAAAAATATGTTGTTTGGTGGACTCAGTGTGGGCATTACAAATTCCAAAATGGTGTTAGAGTGATAGCATGTGGCAGACACTGTGAATGCTGCCGCAGAAGTGGTACACCAGCACCAGCAGAGTGTCTGTGCCACGGGCAGGGGGTAGGTAGGGGAAACCGGAGCTCAGCCCTCTTAATGAGAAACTGGCAGGAATTATTGGGGAATCCCTACTGAGTGGAGTAGTGACGGAGGCAGAGGAGGACACAGATGTGCAAAATGCACCGGATGACTCAGGTACATAATTTGTATTCCTTTGAAATGAGAATAATCCAAATGCATTCAAGTTGTGTTTGCACATTTATGCTCAAAGCAATTGAGACTTCATTCACAAAAACACATGGCTTACAATAAATTGAAAAATGAAGTAAGTAAGATATAATTTTAAAAACAGTTGTAGTACATGGTGTGCCAGGCAGGGCTCAGGGGTCAGGGGTCATGGGTGTTGTGAAAGCTGGCAACTGTCTTGTCTCCCTACATCTTAATATCATACCTGTCATCACAGATGTGGAGGTAATCTTATAATGATCCTCTGAACAACTACTGTACTGCTGCCTGCTCTTGATTAGGCGGACTTGACCATAAAGGAAGAAAGGTAAAGTAACTAATATACCTACGCATATGACAGAAAAAGACAAGGATGAGTGTTTTGGTGAGTTCAATTTACTGCTATAACTGAGTTTATAGTAACTGCACATAAACTTATACTACACAGTATTGACCCAATATCCAGCGAAGTGTGATTAAGACAAATGTATAGCCTTTATGAAAAACTAAAATCAAGTAAATCTATCTTTTTTATTGTTATACATGTGATGCAGGGCAAATGGTGGAGGACAGTTTGCCTCTGAAAATACATGAAGGCAGAAAAAAGCAAATTTATGCAACGGCATGAATGTACCTTTCCATCAATGCCAAATGTTCATTATGTTCCCTTCTCTGTCATTTGACTAAGGCTGGCCCTCTGAGTACCATATGAATTCTAAACAGGTTACAAATGGTCCTGATTTGTACAATAAAAGTAAAATATTATCTTGACATTACAGTGTCTGCACATTTTTGTGACTCACCAGTTTCCAAGACTGCAGTTGGAATCGATTTTTGTTTATATTGTTTTTATTCATAGTTACTGATGATGGTCTGCAGGGCTGTTTTTGGTTTTTGGGCATCCGGCTTACAGTTGATTGATCAAAAATAAGGCCTTGTGTCAGCTTTGTGGTGTAATAAAGTAGCTCATTATTCAACTGGTACTGTTCTGAGAGACCAATGAAAACCTTTTATACTTTGACAGATATGAAATATTACAGCTGACCGCCTTAGCTTTAGATGTCAGTTGATCATGTGATTTCTGGTGGCTCCTTATTATGCTGAGTAACAGAGAAAACCCACAGCGTGTTTAACATTAATCATTCTGCATGTCAGTACTACAGGCTACTAGGTTGGTGTTAGGGTTTTGAAGTGTGTTTCCGTTAAAGACATCAGTCATGATACCACCACAACCTATTTATTCTCTAGAGAGTAATATCAACTTTATGAGCTGTCTTGTCCACAGCTTTCTCCTGCCTCTCTCTTGAATCTCATCACATCCTTTCAGGCGGCGTAAATCCAAAAGCCATACTTGCCATTCTTCATTTGAGTGTTGAATCATTCTAAATTGGAAGTCAACCAACCGAGAGTTCACCAAATGGAGATGAATGCTCTAGAGAAATGTGATTTAAATCATTTTGGATATGTCTGTGTGGTTTTGGAGCATGGAAAATCTCCACCTGTCTCTATTTCTCTCTCCATGTCTCTCTTCTTCTCCCCCCTAAATGTTATACGGTACATTTTATGTTATGAGACATACAGCACAATGGAAGATGACGGACATGATCTTTATTTCTTTTATATAAGAAAAGAAGAGATAAAGCTAAAAAAAAAAAAAAAAAAAAAAAAATCATCCCAGCCAGCAGTGGAGTGGGAAGCTGTTTCCTAGGGAACGTGTCAGATTGTAATGATATTGTGGGATGGTTGAATGTGTGTCATACATGCAGCCGCACATGCAGCCACACCGTCTTTCTATTCATATATGTCCTACCGATAGAAAGAGGCCCTTCTAATGAAATTCTCCTTTTTGCTAGAATGAATGGCCAAATGTATTTCCTCTGGGGACTGACAGAGAATAATGTCCCATTAACTGTTGATGGATAATCATGATGAAAAATAGGGCTGGAAATGTTTCATTAATTGATTTTATAATCATAATCTCCTGAAGGTGACGACTGCAACTTTGTATGTCATAGAAGTTTGGAAGTTGTAGTCTCTTATTTACTTATTTTTCTCTGTTTTGACCTATTATTTTATTGTGCGTAAGAGCTATTATTTCTTCCCCCACTGAAAGCTTCAGTATCTGGGTCATTTGTAAACCTATGAACACCAAATTCAGGGTGGAGGCTTTTTTAATGTAAAAGTCAGAGCCGGCAGCCTTTGAGATGAGATGGTTGTCATCATGAAAGAAAGCGTTCTCATTTTCATGCACAGTGGACAGTTCACCTTCATGCAGTATTTCATTAGTTTGTTCAGGCCAGCTGGGCTCAGTGTACACAAAGGAGACCTCTACCTCAGAGTGATAAGAATTATACATCGACGAAAGAGTATAGATACAAACATCAAAGCATTTGCAACAAATACATCTTAACTGCTGTGTGTTTTGGACTGTATATTCGTACATTCCTGGCAGGAACATACCGTACACAGGGGGAAAGGCAGTGGTTTGGAGACAATGTAAAAGACACAAGCACAGATACACACATGAATTTTAGGAAATAGTCCAATGGCAGCAGGCTCTTAAAACTGCTAACACAGCCAGGAAATCATGCTCATTTCAATCTAATCCTTAGAAAAAAAAAACACTGATGGCTATGTTCATGCTCATTTATTAGTAAGATAGAGCACAGAAATAAATAAAAAAAGCTCTGTTTTTGAAATGATTTCAATTAAATTATATGACGTTTGATCTATACTTTATTAGTGGTATGTGTTTTCACTTGAATCTGACTGGGCAGTGTGTGCAGACTGTGACTGATTGACACCTGTTGGTTTCGTCAGGCCTGACTGAGTGGAAGAAATGACATTGTAACAGACTTTTTTCACAGCAGACATTTTAACATGTCATGGCAGGAAAAACAGAAGTATAGCTTATCACACTGGTAATGTTTGACATTGTATTTTAATTAGGCTGACTGTTGTGCATGCTGACTCTGTGGCATTGCTTACTGTGGCACTTAAATGGAAGAAAACTATAATTAATGTTATTGATTACACCTGTGCTTTGCCTGCGACCGTGAAAAAGGTCTAATGATATATGGAGCCTGGTGAGCTCATGCACGTGTCAAATTAGCTCCACCCACTTTCAAAGGTCTAATCAGCCAGACTGAAAACACCTTTTGAGAGAGAATCCCCTTTTGGAAATGCAGTAACATGTAATGATTAAATAGTTTCAGGTGGAATAAACTAATAACACGGTATATCTGAGGTTTTTAAATGTCGTCTAATTGTGACACAATTGTATGTGAATGACAGAACTGAATTGAAGATGTTTAGTTAATCCCAATATGAGCCACAAACCTCAACCAACTCTCTGTGAAGCCATGGTTTTATATCTGAAACTTGGTATGAAGGTTGCACAGTGAACCTTTCCACAGTAGACAGTTTGACTTGAGACAGCAGGATAAACGTGTGTAAATAATAAAATGAATGATGGATGAATTCCAAGCTGCTTCTGTTTCCTGGTGGTATGCATGTTGACTCACTTTTTTTTTTTACTATGAATATAATGTTTTGTTTTGTTTTTCAACCATGAAGTCAAAATGTCTGCTATGAAAAAGACCTCTTGAGAAACATGAATAAGCTGGCTAGTTTTCAACAATAACAATGTACAGTTTGCAACAATAATATGGATTTTGGTAGATTTTGAATCTATTTTGAGGGCATGCAATTTTGTTTGGAGAAAGGTGTCAAATCAATTAGGAATGGAATGACTATTGCAGATTTCTTGTGTGTGCTGGTGTGAGAGAGAGAGACAGTGTGTGTGTTTGTGTGTCTCTGTGTGTGTGTGTGTGTGAGAGAGAGAGACATGGAGAGCTGGAGTCCGTCAGGAGAGTTCTGCCAGAGTCAGATAAGACATGCATGTATAATCCTGCTGCTGTTAGCCCAGCAGCTAGTCTGTATGCCAGACAGCCAAAACACACAGAACAGCCATTCAGTGACTTGACCTGCAATACACTTGTGTTACATTAAAATCTTATAACTTTGCCTCACAACCCTCAATGATTTAAACTCAAGCGTAGAGTTTGTCTATCTGAGCAACCACTCCAGGATGTTTTATTTCCTTTCACAGAATTTATACTTTTGTAAGCTTCAGTCTGTCATGACCCTGAGAGGGAATTTGTGTAAAGAAATGAAAATGAAGAAAACTTCAAACTTCATAGAATCGGTTGTGCACTTTGTGAGATAACTAGTAAAGCTCTCTGTTGTGGGATAATCCACTTCTAAAACAGCACTTTTTCGTACAGCAGCAGATGGCACACACACACACACACACACACACACACACACACACACACACACACACACACACACACGCAGGACATTCAGAGGACATTACATTGACTTACATTTAATTGCTGGAGACTTATCCAAACCTTAACCATAACCACCTTACCCTAACCTTGACATAACCCTAAACTAACCTTAACTTTAAACCAAGTCTTCAACTAAAATTAATTAAGGGAGTCCCCATAACATGACATAACATGTGTAAACAGATATACATCCCCATAATATGAAGATTATCCGGTACGCACACATGCACACACACACACACACACACACACACACACACACACAGCTACAGCAGGTACTGCCAGCCCCTCAGCGAGTCAGCAGCATCAGGTCATGTAGCACTGGCCAGGAAACAGCAAGTTGTACCAGTAAGTCTTAGGTCGAGCAGGGGGTACAGATGGGCAGAGGCGGGCAAAGACAGGTTTTAATAGCATATTGATTCCACAGACCTCATCAAGCTGTTCTCCTCCGGTGCTTGTTTTCAGTCTAATTTGTTTGGAAACGAGGGATCAGACAGTGACTCATCCAGACAGGCAGCCTTCACCGTCTGGGAACAGAGAGACGCCATCCCTTCAGTCTCCCACCGTCATTTTCCATTCATTTCAACCCTCCATCCAATCATTCCCTTCTTTCCCTACTCATGTTGTTTGAACCAATATTTAGAGCTCTTTCACCTCTGTCTGAGATGTTGCAAGTTCCCATGCCATTGTTTTCATCAACCATCCAATCATGTCTTCATCCACTCCCTCTTTCTGCTGCAGGCCTCAGATTCTGGTAATGCAGTCTAAATGACTGTTTGATGTTTAACCTTTCACAAACTCTTTTTTCTGTCTGAGAGCCTAAAATTCATCAGTTTTTCCATTTTTCTTTTCACCCTTTTAACCACGCTCCCTGCACACAGTCACTCTCTTGTCAATATTTGTGTCAGAATTCACTTACATTGATTCATACATGTTTCCAATGCAGAATGGGGAATCTTGCATTGATTTATTACTTATTTAATGAAGACATTTTCCAGTAGAGCAGTCGACCCGTGATTCTCTGCTTATTCATCTCAGTATTGTATGACTGCAAGAAAGCAACCTTTTCTAAATAAGTTCTACAATAATTAGGCATACGTGCTTTGTGTCTGAAAATACTCACAATCCTGTCATCTGCATGTTTCCCTAGCCTCCACAGAAAGAGGTTTCTCTACCTGGCAGTATTAAATCTTCCCAATTATATGGTTGGGCAGCTGCCGGCTGCTAGTCTTGGAGAGAGCTTATTGTTTTGATTAAAAATGTAATCAAGATACTATCTCTAACTTCAGCAGTTGTCTCTTGGCACGTCCCTTTGGACAAACTGTGAGAAGAGAGAGGTGGCCGATTAACTGCCTCTCTACCCCTACTGATACTTACAAACACTCACAAACACATGATTGAATAAATATATATTTGTGTACAAAGACACACTACATATTTAAATATATGTATACAGAAGCAAGCTCACACTCTCATGTACACATTAAAACCTGCTTATCTAAATGTGCTGAACTTGAGGGAATTGTGAGGCGAACTGTTTTCCTTATATCTTGATCTTTATAGCTTGATATCTCTGTCATATCATTTTTATCCAAGGTTATAATGAAAGTAGCCCTCTCACAGTTTATTGATGTTTTTTAAAAATCAGTTTTAAAAGTTCACACTGAAACAGCTTTCACTAAGTCGCTAGAGCAACTTTGAATAATGAAGAAGATTACGCTGTTTCAACTATTATCCTTGATGACAGTTTTGGCTACTTAATTGTTATTTTCAGGTTCTAGTCATACTTAACTTAATTTTTGATTGGTTGATTTGAAGAAACATATTTTTATCCACATTTTGTGGCAGGTGTTCCTCTAGTGTATTGACAGTTTTTTTTTTTTTACCAGTCACAGTGGATCAAATGTTGCCATTTTATATTAAAGAGTCTTTACAGCAACAAAGCTCATGGTAGACTAGCATCTGGCCACATATTCCACCTTCTTACAGCTCACAAGCTCTTTGCTGCCTTAGAGAAGATTATGTTTTCACACACCCCAGATTAAATCCAAATACTCAGGCTTTCTTAGTAATGCAATCTGCCTAATGAGATGAGACAAGCTTCTAAAGTGCCTGTTTTTTTTTTTTAATAAATTAGCTTTTACTGAGTTGTGTGTTTAGATTACAATCTGATTTTCTTCTCATGTCATTTAGTTTTTGTTTTTATCATTCCTCTTTGTGATTTACTTTTATCATTATGTCGCTGCACACATAACCTCTGGTGTTTTATAGACAAACACACTTGTACACACAGTTACAGAATATGGTCACACACATGTGTATACTCTCATTTAACCAAACACAGACACACGTGCAGCTCCGTCAGATGCAACCTCAGATGTGTGACCACTGTGCCTGTTTCACAGTTTTTCCTTCATACATCAAATGTGTTTTCATCTTTTTTTGATGTCGGGTTTTAACATGAATCATTTTTTGTTATTTCCTCAGGATTGCTTTAGGAATTTCTAAGCAACACTTTCCTTCGTTCCTCTCCACCTAAGCGTGCTGCTCCTCTCTCCTCATACAAATGACTGTCTCCATGGTAAATCATGCATCACCTCATTGACTTCGCTGTATTTTTGTAAGCCCAAGGGGTTCTTTGCCACTTGGGGCTTAGTTTCCACATT
The DNA here is from genome assembly GCA_029490765.1 of Euthynnus affinis. Classification (NCBI taxonomy): domain Eukaryota; kingdom Metazoa; phylum Chordata; class Actinopteri; order Scombriformes; family Scombridae; genus Euthynnus; species Euthynnus affinis. Next base: position 27,716,208 of record CM055847.1, on the reverse strand, counting down.
TGTGATGAGCTGGAAATTACAGTAAGTCTATGTTTTTCATGTTTACTGGTTTTTAATATTTTCTTAATTGCAGAGCTCAAAGCAAGAAAAAAAAAGGTTTTCTGGGAGAGGTTACAGCATAAGTGCATAAGGGAAATAATAAGCCATCTGAAATAAAAGTATCAACAGTCAATCAGTTTGTGATTCTTTATGGCAGGAATTTTGCTATGGAGAGATCGGGATCGGGAGAAACATCCACGTTTTCTGCATCAGTCTTAAGCCACTGCAGCAGGTGGATGCTGATCCACTAGTTTAATAATTTGACCCTTTACCACTTAGCCTCATGTGTTCTGCATTCTGATTCATTTAGAGACAAGAATTTTTCATTCAGAAGAAGGTTCATTGGTTGCAGTAGTCACTACACAGTAATAATTTATGACTGCACACTAAAAATTACTATTTCATAAATATTATAACTGTCCATGTAACTTTGGTGTACCTTTAAAAGGAAACCCATCACATGGGAGGCAATTAATCTGTTCACTGTGGCAGCTGCCACTATGAAAAGAACCCTTTCTTCCCAAAGTGACCTTGTTAGATTGAAGTGACTCCAATGTTGTGCTTGTGAACATTGATCACCTATATAACTGTAAGGTAAAAAGGACATTTATCCTTTAGTAGCTCATTTATATACAGGCTATTCAAGTTGTGTGAAACAGTTTGCTCCTTTAAATGGAGTAGGTGTCTTCAGTAGCTTTTTACTTGGAATCCCTAAAGGATTATATGGGTGTAATTTACTTATTCCACACTGCAGACAGTGCCAGGTAAAAGGTTAAATCCACCAAAGAATCAGTTGCAGTGAGAAGCTTTTTCAGTCTGCTCTACACTTTCCTCTGACTGTGAGTAATATTGTACAGTATGTCAATGTTACCATCAGTTAAATGAAACTAAAACAACTTGGTTGTCATTACAGTAATATTTACCCTGGTGTTTTAAAGATCATATTAAAGGTTCAAATTAGAAAAAAGATGAAAAATATTTTACAGTCATCAAATGTTTCCTGCAACACAGATGAAGGATACATCTGAGTACAAAAAATGTCAGGAATCAAAAAATGGAGGAATGACAGCACCACCTTATGATATGAAATGAAGGTATCAAATAATGTATTGCTGTTCAAATACTTACTTTTATCAAGCCCATTATAAGTGAAAAATACATGTGTTATGTTTTTAATAGACTTGTTATGGTCATTATTAGTTCCACAAATAAGCGTGTGAAATAAACTTTCAGTTTCAGTTCAGTTAAAAATAACAGTACAGCAGTTGGGACTTAATCCCACTCTCAGAGTGATGGAACATTTTCAGTAGTGGAGATTTCCCTAGCGTGGCTTCCTGTGATCAGAGTTTGTGGAGGTGTTGGACAACAAGCAACTGATCCTGTGACTTCCTGTGTGGTTCATCTATAAGCTGTAAATGGCTGAACAGGCAGACAGCTGAAACCACCAATCAATCTTCGAAAGCCTTTTCTCTGGATATCAGAGTAGCCCATTAAAGTCAGGAGGCAGACATCCATCCAGCTGCAGACAGCGTGTCGATAGCCGTGGTGGAGCAGTGACAGACCGTGCCATTTTTAGGTCGATAATTCTTTAGATCTGCATGGACTCCCTGTGATCAACTGCTCCACATTTCTCCCTTAATGAGCCTCCGTGTGTGTGTGTGTGTGTGCAGGGTGAGGTGGAGTGGGGGGTGACAGTCTGTTTCACAGTCGGATACTTGTTGTTTTATGATGTCTGGCTCTGTTTATGTGCATGTGCTGTGTGTTTTCAGTCTTGTGTGTCTTAGAATCCCACTAATATGAATCACTGTCCGCATTCTGCAGCCTTTAAAACACTAATTGAATACATTTTCCGTTCTGTTTTTCATGTTCAAACATCTGAATGACCTTGGCAATTAATGAATTGTCAAGTTGTCGTGTGTATTGAATATCGCTTATTTTGTACCCAATTTTCAAAGGGCAATATTTCAAAACTACATTCACCAAATGTCACATGTCATATCAGTTTTAAAAATCTCTCATGACCCCATGTGGACGTCAGGTAAACTCTGCTGTACAGTACACAATGATTTCTGGGAGATGAGAATCAATGACAGTGTCTTTCTCTAGGAGTCTTCTGCATTTAACATCTATGTATCAACAAATATCAGCAGCCCTGCCGCCTACTATAACACAGTAGTGATTCTAAGTTTATAAAATATCAAATAGGTCTTACATTTTAAATCAGACAGGTCTTGCAAGAGCAAGAGCTCATCTGCTTGAAAAATCTACAGCAGAACTAGTTAATGTGAGCAATGATAAGTGTGAGCAGACAGAGATCCAATGTCAAAGACAAAGGTGAAATTACCCTCCAAAACTGGCTACCATGATTGGCAAGTGGTAAAGTGCAGTGCAAAAAAGTAACAGCAATGACCACCCTGCCAAAAATGTGTCACCATAATTTTAACACATGGATTTCATGAATCATAACTTCACTGATGGGAATGCTGAGCTCATCCAGCACAGCAGATTTCACCACAGCCTGCTGTCTGTTGTCAGCATCATTATGAACCATGAAACCCTCACAGCGAACCCCCTCCGTGACATTAGTAGACTGTAGAATTTTCTATTACTTTGAATCCCCCCTCCCAAATGTTAGCCGATGACTGTATCTTAAACTGTCTGTCTCATTAATAAACTTGGACTCTAGGTGGCATGATTAACATCCATGCTGTGCTTTTTCTGGCTTGACCTCTTTGAACCTTGTTGACTTGGATCCATTCTTAGTTCTAATCTCAGCCCACCATCTAGAGAGCATGTAGAAGACTTTGTAATTGTCTGTATTGATTATGGAGTGTGGATATTGTTCCTGTCTTGCATGATAGGAATCCAATTATTCCCAGTGCCCTTCAGCTGAAAATTAGCATTGACAGTGTGACTCACTGCGACCACTGTTAATGACTCCATTGTCTGGAGGGACTGTACAAGCTGTTTATTTATTCATCAAGTTATTGAAAGTTATTCAGCCAGGCTGAGTTGTCTGATAAATGCTTTTGTTATTCAAACACATGAAAGTTATTCAGCCAGACTGAGCAGACTGATAAATGCTTTTGTTTTGGTATTTGGTCAATTTTGGTAAATATTCATTTCCAAAGAAAGCAGAGCATTTTTCCAAATCTGTGTTAGGACTCTGGGGCAAATACTGCTCAAAGCTTCTTTTGAGTATCCAAGTTGGCTCATCATTGACTGAAGACAAGTAGTCCCTCTGTGAAAACCACCACAATGATGCTCCAATTTGTTGGCTTTTTGTGGCATTTATGGACACCTTGAAATATGCAGAAAACAACTGGAGTTGACGAGTAGCATTTTGTTAATGACCACATAATGAGACAATAAGCTATCAGTGTAATATCATAAACTAACAAGACAACCGCGAAGATCCCTGTCAGCTTCAACAGCATAATTGTGAATACAGTGTTCTCCTTTTAGTACAAAGACTTTTTAGAGTTTAAAGCACTCTTACATGGTGAAAAGAGAGAAAAGCTGTCAGAATAATTACCTACAGCACAATTAATTCTTTTTCTAAAGCCCTGAAACAACACCTTCTCTGTGACAGGGAGGCATAGGATTTAAAGGGGGCCTATTATGCTCATTTCTAGCTCTATATTTTTATTCTGTTACTGGAGTAACTTTGCATGATTCACAATTCAAAAAACTCGCTTCGCTTGGCCTGAAAATAGAAAAAAAAAAATCGTTGGAAAATGAGCATTCAGAGCAGTCCGAAACTTTTTGCTCACAGGGATTACTTCTACATATGTTTACCTCATTATTTGGCACTTGGGCCATGTTTAATGTGAACATCCGACATTGTGACATCATATATATGACTGAAAATATGGAAAAGCTTAATAGGTCCCCTTTAAGGAAAATATGACCATATAATAATTTGGAGAAACAGCACTAATAATATAACTGGTGAGAGAGAGAGGTATAATATTTTCAGTCATCATCTCATTATTTTGTCGAAATTACTCAACAGCAAAAGTATGACAGTTGTTTTAGCAGTGATATAGTTATGTTTAAGCATGCTGCGTGCAAGCTTTTAAGTTGCCAGAACCTCAGAAGTTAAATTACAACTCTATCTTTGAATAGAAATGTTTACTAATTGCAACTCTATTATTATAATTATACTGAGTTAAATTAGTTTTGTAAGTTCACTTTCTTTTCTGATCCAAACTTCTGTCACCATTCAGCTCAGCTGTTATTAACCTGACAGAGTTCTAATTTTGGTTGCGGCTTCAGTGTGCAGAACCTATTCTTGTTTTTTTTGCTTGCCAATTAGAGCAGGATACCAGACATTGAACACAACTTGTTGGAGTTGGAGGCAAAGTAGATTATATTTTAAACTCTGACATCAAACTTTCATAAGCAATTTTACAGCTTTGTAATAAATAACGGCATGGACATTATATTTAAAGTTGCAAATCAAAGGCAAGCATGGGATGTCTTAAAATGGAAACATTTTCTTCATGCATGAAAGGTGAGAGAAATTGGTTTGTAATCCAATATGAAAGAGACATGACTTTATAAAGAAAGCAGCTTCACATTGGAATGGGATGATGGACAGTAAAATATTGCTGTCTGTGAGGTGGGTGGGTATACTGATGGCCAGGTTACCTCTTGTGCAAAGTAGTTATCTTATGTGAAGTTTTTAGCCACACTAGCGGTGTGGCTCTAGGGAGGGTAATGTCACCCTGTCGGACAGTCGATCCACCACTTTGGTCCTGACTGAAATATGTCAGCAACTATTGACTGGATTGACATGACATTCACCAGCAGGTCAGAATTTTCACTTATCCAGCGAAATATTTCAACATCTAATACATGGTTTGCAACAACATTTTGTACAGATATGAATGTTTCCTAGACAATGAACCCTAATGACTTTGGCGATCCCTTGCTAATTCCCTCCAGTGCCACCATGTGGTTGACATTTGTTGTTTTGAGAGAGAATTCTCAAAAACTAAAGGCCCTTTTCACAGCAGATGTTTTAACTTGTCATAGTAGGGAAAGCACAGGTTTTACTAATAACACTGACGATGGCTCTGCTCTGTTCAGTGTGCCAGTAAGTCATGACGCTTTTTATGTATGCTTTCATGAAGCTCTCCTCTGCTTCTCTACTACAGCAAACAGTTTTGGACAATGTTAGAGAGAAAATGTCCTAGATCATTAAGCATTTAGCTTAAAGCGCAGCTGTACCTAAATACAGCCCCACAGAGCAGCTATAATGGCTGTAGACTTAGTCCTGTTTTTACCTAATTATGCTCAATTTTAGCTAAGGTTTGGCTAACCTAATCCATCTAAGAACAAAAGAATAACTTTTTCAGCTGTATATTCCTACAGTATTGGCATGTGCAAGTGCACATCAACTTAATTAGTAGTAGACAAGATGACACTACTGCCAAAGTGAGCTCACAGAGATACAGTATATGCTACATAATAAATAAAAAAATATTTCAAATGAGTTATTTTCCCTCTTCATAGGGAGAATATCATAAAATACATAATAGGGAAAAAAAATGGCAATAGACTGCATAGAATGGATAATTAGGATGATATCATTTCTGAAAAACAATGCAGCACAGTGTGGTTCAACATGATGTATGCAGCAGTATGTCACTGTTCGTTTTTAATGTATTTTGGAAACACTGCTGGAGGCTTGCAACTTCCTGGAGGTAAGGCAAGCTTACAACTAAGAACATACAGCTGTAGCTTCTGACTTTGGCAAATTGAATGCTGTGTTATGGACAATGAAAGCAACAATACTGTCATATATTGTGGTGATTTTAATGTTTAGAATTTATGCTATGGATTTCATGATTTTTATTCTGTTGGTGCAAGAAAAATATTTTAATGAGAGGGTATAAAAAAGATGCAAAAAGGAGGAAGGACAGACAGGAATAAAAGAAAAAAATGTGATGTATTCATGTGTGTGTGATGGACAGAGATCGGACTGTTTGAAAAGAGGAAGAAAGAAAGTGATAGAGGAATTTACCTGATATCCTTCCCGTCTTTGCTCCTTCTCTATCAGGTCTGAAGGGGAGGATGAGTCCTTGGTGGAGTGTACACCATATCAGCAGTGACAGAATGTCATTAACTCTGCACCCACTCAGACGCCATTCTCTTTGTTGTATTTGGAGTCTAGAGCCAGACAGGAGCAAATAGATTCATGCCTCTGGATAAAAGAAAATCTGATCCTGGCTGACTGATGGAGTAAAGGCTTTTCCTGGTGTCCACAACAGAGAGTGCTTTCTGAGGAAATATCAACCATCCATCACTTCACAACTGTGAGAAGCTCAATTAATGGTGACCTTATGATTGAATGCATGAGAGTCCTCTCTTGCACCAGGAAAAAGGTGTGTGTGTTTGTATGTGTGTATTTCAAGTGCTGACAACTGTCCATGAAAGATTAATGAGCTCCTCCAAATGATGCATCAGTCCCCAGTGTATCAAGAGATACAGGGGAATCCAATCTTTTACGCAAGGAATATTGGTGTGACATTTCACCAGAAAGCAATCGCCACCATTTGCTTCACAGAGGCAGTGTTACTTCCTCTTGTGGTCCCATGAGCATATGCAACAGTATAATGGGAGTTCCCCTTGAAAGTGGGTTGCTCAAAGGACCGCAAAGGTCCTGTTGTTGTGTCCTCACTCCACTACACTCGCCATAATCCTTGGTGTAGCCTGGGGTATAGGTGCCTATTCGGTGCATCGTTGCACACACAGATGTGACTGGAATCTAGATGGGTTGTTATGGGAGATACCTCATCGAAAACCAGAACACGCATATTCAGATATGTGCACATGGGCAGCACCGGTCCCTACGGGACACAATGGAGTCTTGCTGAGGTGTTTTTGCTCGATTGGAGCTGACCTGCAGCCCAGACTAATAGATTAGAAGTGTCTGGGGTGAGCAAATCTCTCTCTCTCTTTCCCTCCATTGCTCCCTTTTCTTCCTCACCAGTGATTCTATTAGATGTGACAGAGTTTAGGAGTTGAGATTCCAAACTCTATTGCAAAAAAGTGTCTATAGTGTGTGCAGCTAAATTATAAGATTGTAGATTCTGCACATCCTCAATGACAAACTAGTTTATCATGATGTGTGGCATAGGTTTATCTTGACATAATGTAAATGAGCAACCACTTTAACAACGTTAAAAAGCTCATAAATGTTAAATAAGTACGGTAAAGACACACAGCACTGTTCCATACTCACATTAGCAGATCTTTGGCCCGCAAGAAGCTATAATGATCCATAATGGGAAGCCATCCGTCTGTATTCTTCGGATATTTTCTCAGATTCACAGCCCCGTTGCCTCCAGTGGGATAATGATGAACAAGAGGCAGCGTCTCCCAGCTGGTCCCTCTTTCATCTTGGGTTGCTGAGTCACCCAGATCATCTTCAAAAATGCTCCTAGTGAGTGTATCCTTTCATTTGATTTCTAGTTTTTCACCTTTAATCGCTATCAAAATAATCACTTTCCCAGCCTTTCTGTATGTCCCTGGCTTTTGCTCTTTTCTATATTTACCAATCCATCTCTTTCAAATATATGCCACATCCCACCATCAACATCACCAATACTTGCTGGCCATTTTTATAGGAGGGCGATGCATAGAAGCAGGTACAAATAAAAAATCCATGCTGATAATTTAAATTACAAGCTGATAATTACATGGGACTGACTAACTACATTTGTTACAGTTGACAAAACAATTCTAACTCAATGTCTACTTACTAGCATTTTCAAACAAATGTAGCAAATGAGCAAATGTCATCTACTGAGGAAGTTGTCATTATTGTTACATATCTATGAAATGTCAGATAATACTTGATACTTGTTGATCATACTCTAATGAATACTTTTATTTAATTTTAGTATTTTTCCAGATTAATGAGACATTTGAACACAAGGTGCTAATATATAGGCAGAAAACGATCTAATTATTGGTGAACATGTTATCATCATTTCCTGGTAAAAGTAGCATTCTTTCACTAATTATCACATATTATTTAGTAATTACCAGCCATTCCAATGCAGTAATGTAATTCATTGCATCTAAGTTAATTGGGAATCATTTAATTATTTTCATTCACACCTGCATAGTTATTGGCCTGTAATTAAAAGAGATAAAAAATGACTACAATGTTCATATTTACTCAGCCTCAGGACAAGAAGACAATATAACATCCTTTGGTAAGTCATGTGGATTCTTGTCAGTATCAGCTTTAGGACAAGCAAATTTATAGCTTTTTGTCTGAGATTGCAAAAACTTCAGCTGACTGGTGCTGTTTATAAAGAGACTCTCAATTTTTTACGACAGCTGAGAAACACTCAGGCTGTCAATCAACAGCAGTGACCAACATTTATCTCTCAGGGGAAACACCAGACACCTTCACCTTTACGTACCTCTACACATATAAACTGCCTCCACCACAAGCTAGCCTGAGATTAGCTCAAATGAAAAACACAGAGCCACTCCACTGAGTGCAGAGAGCCAGGCTGAAGCTCAGTTTGTTTCCATAATCAGTTTCATTTAGACAGTGTGGTCCCCCCGGAGTGGCTGCAGCACTTTGCACAATATAATTCAAACGCCAGGTGGATTTCAAAGGCAATTAACCACACCAGACAAGGTACAGCACTGCAATTATAACAAATTAGGCAATTATCACCATTCCCCAATACTATAGGGGATGAATGTAGCCCTCAGTATTTAGCGAGTTGATGATCCAGGAAGATCGATGGGAGTAAAAGGGGGCGAGTGGGAGAGAAGAAGAGGAGTGGGGCTGCAGTACTAAGAAACAGAAATCATTATACTATTATTGTCACATCATGACTCACAGTATGTTATCACAACTCCTGCTACCTTCAGGAAATCAATTTTCATCCAGAGTTTCTCATATGTTGCGTTTTCTGACAGATGCATAGATGACATATTCCATCAATAGCTTATTCTTTTCTTTTGATCTAAGATGTGTAGTTTTGTCTTTTCTCTGCTTAGAATACATTTGACTAGAATCAGACATAAAGTGTATTTCTCGCTAGCCTGTGGCCATGACTGACATAAATCATTTAACATTTTATTGTCTTTACCTATGCAAGGGTAGTAGTGTATCTTACAAAAAGCCTTGTGGTTGAAGGCAGTCTGATAGTCCCCTACCTGCGCTCATATTTCTTTTATTATTGCTGCAGAACCTTACACATAATTGTCTCCTTTTTCTGAAAGCACACACCTTGAGATATCAGGTTATTCAGGGTGTTACTGACGTCATCCCATCAGGCTCAGGTGGACTGCCACCGAGGCTCTTAGACACACTCCCCGTCTTCATCGCTGTCCTTGGCACATCCTGGAGGAAATTGATTCCGGAGGGAGGTAATGACACAGACACACACACATGCACAAGCACACATAAACAGCGTATATAAAATATGCAAATACACATTACACACAGAGACTGTCAGACTTGTGATCTGTATATATCTGCCAACCATTTTTCCTCTCGCTTTGAAGTTTGGAAAGGTCTGATTGTGTCTGTCCTCTTGACTCGACCCCCCACCAACCATCCAAGTGTAATAATGGATCCAATCTGAGTCTGTCTGACCCTCTATAGCGCCAGTGGGAGTAGCAGTCTCTGAGAAATATATATAGTTCAGTTCTCTCTGAGAACTCTGAGCTGTGTTTGTGAAGTGTAGTGTGTTCATATTTATGTATTCTCCTTAACAACCCCATTCTGAACATAAGGTGAATTTCCTTTGTTGTTAATTGACATGTATGCTCATGACCCCGAGCTTGATTGGAACAGAATATCTCTCTCCTCTGAGTAACCAGTCGGGGTTACAAGGTTGTTACATATACAGGTGCTGTCGCTGCAGCCCTCACGAGATAACCATCTCCTCATTATGTTTCCTCCAGGACCACTGCTTTAGCTGCAGGCACCATTGCAACAGAAATAGAGTGCGTCACGCTTCAGGTGCAGAAGAGTACGGTGACAAGTGTGAATTATGAGTAGAAACATCTCAGTGTGGTTAAAAGGCATTGTCTGTGTGTGTGTTCAGACTTGGGATGATTTCATGCATAACATACTAATAAAAATGATCTTGGTGTGTGTGCAGCCTTATTATGTGTTCCACAAAGGGCTTTAGGGAAATTAGACATACCCCCTCATTCCAGATAATCTGCAGAAAAAAAATATTCTCAAGATACCGTAGGTTTTTCTCCCATCACTAATATCCCAGCATGTACCGTGTGTACTTAATATCCCTATATGCAGTCCATAGAGGCTGATGAGTAGATTCAGAGGTGTCTGACATGAAATTGTTTGAAAATCCTTGGCTGTTTGCTAGGAAAGAATAATAGTGGCTGGATGGTCATGTAAGCGTTGAAGGTTGAGAATGTACAGGCAATTGTCAAATTACCCTTAAGTTGGACACTAAATCCTGAACAGCACTATTGCAAAGTCTCTCCGGCAAACACTGCAAGATCATGTTTTTTCTGGTGCAGAATCTACAGTCTAGGTGTCTAACACATCAGGTAATGTAGGGGTTAACAAAGCCTCCTTGGATGTAAAATCACTGAAGCATCTGACTTGCACATACCCTAAGCTCAGTTCTTCTTCTTGCACTTACAAAGACCTGAGATTTACAGACTCACATAATTAAAGTGTTTGCTCTTGCTGCCACCTCTGTGCCATCCAAACAAAACTGCCAAAGCACACCATTACCCTTCTTGGCTGTTGAGAACAAAAATGCATTTCCAGACTTTCAGGCCATTTAAAGAGGACATGATGCGAAGTTTTTCATATGAATCTGGTAATTGGATTTTCATAAAAGTCATTGGTAAAAGGTAAAATGTCACTCACTAAGTGTTGCACTGGGCCATTTTGTGTTATCCATTAAAAGTTAGTGCGAACACTTTTGTGATTTAGATTCCCAAAACATCTATCTCTCTGGATGAGTCACTTAATGGTTGCACAGCAAGGGCTGCATTAAAAAGAAGGCACGTTAATGGTCCCATTTGCCTAGAGTTATTGTCCTTCAGAAGTTCTTTGATGATTGAATGCCTGTTGAGGTTTCCTGGTGAAGGGCCAACACCAGCTTTACCTGCTGGAGGATTTGTGCAGAGTGAGGTTTTATATTGTGGTTTCTGTCTGAGCTAGTATTCTATATATTTGATCATTTGATATGTTGTGATTTTAGTATATTTGGATTAAGACTGGTAAATATTGCTCACATTTTAGCTAAACATAATGAGTCTTGTTTTTCAGCATGGCTAAAAATAATTATAGCGTGGCTATGCCGGACTGTCTGTTGCTCGGTCCACTACTTGGTTGTTTGAGACACAGAAACATTGTCGTCATTGTCATGAAATTTGGTACAGATATCCATTTTGCGCAGACAATGTATCCTAATAATTTTGATGATCTCCTGACTTTCTATCTCATGCCACCATGAGGTTAACTATTGTGGTTTTGACTGAAATATCTTGACAACTATTGGATAGATTGCCATGACATTTGGTACACACATTTATGCCCCATCAGGTTTAATTGTAATAACTTTGGTAAGCAGTAAACTTGCAACGCCATAATCAGTTCAAAATTTTTAATTTACTCAATACTTTGGTTTATGACTAAATACCTCCAAAACTAATGACCCATTAGCCTAAGTTGTACTTTGTGTTTAGTGCTAATTAGCGAATGTTAGCAAGCTATGATGCTAAATCAGAATGTTAATATTGTCATTGTTTGCATGCTGAAGTTAGCATTTAGCTGAAAGCACTTCTGTGCTTAAGTACAATCTTACAGAGCTGCTAGCATGTCTGTAGACTAGTCTTGTTTCAAGAAAATTGAATCCAAGATGACTTTTGTTCTTCTATCATTATATTCCTTGCAATTTCAGTTGCAGCAAATCAGCACAAAGGTTTCTCTAACTGTAATAAAAGAAATAGGCTCCTACTAGAAGTGAAGTGTTAGCTCTAAATAAAGATGCCAGGAACAAGTAGGCCCTGATTATCTTCCTCAAACCAGCAAAATCCAATATTTCTTTAGTTTAGATTTTCTACAGGCGGCATAAAGGAATCTGATCAACCAGCCTTGCTCGGCATTACCTGCTTTCTGCGTTCGCATCAGAGCTGTAGGTGATAATTAGCTATGCCATGATCCATGTAATGAGAGATTACTTCTGGAGATGTTCACAGATCAGACATGGTGGGAAGAGGCAGAGTGGGGGGGTGCGGGGGGGGGGAGAGAAAGAAACAAGTACGTTGAATAGATCCAATCTTCCCACACTGTTTAAAGTAAAAGGATAGTAGCAGATGGTAATGTGCAACAACACCGAATGCCTGCTTAGTAACAGAGTTTTATATCACCAATACAGAGCAGACTGGAGATGACGCTTCTGCTGCCAGCTTCAATAAGTTCCCCATTAGACACGCTGTCTGGTATGTTTGTGTACTGTACATCCGCACACACACAACATACAAACACACAAAAGCACATACACCGTTTAGATCTTATTCCCTGTCAGCACTGCATTAATAAGCTCAGTATTCTTCACACATTTTCTGCATCTTTTCATGCCCTTCTTCTTCCTCTTCCTCTCTTGTCTCTTGTTCCCAGAAGATGTAAAAGGAACCAAATAAACCCAGGCTCATTTAACTTTACAGGAAGCCCATTTTACATCAGAAAACATTTGATCAAAAAGCACTCTTTTGACTCAGTAATTAATCATTCAAATAAAATAATTAACCTCCCCTGGTTATCAAGCACACCTCTGAAAGCTTTGATGATTTTATGTGAGACCATTAAAAAACCCCTCTTCAATGTTTGTCTGCATGATGAGTCACAAAATTGAGTCTTGATGATCAAACGAAATGGTTGGACTGGATTTATACTCTGGTGGTTACTGGTGTGAAGCAGGAAAGCAGATTTTTGCCATGGCCATCCTCTAATGACCTGAGCTGCCATCTGTACTCAGCTGTGCCAGGCAGGCTCTGGGCTTTTCTTACATCTATCACCACAGTCAGAGGGTAATGACACAGGCGAGCCAAAGGGAGAGGGGCCAGACATCTCCATCTTCCTCCTCAGGAGTCACAATGACCTACACACACATAGAAAGCCTTAACTCTCTTAGATTTGGATGACACTGGCCAAACCCTCTAATCTTGTTATTGTGTCTCTTACTCCTCCAGTTCTAAACTATATTTCAATCTGAATTCTATAATTACTTTCCTCTCCCAAAGATGGAAAGATTGACTTTTTTGGTATGCCTGTGTTGATATGTTAAAATGTCACCAGCTCTTACTGTGAACTTATTTGCTGATTTTCCATGCCATGGCGCTGCTGTGGTGTTTTGGATTTGCTCCCGGAGGAAAAGCCTTTAAAGTTTTAGGAGTAAACAAAAGGAGACTGATATAATTGGTCTCTGAGGGTAAATATTATTTCAAATGAGCTTCCCAGAAATACTTGGAAACCAACCGACAATATGTTCTCATTAATATTTTCCAAGTGAGCATGACCTTGTTGCCAATTTGCTCAGTTATTCTCCTATCGTCCATTGAATGAATCAAAACTCAGAGTTCTAATACTGTTATAATCGTATATGGACATTCAAAAGCTCTTTGCTAATCAATACATTTTCTGGTCGTAACATCTTTTAAATAAAAAACACGACATTAAAATAATTCCGGGGACTTCCTGCTCTGGAGGTGAAACCGATCAGCCCACAGTCTGTGGTTTTATATGCACAAACTAATTAGCTAGGAGTTTCGATTTGTACGATACCTCAGCCTGTCTACACATATTAATCTTGAGACAATGAATTTCAAATTATCCCCTGACCACTGGAGTAGATTAGTTTGATTGCTCAAGTAATTGAAATGTGCATACATGTTAATTATCTGTGAATTATATCTGAATTATCTGTAACTTGATAAAAAAAACAAAGTCCTGAAAGTGATGAAGGTGATGCAGTGCTGTTTTTGGCTCAAAAGTTATGAAAAAATGTTCATTTCTCACATTTAAGCCATTGCTTTAAAATAACAATCTCTTTATATGTTAAAAACCAATATTTTAGAGCTTCAGCCTACTTGTACCAAATGGTTCTTTATCCTTTAAACTGAAATCAATGCCACTAAGTGAGCCCTCTCTGCTACTGCATCCATTGAGTGAGACATGTACTGTGACGCTGACCAAGAAGCAGAGACAGATGCAAATATATTTGTTTTATCCAGACACCTTGAAATCTGATGGAAAGAGGACATACAATACATGCAGATTGTCTCCACTATTTATATACTAAGTTGTACACGCTGTCATGGAGACAAACTGCTTGTAGACTACGTCATTTATTATATCAAGAAATTTTATTGTATAGTCTCTTCTCCATTTGTTTTAAGGTAGGAATAGCAGTGTGCAGAAAGCATGAAAAAAGTGTATCTTCTATCACGGTCGTAGATTGATAGTCTACTTTTACTATTCATATGATACCATGTCTGTTATTGTCATTTAACTGTAACACCTTACACTGTATTGGTAAAGCACATCGACTAATAATCATATTTTTGCATTCTACGGTGGTGCAGCAAAAAAATCAAATCAACTCACAATAAATTGATTCAACATGTCAGCTCTGAATGGTTGTTGCTATGCCTGTCAAACTGTTTTAGATATTGTGTCAGTCGCTACTATGAATCCATCTTTCCCCTCCAGGCTTTCATGTGTTATCTCAGTCAGTAAGTCAGACTTAGGCAGATCATAAGACCCTCCCTCCGCACATGAAACAAGCAGAAAAACTGTGTTACGTATTTCTCGTTTAATAGTTTGCTTTTTACTACACATCTGAATTAATCTGGTTGCAACGCCACAATAACACATCAACACTCTTCCAAAAGAGATACAGCTGGAGCTACTTCAGACATATTTGATCACAACAAGTATAGCTGAAGGGAGGCTACAGTGTGACACCATTTAGGACCGTAAACATCTACAGCATTCTCTTTCTTTTTTTAATCTTATGTCGTCCAATTTTGTTTTGGGCCTGTATGGTGAGAGACCACAATAATGCACAGTGAAATATTATATTCAGGCTGTCCAGTACATTTGATGACTTTTTCATTGTGACTGACACATAGATTAACACATTATTGCACAGAGCTACAGAGAGGCAAACGGTCAGATATCAGTGGGAAGGAAGAGAGCTTTTTGATCCAGATGTTTCAGCGCCCCGGACAGCTCCTCATGCAGCCACATTTAATGAACAGTGTCACCCAGTGTCCTTAATAAAACTGTTTCAGTGTATTGACTCGTTTAGACTGTGTTCACTGGGTGAACTCCGACTCATGTTTGACAAGCTCGCCATGAGGGATTTGACTTTGTGTGCGTAATAGTTCCTCAGGTTGACAGAGGGCACCTCTTTTATGCCCTCGTCGAAATCACAGCTCCTCATTGCGATCTCCAGCTGTTTTTGTCTCTTGTAGAAGAGGGAGAATTTATTGAAAATGAGCGTAATCGGAAGCACAACTACTAAGATCCCTGCCAGGATGCACGCCGAGGCAGTCAGCTTACCCGCTATGGACACCGGGACCACGTCTCCGTACCCGACAGTGGTCATGCTGACGGTGGCCCACCACCAGCACGCCGGGATGGTGGAGAGATCCTCACTGTCCTCTTTCTCCACCGTGTAGGCCATGACGGAGAAAAAGGACACCCCGACAGCCAGATACAGAAGCAGCAGGCCCACTTCTTTGTAGCTGTTCCTGAGCGTGGCCCCCAGGGAGCGCAACCCTGTGGAGTGTCGGGCCAGCTTCAGGATGCGGAAAATCCTCATCAGCCTCAGCACTTGCGCAACGCGTCCAAGATTGGCCAGCGCCGGGCTGCTCTCCACCACCAGATTTATAAGGAGTGTCAAGTAAAACGGAAGTATGGACACCAGGTCTATCACATTTAACGGGTGTTCAAAGAAGTGCAGCACATCCGGTGCCACTACGAACCTGGCCACCAGCTCCAGAGTGAACCAGCCGATGCCAAAGTGCTCCACAGTCTCAAAACGAGGGTCCTCTGTGGGTTGCCCCTCACTGTCCAACAGGCTGAACTCACTCATGCTGTTCATGCACATAGTGGCGATGGAGCCAAGAACCACCAGGATAGAGAGGATGCTGATGATGCGGCTGGCCACGGAGTAGCCGGGATTATCCAGCATTAACCACACGCGCCTCCGTGCGCTCCCGAGCATCTGCTTGTCAAACTTGGTGGCATCGTTATAAAACTCCAACAACTCGTCAAATGATGAAGTGGTGCTCCCCTCATCACTCCGGTCGTCCCAGTCCTCTCTGTCCTGGTCCATCTTCCTACAGTGATAGGCGCTGCTGCAGCAGGAGTCAATGAAGAACTCGTTGATGCCCCAGTACTCGATCTCCTGGCTGAAGGAGAAGATGCACAGCTCGGCCATGACATGCAGCCGTCCGGTGTTATAGAAATTCAACACGTAGGGGAAGAGCGCCGGGTTCCTGTCGAAATAAAACTCTTTCTCTGTGTCGTCGTAGTCGTCGCACAGTTCCAGTATGGACTCTTTGGACTGACAGTGGAGCAGACGCGCAAGTCTCGTCTCGGGGAACCGGGAAAGAGTGTCGGACTGGAGGCGCTTCTTGAAGCCGCCCACGTTGATGCGGATAGCGGCGTTGTCATCCATGTGAGCCCTGCGGCCCGGTTCCCCCCGGACCTGACCTGTCATGTCTGGAGGGGGAACACGCACGATCACAGAGAAAACCAAAAAGGAAAAGAGACGCACACAGACAGAAAGAGACGGTCAACACAGATACATTCAGGAAGAGAAGGAAAGAAAGAGTAAAAAAGGGGAATTACAAGACAGCTGGCGCTCATCTTTTAATTGATACACTGCTTTTCAAGTAAAATACTCAACTGGCGCCAATTGCTTTTTTTGTTTGTTTGTTTGTTTTTTTACAACCACGTGTTTCCTCTCAAATTACTGACAATTTTACGAACAGCGGTAGGCCTAATTCACAAGCTGGCTCATTTGAAACGAAAGCACATGTAAAAAAAAAAAAAAAAAAAAAAAAAAGGAACTTACTTTAAAGCGCGGCCAGGTCACTCTATCCTCCTACAAGAAGACTCCGCATCTCAACTCCAGTGATGGCATACTGCAGTTTGTGGGCAAGTTTGGCCCCAGAATAAGCGCAGGAACCTCTTTCCCGCTGGAGTCCAAACAGACTCGTCTCTGTCAGGTTGATTTCTCACAGCTTGGCCAGAAGAGCTCTTCTAAAGGGAGTCGGCGCGCTGTCAAATATGATGTTGTTGCCTCCAGATAGAAATAAATTGACGCTCCTTCCTGAGATGTAGGCTACCTGAAGGCTTGGTGTAGCTGGTTGTCCTTACATCCTGCATCACACGGGGTTTACACCTCCTTCAGCTACAGGTCTCGGCTACATTTACAACAGTAAATTCTGGGAGCTGTAGGAACTGATACACGCCCTGGCAGAGGCTTTTGTTTGTGCGAGGGAATTCCTCTCTCTCTCTCTCTCTCTCTCTCCCTCCCTCTCTCTCTTTCTCTCTCTCTCTATCTCTAGCTATCTATCTCTTTTTTATCTGTTGCTGAGCAGCAACACGTAGCTCTCCCTCTGTAACCCCCCCTTCCCTGGAGTGATCTCAGCATCGTGGTGCTGAGGGGAGAGGCGCAGCTCTGGGAGGAGAGGGAGTCACCACCTAACGAACACGCAAGAAGCATCCAGGCAGAGAGAGCCAGGGAAAGGTTACACTGACACAACATCAAGTGAAAATAAACTACGGAGCTATTACAGTGACAAGTGTGTAAGCGTAAATGTGACAGCAAATCACAGTGAATGTAATCGGAGATTACACAAACAAAAAACATTACTGTAAAAGGCAAATAATAAGACCACTCATGCCAGAGACAGTTTCATATAAGCATATCAAGAAAGAAGAGTATTTCACTATAAGATTACAATAATCAGATTAAAAGAAAGATTGGTTAAAATCTGTGCAACAGAACTTGAGATATCCCAATTTTGAATCTCTATATGGGTCAAGCTCCAAAAATACTGGATCCTACAAGTTCCGTTTCATTTCATTACACCCTCCCTGGTGGGTAAATACCCACAACTTGAAACTAACTCCCCTAGTTTCTTAGTTTGTGATGCAGGAGATCCTTAAATATGTGCAGCCCAAGCTGAGATAACCTTGATGGTGTCATCAGGGGTTCATTTGTCAAACTTCACAGAGCTCCTTCAGTGCTACAGAAGACATACAATATTTTTTACAGCGCAGGACACTAATTCTCAACACAAGTAAACTGAATTTTAATGAATTTCACTCACTGGAGTGCCCCTTTAATATTACGTAAAATGAAACCAAGGCAGTTGGGTACCATAGAAACACTGTAGGTATCCTGTGAGAATGTGAAATGTGTAAATGTTTGTTGCATATAAGGACTGATGCTTTCATGTAAAGGTTACAATTGATTGTTGAAACTATGGCCATTGATCAAACACATTCGCTGTCATGACGTGGGGATCAATCGAGCTATGACATTCAACCCACGCCTGTCTGTCCTCACTTGAAACGCTGTTTAGTCATCCTCACTCCAGAGTATGTGGGGACCATGATGCTATTTGATCCAAGAAAAAAAGAAACAAGGAAAAGTATGAGCTTTCAACACTGACCACCCCAACCAATGCCACCACCCAAATCTAATTTTTTTCAACACATTGGCAACATCATTAACAGCCATGTCTGGCAGAACATAAACTCAGTGTTAAAGCGGTGGCCTTGCAGAACAGCCTTGTTTGTATTGATTAAACATTGGAGGTCTTGTTCCACACGTCCCAATGTGTCTAAAGAAGGTGACAGCAGTTGCAGACAAAAGCTGCCTTATACAAATTCTCCTGGGTGTTTGCTCATCAGTATAGCATTAATTAGCTCTTTGTCTGTAAGCACTTTGCACACAGTGGGAAAGTATGATGCAGGTAAGCTGTTAGTTACATCCAGAGCCTATTAAATATTACAGTCCCTTTGGTTGTTGTGTTTGAGCATTTGAAAATTACACAAGTGGCCCATTTTAGGTTCCAACGGATACGATGAAGGTTATAGCTTTAGCACTTCATTCAGTTGAACAAGAAGACCTAAAGTGAAGGCTTTAATAGCAGCTTTTGCTCCCTCAGACTGTTCCACTGTGATCATTTCAGTCTTCCTTCTTTCCAATGTCATTCACTGGCCACTCTGTTTAAAACACAAGGCTTTAGCTGCATTTGAGATTACATTCAGGATAACAGGCAGCTGTTCTGTACTTGCTAAATTGTATTGTAATACACCGGCTCTGCTTATTCCTAAATAGGATTTTTCACTCTCAGATTTTTACTCGCAGGCAGCCAGCACATTTCAGTGTTACATCACTTTTTTTTTTCTTTTTTTTTTTTTTACTCCAACAATTTGAGCTTAACAGGAGCATGTAAACCCGTGAGACTGCCAGTACAGATTGGGTCTTTACAGTTATATTCATACACGCCATATCCATATTCTGTATGCTTTTAATGAAAACTAAAACCTGTGCTCTTCAGGTGCTCCCAATAGGATGCTATTATAGATCCTCTCACAGGCCTCTACAGATCCTCTACCACCCGCACACGGCAGATTTGTAGGATTTGGAGAAGCTTAACAACAGCCTTGAAAGCACACGCAAACACTCTCTGCTGATTACAATGTTGTGAAATTACAGACTTTTTCCTATTAATGTCCCTCACTTGTGGGATCCATCTGTGGCTGTGTGGGAATGTTGTGCTGTGATTATAATCCTATTTAGCCTATCATTATCCTCGTCCAGCAGGGTCTTATTGAGTGCCTGGGTGTCATCCATCCTCTGCTCACTGTCATTTCTTGATGTTTGTGATCTGTATTATCCTGATTATTTCTCATCATATTACCTCTCTCTGTGTAGGGCATAATCCCATGTAGGCAACGACATACCTTCACTACTGCTCTTTTGGATGGTGTTCAGATGTCACAGCTCTCAGGATTATATTATTAAGTGACAGTGAGTGTTTATTCCTTTACTTGCTGGGAAATGTTCATTTTCAGGATATCAGATTTAGGTGAAAATAATGGGTGTCTTCTCGCTCTGCAAGCTCCATCAGTCCTGAATGGTATCTCTGACAGCACACACACACACACACACCTCCTCAGACTTCATTAGCGTGGGCGAAGAAGCTTGATGTTTGTAATAACGAATGTCATCAGCGATATCAGGACTTTGTTCCGGATTACTGAGGTGTTTCGTTCTAAATTATTTGAGGTAACCAGACTACCATTAGCAGATTATTCACTCTCTGCTTTTCATTGAACCAGGCAGCTTTTGATTCATTTTTCTCCCACATGGTCGAGTTTAATGTGCTGCTTTGTGGAGGAGGAACTATTCCTCATAGCTTATTCTTCAACAAGTCTCCTTAGATCTACTTTCTTATTGATAAGGCCTTGCTTTTCAAAGAAATCCTTCTCTCTCCCTTTAACATGGCAAGTTTTGCTAGATTCAGCTATTACAAACAACCGGTGGTGGAAGCAATATTCAGATTTTTTATTTGAATAAACAGCCTATTTTCCAAACCTTTTGGTCCCAATAAAACATCTCCTGTATTTTGCATCACCATCGTTTCAACTCTGCGCACTCTTGGCAGGTTTTCATTCACATCTCATATTTTTTTGATGGAGACTTTAGCAGAACCCCAGTATAAATTATATCATAAAATAATAGACAGCTTTATTGTGGCGTCTCAGCCCTGACAGCTGAACAGTAGATAAAGGAAATAAAATGTCCTCTGTATTAAAATGATTCATGGCTTGAATTTCAAGCTGCAAACCCTAAATCATAAGAAACAAACGGTTGTGTTTGCCCTCGGGGGTATAATTAATTTCATGCAGAACAGAAATGCAGCATTTGAATTGTATGAGTTTGGTCAAAAACAGTTTGGATTGAAGCTTAAGTGCCAATACATTTCAAGTCGTTTGAAGAAGCAATTTATGGTAGGTGTGTTGAGATTGAGATATGGAGTGATAGTTTCACAATAAAAAAAAATAGCTTTAAGTGCTAAAGGGACCAATCAGTTACAGTTTTTAATAGGGATGCACGATATTATCGGCATGTTATCTCTCCCTCACTATGCCTGTAGGTGGACAACGAGCAAGTTAAGCAAAATTCCAATAAATATTGAAGACAGCAGTTTTTTACTTAAAACAATTGTGAAACTGTGAAAAAAAGTTGTAAAAATGAATTAGTAGCTACAGTAAAATTTAAGTATAATCAGGCTGTCAAATGACTTCTATTATTCATGCTGGGAAGAAGCACAGTCACATTAAGTCCTCATAGGAAGCAGTTACATACAAACAACATGGCTGCAATGCAAACAGGATCTGCTAATAGATCATTCAGCACACATTTAATGGTGTAAATGAATATTGGCTGAAAGTTGGGAGCAAAGACAATACCAGTCCAGAGCTGTTAGCTGACGTTACAACAGCACATTTGATGAGCTTTTATGGGCTTTTTCTCTCCTGATGGTTTTATTTTTTTCTGTCCTCATTGGTTCCCAAATACAGTCTGTTGGTGTGCTTGCATTTTTCCATGTTATTGTTCCGACAGTGATTAAAAAGATGTGTTTTTGACCTTTCACCTACATTACAAGTCACTCAGAAAAATCTGGTGAGTCACTTAAAATCAAGTTTCAAGATCCAACACCGAATTATTATTACCATTATTATTAGCCTATTTTATTTCACAATGTTTAGGATAATGACAGACCAATATGTTGCATTCTTTAATCTCATCTGCACAAATTGGTCTAATTGACTTTTATTACTTTCCTTCTGTGTCTTATTATCACTGTAGGAATAAAGTGCAGTACATATAATGGCTGATAATGAGCTATAATAACCAATAAGTAACACAGACTGAGAAACTGTGATCAAATGTGTGTTTAGAATTGGTGAAGATGGAAAAAAAAATCTTCAAAATGATTTCATGAAGCAGATATGATCAAAGATGCTGCTGGTTACTGCATGTTGGTTGGCTCAGCTGTGTTTGTGTTTGTGTGTGTGTGTGTGTGTGTGTGTGTGAGTGTGTTAACCATAGCTGTGGTGTCTCTGTGTGTCTCCTCAGCCATCTGGGAAAAAAAATATTTGCCTATATCGGTATCGGCTTCAGCAATCGGCCACAGTGTGTCGGAAGTATTGGCATATCGGATATCGGCAAAAAATCCAATATCATGCATCACTAGTTTTTAACCAGTCTGCCAGTTTAAAGCCTTCATTTTCAAATCTCATAATCATGCCTACACGGTCAAGAGGAGACACAGCTCATTTAACCCTTTGACAGAGTCAAGATGCCTTCAGACTTTTAGTGGAAGTTAGTTAGTATGTGAGAGGAAGGTGCAGAGATAGATAAAGAATGGGTGGAGAGGAGAAAATGAGAAAGAGATGGAGAAGTCGGGAGAAAGTAAGAGGAGGATGTGGTTATCTCTCTATTTCCTCTCTCCTTCAAAGCCTGAGGTGCAGGCTTGAGTGAGAGTGTGTAGGAGTTTTTTGTGTCGACTAAATCTGCTGCTCCCTATCTTTCGCTCGACCGCCTTTATCTTTCTCCTTCCCTCGCCCTCTTTCCCACACTCTCAACGTCTTTATGTATCTCTGCTAACATTTTATATTCACTCCCTCTTCTTTTCCTCTCTCTCCCATGTCTTTTCTTCATCACTCATATTTCCTTGTTTCTACCCTCCAACATCTCTCTCCATCGGAGGTCAGGGTTCAACAGTACGTTGACCTCATCCTTGACTGAAAACATCAGGGTGTCATCTGAAACCTCGCCGGGAGAGTGCATAACCGCTGGGGAAATTGCCACAGCCCTTTATCCATGACAAAAGCTGTCAGTCAAAGCTCATCCTGAATCTCCGCCAACGCTGATGGATGAAACAGCAGTCTCCTGAGAGATTTATAGAAATTGTAAAAAAAAAAATAAAAAGAGGGAGGGGGGATTTGTTTAGTCATGTTATTTCAACATGTGAAATAAAATGTGTTTTCATTCATCTTCCTTCTTCCTCTTCACGCCACAGTAATCACATCAAATGGGCCTTGATTATTATGGCGGAGAAAGCTGGCTGACTCAGGACAGAGCGCAGACACATAGAAAGAACAGAAAGGATACAGACGAATGATGGAGATGCTGCTTCTGTAGCTTCAAGTTCAAGTTAAAGAGTCTCAGCGCTTACTCAGTAATTATACCTATATTAACAAATAATTACACTCGTGTCCATCTGATGGGAGGCTGCGTGATTGACATGATGGGCTGTAATTGGCTCTGATGTCAAGCAATAATGTGTAACAGTAGCAACTGTGTGACCTAAATACAGTACAAAGGCAGCTCTGACAATAATTGGAACAATAGGACCTCAAACGCCAGGAAAAGGCACTGCACTGTACGGGCACTCACAATTCATTTCTCTGCATAAGCTTCCTCTAGTCTTCACTGTCAGGTGGGAGTTCAGCTCTAGACCACTATGTCCTTCACATTCTCTGGTTAATATAATTGCAATTGTTCGGAACTGTGCTTTGACTGACTGTCCTTTACCTTCAGAGGATGAAAGGACATGTAGCAACTGGACATGGTTGACCTTTCATTTTTGTCTTCTTTATTTTAATCTACATACAGATTCATTGAACTGCACTTGCATTCAGTGTATGGACATACTGTGGCATTGGCAGCCCAGTGTCTGATTGTTTTTCAGTCAAACTGTCCCTAATTCTCAGGTGGCTTGTTATGTATACAGCATAATGAATAGGATGTGTAACCTGAGACTGATCCTGATTAATGATGTATCACACAATATAATGGTCAACCGTAGATTTTTAATACTAGTGAAATCTATTTTAAATGTGTCTCATACTGTATGTAGATCACTTACACTAATTTATGTGGACTATAAATGTATTTATGTGGTAGTGTTAATGGTGTATCCCTCACACCAGTGTGCACTGTGTGTGTTAAGTGTATGTGTGCCAGGAAAGGCTGTTTATATTTGAAAGAAAGCAGCAGCCCCATCTGCAGAAGATAATTTTGTTTATGTTGAGTGCACCAGAACAAACAGGCATTCATCATTCATCTATTCACAGAAAGGAAGCCGGATCAGTGAGATCCCATAAAAGACAATACAACAATGTGTTTCAGTTCATCCCTTTTGACCAGGACGTACCCACAGCTGGACCCACATTGAACGGAGATCAGATACTACTGTCCTCCTGATGGGGCCGGCCTCGTTTGCATCATCGTTTGTTATGATGATATCCATTTTCTATCTTCCTTTTCAGCTGCAGATGTGGTTCCTGAAAGTGGGTGATGAGGAGTGAACGGGAATACATTTCCAGATTCAGACACAATGAAACACCTGTTGTCTGTAGGTGAGAACATTTCCAGCCCAACGACAAGCGGGACATGAGATGAGTCTTGTTCGGCCATCTGACAGATTGTCACTTAAGATTTCTCTGCCATCCTGTGAGTGCCCAGCAGGTGGCAACATGTTTAAGACAACTGGATGATTCCTTTAGTTGAGTCCTGGAGATCCTGAGCAAAAAAATAGCAATATTTTGTTTTCATTATTTTTCTTTTTTCAAATAAATTCATATACGCTGTTCTAATAATGGGTTTATTTCCTGGACAGTCAACACATTACCTTCAAATCACACATTTTCGCAATTCTAAGCCACATCATTCTAAATCATACAATACAAAAACATCAATAGAAAGGCCTTGGTCTTTGTACTCATCAAATTTCTATTGCTTTCTCTAAAGCTTGCAGACCCTGGAGGTATCAAAGACCCTGGAGGTTCAATACTGCTGTCAAGAAGAAAATGAAATTCACTTTCCATCTCAGCACAAACACTATAAATCTTCTGGCTCTGTGGCTATTTCCTCTAACACTGAAACGAAATTTGTAAGCAGGGAGCGAAGCTGCCTAGACATGTAGGTCTGGTCATGATGTGACTCCAATATTTTAACCAGCTGATTTGTTCTTTTCTAATTCACTTGCAAATGCACCTGAAACAAAAATGTTTGGTCTACACAACAGCTTCGCCAGCGTGTCTGCGCCCGGTGCACCACTGAAGCGCTTTTTTACGCACAACAGGAACCGCACCTGTTCGCGTATGCTGCCTTCAAGTGCATCACGTAATCTCGTACCCCAACGCAGCTCCAGAACCCAATCGCGTTCAGAGCAAATGAGTGTAAACAAAGTGGGACTAGAAACAAAATAGAGACGTTGAACGGTATTTTTCATTGTTCACACTGCCATTAATTGTTACCCGTCTCACCCCAAATCAACGAATAAAAACCTTTCAAAACTGTTAACGAATAGATGCGTTAACAATTTCTGCCACTGAAATGTCCATAATTCCGATAGTATTTGAAGTAATCACAAACTCCTGATCCGCTCCCCAACAATGAGGAACTTTTCCGCCCCGAGTTCCCACTGAGGCGTCAGGGACGTGGGATGCATGGGATGGGAAGAAGTGAAAAACAGCGGTCAAAGATGTGAAGAGAGTAGGAGTTGTGTGATCTGTGAAGAATATAACTTCCTTATTACATGATAAGGAAAACATGGCGAATTCAAGTTCTTCGCAGGAGGCTCATAATATGACCTCCCCTCAGGCTCACCGGGCTGAGGTCCTGGAAAATCCACTCCGGGTAAGTTTGTTTACGTCTCAGGTTTGCTCGATCGTGGGTTTGATCGCATGGGTAATTTGTAAAAATTAATAAAATAATGGATATATTATTTTAAACCAACTTAAAACCTTTGTTCAAACCATTTAGTATTTGATGGGATTCTAGGGTTGGAGTTAGACAAATAGAATAAGATATGTTTCAGTTTCTGTCTGTATGTCCTTTTCAAGAAAAATTAAGAAAATAAACCCTCAAAATGAAAACCATACTTTCACATTTGTGCTAAAGTGTCACATTTCCTCTCTATTTACTTCTTTGCTTATTACTCAGTTACTTCCCAGGACTGTATGTGTGATAGAAATCACACTGAACCTGTTTCAGCTGTTCTGCTTCACTGCAACACTTGCAGCTCAGGCTTGCAGAGATAAAAGGAAAGTTTAGATTTCTTCTTTGTTTTTTTGTTTTTTTAACTTTCAGGAACTTCCTTCTCTACACTCCATTTGGAGCAGGAAGTTACACGCTAATGCTCAAGAGGGGATTAAGTTAGTGTCTAAAAAATCATGGAAGTCAAAATATAACCTCAGCCTCTAAAGCTCTCTGGGTAATGAGCACTCAGTGTGGATGAGGGAGTCAGACAGCACAGAGATCTATGGGTGTTGGCACCTGTCAGAACAATTTTCTAATGTGATCATGACTACATCATTTTATTGAAAGGCCTTTTCTTTTTTATGAACTATTAACTTTGGAAATGGACTGTGACTCTGTGCATTAACTTGAGTATGCAGAAGGTGTGTGACTATTAGTGTATCCTAATGGAAAGCATAGCTCTTTTTACTCTTTTCTCTCTCTTTCTCTCTCTCTCTCTCTCTTTCTCTCTCTCTCTCTCTCTTTCTCTCTGTGTGTTTGCTAATGTCCTGCTAATGTTTGCTGATGTGTGTGTCATTCCTCTGCCCTCCTACTCTTGCGTATATACACATTCTCCTCATGCTCATCTTTCCCTGTCAGTGTGTTTCTCACTTTCTGCCATGTTTACTGTGTGTAACATTACCAATGGGGGGGGGGGGGGCAGAGAGAGAGAGAGAGAGAGAGAGAGAGAGAGAGAGAGAGAGAGAGTAACAGAAGAGGAATGAGAGGCGTGAGTAATGAGTAATGGCCCTTGGGTGGGCTGTGAGAGAATAGATCTACTGTAAGAGCCCTGAGCAGTTGGCTAATGGTCCCAGCTCCCTCTGTCCAAAGCTACCCACCATCCCGGGAACATCTCAACATCCAGGGGACAATATCATTCTGTTTCACACTTGGACTGCCTTCTAGAGTTGAAAATGTTTGCTCTGGTGCGACTGTGTACCAAAGTTTTGGAGTTTGCTTACCAAGAGTAATATATATGAGATCATCAACACTAAAGTCATCCACATGTTCTCAGAAGGTAACTGGCTCTGATGATGTACACTAATAGTTGAAGCAGCTTCAAATCTCATTGGTATAAAATAATTGTGTGGTGCATACAGTTAAGTCTTAAGTCTGTTTTTTTTTTTTTTTTTGTGGAAGACAGGGCAAATTCCCGATGCCACAGCTGCTGAACAAAGACTACATTGGCAGGTTGTGAAGGGGGTAGGTGATGGGAGACTGTGCTGCAACAGAAAAATAGCTATTTGGCAGAACTGCTTCTGCATCAAACTTGGCCACATCAATATACAAAGTTTTTGTCCTGGTCATAGAGGGGCATGAGGATGTTGATGTTGGACAGTCAGTTTCTCTGGGGACACATGGGTGAGACAAGATTTGTTGAGCATGTCCTGATTTTTTAAATTTACTGACAGGCTGTTAGCTGAAATAATGTCAGGTCAGCTAACATTCAACAGAAGATAAAGATGGGATGTCACTGTTATCGGTCATTACAGTTTTCGCCCATCTCTCTTTCTCCCCCATCTTTGTCTCTGAGCTGACACTTCTCTCTCCCACACTTCTTCTGTACCCACCACCTCCGAGCAGAAACTGAAGGGCTTCATCCAGAGATCAGCCCATCCTAGGGAGGGACAGATCCCCATTGTCAGTGGACACAATGGGCCATGCTGTCTGTCTGTTGGTCAGTGTCCTAGCGAGGAGGAGGACCAGTGCTGTCAGTCCCTCCGTCAGCTATCAGGCCCATTCAACTTCTGACTCTCTAGTTTAGACTCAGACAGAAGATTCAACTAAGCATGCTTTTGTAGATGGGATGTAGTATTTGGTATTCTGTTGTCATCCTGTGATTGCAGATTGCTTTGTGCAAGGACACACATGTATTATATTTATGAGAAAGCATGTATGCTTGCCAGGGGAGATGGGTGTTGTTGTTCATGGGGATGAAAAATGTACTTACTGGTTTAGATGTAGGATGTTTATATAAATGAGATGTAAGGTAAAACATGAAGCATAAAAGTAAACAATAGTCTTCGTGTTTCGTGTATTTAATTTGTACATGCTTTAGGTGAAGTTTGTACCTTGAGATTAAAGATCTTCCAGTAAGAAATGACCAGAAACTCAAATTGACTTTATCACTGACATTTATAATAGAATTTACATACTGGCTGCAATTCATTTGCAAATATACAAAACTCAGTAAAGCTGTAAGGACTAAACTTTGACACGTGTACTAGATAGACTGTGTTTCAAAGATGAATGTGCTGAAGTTGCCGATACTACTCAAAGAGTTCTTGCTAAATTTTGCTTTTGCTAATATTCAAACTCACTCAACTGATCTCCTGTTTGAGTTTGTGTTAAAACTTTTAAGCACTGCATTACAATTTTAGTGTAAATACAGATATATCATCAGTGAAATATACTTAGAAACTCATCAAGCAGAATTTCGCTGTTATATTATTATATACATTTTGATCATTGGATTATAATCATTCATGCATTAATGTATTTAATATTGTAGCTGATCAAACTGTGGGAAATTTGTATCTACAAATCTGAAATCTGAATCTACAGAGAAACTAGAACATTCTCAAATAAATTTAGTGGAGTAAAAAATACAATATTCCCTCTAAAAGATAGTGGAGCAGTAGTATAGTGCCATGCAAAAGAGATGCTCGAGTACAGATATTTCAAAATTGTACTTAAGTAACTGTAATTTCCACCAATGTATAGATCAAGGGGCCTCATCCTGAAATATTTCCCATAGCTGCAGTAAGGTTTAAAAGAAAGGTTGACATTTAGTCAAATGTTTCATACTACAATGTCAACATTCCCCTATGGACACTGAAAGAGTTAGTGGTTGCTGCAATCATTCCTCCTTTCTCTACTCCCTAACACAATTGC
The DNA here is from genome assembly GCA_029490765.1 of Euthynnus affinis. NCBI lineage: Eukaryota > Metazoa > Chordata > Actinopteri > Scombriformes > Scombridae > Euthynnus > Euthynnus affinis. The sequence continues at coordinate 27,687,112 of CM055847.1, read as the reverse complement.
AATGTAAAAGATGGGGGATAAAAATGTGTATAAATACATAACTAAGGTCTTCTGATGCCAAATAAAAAGGGCAGTGTAAAATAACTCAAGTGGGTATCGTCCAAAGTTACAGTCTTTTTAGTAGGAAGTCTTTTTTAGCAAAGAAACACTGTCTGAGGAAACACAAACATAGAAATAAGCACTAAAAAGACTGTTACTCTTAAACACACCCACTTGATTGGACTGACTCAGTCTGCTGAAGCGTCATATTAGCTTCAGATAAACATAGAAATACAATTTAACACAATGAGGACTGGACAGGAGGAATGATGATGGCCATCAATAACTCTCTTAATGCACATGTATATGAATAGAGAATAGAATAGAAATTAGAATAGAATAATATCTTGCCATGTAAAGGATGAGTAGTGAAATTCAAAGTATGTAAACACACAAGCACAGTATAACACAGGGAGCTTTGTGGTGTGAAGTCCGTGCTGTACTTGGATAAAGTGCGTAATGTTTGCTAAGTAAGCCTACAAGCCAAAGGCACTCCCAGCTGCTTTGGCCTCGCCTGCTTTGTTTGCCCTTCCTGTGACAGGAAAACTCTCTCTCTCACCCTCTCTTTCTTCCTTTCTCTTGCACTCTCACGTGTGGATTCGTCTCCCTCAGTGGGTAAAGCATTAAGCTCCTGCTGCTTGGGTGAGGTGCTTGATTCCTCCCGTGACCACCCGCACTGCAAATGCATGTGCACTCTCTTTTTCACTAACACTGAGACAATAAAATACACAAACAAAACCAAAAAAGAATAATTTACTGTAATATGGTTCAATTCACATCCTGGGCTGAGCTTGACCTGATGATGCGAATGAATCCAATAAAAGGTGAGATGATTCCCTCCTCACATTTCAAATGGCTACATCCCCTGTGTGAAGTGTGTGGAATACACTGTCCTCAGGCTGTACATCCACCACTTTGTACTCTTAACACACTATTTCTTTTTCTCTCTCATACAGCCATAGTCAAACACCTTGTTCTGTTAACCAGCACACTCCTCATGGACTCAGTAGCAGCAAAGCAGTGGGTCACTTACACTCTATCCTGTAAAGCTTGACAGGATTATTGATTGTGGTTTAGTGCACAGAGCACAGCTGGCCTGATAGATGACGCCGTCTGTCTGATCATGAATTACCACCAGTCATCTCTGATACAGAAGGCCCACCACCACACTCTCTCTGTCTGTCGGCTTCGACATTTGAGCATGGAGCCTATCGTTTGTACACCCACACAAAAGCACACACTTTTTTTTTTTACCTTGGTATGATATCAGTCCCCTAGGAATCTCATCGTCTAGCCACCCATCTGCTCCCCACCTCCTCCTCCTCCTAAATGCTGTTTACCTCTGATGCACCGCAATCATCGCACACATTCACACATATAGACAAAAACACACACACACACACTGAAGACTAAATCCTGTCTACCTCTGGTGTGGTTTCATCCTTGCTTTAGGTATGTTACAGGTCAGTAGACTCATCAGACTTGGTGTCAAGATGAATGTGGAGCAGAGGACGAAGAGAAGATTTAATCAGACTGTGAAATAGAGAAGTAGCACTGGGCTTTAGGTGGTGGTTTTGAATGTGAAATTACTGATAAATCCACTTGGCTTAAATTCATTATTAGGCTGGTGAGTAGATGATGAGTTTTGTTATGCAATAAAGAGCGTACAACACAAGTGGTTCTACTTTAAAGTGGGCTGTTGGATGGAGTTATGTTGTGTGATCAGATAAGTCAAAACTAATTGCAAAAGTGCTGTAGATTTAGTAAAAGCAGAATCTAAGAGATTTCTTCACTTTACTGTATACTGAGAAGTGAGGAAGGGATTTTTTTCTTTTGGTGCACAGACTGTAGTTCCCATGCCAGTGGATGTCAGTTACATCCATCGCCGATCACCAAACCTGCCGCAGGCTACTGTGACAGTATTCCTGTTAGGTTGAGTAAAGTAGACAAGTAAGTGAACCATTTCTTTTACTGATTTCAGTGCAGTCTATTAAGGGATTTTGTCAGTTTCTATGGATAAAGCTATCAGTTTGGTTTTATTATTGTCTGCAAGTGGATTGATAAATCTTCTACTCTACACTATAGAAATGCATTCCTGTCTGTGTGTTTGTCTGACATGTTGTTGTTTTTTCAATGATGAAAGTCTACAAATTGTACCCTAATTGAAACACTAAATGAGATGCAGATGTGTCATAGTCATTTTCTGGACAAAATTGGACAATGAATTTAGTAATCCCAACCACCCACTGACATTTCAAAGTTACAACAATCATGGTTGTACAAATTTTAGAATCCAATTGTGATTCCCAGACTTTTGTCATCTAGCGCCAGCAGCAGGTCAAAGTATACACATATCAAGTGAAATATTTGTACATCTACCAAATGGATTGGCACAAAACGTTCATGATTCCCAGATGATGTGTTATAATGACTTTGGTAATCCCCTGACTTTTTCATGCCTCCATGAGCCATGAGGTTTACATTTGTGGTTTCCAGTGAAATAATTTTAACAACAATTGGATGGATTGCCATTAAATTTGATACAGACAGCCATGTCCCCCACAGGATCAATTGTAATAAAGACCAAATGCCTGCAAAACTGACATTCTCATCAGTCTCAGCTGTACTGCTGCTAATTAGCAAATGTTAGTATGCTAACACGCTATGTTAGCAATTAGCTGAAATTTTAACAGAGCTGCTAGTGTGGCTGAAGACTCTTCATCTTGTATAAAGTGGAAATTCATTTATGTAGAGAATTGATTCTTTATTGTTGTGTTGATGTTGAAGTGTAGGTGTTAATTTAGTTGATCCAGAGTGGCCTACAAGTAGAAATGTGGTTATCTTGGTGTGTCTTCATACTTGACAGGAACAAGTGCACTCAAAGAGAAAGTGTTCTACACAATATAATTTTACAAATTTGTGAGTTGAAAGTAGAGAAACACCTCATGGTGTGTGTAGCTTATGAAAATGAATGTTTATTCTCTCTGCAAATGTTTTTTTTATATAACTAAATGTTACTTTTGACTGGTGTTATTTATTATGCAACACATTGTATTAAAGATTTATACAGAGTATATAGCAGTCTTACATCTATGATGTAAACTCATTGATGCTAGATCTCACCCAGACAGTCTCAATCTTATATTTTGCTCTTGCGATAAAGCAAACCTTAAGATGAGACCCTTGCTGTTTGATTGCTGGTCTCATTAAAAGAAAAGTTATTAAACTGTGTTCCCTGTAGTTTCTGAGGCTGACAGAAAGAGCAGAGAGTTCTGGCTTTTTTCCTTGACTGGAGAATGGGCTTTGGCTTTTGCTTAATGATTTCAAGACTAAGCTATAATGACAGCCCCCCCGTGCTGTGAAGAGGTCTTTCATATTTTCACTGAAGATGTTTGATAATGTGCTATGACAGAGCGATAGACCACCTCTGGATTGTGTGATCATGACCAGCTGTTGTGTTTGGAGACCATAGAAATTAATTTACACTCCATTCATTTTGGTATAATTTAACCACAATGCTGTTATCTCATTGTCAACAATATCAGATCGACATTACTGACAATAACCCACTACCTGGCTTATCTCATAGGATGGACCGCTGAACCTGAACAGTAACACTCACTTTCAGTTTTTGGCTCTAGTGTTTGTGTCCTCTTTTCCATTTCTCTTTAAACACGTATTATACATTTCTTCCTCCCTCTCATTCTGCAGCTCACTCCTCTCTCTTCCTGTCTTTTGCTTAGCTGATCCTAAGCCTATCCTTTGTTTTTCATCTTTAAACTCCCATCACTGTACGTCCCCTTTCTCTTTCCTCTGCATCCTCCATCTCTCTCATAATATTCTTTCAAAGGATAAATACTTGGATGAGCTTGGGCTGCTGTTACTTCTTTTACAGCAATTGAGTTTCTTTCTTTAGGTTTTCATCATTCACATTCCACCCCCACGGCGTGCTTTCATTTCTTTGTAAACTTTGTCCGCCCACAGCACCCGGTATGTTTATGACCTAAAATTAAATTTCCTCTTGGCAATAATTTTCCAAGCATATGGGGGAAAGCAGCCCAGCATATCCCTTGAAACGCTTTAAGCAAATGGATCCTGTTTCTCTTTCCATCACTTATACACCAATTATGCTTTTTCTACTTACATTTTGGCAACAAAAAATGTCTATATTATCTTTCCATAGTATTTGAATAATCTTGCGACCCCGTGTAAGTCACCAAAAGTGGGATGATAGGAATGACTATATGTTTTGACCATGACCATTTTTTTTTTGGAATCAAGAGGTTTATGTGATTTTTTGCCGTGTCAGTGATGTGGTCCTGATTGAAATATCTTAACAATTATTTGATTGATTAAAATTAAGATTTATACAAACATTCATAGCCTGAAGAAGGAAGCCTAATGACTTTGGTGCTTCTCCTTTTGGATGAATTGCCATGAAATTTGGCATCGATATCTAACATGCCCTGAGGATGTATTGTAATGATGATGATCCCTTAACATTTCATCTAACACTATCATCAAGTCATATTTTTAACTTGTCCAGTACTTTGGTTTATGACCAAATACCTGTGAAACCAGTGACAGCCTCACAGAACTTGTAGACTCTTAGTCTTTGTATAATATCTTTCTGTGATGCCTCGATCTTGCCCACATAGTCGTTGTCTACATTGACCTAGTTCCACACACGCAGCCTTGCACTTGTGTAGTGACCAGGTGTCTGTGTGTCTAAAGGTGAGTACCAGCCTGCATCCACACCTGTGTGAGGTGTCGTATATCGTGGGAGAGCTAAGAGGCTGAGAGTGTCTTTATGTATGTTTGTGTCTGGGTTTGTGTTTGTTGATGTTTGTTGCATGTACATGTGTGAGAGTTAAGAGTTTGATATCACAAAACCTCAGATGCCCCAGCTGCACACGAGCACACACACACACACACACATACACGTGCACGACTGCCTTTGAACAGAACACCAATGGAACAACGCTCTCTGGGGTTGTCATGGAAATGACAGATGTGACAGCTGGAGGGAAGACTTACAGGGAGTATTATGGGGTATTTGGAGTTGTTGTGTGACAAATGGAGCATCACCTAATTTTCTGCCTGTTTATTGTTTGTTTCCACAGACTTATCTTGTGGGAATCATCATCTCTATATGTGGGAACGTCCTCATCAGCATTTCACTCAACATACAGGTAGGAAGCGCTGGAATCCAGCTGTACAGCAGACACTCAGCACACAGCGGGCACTTAATGCCTGTTAAGACTCATTTTTCCTCTCTTTAAGTATTGCCAGACTGCCTTTCTCCTGTCAGTTTGCCCTTTCTCTAGCAAACTCTTTGTGTTCAGCAGGATTTTATTTTACATTTAGGCACTGCACTATGTGATCTGCTGACATGTTCACAGCAGGCAATGTGCAGCAAACAGCAGAAATGACTTTGTACCTTATCATTAATTTAACATTGTGATTAGCAATACAGTACAAGCCCAATTTGCATCTGGATTGCCTCTAATTATAATATTAATTATTCTCTGATACTGTGCTTATAATTCCCTGCTGATGCCTTATCAGTCCTATTTCAAGTTAAGTGTTTGTAACCATTTCTAAGGCTGTTTATCAGAAAATAATCTGTCCAAATCATTTAGAGACTGAATATATTCATTAACTATAGCATACATTGCATATAGCAGCTACCAGACTGAAACGCTTCTGTGACTGAAGTCTAAAATAATCTAATCTCTCTCTAAAATATTTATTTCTCCACAGAGTGAGTCAGATAATACCAGTCTGTTGCTCAGTTACGCTCTGTTTAGCAAATGCAAAAACCCTTTTAATGCAGTTACAGTAACTCGTAGCAGCTGCATGGCGGATGTGTAAGGCAAATTTTAAGAGGCCATGACAGCTTCAACTAAATGTGACAAAGTGGTGGTTAAGGCCGTTAACCATTGTTTATTAGGAAGTATGAGCTTGAAGAAATAGGATTGTTAATGATTATGAAGTATACATTTATGTTTGTCTTGTACAGCTCCCCACATCATTGATTCGCTTAATTGGTGTCATGCTTCTTCTGAAGTGAAATGCTAATCAGCAGAGAATGTTATACTGTGTTAATAATTCTGTGACAACCTTTGTAATGCTATATTATCTCTTAAATTGCACCTTATTTTTCAAGTGTTTGATATATTTGGGTGTGTAAGGCTGTTAAATTATGAATATCTATGTGGTGGATGTTTGTCTTGTGCAGCTCTCCGGTTATTGGATCCTCTTAATCTGACTGATGCCTCAGGCTCCTCTCCCCTCTCTCCCTGACAGAAATATGCCCACGTCCGTCAGTCTCAGCGCGGCTCCAAGCCCTACTACACGTCTGTGCTGTGGTGGTGCGGTGTGATTCTCATGGGTATTGGGGAACTGGGGAACTTTGCTGCCTATGGCTTTGCCCCAGCATCGCTCATAGCCCCGCTGGGCTGTGTGTCTGTCATAGGTACGTGTGACCTTTTTTTCCCCCCCCTCATACATTATCCATGCGTGAAGGCAAGAGGAAAGGTTGCATCCTCAGGGAACAATGGGAAGCATTGTCATGTGAGGTCTGCTCTTTTTCTTCTGATCTTGTCACAAACAGATGTCGTCATGCCAAGCATTTAAAGTACATGCTGGAAGACTGTGTTTTACTTTTTCTTGTGAAATCTAAAAAAAATATGGAGCGACCGATGCATTATAATGTTGGAGGTGGAGATGGCACTAATGGCACTTAGAATTCTTTCGGTGAATAAAGACCAAGTTCAGACGACGTGACATGGAAATAAATTGTATTAATCACATAGAGTTCTGCACCGGGTACAGTAGTGCTATTTCCATCCGGTGTGTTATGACTACACATCAAGCTGCACTGGCAAGGCTGTTGGGTCTTCACCTCATTTAGCAGAGTATCACTTACATAAAAAAGGGTTTTAAAAAGTAGTTTCCAAGTGTTGCTACTGTTGCTTTCAGAATAATTGAAACAAATTTCACATCAGACATTCGACCTTGTTGTAGCAATGGTCATCCAAATGTAGGACATGGAACCAGAGGACAAATGCATGCAGCTCCATTCTTGAAACTCTGTATGTGATTCAGGAAGTCCAGTTACTTCTGACATTATAAATACAACACCCCACTCCAAAAAAATGCAAATTTTTACAGCATGAACAAGACCGGAGTCATTAGCCAATCAAAACAAAGCAAGCCTGGTTGCTGCAGCTAGCAGCTGCTCAGTGCAAACACTCCAAACACAGGTTAAATATTGAACAGGTTCACTTCTTACCTCCCGCCACCCATCACTCACCACGCCGGAGGTGGTGGTGAGTCATGGATATTAATGACAGCTATTACCCCGATGCTGCAAACGATTTTCCCATAGTCACGTCTCACAAGTGGATGAATGGTTTGAATAAAGCACTGAACTAAACCACAAATCTTGTTAAGAAGGCTGCACCCTATGTTCGTTTTAGTTTTAGTGTGGAGCAGTGTTGTACTCTCTTCAGTGAGCAATTACTTTCTAGAATGCTCTTACCACAATTACAGGACTTGAACACTTCACCCTGTTGAGTCATTATGTCACCGTGTGTAAAGCTGACATTATTGTGACTCTCTTCAAAAGCCACAGGTATTGACAATTACTGTGCTCATTTCCATTTTACTATCATTATTATCCTTATAAAGAACATTGATCGCTAGACACTTGTGTTGCACTGGAGTGTGCATGAATAATGTGCAGCTGAAGTGTGTCTTGAAAAGAGCATCTTGTGGGATTAATGGAGCCAGAGATGAGGAGGTGGAAGGAAGGGAAGGAGGGAAAGGAGAGGAAGATGTCTGCAGCAATGACACAGTCTGTCCTTCTCAGAGCTAACAAGTGGAGCTGAGGGGAGAACGTGCAGGCTGCTGTTTGTCATCGTGACTCCACCTCTCACCTCACGCTGACTCACACTGCATGTAAATGAGCAAACGCACACGCACACGCACACACACACACACACACACACACACACACTGATCCATGCATAACTGTAGTCACGTATAAGCACCCAGGTCTTGAGGATTTTATCAACCAGAGATGCTCCTTATGCTGACACACACCCCTCCTGTGGTGCTGTTGTGCCTCTTTTCTTAAAGTTGTGTGAAGGCTCGGGGGTTGGAGGGCGGCAGGGCAGACAGACAGCTGGAGGCCTTGGGTGAGTAAACAAGAGTAAGGCTAGTGGTTGGATGAGGAGAAACTGAGGTTAAATGTTGACAGCAGAGGAGAGGAGAAGAGAGGACATACAAGAAGAATAAGAATATCAATGAAATAAAAAAAAAAACAGGCAGAGATACAGATGGGTGACAAATTAAAGGAAAATCCAGTACAGGTGTGAATGCTTGATCTCTGGGGATCTGGTGGCTCTGTTATGCAGTGGGAGTCATCAACTTTATCCTGTGATGATTGTTATTCTATCCTGATGTAAGTGGACTCTTCCAGGATGACAATGCACCGATTCACAGGGCACGAGGGGTCACTGAATGGTTTGATGAGAATGAAAATGATGTGAATCATATGCCATGACCTTCACAGTCACCAGATCTCAACCCAGTTTGAACATTAATGGGAGATTTTGGACTGACGTGTTAGACAGCGCTCTCCACCACCATCATCAAAACACCACATGAGGGAACAGCTTTTTGAAAAATGGTGTTCATCCCTCCAGTAGATTTCAGAGACATGTAGAATCAATGCTAAGGTTCATTGAAGCGGTTCTGGTGGCACATGGTGGCTCAAGACCTTAAAATGATGTCACAATTTATGTTTGTTTTTCCTTTGATTTGTCACCCGTCTGCATACAGACAGAGAAAGCAGAAGCAGAGGAAGAGAGAGATGAGATCAGGAGAACTGATGAGGCTGCTGTCACATGCCTGTCCCTGCATGTCATACTGGCACTCTGATGCTCTATGGAGAGCAATCACTTCTGTCCCCATCCACAGAGCCCAGCACTTTCTATTAGGAATGACAACACTATTCCAAATGCTGTTCTATGGAGCAGAGCACCAGCTCTCTCTGTTAGATACCATGTCATCACGTGCAAAAGAGGAGGGAGGCTGGTATGATGGAAATAAACAGAAACCTGATTCGTACACTATATCAGCTCACATATGTCAGACCTGCTCCACTTTACGATTGACGAAAATGTGTTGTTTTAGCAGTCAGTTTTTATCAACTCATATATATTTGGGGTTTTATAACATCTTTTATTATGTCTCAAAACACTTGCACTTCATCTATTGTCGAAAGGTTTCGTAAAGTCTGGCTCAGTGCTCTGTTTTCACAGAATATTGATACTGTCGACACGTCTTCAAGACAAGACAAGCTTTCTAAAGTCATTACTTTTGTCATTCGCGACATTGAGAACATGCAATACTTACAATGTGGTAACAGCTCTTACATTTGAGCTTTTCTTGGCTTTCGCTGCTTTCATCCGATGTCAGATCCATGTGGTGAAAGAATGTTTGACATGGTGTGTTTTCCCACAGGGAGGTTCCCGGTTCTAGACATTTGAGAAGGAGCACGTAGAGGGCCAGTACTGATCTGACGCACACACATACACCTCCATAAACACACACACACACACACAAGAGCTGTGACAGAACGATGTACCCCAGAGGTTCCTGTTGCCACATTTCTCATTTTATCAAGCCGTGTGAATCTCACTTTGTATGGAGTTGCTATGGTTACTTGTTAGATCCAGCTGGTCCCAGAGGCAAAGAAGGAGTCCTAAATGTGTATGCGAACATGCTCACTGTATGAAATATTTAACAACTGACTGTTTCATCCGAATACCAAGGAGAGTCTTTATAAACTTCCAATTTGACAACCCTGTCCCCACAGCATCATGCACATTTATGTCTCGTATCACTCTATGACTGTGATTTTGCTATATATTTATCACCAATTTTGCTTCAATTCAACTTAAATTAGTATTCATAGTAAAGCTTTTCACGGCTCAGGTTTATTAATGCTACCTAACGTCGACATTCTGGTTGTAACATTTGCAAATAAATCTGCCATTGTGCGGTGCAGTCCGTGTTTAACATGCATGTCGAGACCCTGTCTGTCATGCTTTGAAACCGCAGTAACCCCATGTGTCATGCGCTGTGTATCTCTGACATATTGAGCTGTTTATGCTCTGTAGCTAATCTACTTATGATGGTGGCAGAGCCTGTGCCCAAACTCAAACTGCTTTGTTTGTTTTGTTTGTTTGTTTGTGTTTTTCTCGATATTTTCCAGCAATTTTTCCATTCAATTAGTCTCTCTGTCTGCGTGCCATCACATCCACACTCGTCTGTTGGGCTGGCAGTGATTCCGTGCAGTTGTGTCCAAATTCTCCCAGCAAACACAGCTGCCACAGCTGTCTCTGCTGAAATACTGGTGGAATATATGACAGCATAACTCCAGAAATGGATGTAAAATCAGCTACTCAGCAGTGGTGTTAAGTGTTGACCCCCTCTGTCTGTGGCTGTCAGGCTGCTGTCACTTGTAAATCTTTTTTGCCTTCTTGTCTGTCTGTCTGTCTGTCCACTATCTGTTCGTGTGTGGCCGCGCATCTGTGTATCTGCCTGTTTATCGACATTCCTTTGTGTCTGTGTGCAAATCTGCCTGTCTTGAAATCCGTCTCTGTGACAGCCAAATGCTGTATGTTTATTCGACTCTCTCGGTTCGGTGCATATCCCAGGGAAACATTAAGAAGACTAATCTGAGGCTTAGCTCGTGTGAAACTGATTGCTTTTCAGCACCGCAGTTTTTGACAGCGATATTGATGAATGGGTTCATGAAAAATGTGGCATGGAATAGCATCTTGCTGTAATTTGATGCCGGTGTTATGAAGTCCTAATGAGAGTCATTCATCTACGCATGCTGACAGATGTTATCATGCGGATCAATATAAAGCATGTAAAGTGTTGAATGTGTATTATGCGTACATGTATCTTATTTATGTGGACATGTATTTATACAGTGTAATACCACTGTGTGCAGATGTGCATGACTGGGTGATTGTGTGTGTGCGTGCATATCATTTGTGTGTACATGCAATATATGTGAGAGATTACAGTGATATTCTCACATTGTAAACCATATCATAAAACTGGATCACTCTTCATCCTATTACAGTATCTACAGCCTTAGCTATTTAGTTTGTTTGCAACACTATTAATGTAATTGCTATTTTTATCAAGTTAATGTTCAGTCAAGTATCTGACCTTGCTTGTGATTAAACTGACGTGTTGCATCAGGAAATAAATCAATTCAGGATATGAGGTTACAAAAAAATGGCTGAACACAAATTATGTTTTTATCTTCAAGGGACAATCATTGATTGTGATATTACAGTATGTGATAACAGAGAGGATGTTGATTCCAATCTAAAGTTAAATTCTATGGTCTGATTATTCACTAGACTATTCAGTCTTCTATTGGATTGAATGTTACGTGCAGCATGGTTTTATTGGCGGTTAAACTAACAGGAATATATTTTCACCCCCCAGCCAGCGCTGTCATATCTGTGGTTTTCCTCAAGGAGACGGTGCGAGCCTCTGACATTGTTGGTAAGCAAACACTCACTCGGGATCATAGCACTTGAGGACATATGACTGCTGCTTTGAGTTAAGAGGTGACATCCAAGAGTTCAGATATATCAAACTGACTTCACAGAGTTTCTCAGTCTGAAAACAGACACAGGGAACATTTTGGAGTTTGATGAGATAGAAATCATATTATCCGCTAGTTAAAATGTCTTATTGCTCTGTGTTTCTGGCAGTGGAAAGAGAAGGTACAGTGTATTCAATTGGGCCCATGCTATTATATTGTTTTATGGAAAGCTATTGTTTCTCATAAAATTTATAGAGTCTGCTGCAAAACGACATGATTATTATGGTCGTCGTAATGATGATCATTACAATTGCTAGAGTGGAAATTCATATCAGTACCGCACAGGTCTGCATGTTGTTAGTTTGCTGGATAAATAATGTACAATTCAGTTTTTCTTCCTTTTCTAATAATTTTTCAGTGACATTATTGGCCACATATTGGAAACATTTTGTATGAATCTTTTATTCATTTGATTTATGAACATTTTATTCATAAAAAAGGAAAAGGTTTGGGTCTAGGTTTTGCACCATGGCTTTACAAAAGCATATGTTCTTCATGCCTATAGGATAAAGATGTTCAGTTGATATTTTTGCTATTACATACACTGATGAGTGGTATGTCTCTCACCCATAATGAAATGAATGTCACTGTGAGACAGGGGTGCATTAAGTCAAGGAATGATGAATGACATCACCATTGTTAAGAACTGGCAGAAACATTGACCAAAACAGTTGTTTTCAAACTTTTCTGGTTTGCAAGTTTGAGTTAAAACTTAATTAATGACAATGCAGGAAATAATTGTAGTGACAGGATGGTAACTAATACCAGCAGTAGCAGCTCCAGTGTAAGGTGAGCTAGATGGTTCATGTGAATTCAACACATCTGTCAAACCAATATAAAAATCTACAGTCTCACCACTCTCTCCCTCTCTCCCTCTCTCTCTCTCTCTCTTTCCCTCCAGGTGGCACCCTGGCAATAACAGGAACGTACGTCCTGGTGACCTTTGCCCCCCACACTTCTACACACATCACAGCCCATCTGGTCCAGTACTATACCATCAGCTGGCACTTCCTGCTTTACCTTGTATGTAACCCTCTCGCCTGAGTCTAATATATACTGAATGTATAAGCATGTTCTTGTCTTCTTGGAGCAAATGTTTGTATGTCTAAATGTCAGCACACCACTGACGTGTCCTCAAACAAGACACTGTATACATATCACCTGCTGTTCTGCCATTAGTTGGCTTATCCCAACTTTAGGGCAAGAGAGACAAAGATCTACAAGGTTAGTTTAATTATTACATTTTATTAAAAGAGATGATTGATAGCGTGACCTGGAATAATGATGTAAGTAATCTTTGTGCCCAGATTCTGCATATAAATCTGGCTCATAGATGAGCCCAGCTCTCCATGCTGCTGTCATGATTCATGGAGATTTTGGAGTGGTAAACATTTCTGTCAAAACTAAGATTGTCTATGTTTTTGCACTCAGTATTAAAAAAATACTGCCCCAACCTCATGGTTTACAAGTGCATTAACACTCACCCGTATGCTCTCCTGCTCTAATTTCGCCTCAGGCAGGGAGGGCATAAACACAGCTGTTACCATAGAGATGGATCTGGTACAGAGCTGAAACAAAGTGTTTTTCCCAAAACCTACTCATCACAAAAATGTAAATGCAAGCAGCTCCACTGTTAATACTAGTCTTGGTAGAAAAGCGCACCTTAGATGTTTTTAAAGGAGGATTTCTGTAGTAGAAGGTCACAGCGCTTCCATTGATGCCAACACTCCCATGATAGCAGCAGAGAGACAGGGAGCTCTGTGTTCCCAACCTCTCCAGTTAAACTTCACTTGTAGAAATACAGTCCTTTGTGTAATTCAAGAGTAAGGCGCACAGAGAAGCACTGCTGGGTACTAGAATATATGACACCTGTGATCTGTTATTCAGGAAATTATGAGTCTTGAATGCCACCTAGACTCTGCAGCCTATTGCATTTCTGCTTTCAAACACCATATTCTGTATGCATATATAATTTTCCTTTTATACCTTTTATGCCAGTAAAACATATTTACAACTATAACTAGGACTCCTTAGAATATAGTAGAATTCATTGCAGTAAATACATACTGTAAAAAATGTAATAATTTTGATGAAACACTATAAAAATGCACGCCTTCCCACTAAATCCACCCTCTAAATTCTAAATATTCCCCTTACTGTTTGCAGAACAATCAATAATCTGCACATAAGCCCTTAAACCTGGACTTAAAAGGCTAACAGCTAGCAGCTCACCAGGGGTGCTAGCCAGTGGTGTAAATGTGAAGGTGAACATGTGCCCTGCCATCCTTATTCAGGGCACAGCATTGCTCTCAACCATATTTCACATTCCACTCCTGAATCTAGTCCTATTTGCTGAACAGATGCAAACACAAAAAAAGGAGGGATTTCATGAAAAACAAAAGAGAAATGTCCAAGAAAATACAGATGGATGGATAGGCTGGCAGATGTTTTCAAATTGAGATAGTCCTGCTGCCTCTGGCTGCAGTGATTGATGGTGTGTAAAAGGGTATGCTATTTTCCATTCCAGGCAGTGTATTGTGAATACTCATCAGCCCACAGAGAAACAGCCCCCGACAAGTATGGGATTAACTCTGGATGGTGATTAATCAGAGGAAAATGAAATATCCATCACTGCCTTCTCATTATTTTGCTAAGGTCATTCTATTATCCAATGATTTCATCTGGAAGGACTTGGGACTGTTCAACTGTTTTTGTGTCATTCAGGGTGTGTGTGTGTGTGTATGTAGTGTTAAGTGGTATATCTATCACAAATGACCTAGGTCTATTTAAATCCATTCGATCATGGGCAAAAAAGACTAATGAAATCTTGACATTAGCTTGTTATTTAACATATTTACCGAGGCACAGGGATGGCTTTGAGAGACATTTAAAGGTCAGCTTGCCCTTTTTTCCTCAATTCTACTTTTGTACTCCGTTCTCATTCTCCATCTATTAGAGCTCTATGGTGTTATATCAGTGGTCCTTGAACAGCTGAGTGCTATTGGACTCACAAGGACAGCCCCAGGCCCTTCTCATTAAAGACCAGCAATTCATTTCAATCTCTCCCTCCTTCCCACCTCCCTTCTCTCACAACAGGTCATAGAGGTCGTCATCTTTTGCATCCTGCTCTATCTGTACAAGAGGAGGAATGTGAAGCACATTGTCATTGTGATGCTGCTGGTGGCCCTGCTCGGTATGAGGTAGAAGTTGTCTGATTGAGTGCAGAGGTTATGGATTAAACCATTTTAGGCAGTCAGAGGTTGCTTTGTTGCCTGGCTACCGAAAATGAACCTGTGTTTAGTTATCAGTTCTGTAAAGAGCTGAGTAGAGCACTATGGAAGAAAATAATTCACTCTTAACTCACTAGAAGATAATTAACCACCCCCACAAATCAGCATGAACCAATGAGAAAGTTCTTTATTGCTGTAAGTTGGACACCTAAATGATCCTCTGTGTTGCTGCAGCCTCTCTAACAGTCATATCAGTCAAAGCTGTGTCGGGAATGATCACGGAGTCGATAAAAGGCCAGCTACAGCTCATCTACCCCATCTTCTACGTCATGCTTGTCGTCATGGTTGCCTCCTGCGCCTTCCAGATCAAGTTAGTCAAGGTTTTATCTATCTACTTCTGTGTACCTTCTTTTTTCTCCCTCAGCCTATTTTTTTACTGCGCAAATCCCTCATGTTTGCCACAGGCTAGATGCAATTTTGGCTTTCTAGTTCCCGAACAAACAGCAGAGAAAAAAATAAATTGGACATGGTGACATTGTACTTGCGGCACACCTAAGTATTATGATGGATGAATACTCTGCTATATAGTGTCTCTGTAACCAAGGTCATCGTATGCACTGCACCCCCTCCAATCTTCTTCTTTCTCCACAGATTTCTCAATCAGGCAATGAAAATGTTTGATGCCACAGAGGTGGTTCCTATCAACTTTGTGTTTTTCACTGCAAGTGCCATCGTTGCAGGTATGTCATCATAGAGCTGTCACTCTCTGTGAGTTAATTACTGCATTCTGTTTTCCTGCTTGAAGGATATGGCTGGAAATATTTTTTATTTTATTCTTATTGTCAACACTTTCCATGAAAAGAGCAAAACCAACAACCACCAATGCCACCAACAAATATTGTCTGTGTATCTAAAGCCGGACATATCTTATTTCTCTGGGCCATGCTCCTCCATTTTTGTCCAAAAATATTAAAAACAAACATGACAGACATGTTTCTTCATTACCATGAACATGAGCAAACTCCACACACACCATCCTGCCACAAATACACACTAATGCACAGATGTGTAAAATTCTGCAGCTAAAAATAGTCCTGACAATTAATTTGTTTAATTAGTTTTTGCTAAAAACTACAATGCCCAGTTGTTTTAGAAAAATTTGACAAGACTAAGAAGCTAAATAGCAGCAGTGCCTGATCTAAACACTAATGTCAGCATGCTAGTATGCTCACAATGACGATGTTAACATGCTGCAGTCATTACAGGATACCTTGTCTGGGAACCTTAAATGGCTGTACCAAATATTGTGGCAATCCACCCAGTAGAGGTTTCACTGGTTAAGTGAAAACGTTGACCCACTATAGGCACTAGATGAAAAGTGGATCACCAATATCATTAGGATTCATCCTCTGGGCACCTGGGATATCTGTATTGAATTTCATGGTCATCTATTCAGTAGTTGTTGAGATATTTCAGTTTGGACAGACTGATAAATTGCCATCCATAAAACTATAGAGCCATGCTGTTGAACTGGATGACATGTTTCTTCATTACAATTCTCACTAGAGCAGTATTGATCTGCAGCTGGAAATAGCCTATTTTCTCCTATCTGAGTAAGGTTTGCTAAAAACTACAATGGCCAGCTGTTTTAGGAAACTAATGAGCCTTTCTTTAAAAAATGAAATCATATATATATATATATATATATATATATACACACATATATATACTTGTTTTTTTAACAGAAAAACATAGAGTAACACCAGCCTTATCCTTTAAGAACTGTATGTAGCATGTATGTGTATGAGGGATAATATTTAAACCCATCTCACTCGCTGCAATAGTTGAAATCGATTTCTTAAGCAACACAGCTTAACATAATGTACAGTCAAGACGGTGATTCACTCCTGTATATGTGAACCACTTAGGAGTCCTTATTCATTGAAAAGGTTGTTGTTGGTGACAGTGTTTGCAGCTACGGAGTCAGTCAATTACCTTGGCTGTGTGCTGGAAAGCCATGTCAGGAGTGGGACAGGCTGAAAAGGTGCTCACCCAGGTCAATCAAAGAATTTCAACATTTCTGGAAAAGAAAGCAATGATGACCTTGGCAGGAGCTCTTGTGCGGCCTTATTTTAACTATGCCTGCTGTTCATGGTACAATGGACTAACTTCATAGCTCAGAGGTTATTTACAGTATAGTATTGTATCTGATAATAGGGTGTTTTTATCTTATTTTATTGCATATTTATTTAAATTATTATGTATAGTTCCATACTGTGAACTATACATACAGGGGGCTGTGAAGTAATGATCATATATTGATGTGTTTATTTCTGATACATAGAGTTGGAATTAGTTTTATTAACTGAGAGGTGAGTGGAAAGCAGTGAAAAACTGGCTGAGTGACAGTGTAGGCACTGGTGATGACTATATTGCAATGTTTTGTAGCGTATTACTGTTTTTTTAATTAATATTAATGTTTTGGTGTCAATGTTGCCATGTCAGATCTGCCTATTGGACTCCCCTGCACACCCTTCATCCCCAAATGGACCACAACAGAAATAAGCCTTAGGGCTTGTGTAATCCTAACTTTTTCTTTTATGTAAGCACTCAGTGCCCTGGCACAGGTGGTGTTTTTAAAGTGAAAATGTCAAAAAAAAAATAATTCAATCAATCAATTAATCAGCAGATTCCCAACAGTATTTATAGTATGTGTATTCTGTCAGGTGAAGTCTATTACCTTGTCAGTAACAGTGTTTCTTGTTCAATCTGAAAAGAATTAAGAAAAGTTTCCTCAGAAGCATTTTTGTCTCAAAGGAAAAACAAGCTTTAAAACACATTTTTTGGCAATGGGTCAACCTAACATTACAAAATCCATTTTCTTTTTTGCAATTTCTCTTGTGGATAATTTGCCCAACTGCCTGTGATGTGACGTCATCTCGAGCTATTTCCAGTGCAGCTTCAGTGGAGTGTAACAGCAGAAAATATTCCATCAGTCTGAAAAATGAGCTGTAAACTTCAGCTTTTGGTGTCAATCTCTTTGAACAAAAGAGCAACAACTTGCCTCCACAATTCAGCACTGATGTCCCAAAATCATACAGGTAGAAAT
Organism: Euthynnus affinis; assembly: GCA_029490765.1. NCBI lineage: Eukaryota > Metazoa > Chordata > Actinopteri > Scombriformes > Scombridae > Euthynnus > Euthynnus affinis. Next base: position 27,669,027 of record CM055847.1, on the reverse strand, counting down.
CCATCATGGGAAAGGCAAAGCTGCGAGGCATGTGGTGGTTTTGAGTATTTCTCACCTTTTCTGAAAATCTCCTGCTCCGATATTGTTCTTGGTATTACTATTGCTCTCTCCGCCTACACATATAACCCACAATTGACTGCATTGAACAACAAATTGCTGATGTATTATATCTGGCAGTATAAGAACATCCGGGGGTGGACTTTTGCCTGAAGATTAGTTTTGTTCCACATTGAAGAAAATTATTGTTTTGGTCCTGACCCAGCGGTGGTCACAGCAGCAGACTCGTGGACAGCCGAGTGAGCATGTGAGCGAAGGAAAAGTGAGATACAAAGTGTTCTTTGCCACTTGTCCCTGTTCACTCAGAGGAAATTGTTTTATATTGGATATTCTGAGGGGTAATCAGTGATCCAATAATCATATTGTAGCAACAATACAATATAGTATGAAACACACTTCAGTTAATAAAACTCTTTCCTCTCATCATCCCAGTGTAATGTGTATTCAAGGTTTGTACGTCTGGGTTTCACAAACAAACTAGAAATAATCTGCATGTTGTATTATTCTGTGAGGAGTGAATTTCATTTTAATGTGCTTTTTCATTTTGCAGGGATAGTATTTTACCAGGAATTTGAAGGCTTGGCTTTACTGAACATTTTCATGTTCCTTTTTGGGTGAGCATTCAACAACACACCAGTAAATGCAGCTTGTTAAAATGTGATATTTATTGAAAAATGGTGTCAATCCTCCCCGTTTCTTTTTTTTTTCCCCAGTTGTCTTCTGTCTTTCCTTGGAGTTTTCCTCATAGCCCGAAACAGGCCAAAAATTAAGCAACAGGATCGCAATTTTATTGCAATGGATAAGATTCCTGGTATGTTTTGGATCAACTTTTAATCAGTTCTCCTCACAATACAGTGTGTTACATGTTGACCTATTTGTATTGAATATAGTGCATTGATCAGCAGGCAGTGACAGTATGAATCTGCTGCCACTGACCCTGGATTTATCTGACAGCTAATGTCTGCAGCCCTGGCAGCAGGGTCCATCTAATGAGCTCTGCTGTCCATGTTCACAGGGAGGAGGCACACAGACAAAGTGCAGCCTGAGGCAAAGACTCCAACATACGGATCGCTGGCAGCCAAACTCATGTGCAACAGAGCTGGCCAAACAGACGATTCATAGGACCAGCTCCATCTGTTAGGACTGTATTTTTGTGGATTTGTGTGTGTGTACATGCCTCTTCCTGGGTACTTCAATATTGCTCTATTTATAAAAATGAAATGGTAAGCATCAACTTAAACCAGTGCCAGCTAAGTGCCAGTATTGGTGGCCATATCGGTGTTATATGATAAGAATGAACAGTACATCTCATTAAACAACTCCACTTATTCTAGAAATATTTATGTATCCTCTTGTGTTAACAGTTTTTCCAGCAGGGTTATCATTAACCTGATCAGAAGAACATACTCTAAATGAGATGAAACACCTCAGGATAAAGTGTGACACCAAAAGCCTTAATAGCAAAGTTTAATTACAAAAAAAACAAGTCGAGGAGGCCACTATGAAAAATACCTTGCAAAATATTACGTGTATTATGTTAATCAGTTGAATAAATGTGTCTATGTGCGATCAGTTGTCAATAAACAAGGACAAACTATGTTTCAACAGTCTGGAAAGTTCATGTCAAACAGCTATAAAGGTGCACTACTGCCCCCTAATGGTGGGGGAAATTCAAAGAGGACCAGGCAACTTGTACATATTTTGCGTTAATCTGCGTTGATGTGAAGTCATTTAATTTGAAATAATAGTTAAGTAGTACATGCAGTTATATAAACCTTCTCTCATTAGTTAAAGCCGCTCACGTTACTGTTTAAAGTTGAATATGTCTTAAAATAACTGAGCATTGATGCATCAGTTTCCAAGGAGTTAGTAATAGAACTTGTCTAAAAAGCACTAATGTACAGCCTGCCCACCCATCTTTACCTCAAATAAACCTCAGACTACATACTGAACTGCTACCAAACTTAGTGTTGCCAAGCAACAAAACTCTTTTCTGCCACCTACACATTTTGGGATGTGTGGGAAACCAGTGCTCATGCCAGTGTAACTATAAAAAGAATGAATGTTAAAGTATCAGTTGTTCCATGCATTTATATAAAACGGACAGGCCATACTGTGTAATTCAACTTCAGTCAATGCAGTATGGGTATTTTATTAGTTTATACTCAAACAAAAGCTCTTCAATGCTGAAGACAAACATATTTTATATTCAACGGAAACAATGAGAATGTCTCTTCCCACAGTAAAATATACACAACTTCAAATGATCTTTTAAACAAATCAGGTAGCTCATAGCTCATGCCCTATGCATGTCATTAAGTCTTCAGCCAACATGGTGAATTAGATGATGGCACAATCCAAGGAGGTAACTATCAATAAAAAAAATAAATAAAAGGTTTAAAAAAAAACAAAAAAAAAAAACCAAGGCACAGGGTCAGCTTACTTGGTGAAAGAAGCATCATGTGACTTGATTGCATATAACTTCAGGCATCTACAGGACAAAAAACAGTTGACCTTTCTCCATGAACCTAGAATTCAATTTGTTCTGCATATGCTCAGATATTCCAATCAGACCTCTATGTTGATTTTAGCAAAGCGATACTGGAGAGATGTTGGGTTGCGCAGCAGCACTATCCCTCTGTGTTCCATTGGCTGGTTAAGGAGGGTGTTAAGGAGACCGGCAACACTGACTAACCCCAAAGCTTCCCCACAGCCTGCGGACAGGGAGAAGTCGCCCTGAGTGATCCAGCCTAGTGTCACCCGAGAGCAGTGAGAGCTGACGCTCGGCAGAGGATCCGGCCACAGCCCGAACACAAGATCAGAGGAAGGCGAGGAGCATGATTTGGCGTCTTCACATGTAGTGGGGTTCGGGTCGGAGGCAGAGGGAAGGTCTAAACTTTTACCCTCAGTTTTATCAGAAGATTGAGAGGAGGCAGCAGGTTTTTTGGAGCCCTTCTTATGACGTTTAATTCTGCTTTTAAAGTGGTCTCTGTGGGGCGGCTCCTGAGGGCCACTACTGCCGAGCTCTTTTTTCAGCAGCTTCAGGTCCTCTGCGGTTGGCACACACACGATGGCATGGAGCTCTGGTTTGCCCTTTGACAGCAGCGTCAGACGCACCCACACCACAGTCATTTCATGAGCAGCGAGAAACGACACCTTAGCCGAGCGGTCGAGAGATGGCACCTCTCCGACACGGCACGGCCTTTGACCTTTAGATGTAGAGGGTTTGCACCAACCAGAGAGCAGCCTCACAGACTTTCTGTTCCTAGGGAGCGAATAACCAAGACCCATTTATAAACAGGTGATTAATATTCAAAGGAAAAGTTGCATTTTCATTGGCCATGAGCTCCCCGAGAGACATATAATTTTGTTGAAGAACATTTTTTAATTTTTAATGCTGAAAACAAAAAGCAGCCAATAGAGAGTGAATCAATCCAATTTTTTTCTCATAAAGTCAGTCATTACTCAAAGCTTGTGTGATGGTTTTATGAGAATAGATGCAACTCTTCCCCTCTACTAATCTCCATGATGTATTGCAGCAATTTAAGGCTGGATGTACTTTGGGTATTCTCATCAGGGACATTATGATGAAAGGGAGGTAGACTGGAGAAGAGCCATGCATCAAGCCTGTCAAAAGCAGCGCTGGGGTCTCTTAATAAAAAACAGCCAAGAAGTAAGTGATGATTGGAGCACAAAAACTGCACATTTCTGCTCAGGGGACCTTTAAAAGTCAACTGCATTAATATTATTAGAAGTGTGATTTAGATGTGCAGAATGTTAAATGTCTGCAGGGACCTTGGCATGTTTTGAGTCAATTCTGATACAAGTTTATTTTCACAATACTATAAGAGGGAGGATAAAAAAATAATAAATCATCTGTATAAATCACAAATAAAAAAACAAAAGAATCAAACGTTTACCTCAGAACAGTGAAGCGGCTCGGAGGCTTCGTCACAGCAACATCTTGATGTGATGTCATCTCCATCACCGTGTCAGCCTCTGTTGTGCTTTGAGTCCGGCTGTCTCCTTTTCTCTCCTCTCCTCCTTCCCTCACGATAAGCTCCCACTCCTCGGCCAGCTGTTGCCATGGGCAACAGAACGGAGCCAGACTGCCATGTTTAATGTAATTGGTCCGTTTGGCGGGCGGACGCCTACAGAAAAGGTCAGAAGGTCAAACCCTTGTCAAACTGTTGGGGCAACCCTGTCAATTTATGTAACACACTCTGACTGCTGAGCAGTGGATAGTAAGGGATGAGCAGTACGCAGCCTCTCATCTGCATGGCGGGAACGATCTGCATAATGGAAATTAACTGGGGTCAGAGCTGTGGAGTGCTTTTCTCTATCAAAACCTCTAATCCACTGACAACCTCACTACTTACTTAGGGTGTAGGCTAGTGAATGTCATATTTTTCTGGCAGGCAACTGTACAGTCTTACAATAACTGAAACCAGGACAAAGTATCTCTAGTTCCAACATAGTCTCATTATCACTTTACTTAATGTTTATTTAACTGAAAACATTTTCCCCTCAGTTAAAAAGGGTTTTTTTTTTTTTTTTTTAAGTTTTCCAATGGTTAATTAAAATATATTGTAGAAACTTCATCTCCATCAGAATAATTGACCTTTATTATTCTAGGCAAGTTATCAGAACTCTGTTTTCTATCAGTGGGCTGTCATACTAGTTACATGCCAAAATAATTTCATGAGATACACAAATGTTTTGGCAGCACAAGATGTGAAGTGAAACAATTCTTAGCAAGAAGAAGCAGATACGTTTCTGATAATAATGATCACACACACACACACATTATTTTTTTGGTTCCTTTCCTGCTCGGGCTTTAGCTGACCTTTTGAACTTGTCCAGGAGCTCAGCCTCTTGTTCTTCCTGAAAACGAACACCTGCAGGGCAGTCTGGGTAATCATGGGGGAAGTGGGGGGCTCCTTTATTCTGAGAGTGTTTCAGACTCATATTTAGCCCACCAATGCGAACTCCTCTGTACACCTAGCAGAGGACAAAATAAGGCAGGAAAGAGAGACATTGGATTTTAGGCTTGACAAAATAAAGCAAACCCGAGGGCTTCCAGCCTGCCTTTAAATTTCAAGGTACATTTAACATTTTCACAGTGCTCGTCCAAACAAAATGGAATTGCCCCAAAACATGGACAAGGCAACCAAGTACTGAAAACATCATCAACAAAGACTTTTCCATTCTAACATTCACTGTCTTTGAACTGTATACACATACACTCTAAACTATGAAGTGGAAACTTACATTTTTGTTTAATAAAATCCATATTATCCAGATCCTCATTTGAACCTTTTCAACATTAGGATGACAGTGAAGTTCAATCAAATGCAATTAAATAACATGACCGTCCATACTACCCACCAGTGGGACCCAGAAGGCCATGCCCCAGCCTTTAGGAAGCAGCAGGTCCCATCCAGCACCCCAGGAGCTCATCTCATGTCCCACCTGCTTGCCAGGCTGGTGAACCAGCAGGATGGGGACTCGGCCCTGCAGGGGAGTGGGGCTCAGCCTGGATCCAGGAACCAGGACCTCACTCCTCATACGGTTCAGCTCCTATGAGGAGTAGAAAATGCTAGAGGTAAGAAAGCTTATCTGTGCTTTCAGATTTAAACGGGAATCTTGGAGCCTATTTTAACATCATTTTGTGTATAAGTGACTAATAGTGACAACAATTTTTCAAATTAAATCAGAAATGTAATCTGAGCCTGTCAGTGTCAAAAACATGCACTTTTAGTGGATGAACATTGACAGGGTGCTATTGCAGCCTGTTTCGCAGCTGCTGGTTGTAGCACTCTCACTCAATACTGGACCAATTTCAAAAATTATTGTTCCCATTTGTCACTAAGACACAAATTTATAGGAAAGTAGGGTCCAGGATCAAAAATCCCAAAGTTTCCCTTTAACATAAGATGTTAGAAAGGAGAAAGTCAGTAAAAAAAAGGCACATAAAGTGTGAAAAATATCAGTAAGTGAGAATTCCATGTTGTGATACCTGCTCTGATATTTTGTTATCAGTGACATTGTTGCGGACAGACTGCTCCCACAGGAAACTCTGACAGCAGTGTTCCGGTACGCCTCGCAACATCAGCTCCCTCCTCTTCTCCTCGTCCACTTCTGAATGAAACACAGCACACACACAGAATGCTCCTGTATGATCAGCGTCAATGTTATGTCTTAAGTCTCTAAGAAAACATGAGTCAGGAGGAAAAATTGCCACACAGCCAATCCTCTCATTTATCTAAAATTTGAAATGAATGCAGATTTTAAGTGTCAGGCGAGCTTGATCGCTGAAATTGAATTGATCGCTGATTAATTAAAAAGGCATTCTGCTGTAACAGAACCATGCTGTGACAGCCCCTCACACATATAACTCATATATGACGCACCTAAAATTTATGAAGGTGTCGTGACTTTTAGCTTGATGAGCAGACAGTTTCGCACAGCAAAAACTGTATACTCTGTGAACAAAAGATAATGGAACAAAGCAGGACATCATCCATGCTTACTTTGTTTCACAATAGTAACTGGCCCATATGTGGCCGATGCTGTTCAGTCCCTCCAGTTATTCTCATGTGCTACAAAGAAAGTTCAAGAGATTGCATAGGTTTTCAAATAAGTACTAAAGCTCACAATACTAAATATTTCAATTTGAAATTATCCTGATAGTTTTTTTTTTCATGTACAACATGAAGATACTGCAGCTCCTTCAGATGAGCAGATGTTCTTTATAGAGATGTGAGTTGATCTTGGGGTTTGACCAAACTAGTTTGGTGAATGAGAAAATTGTGACACTTTCCAGTATTAGAAAATCAATACAAGTCTTTTTTCCGTCAGTTCTTTTCTGTGAATCAGGTCCAATATAAAGATTGATATATCCTGATTTAGTTGAAGAGTGGGTAAACATTCTGCAAATAAAAAGCTGGAAAACAGACTGACATTTACTCTACAAATCATCCTGGGCTAATAATAATAAAAAAATTAAAAATAAAAAAAAAAAAACAGGTCTACTATAAAAAGACTTGTTCCGAGTTTTACAACATTAACCATATAACTCCATAAACTTCTTACATGAAATAGGCCTCCAAGGCCTGAATTCCTCTCATGTGAAGAATAAAAATAAATGGCATGAGTAATTTACAAATACTAGCAGCCAGTAAGGTTGCAAAGCCATTTAATATGCAGGAAAGCATGACGTTGTAAAGTTATTAAGCCCCAGTGTGTGTCAGTCAGTGAGCAGTTCTGTTAAGAAAAAAAAAACAAACTGTGAACATCTCTCATGAAACTAGTGACACCAAGGTGTGAGGATAAATAACCCTGGTGTAGGCTTTATTATTTTGGCTGTTATGGCTGCAGATACTGATCAGGATACTTGCAAATACTAACAGGCAGTATCTTATGCAAGGTTTTGGATATGGGTGTTCCAGTTGGCAAAACACAAGATTCCTTTTGAGATGAAGCAATGAAATCCTGACTATTATACTATTAATATCGTGCCAAGCACAGCAAAAATATTAGCAACCAGTGAAATAACACTATTGTAAACTAGAAATGTGCAAAATGAGAAAAGCTTGACAGTGATGGGATTGACAGATTGTTAAAAACTGGAAATATGAGGCCCAGTTTGAAAGTAACCCCTGTTATCTCTGATGTTCCACCCCATAATCAATGAATCAGCTGTTGTCTGTCACTGAGGGTGTTTTTGGAGTACAGGGTCCTGCCAGGATTCGAACCTGGAACATCTGCATGGCCAAGCAGAGCCCCCCCTGGAGCACAGAACCAGATGTGTACTCAGTGAAACAGCCTCAGGACCAGAAACAACAGACTCATTCTGAGCTCAACTTCAGATATCTCTTATGTTATATATGAAAACAATGACCAAATCAAGTCTGTACAATGTATGACATACATGTACAGTACAACTTGCCCCTGCTAAGTGCACATAACTACAATATAACAGCATGAGAAAACGCATTATTATATAAGAACATATGACCAAGTCTTGTCCTGAGAACCGACTGTATCTGTAAACTAACTGCCCACTCCTGCACTGTTTGTCTGGTAGGTCAGATTTTACCTTGTGCCTGCTTTACACAGGGCAAAGCTTTAACCTTCTTAGTTGGTAAAGTCAGCCTGGGGTCATCTACAGTCAGTCCAAGCACTGTGCCACAGGGGAGCTCTCCAGTTGAATAAATGCCTGGATGAATTACACAGTCATGGTTAGATACACACCCACACACAAACACACAAAACCAAATGCAACAGGAAGCACAAGGAGACAAACTATATATATATTTTTTGATTAACACAGAAATAGAAATAAAATAAACCTTTCAGTATATTAAAGACATCAGCTTGTTGTTGATGCAGAATCATCTTGCTCTCGTCTTTGCAGTGCTCAGGCCACCAGAGGGAAGAGGGCTGGGATTTGTTCATTTCCTTAAAGAAGAAAAACATAAAACATAGTTATTTAATGTCAAATGCAAATATATTTCAGAGTATCCCAACTTCTGATTATTTGATAAAACCATAATTCTTACATCGCAGTCCGTAGCAGCATACAGAGTTTCTGCCAGCACGGAATGGGACTGTGGTCCAATCAGACGATAGCGTACAATCTCCATTGTGAGATCACTGCAACAGATCCAAGAGTGAAACCCAAAATTAGCAAATTAAAAGAATTCACGTCACCATTTCCACGAAAAATGCTTAATCCAAGCCACAATGTTCTCTGTCTGAATTTTAATCAAATTTAGAAACTACACAAACTTTATAACTATTCCAGTTGAGCTGGACTTCCAGGTCACTGGGGTGGTTGGAGATCTGGTTCCATCTCCCAGGATCTTCTTGGCTGGGGGTCCGCTGGCATCCTTACGGCTCCGCTTCCTCTTAGTTCCAGTTATTTGCTTTGCCTCGGGGGTCTCTTCAGGCTTTGGCTCCGATTCTACGGTGGGGGCGACCTCTGCAGGCGTTACAACCGGCACAACTGGAGGAACTACAGCCTCACAACACTGGCACACACTTTGTAGCTCAGGGAGAAGGTCCTGGAAGGAAGAACACAGTTTCTGGAGTTAACATTCCTGCTGACACCCTCTCTCTTAATGGCAAATGTCAGCCCTACTAAAATTTAACCTTTCACACAAAACTTATTTACTTTTTGTATAATAACACTGTCCATCCCAATAATATACAACTGTCAAACAACTGTCTCAAACTCAACATACCTGTTTAAGAGTGGGATGAGCCCAGATCCACAGCTGCCTGTGAGATGAGCCCTGTGTTCGGGGTCTCCAGAGGAAGGTGACAGGACCCAGGGGCTGCGAGGGGTACTGTCCCGGTCTGTACACCACCACGCTGCCCTGTCTTCGCCCTGACAGACACAATGCTGCAGCGAATGTAGGACCGGCCTCCTTGCTTGTCAGCTGTGACAGAGAAGCCAGCAGCTCGTGTTCCTCTCCCTGTAGCTCGATGCAGCAGTAGTAAGAAAGGTCCTGAGTGGAAAGAACCAGAAAGGTTAAGCTGATTTTTACTTAACAGTGACATCACCTTAATTATATTCTAAATGAGTGAAGTAAATAAAAACACATTCCCATTCTGTGAGGGTCTATACCTGCAGAAGGCAATGGCTGCTCATGGCTCTGTAACAGGGACGATAGCATTTGTATGTGGGTCTGTCCCCGAGGCAGTAGCCCCACTTTTTCACCATGTGGAAGCGCTTGGCGTGCCAAATGTGTGTCTCAAGCCACACGTTCTTTCTCTGGCGGCGGTTGAACTCCAGCAGCAGATTTCCATGCCGGCGGCGGGCCTTGCGGCTCTTGTTCTTTGCCTGTTCCTTCTTCTTCTTGGAGCCGGCCTGGAGGCTTTTCTCTCGCTGGAGGCGAAAGTCAACAGAAATGTCATAGAACATCAGAATGTGACAGTGATATTTCAGTGTGTGTGTGGAGTGTGTCTAAAGGAGCACACTTCTTCATTCAGGCACTCAGTGAATAACAAAGACTGAAAACAGCATGACGATGCTAAAAGGAAACTCTTCCTGAACGTTACCATTCTGTTGGCCACTTCTCTCAGCCTGCAAGGAAGACGCTTGGTGTTGTGGCTCATGGCTCGTCTCCTCATGTGTTTGGGCAAGGCTCCGAACACATGACAGCTGCCCGTTGTCTTGGTGACTGCTTTCAGCATGGCACTGACCTCTGCTGCCCTGGCCCTGGCAAAAGCTCCAGCTGGAGAGTTGGGAGTAGAAGAGAAAGGTGGAGGCACTGAACTTTTAGATGTTGTCAGTATGGCTGTACAAGTATGTCAAGTGAGTCATTTTCAGTATGTGTCTGTAGTAGTAGGTCACCGTCTTTACCAGTAATGTATTTGGGCATCTCCTTGGCGTAGCCTCCACCATCTTTGTGGTGCCCGCGAACCCATCCACCCTGATGGTGAGAGCTCCTCGGCCTTTCTGTTGATGGATGGTTATCAGACTGACCATCACCACCTCTACCTTTGGAAAAATAATTATTTTGTCAGTTTACAAGCAAAAATAAGCAGTTTTGACAAATTTAAGAAAAATATTCTGATAATAAAGTCAAATCAAATCAAAGCACTGTAGTACATAACAATAGTAAAGGTAATCTCTTTCCTTGCTTGTCCTGCATCCTCAGGGATGTTTAGTGTAACATTGGAACTGACAATGATGCTTAGTTGAAAAATACTGGTGGTGCTTTTGTTGTTGAAAATTAACTACCAACTGGATTAAATCACAGTCAGGGAAATGTTGTGACTGGCAGGGTGCAGAATGAAAACTGCTGACCTCTGTGAAATGCTGACAATGCAGCTGCAAGAGGAGACGAGGTTATGGACAGAAAGAGCCGTGAACAGAGAACATACAGTATCGCAGGAACAAAATAACAGAACATATTATATAACGTCGAACAGAAAAGACAGAATAACATTACTGGTGGTCGGCGTGTTTCCTCCGTTCTCCACATTCAGGGCAGAGGTGGATGAATACTGCACACTGGCTGGCTGGTTTCTCATCTTCTTCTGCCGCATTTTAACTTTTGCAGAGGACATTTTCTGTCGAAAACAAGAAGGCACCTCTCAGACACCCTGTCTTTCTTTCTTGCTTGCTTGCTTGATGCTAACTTACGGTGACTCTTCAAACATCGTCATGACCTGCAAACATGTCACTAACTGCTAGCTACCTAGCTGGCTACGCTACTTGTTAGTTTATTTAACAAAAACACAAATAAAATACGTCTACACCATATGTGCAAAAGAATTACATATCATAGAGTTACCTCAAGGTTCCCCAGTATGACTTTATGTCAGAAATGTAGTTTCAAGTGTAGACGCCCTCTCTTTTTCAAGCTAGCTGGCATGTGAGTTTTTCCTCACACGTTGTCTGGCGTGATGTTTGCTTCCGGGTGGTGTTCATGGGATTTGTAGTGTATCGGCGCAACAAAAAGTTATAATGACAACCAATATCATTTATTTTGGAATACTATATTGTTTTTTAAAACTACTTAATCTTCTTGTTTTATGATACATTTATATGCACTCAAACTAAGGGGAAAACGCCAAATAAAAATATTTCCTGCGCGCCTACATGGTGATGTACGGTAATGCACCTCTGACGTTTTGCGTAATGACCATCCAGTGATCCTTCTTCCTCCTGCTTGCAGCTCACAGTTGCCAAACTTCTGTCATTCACCTGGTTCGATTAGATACATTGTCAACAAAATGGCTGCATTGATCAGGAGGATTATCAGCACAACAAAAGCTCCTGCTGCTATCGGCCCGTACAGGTGAGAAAGAGCTGTAAGGTCGGACCATCAGGCTGAAACTGAGGTTTAAGTTAAAAGCTGGCACACAGCTGACGGCTGTCAAACAAACAGCTGCCAAACAGTTAGACCACATGTAAAGAGTAATGACTGTTGGGAAGATGTGTTAGAGTTGTTAGGGCCATTACCATTCTCTTAGTTTGTTTGTTTCATTGCCCTTGGAATAGCAATGCTCTGTCCATTAGCTCTGGCTGGAGGTGGAACAGTGGTCACTCGTGCATTTAAGAGCAAAGTGCACATTTTTGGATTGCACTTTAAACTGTGTAAACAATTGAAAAGGATAAACTATTAAAATCAACCACGTCTGCGCACACACTTTTGTGTTTTCTGAATACGGATTCCTCTTAATGAAGTTTATTATGACTTTGCATCATAATGTTTGGACAAATTATACAATTTCAGTGTGGCCACTCGCTGACAGTATATTATGTATTTCACCCTCAACGTGTTAATGAATTTTTAAAGTGAAAAAAATTGTCTATGTAACAAAAGATAACCAGGCAACTCATTATTTTAATCTTTAAAATCCCCCATTTGACCATCTAGGATTACAGCAATAGCAGTAGTTGTGAAACTACATGAACTTTGGGATTTCATAAGAGAAAAGCAAGTCATGTAAAATATGTATTATACATAGTTAGATACACATACAAATACATTCTTATCATTCCATTTTAATAATTACTTTGTAAAATTTCTGCATTTACCATCTTCTCTCCTTCTGTAGTAGAAAACGCAAGAGATGACTTGAAAACTTCACATTTTTTTCTAAAAGCTCACTTCCTACAATCCTGTGTAGCTGATTCTTTGTTCCTGTTTTGCGTCTCCCAGCCAGGCAGTGGTGGTTGATCGGACCATGTACATCTCAGGACAGCTGGGGATGGATCCTACCAGTGGGCAGTTGGTGGAAGGTGGCGTCCAGGCTCAAACCAGACAGGTGACCCACCACCAACCACACTCCCATCATTCATTCATAAACTGTGGGCATTATAAAATTGGAAATCATCCTAAATGTTATTATGTGTTTATAATAAAGTTGCTCCGTATTGAAGAGTTTTATGTGGTAGTTTGCTTCAATTGATTCTGTTTGGTACATTAACTGTTCTTTCTCGATTCTCTCATATCCCATCCATTAAAAGATTATGAATAATCATCTGATCTCTTTTATTAGCAAATCAAAATAAATGACTAAAGAACACATTGAACCATGCTGACTGTGGCTCCTAAACTCTCCTTTAATCTCCTCAGGCTCTTGTGAATATGGGCGAAATCCTTAAAGCAGCTGGGTGCGGTTATGAGAATGGTGAGGAGAAACTATAGCTGTATCTGAAAAGTCACACATTTTGCATGAATTTAGAAGTTCATGTGCAGAGGCGTCTTTTACTCACACATTTTGTCATTGTTTTCTGCAGTTGTCAAAACCACAGTGCTCTTAGCTGACATGAACGACTTCACCAACGTCAACGACGTTTACAAGCAATGTAAGTAGGATTGATTTACTTATTAATATGATTTCCTCATCTGCTACTTCTCCTTTCTACTGAGTCATGGTAAAACCTTCACCATGATGAAACCTTTGCGAATCAAGCAAAGGTCCATCACTTGCATCTTGCAATATAGACTTTGCCACTAGGTGTCAGCACAGTCCAGAGAACCTGCATTATCCAGGCCAACATGATGGTTGCTGAATATATGACGTTTCACTTGTTTGGCTTGTATGGACGCAGTAAGTGCCTGATGTCTGGCTTTTTCCATACTGGCCTTATTTTTCACACAACTACTTGGTCAGTTGTTTTGAGTGCTTGTCTATTGCTATATATTATTTATTCTGTTCACTTGGTGTGTCTTTACATTTGAGTATGAGCACTATATTATCTAATGTCATTTTTGAATTTGCCCTTTTCCTCATATTGTAAATGTACTCAGCAGAGAACAGAGTAAGCACAGACAGAAGTATGAAAACAAATGATCAGAAGCACAGGTGATTTTGTCACCATACTGGTAGTGTCTCCTGAAGTGTGCTGAGTCACCAAGCAGAGTGAAACCTGAGCTGCTGCTGCCAGTGGATTAAGTCCTCAACTAAATGTCATCCAACATCTGATGCCTGTAACTCTAAACAATGCCTGAAAATGTCAATATGGAGAGTATCGTATTCATTCACATGCACCATATTCACTCAATATCAGTTTTATGTGAGGAAAAAGAATTTCAACAGGAGCAGTTCTACACTGTCGGGGCTCTTGGAGGGAAAAAGGGAGTAAAAAGAGGGGGGAAAAAAAGCTTTCATCTATGGGTAGGGTGTGGCATAAAAAACCAGGCACAGAAGAAGATTATGTACTACCATTAGCATTTTTAAGACCCTGAACACCACCACAGGTGTTTTCACTTATTCTAATTAGACTTCTGATCCAGTTGAAGTTTGGCGGAGCGATGATGGAATCACATTAGGTCACCAAACTTCATGAACAAATAAGAATAATAAGTGTAACGCTCTCCTGCCTGTAACAGGTTCAACAAATTTAATGGACGGATCAGAGACATGTCAATCAAGTTTGGTCTGCACACGCCCTCTAACTCTGAAAACATTCAATAAAGCAAATAAAGAAGTGAAAACACTTGTGTGAGTGTATCAACAGTGTTCAAGGCCTCTTTTTATAGCATTATATTTTCCAGACTTCTCCTGACAGTCCAAGAATGTGGATGTTTTGAGTTTTCTATTAATGAAGTTTGAGTTTGTGTAGGTGGTATTATTTTCCATTTTTGCCATGCCCCAATTTTAACTACCTAATAATGGTGTACAGTATGTATTAAATGACAAGTGTTACAGTACACTGTGCTTGCAGAGAAATAAATATACTTTTATGTTTTATAATGTGAAATATTACAATATGTGTGTCAGTGAAACTGAGACTTTGGAAAGCATTGGCCAATTAAAACTCACAAACAAAGCGAAATATTTTCCCATGGGTTTGATATTTAGATTTTCGCTTGTGTTTACCCATGCTGTCAGCGTTTACCAAAAAGCACCTCATTTCCAATGCACAAGAGGATTTTTCTTAATAAAGGCCGCCCTGACACTTGATGTTTAGAACAACAAACACAAAAGCTTTCATAAACTGGATTTAGGCCACATAACAAAAGATCTTTTCACAAGAAACATGTCATAGCAGGAAAGCATGGGTGTAACTAATAAGACTAATGATTGCTTGTGCAGGCTGACTGGGACAATGGGACAGAGCTTTAATTAGTGTTATTAGTTACACCTGTGCTTTCGTTGCTGTGACAGTCAAAGTATCTGCTGTGAAAATGGTTTGATTTATGTCAGTCAGTGACAGAAAGTTGTAATATGAACATTTAGTGTGAGCATGTTGACTGGTCAGTGTCTGATCTGTCTTTTTTTTTTTTTTTTAGTGAAACACCAAGATTGACTTTATGTTGAGTCAAATCAGAAAACAAACCTTTCTACACTATTGTGTGCATGTCAGACTGTAGTTTGTCACTCAGCGTGTTTGTCGACAGACCAGTTGTGGGACTTCACCACATTTAGTCCACGTGTCAGTTTCATTCAACCTAAGCGTGTTGAAATACGTGTCTGTTGTTCTGATATTTCATGTGCCGTTTTCTTTAGTCTTCAGCACCAACTTCCCAGCCAGAGCTGCCTACCAGGTTGCCGCTCTTCCCAGAGTGAGTATTTGATGAAGATTTATACTCTTCGCCACTGGTTCTCCACTGGATTGAATCAAACAAAAAGCTACCATCCTCCAATATTCTCTCTGTTTCTCTAGGGTGGGCTGGTTGAGATTGAAGCAGTTGCTGTTGTGGGCCCTGTGACCGATGCTTCCTAACAAGAACATCTATCAAACAATAAAACCTTTTGAAAACTCATTATCACTGAAAAATATGATCCTTGATTTGTAGACCAAGCAAGCATTTATCAAATAAAACTCCTGTATAGCACTAATCATTTTTATTATAGATGTTTCACCTTTTGATAAGATATTTAGTGATTTAGTGTTGTCAAACATGTCGACCAGGTCACCGTGCAGACGACCAGCACTCAGGGCACTTTCTCTTCCTTCATTAACATTGATGAGACACGTTTGGAGACAACAATGCGTTTTAAATTCCCTCTGTTCACATTTCACTTACAATAGCTGAAAAGTATCTAAGCTTGTTTGCTGCATTGAATTACACTGTCAGCCTGTGTTGTCACCAGACATACCCATGACAGTGTATCCCCTCATTATGCCAGATGATGGACGATCAAATATAACTCAATAATAAATGTTTTAATTTACTTAAATGGAGATTTGTTTCTTTGATCTCAACAAAGCTATGTATAGATGAATACTGTGATGACTTTGCGCTATGTGTCTTCTTCACTTGGTGATTGGTCCTTATACAGTTTTACTTATATATTTGGTGTCTGTTGATGCAGGATGGAAACCCATTCACCCATGAGGACAGTATGGGTTATATGCCAGATCATAATCCTTGTAGCACATTTTTATCCGATGTGGATATTCCTCCACTGATCTTCAGTTCTGTGTTATTGCATTCATTACACCCACAAGCAGAGATGGTGATCGCCGCCTCTCCTCTCGAATGGATGCAGATGGATATTCAGTGTGAGAACAGTGTCTCCCCAGGGGCTTAGTGAGGAATTAGATCTATCTTGTTTCATCTAATCCCCTCTTGTTTTTATTGTTTTTTTTATTTTATTGAGTGCAGGTTAAGTAATTAACACACGGTACAGTACAAGGAAAACTAATCCCCTCTTGTAAAACATGTAGTTCTCTATATTGTGTCTAATCACCTTATTTTGACATATTTTTGGCTTAGTGAGTGATTGCACGTTATTTGGCATCTTCCACCCCTTACATATTGTTCTTGTGTTAAGCAAGCATCCCATTATTGTTTTGTATATATTTTCTCAGCATGACATATATATACTGTGTCATTTCCTGCCTTTCTCTACTTCTAGAGACACGTTAGCATAATGCTTTTGATGGTGCCTGAGGAAGATCGGCAGGTTTGAAACATGTTGCCATCCAGAGTAGCTGCTGATCCAAGATGTTTAATTGTTCTTCATGCCGTTTGGTGCATGTTTTCACGCATTTTAACATCTCTCACTTTTTTGCATCTGATGCCTCTCTTCCTTTTTTGAAATAGATTATAGATTGGAGAAGTCGTTCTCAGACCATTGTTTTAATCATGTTTGACATGCGCTGTGAGTACAGAGAGTACACCAAAGATCCATTTCATTGATTTGGCTTAAAATTGAACTCAACAGAAAAAAGACTTAACACATACCTCATTAAATACAGCTGATTTCAATGTTGATTCAGTAACTCCTGTTTGGATAAATGTGTGACTTAATCTTTGAAATCAACTACTGTTCTTCTGTGTTGTAGATAAACCTTCACACTGCTTATCTATTTTAAATATCCATTATCCAGCACATCCATATTTTCTCTGAGATTGCTGGTCCTGAGGCAGCTCTCATGCAGAGTATTAAGCTATTCTAAATGACATGCGGTCGAGCCTGGGCACGTTTGGTGCACATAATAACATTATTAATGTGAATTGCTAGAGAATACTTTCCCAGTTTCTGTTGAGAGTGAGCAGACAGCAAAATATCACAGTGTAGTGGACAGATATGAAAATGAATCTAAAATGAATCTGCCTGTGTTAGTTATGATGATATATCAGTTTCAAAAGTTGTGGCTCTAAAGACCATATGATGAAAAACACAGCTTTTGTTTTTATATTTTAAAGGCCACTTACATTATCCTATGGTAGCTGGACCATGTTGGATTTTTTTATGTGTGCATGCTCCTTTAAATATGAAATGTATTGGAGATAGATGGTGGTTGCCATACGCTAAAACATGGCCTCCTTAAATAAAAAAAAAAAAAAAAACAAAACAAAACACATGTATTAGTGAGTAAAACTTTATTCTGTACACTAGGTTAGCAGAATCATAGACAAGGCTCAGAAAGTGAATATATATTACAGAGGAAAAAAACATGAAAACAGATAACAGACATCAAAAGATTTTTTTGTTCCCGCAACATCCATCTCATCACACACTTACACAAGATTTTTTTTTGCTCTTTTTAAACACAGCATGTAGAACTAATGATAAATTATAAATCATTTCCACTAGGTGATCTCTTACTGTGCTATGCGTGTACGCACTTAATGCACTCAAACCAAAACCAATGTGCATATGACGTCAACACTGCCAGGCTCCACGGTGTCTTTAAATCTAGCCTGAAACGCATTGATTCTCAGTAAGATCATTTCATGAACATCTGCCAGCTACAGTGCAGCTGCACAAAATGGCTTCATGGAACAGCAAGATGACATGTCGGTGAAGAAAACTTGGATCATCTGCATCCTCAACCTGGCTATGGTTCATCACATTATTACTAATCTTCTGCAAATCAATATAATCATCTGCATTTTTTTGTTTTAATTCCTCAAACACATCCTCAAAACATAAAAACACATTTTATTCATCATTTAACCATGGAAACCAACACAGGGATTTTGAAGAGAAAAAAAAAAAAACGTGAAGAAAACATGGATTTGACCTACAGTAGTGCTTTATCAGTATTACACTGTACACTCTGTTACTCAACACTTAGTACTGTCATTCCTATTAAATAAATCAACCTTATTAGAAAGGCTGCTCTTAAGATATTGTGTAAACACCAAAATGAAGACGTGGTATTATGGCAGAATTTACACTAAAACTTCTACGTCATAGTTGTGATCTTTTAAAATTGTGTCTTTCATTCACCCAGTTTGGTGTGTCTGTTTCCTCGAGGTCTTTACATCGTTTCATTCACAGTTGTGTTTGGCTTGTATTCCTCACAGAAGCAGCTACTTTAAATAGTTAAGGATTTTTTTCTGCAAGCATCCTCGACTACACTTCAGCACACTGCCGCTCTAGTCTCTGATGAGTTAACAATCTCTACAGAAAGAGTTCACAGATTTCACAGAGTATTGCACCCACTTGTCTCATGTTACCTGTCCTATGTGTTTTCATAGTACTTTCAGTACAAATGCCTACATGTGCAGTATGTGGCTCCAGGCACTTTAAGGTCTCAGTAGAAAAAACTAATCGTAAAGTTTATATTTACAAATGTAGGAAAAATCCCGATCTTTCCTAAATTACATGTTAAGGCACCGTGCATATTAATGTATGTGGTGTATGGTTTGGTGAGAGCTGATAAGACATTACTGAAAATGTAGTGTTTGTTTTTGTTGCTTTGTCATGTATTTCCTCCAGTTGCCTTTATATTGGTAGCTTTGGGTTTTTGTTTGTTATTTCGGTGAAACTCTTCTGCCTGGAAGAGGACAAAGAACAGAGAGAGACATTATACATCCATTGTTCATAGTGAGTAGTCAGTGTTTAATTGCATTAGGTTTCTCAGCACTATCAAAGATCATATCACTTTTTTTTAGCATCAAAATTCACCTCTTTATTCTATGCACCCAGTTTTTACTAAAAAATATATTGTCAATGGGTAACGTGTCTTCATAGCAGTATAGACAGTATGAATCTGGGTGCCTTTGAATGTAATTGAACTATTTCAAATGTAAAGTAAAGGAAAGTGAAACTGATCCTGCAGTGTTGCATTGGGTTGAAGTGTGGTTTGTGGTTGTGCTCTTACCAACTCAGTCCTCCTTTTTGGCTTTCTCGCTCTCTGTTCCCAGAGAAGAAAAGAAGAAGAAGAAGAAGAAAAAGAATACATTACATTTTCATTCACAAAAAGAGAGATCCTAGTCCGTCATGATGAGCCTGTTTGACATATGTGTTTACTATCATCAGACTAGTGCTGTCACAACACCCCACAGAGGAGAAGTAGCTGGCTAGCATACCTTCTTGACCACATCTGTTTCTGCTGAACTGGTTTACTAGTGATTTACTAGGCCTCTGAACACACTCACACACACACACACATGCACACATGCACACATGCACACACATATACTATACAGTATGGTTATTGGTCTGGCACAGCTAAAGCCCCCAGAGAAAAAGTCTCATAAAAGTTATGCAATATGTCTCACATCAGGCCATTTCTACACGTGCTGCCTGGAGGGGCGTCTCTGCCCTAAAAGTACAACGTGTTCTCTTTGAGTCAAGAGTGGGGTGCTGGCTGAACTGAAAACTATGATCTCTGTCTTACACAAAGCAACTGACCACTGGAGGCACATTTCATTTCATAGTAGTACATGGTGTACACATGGGGTATTTCCTAGATTTTAACCAGAGGACTGTATGCTTTGTAATGGAAAGGTGCAAAATTCCACATATGGTGGTCAAGCATGTTAAACACTGCTGCTATATGTGTTTAACTGTTAAAGATTTATTAGTTTCAGTAACAAGATAACACAGTTTCCAGTACATGGCATCATTACAACATGTTCTAAATGAGATAAAAATGGATGCAACAGTGTAAAAGTGCATGAGAATCATACAGAGTAATCTCAAGCACATTACAATTGACTGAATTTCTCTTTAAAATAAGCCTTTACTTCTAGTATTTCTATTAATTTGCATGATGGTTGGAATCTGGTCAGACTCGTAGATCATTTACGTTGTCTTATGTAATTCGAAGCAGCAGAGCATGATTATTCTGCAGGCAGTTAACAATAGAGCACAATGAGAGAGAGTTGCGTGACTGGAGCTGTTGTGCTGACAACATGCTCCTGCTATAATCGACACACTCAAGACAAGCTTTCAGTATGTGTGCCTGCTTTCTATTTCTCACACTGCCTTATCTGTTCAGCCTCACAGCCCAACAATATCCTGTTCATCCTGTCAGCTCCAACCAATCGCAGGAGCACAGACAGGAACCTATATGACGGCTTGTTCGCAGTGTGTTTGACGTCTTTAGCCATCTGTGTGTTGGATACCTGCTTAGTAACCAATGCCAGCACCTTTGAGGGGGTAAGGTTGTAAAACTTTGTCCTCTGGGAACAATCTTACTTAGGTCATCTGTGGTAAGAAGATTGATTGGCTTTTCTGACATGTGAAGGACCATTAATTGTTTACTTGGATGTAAACAAGATCTTCTTATCTGAGTCTTTTCTCACCAAGTATTTGCTCTTCTCATCTGCTCACCTCTTTCTGCTTGTATGCACATGCTTAGTGCTGAACACATGTTTGCATAGATCTCTCAGCTATTTCAGCCAGTGGCAATGCTGCAGTGCTTGACCTCCTCCCCAAAAGTCTGTCAGAATATGTTATTCATACCTGATCAAGCAGGTTATAACATGGTATGACGTCTTGAAGTAAATGTTAGCCTGACAGGTTTGTCAGGACACCATGCTGAGTTAAATTGAGTAAATTACTGAGCCAGAAAACCTGTCATGAAATCACTCAAGACATATTCTCCATAACAATGGTGGCCATCATCCACTGGAATCCTACTGTTGTCACCCTACAGCTGTTTCATTCTGGAGGAAATGTGACCACAGTGTGTAAATAGATAAATACATATATATGTGTGAATTCTGTTCTGGGAGATCTTTCTACTTTTTAATAATTGAGATAGAGAGATGACTAAAAAGGCGAGGCAAGATGTTTCTTTGTGCGAATATGCCAAAAAAAAAAGTAAATATCTGACAAGATAAGAGAAAGTAACATTGACCTAACCTTCAGGGGCTGGATCAGCGGCCACTGGGGCTGCAGTGTCCGCCACTGACTCTGAGGTCACAGTTGCTGGTGGAGTTGTTTCTGGGGCTTCTGAAATCACTGGTGTGGATGCTGGAGCCTCTGCCTGCTGGACTGGCTCTGGTGCTGCCTCTGTAGGGCAGGGAGTTTCCGCTGGAGGGGCAGCCTCAGCGGGAGCCGCAGCAGGTTCTGCAGCAGGCTGAGACTCAGCTTGGGCTTCAGCTGCAGATAATGGAGGCATTTCTGGAATAGTTGCCACAGCAATCACTGTATCTATTACAGGCTCAGCAGCCGCAACGGGTGCCGAGGATTCAGCTGGTGCTGAGACTTCACTTGGTACTGGAGCCTCAGCTGGTACAACTACAGCTTCAACTGGTGCTACAGCTTCACTTGGTGCTGCAGCCTCACTTGGAGCTGGAGATTCAGCTGGCACTGCTGGGGCAGTAACTGCTGCAGCATTGTCAGTTGGAGCCTCTGCTTCCACAGGAGCAGCCACTTCAGCAGCTACTGCTTCCTCCACAACTGCTGGGGCCTCTGCAGACTCTGCTACAGGAAGCTCAACAGCAGGGGTGGCAACTTCAGGCACGGCCTCAGCTGGCACAGCAGCTGCCTCCTCAACAACAGCAGGGGCCTCAGCCTGCACTGGTACAACAGGTTCCACAGCAGGGGCCTCCTCTGTAGCCTCGACAATGGCTGTGACCTCAGAAGGAGCCTCAGCCACTATCGTTTCTACAGGGACAACTTCCTCCACAGGGGGTGGTGCCTCCACCACTACAGCAGCCTCGGGTTCAGTAGCGGCTTCTGCTGGAGCAGTGACTGAAGCTGGTTCTTCAGTGGCGACGGGTTCTGGCTGTGCTTCAGGAGCAGCCAGCAGGTCTTCCCCAGAGCCCAGATCCTCCTGGGCCTCCAGGGCCACTAACACAGCCTCGGCCTCATCATCAGCTCCTGGTTGAAGATCATCTGGTAAGGCACTCTGCACAGGCAGCTGCATCTGGTCCTCGATGGTTTCTGCATCTTCTGTGATGATGCCGTTTCTGACAGCTGTCAACACAGGGGTGAACAAAGACAAGCTTGATTAAGATTTACAACTGACAAGCATCATTCTGTTCAAATAGTGACATCCTGTTAATCTGTAACTTTAAATACATGGCAACAAAGAGCAACAAAAGAACTTTTAAGAAGATTCCTTATTTTACTGAGCTGGAAACATGGTGGGGGGTCAGAAAGTGTCCTTGAGCTAATCTATGAATTGAATAGTTTTGTTAATAAATGACCACATTTGTCAGGACAGCATTCTTATCAGTATTCATATAATACACCGGAACAAAGACATTCAATCATCCAAGATGTTAAGTGCTGTATTGCGAAGTGTTTTGTATGTCCTTTCTTGAATAAATGAATTGTATTTATTTATAAACTGATTGCAAAATGATAATCAGCGGAAAAATGTTCAATTTATAGATAAACTGTAAAAACAAAAAAAGAGATATTACATTAACATACACACACAACATCATATTGCTATGTGCATGTGGATGATCATTTATCAATATAAGGAAATTACTTAAACTCTCTTTTAGACCAAACAACATAACACTGAACCCATAAAACAGCAGAACTGTAGTTCAGCTCAACAGGGAATGCAGGAGAAACTGCAGGCATGAACAATAAGGCTCAGAGAATGCGTGCTAGAAGAAAACCTTTCATTTCCTTAGTTGAAAATATGATTTATTGAAACCTGTGTTTGTCTGAAGCCCTGAGGACACACAAGGCACTCTCAGAGGAAATAAAATACACGTGACTTTCAGCTTTGCTGCCTTTGGAGAGACACCCTACCTTTCTTTTCAAGCCCTGACCCATGTTCTTGTAACTGGGTGTGAACAAGCTATCAGCCCTTCGGCAAAACTACAGTAGATGAGGAACAATAGTTTGCTTGGATACTTCAACTAAAATGTCAGGAGCTGCAACACACATCTCAGTTACAGAAGTCACAACAGCCAGACAGAAACTTTCAGTCTGTTTTATCATTTCAAAAATAACTTTGTCGCAAAAACAGTGGGTGGACATTGTTCACAAATGAGACAAACCAGAAGGGTTCAGCTAGCTGAATGGGTGGATAGTTTGGAAGCTGCGGCTTCCTGATTTTATTTGTCTGTCAGAAGTGGTACAAAGAGCCAAGAGTGATGGGTGGAAGGGAATGTGACGGCCTGGCACCTCAAATGAAAATGAGGCAGTGGAAGAGAGAATGCAGCACAGAGTAGTATTTTGGTGCAGTGTAATATTTTTTCACAATTGAGTATAGAATTGTAAAAGTAGACATTGTTTTAAGTAGCTTTTTACAACCTCCATATTTCTCAAAACTGTGTTTTACTTTAAATGTTTAAAAGATTTAAAGCATTTTCAAGTTCTTTAAGTTTACTTCTCCTGTACACCAACACCAACTATCACAAAGAATGGAAAGCTGTTGTCTGCATTGTAGGCCAGAACCGCTGTTGAAAAGTGTGAATGTGTGTGTGTTTGGGTCGAGACAGAGACAGCCTTTCCAGGCATGGATGACTCGTGTGTCAACATGATTTACCAGCCAAAGATGACAGAGATCCCAGTCAAAACAGTGGCATGGCTGGCTAGGAGCACAGAGGGAGGGGGGGGAGGGGGACAGACAGGGGGCCCGGACAGGGGATGGGACCAGTGGTGGCTTGGATGGCATACAGCTGGTTTGTTAGACAGACTGTATACTGTATTATTTCAACCTCCACCCATTCAGCCACATTGGAGAAGCCTGCCTGGGCAAAGAGTACAATAACTGGTTTTCTTGTTGAGGTGATGTAAGACACTGGAAAAGGACCCGAGCTTCTACAGGTCATCATATAGCCGGTTGGCTGGAGGGACAATGCCCTGACACAGACATCACACAGTGACATAGTGGAAGATGGAAATGCTGTTACTGACAGGAAGTGCGTTTATGACAAAGTCCTGCCAAGTGTAATAAGTACATAACACATGTTTGCTTGTTCACTTGCTCGAAAATGATAATCAAGCTTTTCCTCATTCAAGTGTGCCAACTTGACTTGAGCATCAACAGTCACACACAAAGAGGAGCACTTTCTAACAAGGGCAATGACCGTCATGTCGCATGTACTGTATGAGGGGAGAGGCAGTGAGAACATACTGTACATGAAGCCGTGCCTGGCATGACACAGGCATGTGCCAATAGGTTGGACCCGTGAATGGACAATCAGTCTGTGTTTGGCCTCTCAGTAGGCATCTACACAGACTTGAACACAGAGTACACTTGCAAAGCCAAATAAACCAAGGCGATTACTCACCATGTCTCTCGTATATGGAGCATGACTACATGCTTAGATGCAAAACTGAGAGAGTAGCTTTGCTATCCAATGCAGAGGAATTTGAGAGTAGCCGGATAACGTGTGGGCACTTTTCAAAGAGGCATCAATCCTCTAGCCTTTCCTCTTTCTCCTATGCAATCCTGCACCTATTGTTTGTGAGCTGTAAATTCCTGGAGCGAATTTCAAACACTTAGATTGTAATCTCTGCATGCATGTTAAGGAATGCACCTAAGTGACTGACTTTTTTGAGAAATCTTTGCTTGAAAACTTTGGATGCATGAAGCATATGCACACTCTCTTTTAAAACATATCAGTTTGATCTTGTAGAAAAAAAATAAGCTATTTTTAGCACGTGAAAAATATCTTAAGTCACAAATTTGACTACTGAAGAGTGGCAGCAAACAGGTTGGGTTGCAACTCTTGCCTCAGGCTGAAAAAGGAGCTGCTAAACATTCCCAGCTGGCTTTCACACAGGGCTTCTGTAAGAATCAAATCATTTTTATTTGTACAGCCTAATATCACAACCTCAGGGGGCTTGCCTCAGTCCTAGCTAAAAGTTCTACTAATCTAGGTTCATCTAAATGCTCAATTAGCTTTATGGAATGAGGCAGTGAACAAAGCATGAGCACACGAGTCAACCCCCTCTCAGGTCTCATTTCATCAATAAATCATGTAATGCAGTTTACAGTTTTTGTCAACACATTGTCAGTAGATCTCAGGCAAAAAATAACAACCATGTTTCATCATTTATGAGAAAATGGCTGAACATGAATTATTCTGTCCATGAAGGTCCTGTACTGTGCTGTGCAGCAGAGTAGAGTGAGAAAGCACACAGTGTACCAGAACAGCCAGCAGTAGTCTTGACTGACTGAAAGTAACTTAGGACAACTACAGTCTCTATTTTTGAGAAAATGTATAGATAACAGGCTGAAAACACACACATAAATTACACTTTTCAACATTTAAACTACATGAATGATCACTACTTACCCACTGTGTCTCCATTGCTTTCCTCTGGCTTTGTGCCTGGTCTTTTCTCTTGATCAACAGTCTGTGCACTGGATGAGGAGCACCCCATGTTTGTAAAAGCTCAGATGAAGCAGATGAATGAAAAAAAAAAACTTGGAACCTATTGCAGGAGCGAGCACAAGTCCCACTGCTCTCTGTTAGCAAAGACAGAGAGTGTCTGGCAGTGAAAACATGGACAGCTAAGCTCTCTTCAGTTCCTAAGAGTAGCTGGGCACCATTATCTCCCCTTGTCTGTCTGTGTGTTCATGCATGGCCTGCTGCCCTCTTGCCCCAGACAACGATCTGTTGTGAGCAGCTAAGCAGTGCAGGCACTACTGCTGAATGTTCCCTGACTGCCTCCTGCTCACAGTTACACTATTCATACAGGGGGAGGAGGAGGCAAACATGTGTGCATGAAGAGTGTGTCCTCCCCTTCCTAGGAGTGTCCCCTCTGGAAGAGATCCACCACCTTGTGGTAACGTTTAGGGTAGCACATGTACCCAGCCCTTTATAGAGTGGTACTATTTTTGTAGTGTTTTTGAGGGTAAGTAGTTTGGATATGAATGAACAGCTTTCATTAAGTTCTGTCTGTTGTGATAGGTAAGGTACAATAAATGACTTTGTGATTGTTTAAATGTTACCTATAGTAATAATCACAAAGCCTAAAAAACAAAAGTGAAATTGTGAAATGTAAAATGTTTATTTGTCAATCTACTGTACAAAGACATGTTACTTTTATTTGGATTACATAACAAAGAACATTATATGCAAATATACATTGTGATGTATACAAAAGTGTATAAATAGCTTCAGTAGAAAGCATTGTGTTTGCATATGTTTTAGTGTAGCTTGTCAAGCAGGATTAAAGGGATCCTGTGACATGCTACGCCACAGTTCAGAGGAGGGAAGGACGAGTCTCAGCCTTTCATTTGTGCACAAGTTGATTCTCAAGTGTCTCCAGCTTCTTTGACATAGCTTCAAGTGGGCATGTTAAAGAAAGTAGCAGATCCAAATAAACACATAACCTACAGAGTTCTATAAACCAGGAGATACACTGATATTTAAAATAATATAATAGTATAATATAAGAGGAGAGTTACTCCAAAAAAAAGGGTTTTTCAAACCATCATCAGGAGCAGGTAGTGGTGTCAGGAAACAACAAAGAGTAAATGCCACGTGTGCCAGCTGATTGCTGCTCAGTTGCATCAGTTGGACTGATGATGTCACAGGTCTACACTGCTTGAAAGATGCAACATCAACACTTTAGTTCCTTAGATGCTTTTAGACCACTGTTCAAGGAAGACTTATATCTTTTAATGACAAAGTAAGATATCCCATTCTCAAAGAGGCATTTGCCATCTTACAAGTAGTGTAGGTCTGTGGCATCATCAGGCTGATTGGTGCAACTGGGCACCATCTAGCACACCTTGTATTTATTAGCTATTGTTTCCTCTAACTTCTCAAGATGACGGATTTTAAAGTGAAACCAAAAACTTGAAACTGCAACAATGCCTCAAGTTCTGTTTAGCACAGGCCTGTCCTATCTTCAAAAGATCTTATATTTAAATAACCACACACTTTGTGTCAGAATTAGGACTTTCTGAATGTATTGTTTCTTAAATCATAATACAAGATACACATCATTACTTACGTGTTTGACCCTTGCCGAATTTGTGCTTAAAATGTTTTCTTTAAAGGTGCAGTGTGTAGAATTTGGTGGCATCTAGTGTACCAAACAGACAAACCAAACACTGGCCCTTCCACATTTTTCAGGAGTTTCATGGCTACTGTAGGTTTTCTTACATGCCTGGAGGTGTGTGTGTGTGTGTGTGTGTGTGTGTGTGTGTGTGTGTGTGTGTGTGTGTGTGTGTGTGTGTGTGTGTGTTGGAGGGGGGTGGATCAAAGTAAACATACAGCAAATAGTTACAAGTCATGGACAGACAGGAATCTTTAAGAGCAATGACCACACCAGCATCTATGTGAATGTTTGTTTGGTGGCAACAAGCTAAGGTGCAGGACAAGATTTATGTTCATGTTTGAAAGTTAGATTAGAATGAAGGACTCTAACATGGGTTGTTGTCCAGAGTCTGTGGCTCTTGTGTTGTGTAGCAGGATGCTATCAGGCTCAGTGTGACCGGCTGCTCTGCCTATGATCGAACGCCACATTAACACTATATTCAAAGATTTGATTTGCTGTATTGAAATAAGGACCAGCTACGTAAGTTGATGATGGAACCATATTTCATTAAAATAAAGTAAAACTAGTGGGTACCATCATGAAATCAAAGAATTGAAAATATAATTTTCTCCCTTTTGGTTTCAGATTTTTTTTCTCAAAGGAGAAAAGGACAAGTGTTTTACAGAGCAGATATGTGTGCTGTAGCAGACAAAAAGGCAATTTAATTTCAGCTGGACTTTGAGTCAATATGTGCATATTACTGGTCTTACTAATCCATTACAGACACACACTGATTTAATTTCCATTTATTTCTGTCCTTGTGTCCTTGGTTCAGTTCTGGCAGCAGACTTTAGTTGCATATAATACATCAAACCCATCTCTCTCTCCTCATTTCCTGTCATCTCATTCTACTGCCCGTATCTAATAAAGGCATAAAATGCCCAAAACATTTTTATTTATTTATTTATTTTAAAGCACTTCAAAGTGCACAGCTGACACATGAAATCATTTTTGCCCTCATCAGCATTGTTGGTCACCTCTAAGCACAACACAGTCTGCCCTGAAAAAAAACATCCTTAAAAGCAAATGACCAGACGGAAAACTAAAATCACAGGAAGGATTTTAGCATAATGTTTTCCTGTTGATTTCAAACAGTTATAGCATAGTCATAGTCTATGCAGATCCACTGGTCTTTTATGATTACAGATGATCACCTTTGGAAGATACTTTGGCGAGGGTCCCTCTGCCTTAAATAACCAGAAAAGCATGAATATTAATGTGTCTCTGAGATAGACAGCTATTCAGAAAAGGATATTATTCTGTACCAGGTTCTTCAGTTTCTTGGTGACCTGGTCTTGAAACATTATCACGTTCTCACACTGGCACATGTTTTCATCAGATGGTTTGTCTGTGGGGAAAGAATTAATGAGATGAGAATTTTTTTTTTTTTTAACCTTTCTCTCTCAGCCTTTTTCTCACCCTATCTCTTCAAATCTTTCCCTGCAGGCTTCCCTTCCTGTCTCTGCCTGTAGAGAATGTAAACGTAAACGTGGATGAGATACAGTCAGAAATACTCAGTCACCACGCAGAGCAGCAGTGACTGATGACTTAGGTGATATAGACTAATGCACGGTGCTACTGCTCTGGTCCAATCAGTGATCATTATGGTAGCAGTAGGTGGCAGTGATGCACCATTGTAATGGAATAAAGTGTTGGAAACTACATTTTCAAGAAACTGGCCTGTAAGGAAACCGTACTTTACCTGTTGATCTGATATTCTTTGACATTTTAACAAAGAGCGCTTTCCCACCATTTGGAAAACCCTGTTTGGCAAAGTGGTTCAGCCATGTGTAGAGTACCTTTACATATCGTAGATTTGAGCTTCTTAGTAATTTCCCCCATTTTCTCAAAGTCCTCAGCATAATAAAGGTGCTTCTCATCAGGTTCTGATGCTATTTCCCTCAGCTCCTGTTCAATGGCTTTGCCAACACCCAAGGCATAAATTGTGACCCCTGAAAGTTAAAAGAACACAGGATAATGACAGAAAACTGCTGCTAGAATGAACTGAATGAATATTTGAAATTAAAATTTTGATTATAAACTGCGGTGCATCTGGATGGTGAGATAACAAGTGTACCAGAGTTCTTTGCTTTATTAGCCCATTCGGAAACATCATCCTGTGATCTCCCATCAGTGAACACGATGCTCACACGCGGGGTGTTCAGCCTGGCACCTTCTTTGGCTGAAAAGCTGAGCTCAAACATGTGGCGTAAGGCTGAGCCAGTCATGGATCCTCTCCCCATGTACTCCATACGGGCAACAGCTCGCTTGATGTCCTGCGCTGCTGTGTACTGGTTCAGAGTGAACTCTGTGCGGACCTTGTTGGAGTACTGAAGAAGGCCAACATGTGTGCCTGTCTTGGAGATGTCCAGTGAGTCCACTATACCGTTTACAAACTGCTTTACTAGTTCAAAGTTGGCAGGGCCCAGACTCTTGGAGCCATCAATGACAAAAACTAGATCCATGACTCTATCACCACACTCTGGTTCTGCTGGAAACAAGAACATCAAATACATGTTTTACAACAAATAGTCCTTTTTACTGTAACTACTTTAGTGTAAGTGAAAGTTTAAAAGAAAGTGTCTCTATCAAAGCAGGTTGAGTCAATACATTTGCAACTCTTTCCATCCTCAGCCAGCATAGAATCCTTCAAAACATCTGCAGATGTAGGAGTCAGTGCCGGCACAGATCCAGACTTATGAGTTTAACAAGGATGAATATGATGTTGACAGTTTATTTATACAACACATTGTGGAGGTACTGAATTGTTCATGATTAAAATGATGAATAAATATTTGGCCACTGAATTTTTTATTCTCCATTGCAAGTATCTTATCCTCTGTCATCAATATCAAAAAGTGAAGTTTATTCCACAAGGAAAAGGCTACAAAACACGCAACACGTGTATAACTATCTGAGGGCATGAACACTCCATCATGGTAAACATAAATAGAATATTCCCCTTAATCTGGGGGGAGGGGAAATCTAGAGTTTTAGCAAGCACTTGGATTAAAACTGACCTCACAACCAGTTCAAAATGTATCCAAAATTATGTAACATCTAAATACCGGAATAGAGGACTGAAGCAGTTATGGCAATATTTTGCAGATGAAAGATTATACACTGAATTTTGTTGACTTCACCTCTTACAAATATCAACCCTATCTTTTGCTATGCTGCCATTTAATTTTACCTATTATATCAAATAAGGCAATTCTATTCTGTAGTAACTCACTGAACCATTGACTTTGAATATCCACGTCACACCCTTTGGTTGCAGTTTTCTAAATATCCATGACAATGATTGAGCTCTGACTCACTCTGACATGTTTTCCCATCATCTTGGAGGGTGTAGCCTTTTCTGCATTTACACACACATGAATCCTCTGTGCTCACAAACTCCTGCTCACAGCCGTGTTTCCCGTCAGCACAATGGTCAATCTCTGCAGGGAATAATTTGTTACAGAACAGACAGGGTAAACAAGTTATTACTGAGAAAATGAAATAACTGCTGTGGTGATTAAAAGGATCACGTCTGCATCTTAAATACATCGGTCAGAAACAGATGAATAGTACCCTTGTGTGTTTTTCAATCAGATGTGAGCACATAGTCTGCATTTACACACAAACACACATGCACACACACACCATCTGTGGTCTTAACCTCCAGTTTACAGCAATAAGTATCAAGAGCTCAGTAGTCAAGCTCTGCAATTAATCATTTTAGTAGACAAATATGCATCTATTTTCTGTGACTTAGGCTATAAAGCAAGTGGCAACAATTAAGTATGGCATTGTTTTTTATCATATTGAGATGCATCAGTCAGATACAGTATATCAAAAGTGGCCACTTATTATCCTCAATGGATGCATAATAATGTTTTTGGTGACTCCCTGACATCTCCTATACTGTTAAAATGAGGCCAAAATGTATATAATAATTATGTTTAAGAAACATCAAAATCTCATGGACAGGTTGTATGAAATTGTACAAAATTTACTGAGCTCATTCATAATCCACAGAGGATGAATGTAATCCCAGATAGCTAAATGATGTTGAGGATTAGATCTGAACATGATCAGCTGTAAAACTGTATCGTGTACAGGTCCTGTAAGAAGATCATGAAGCATGAAGTAAGGTTTGACTTTTCAAGATTCAAGATAGAGTAATCAAATAATTATCAAGTTTTTGGCTTGTGATATATTAAACATGCTTGTGATCATGTTTCACAATGGAGACAAACTGCTCACACAGTCCTGTAGTTCTAATGCAAAACAGGTCAAAACAGGGCATCAACAATAGATATGACTGTATATAACATTACAGGTGATGTAAATCAATAAGACCTCACTGTAAAATTTGGGAAAAAATCCTTGTTGAAATAAGACTAATAAAGAAAGAAGCATTGGACACTTACTCTTGCATGTTTTCCCATCAGGTCTGAGTATGTGGCCCTTTCTGCATTTACACACACAGGAGTTTTCAGTGTTCATAAACTCCTGTTCACACCCATGGGTGCCATTAGCACAGTGATCAATCTCTGCAGGAAGTAGTCGGTTTATTAGGACAGGTAAGACTAAGAATAATTACTTAAATCCTATTATGACTCATGAAAAGCATTTACCACTTATGTTGATTAAATGTATAAGAAACAGTTGAATAGTACTTTTGCATGTTTTCCCATCAGATGTCAGTGTACAGCCTTTTCTACTTTAAACACACAAGTCATCAGAGTTCACAACCTCCTGTTTACATCCAAAGGTATCAAGGGCACAGTGGTGAACCTCTGCAATCAATCATTTTTGGCATAGAAAGACATTGATATTAAACACAGTATGATGCTTCTGTTTCTGTGACACAGGATGCACAGTAGTAACATATATAACAAATATCCTTCTCATAATAATGAAGCATCTTTAGACAATATTCATTTTTTCACATTTCCACATTTTTGTGGATATTTATTGCCCCCAGAGGATGAACCCTACTTATTGTGCTAGCTCCCTTAGGGCAGAATTTCTTCATATTTTGGAGTATAATGAATATAACAGCCTGTAGTTGCTGCTAGCATAGCTGTGCACATATTCATAAAGGCACAATTTATGATCCCAATCGATGCAAAATTACATGTATGTATGTCTTTACTATATTGTTCTAGTATATCAGTGACCAGAAAAGGAGAATATATAACCCCATACAGCTAAATAATATTGAAGGATCCGAACATGATTAACTTTCAAACTTCATAGTGTGCAGCTGCTGTAGGAACATAAGATTACAAAGGAAATCTTGCTTTCTTTGTTGAAATAACAGTAAAAAGAGAAATTAAGGATTGGACACTTACTCTTGCATGTTTTCCCATCAGATCTGAGTATGTAGCCTTTCCTGCATTTACACACACATGAGTCCTCTGTGTTCATAAACTCCTGTTCACACCCGTGGTTGCCATCAGCACAGTGATCAATCTCTGGGTGAGAAACAGAAAAGAGCAGTAAGATTGTTTCATTGTTAATGCTTTACTATTCACCGTCTCTGGCAGCTTGTTCATTTGATGTTCGACCTTATTTCACATTCAGCTCAAGCTGTCAGTGCATGCAAATGTGCCTGTCTCAAACTGCTCCTCCTTGCACAGCTGCTGCTGTGAAGTGACTGTGTTTCCAGTCATCTCACCAGATCACCAGAAGAACTTACTGCTGCAGGTCTTGCCATCCAGATTGAGGACGTAGCCCTTCTTACACCTGCAGATGTAGGATCCTGGAACGCTGAAGCAGTCGTGCTCACACCCATGGTTCCCCAGGTCACAGTAGTCTATTTCTGTGGGGGATTAATTGTTTATGAATGTAATGCTTCTACGACTAGTGCTGTTGCTGCAAATAGCACCACTTCACCACTGCTATAGATAAGTCTCCATATACTATTGTAGCACTACTTCCAGTAAAACCAATGTTCTTCTTCTTCTGCTGTAATTACTATTTTAACTTTATGCATAACGCTTTTCAGACCAACACGTGCACACCTTGTAGACAAGAACAAACACACACAAAGTTAAGAAAACAATCTGTCATGCACAAAACTCAAAAAAAAAAAATCCATTCTCAAATATACTAAAAGATGCTGAGCTGTGAACTCACACCCTTGTTTTGATTTCAGTGATACTTTGACACCCCTGCATTGGGTACACCTCTGCATCTTAGCAGCTGCTCTGATGATTGCAAAAGCACACTTCCTTCAGGAAATCTCCCCCACTTCCCTTTCTGTTAACATTCACCAGAGAAGCAAAAGAGACGTTTTCCAACAGTGGGTGGAGGGACATCACTGGCAGGAAGACTACTGGCTCTGATTTGGATTTGAAGTCCATCAAAACTAAACTTACTGAACAACTCTATTCCAGTACATCAAGTTTTATTCACCTGAAGCTTGCAGATATGGGCAGTGTCCATTTTCATCAAAGACTAAACAAACTCTTACCCTAACCTTTTTTTTTAAAAGAAAAAAAACATTTCTTAAAAGATTATGGTAATGTTATTTTGTACTTGTTTATTTATGGTGGTTTAGGACTGATTAATGGCCTGTATATAAGAAATAGGAATCAACCGACGCCAACCAGATGAAGGTAGGATGTAAATACGGCCTGTGGAACAAAAGCATGGTGTAAAGCTTGGAGTACTGTGGAAGAGTAAAAGTAAAGGAAGTAAAAGAGGAGAGTAAGGTGACCAGTGACAGAGGAGCAAAAACATGGAGAGGGAGGAGGAGCAGAGTGCCTGGGAAAGTAAGAAAGGTATTATTACTGTTGCATGTCTTCAAGTCTATGTTGAGTTGATACCCTGGACGACAGCGGCACTCATAACCATCAGGCAGGTTGGCACAGATGTGTTCACAGCCATGATCCACCACGGCACACATATCCTCAGCTGCAGAGTGGCAACATGGAGAGAAATCCAACTGTCAACTACCATGGAGTTTGTGGAATAAAAGAACAGATTTTGGCCACTTTGGGGCAGCGAAAACAAGCTGTAAACCAAAAAAACTGACATATTTATTACCTTAAGTTGATATGGTGAACTTGTAAAGTAAGATTTACGCATCCAGCAGACACAGAGAAACATTAGTATTCATTTGGCGTCATGTTTGTAT
This sequence comes from Euthynnus affinis, assembly GCA_029490765.1. Lineage (NCBI taxonomy): Eukaryota > Metazoa > Chordata > Actinopteri > Scombriformes > Scombridae > Euthynnus > Euthynnus affinis. The sequence continues at coordinate 27,634,196 of CM055847.1, read as the reverse complement.
CCACCAGATTAATTATTCACTCTCTTTTCTTTTACCTTTTTGGGGCCTCTGAAGGAAATGTCTGGCTCTTAGTGCCTAAATGCTCCACAATATTCACCAGCTAATCACTAACTTTGTCTGTCTGGCATTTGGTAGTGGGCAGGTAGTGCATGGTTGGCTTTTAGAGCTCTCTTCACTGAAAACAGCTAATTGTTGCAGCTCAAAATAAAGTGCTAAAAACAGGAAAAGTAGTGGATGGTTCTAAATTTCCCCTTAAGTCCTTCCCTTTGTCATGTTTTCCAAGTAAAGCTGCTTTGTAACCAAGAAGACTGGTTGCATTGGCCAGCCTCCAGGGATGAAAAGATTAGCTGAAAAAGAAAAGTCACCTTTTCCTGTGTGAATACATTTAAAAAAAAAAAAAAAAAAAAACATATAGAGAGGAGATCCTTCACCTTTACATGTCTTGCCATCAGGGTTGAGGGTGAAACCTTGCCTGCACTTGCACCTGTAAGAGGCAGGGCTGCTCACACAGATATGCTGGCACATATGGTCCACCACGTCACACATCTCTGACCCTAATGCATGCATGCACACACACAAACACAGACACTCAAACAAAAGGGTGCCAACAAACATGCTTAAATGACAAGTGGCATAGGCATAAAAACTGAGATAGGTGGATAGGATCCATCACCTCCACACAGTTTGGACTGGAACACTGAGATGAGGCTTTCTATCTGGCTGAAGTTGGCCACCAGGTGCACATGCTCAGAGTGTGGCTCGCTCCCTATGGCCTTCAGGGTGTTCATATCCACCCTGCCCACTCCAATAGCAAAGATCTGGATGCCGGCCTGCCTCGCTTCAGCCGCTATCTCCTCCACCGTGTCCTGAGGCCTCCCATCAGTCACAATCATAGCGATTCGTGGGATGTGCAGGTTTGCTGGTCGTGCTCCCTCTGCCTCACTGAAGGCCGTCTCCATGGTGTACTGGATGGCCAGACCTGTCATGGTTCCTGTGGCGAGGTGCTTCATGCTCCTCACAGCCTGCTCTACCTCGGCCCTGGTGGTGAAGTTGTTGAGGGAGAATTCGTTCTGGACCACACTGCCATACTGGAGCAGACCAACCCGCGTAGCATCAGGGCCGACCTCAAGGAACTGAAGCAGGTTGATGATGAATGTCTTGACCTTCTCGTAGTCGTTGGGGCGGATGCTTCGGGAGCTGTCGATGACAAAGACGAAATCCAGTGGGATGCCTTTGCAAGGGTTCTCTGTGACCAAAGACATAGACGTAGTTTGACATCTGGGAACCAAGTTTAGACCAAAATCTAAAGAAAGCTGTTTGACTTTGTAGATAGAGTTGGACAGCTGGTAAAAACAGACATAAATACACATTCATGTCGGCAACTGATCACTTACCCACTGCTTTGGTTTGGACAGTAGTCTCTTTTTGCCCTTTGGCTGTGATGGGTCTGGGACGCCTTCTGTCCAACCGAACTGCATTACAGCACAACAGGCAGAAGAGGCCGAGGGCCAGGGACCTCATTCTGATGAGAAGTGACAACTGCAGTGTTTATAGAGAGAGTTGATGATATTACTGCAAGCAGAGTACAAGCCTGCTTGAGCAATATAGGGCTTTGTACAATGATGAATTATGCAAATTTTTAAATTATGATGACTCAAATTTATAATCACTGATCTGATGGAATTAAAACGTTATTAAGTAGCTGGATCACAACTTGAAGGTGTAAAGCCATAAAAGTGCAGGATACCTCAGACAAGCAAGATGTGTGTACCTGTAACGTAAATTTGGTTGTAATTGCACAATTAAAATTTAACACAGTTTATGTCAAATAGGCTGCACCCAGAATAGTTATTAGAGAATGGTATGGCACACTAAATACATCACTTTCTCAGGCTAATCCTGGCATACCCAATTCAGTGCTATTTGGATGAGATTTGTTGAAAGAATGTTGAAAATAACTATTTTTAAGATGGTTAACAATCTCTTAACATGGAAACAAGTATTCATTTTCAATATATGTCTTTCCTTGAACCTTGAACTTTGTGTAATGTGCCTTATAAATGGCCACATGATGGCGTTATTCACACCAAGAAACAAGAACAGTTCTTATGTCCATAGCATGACTTTCCATCAAATTGTACTGAAATCTGTAATTGCTTTTTGAGATATCATGCTGAATAACAGACAAACAAACAAACAAACAAGCACGCAGGAGTGAAAAACACCACCTCTGTGGTGTAGGAAACAAATATAGTGACACTGTCAGTGAGGCAACTGGTGAGGTGATACATATACGTTAATGATGAGGAGGGATATAAATAGGGAGAACTTTCACCTCATGCATATTTGACCCACCCAGCTTCAGATTTCACATTTTACTGCGTATAGTTGTAATACACACAAGTACCTGCAGAGCCAAAGGAAGCAGCTAATTCCAAATGCTATATTATATTTATAAATTGAACATATTTACTTTAATTTATGGCAGCATTCCACCTTGGATTGTGTATCGGAACAGGTGTGAGCTACACAGGGAGGTCAGGTTTTCCCATATGCCACCACATGAAGTCGACTAAACTACATAAGAATTGGCTTTTGGGTGTTTTGCTCCATAGGTGGCTTAAAGTGATTTAGGAGAGGCTGAAAAGTACCACAGACTGTTTCCCTATCCAGTCCTCAAGAGAGTCGTTCACTACCTGTCACATTCCAACTGCAGGCTCCACTGCTGTCTGAAAACATTCTTTGATCAGTGTAGAAATGGCCAAGACACCCACATTCACAAACAGAATGACATGGTATTGGTCGTTTAGGAGAAGTCTTAGTTCTAGCATATAAGGATTTCAGCTCTTTCAACGCTGTTCAGGGTGATGACACTGACTCAGAGTTTAGTCTGTTCACATCTCCTGCAGATGAACAGTCCCACAAAGACATGTATATGGTATCTGCTGACCTGAGACCTGCAGGGGTCAGATATCCATGTTGCATCCTACACAGAGCTGTCGACCTCTGACCCCACATCTGTTTGATGTCCCTCTGCCACAAGTCTGACAGTGGTTTCATACAAATCTATTAGTCTGTATAAGAAACGTACATCTTTACAGTTGCCTTAAACCTCTCACTCTCAACAACTCTCATCAACATGGCTCAACAAGCAATTCATTTAATACATATACCATTTTCCAAAGGCATTTTCCAAAACATTGAGCCTATGATAAGGAATGATTGCGATAAACAACTCATGTATCTATGGCAACGTAAGAACAAGAATGTGTTTTACAATTTCTGTAAAATAAGACTGAGTTATTAATTTCTTAAATTATGAGTGTGTGTGTGTGTGTGTGTGTGCGTGTGGCTGAAATGGTGGGATTCCATCACAAAGCAACACCTCTCAAATTTCCTCACGAATTAAAGGCAGGGATGTGTGTTTACTATGAAACACAAAGCAGCATGTACCATTGTTTCATGGGAACTGATTTGTTTTGCACATTTCAGACCTTGATGGCTTTTCATGATGCAGCCAAAAGAAAATTTGGCCTAACCTTAAGTAAATATAGAACAGGTGGCGGCTAATGATTTCTCGTTTTACCATGTTTTTTTTATTTTAAAAAAGTTGTAGAAAAATCATTACCTCTTTTAATAAAAAAAAGTTATATACAGGCAAAGAAGGTATCGCTCCAGAATAAAAAATGTCCATACATAATAAGGACAATAAATTAAAACTACATACCTTGTTATCAAGACCAACAATTTCTCAACTCCTGCGAATAAAGTTTCGGAATCAATCCCAACACGGAGTCAAGAAAGGAGCTCCAGATTGTGAACATGCATATATCCCAGCCGTCAGTCTTTCTGTATCTGTTCAGGCACTTGCATTGCTCTGCCCCTTACTCCATCCTCTCTGTTTCTCTGTTTACTCCCCCTGTTTCGCCTCTGACTCCAACCACGGAGACGCCTCTTGTTTAACTTTAACTTGTCCATTGGTAAAACGTGTGTTTCTTTCATTTTTACTCACTTTCTTTCCTGATAGCTGAGATTGAACCCCTGAATATATTTTTTAAATCCTCTTTAGATGTTTCATATGAAGATTGAGGTAGAATGGGCATGAAATAAGTAACTGTAAGGGGCAAACTAGTTGAATTTGAGTCAAAGTCAAGCTCTATATCTTGCTTGTAATCATTAGTCTGTTCATACATGAAGTGTTAATTTAATGTTAGGGTTAATTTAGACAACTAAATCTGTAATTTTAAAAATTATAAGAAATTTTAAGCACTGAATTGAGACATTTAAGGGCCCTGACTTTTCTGGATCTTTGTACACATGTTTTATGGATGAAAATGTGGAGACAATTATTTCTGTTTCTACCTGATCTTAAATAACATTTAAAAGTTCAGAGTCAGATTTTTTCTGCTTATACCTACAGTACAACCTGAATAATTCAAAATGAGAATAAGCTGTCATAGAGCCGGGATCTCACAGGGGTAACATTTTTTAAGTCAAAGAGAAAATACCGTAAATTCATGTTGTCAGGCAGTCCAACTAAAAGTCACTGTAAAAGTCACAAAGCAATGTTTGGATAAACTGTTCACATCCCAAGTTTTGCAGCAGTTTATGGAAAAACCGGGTAAGTGCAGTCATCATTATTCCAACCACTCTGGGGGTACCTGCCCGCCACACAATGAACTTTTATACACAGCAGTCACCTCTTACAAATAGTTTCCAGGGGCACATCTGCCATTTCAGCTGTGGATACAGAGAGTCTGTGTCAGAAGTGCACATTTTTCTTCTAAGTAATTCAAAAATAATACCAACATTAATAAATATATGTAAAGTAATGTACTTTAAGTTTCACCAACAACTTCCTTGGTATAAAAATGTGAGACAAAACATTTGAGTTCATGTTAGAGCATCTACTTCATATACAAAACAAAACACAAACATCTGTTGGTGAAACTTTAATAGACAAATAAATGTCACATCTTTATTACAACAGCAGCCCTCAGCTTTGACTTCTGTGTCCTTGCAGGACATTTTATGTCCAGGGAGCAGCTTGGCAATAACTGCATCTGGTGCAACAGACTTGCATGTTTACATAGAACAGAAGCCCCCATCAACTTAATTGAAAAAACACACAGGGTCCATATTTATTGAGCTCCTGAACGTAGAGAGGCCTGATCTAGTCATTACACCAGTTTCTCAAGAGCAATTCTCATTCATAATGACTTCAAAGAACAAACCGATTCCAGATCAGTCTGTGCTGTCAAAATAAATAAATAGCAACCCAAGACATTTCTCATCAATCAGTAGAAACACACAATTACAATTACATTTAAAAGTTATGAGGGTCAACCAGCACAACTCAACACACAAGACAGTTCTGTCTTCAAGATGAATATAACAATAAAAGAAGGTGATATGTTCGATATACACTAGGTTGCTCTTTGATCATGTCAGAATACAGGCAGATGCATTTCTTTGGGAAACTTCCAGTCAAGATGACACTTCACATACTTTAAAGTGCACCCCATCAGAGAGAAAGTTATGAATGAAGGCAATCCAACCCTGATCACGAGCAGAGACAAACAGGAAACACTTGACGACCAGTCACCCGTTACTGTGGGCAATAAGATCGTCAGTTTTGAAGTTGTGCATAAATTCATGTCTATCAAAGGTCGGATTCACAAAATACTATTACAGGTACACACGAGAGAATTCATAAAAATATATATAATCTATCATCTATCAAACTTTCTAGTGCTTTCAGATGTTATTTCACCCAGATTCAAATGCATAAAAATGCACATCATTTCTGGAATTATACTAACAGAGACAGGATGGATACATGGAAGAGTTACAGCAAGTATATGAGTTCATCAATAATAACAAGAAGGGGTGAGAGGTCACGGTGGTGGTAGTGGTGTGTGAGATGGCTTTGTATGTGTCAGTGCATGCATGGTGTATTGTACTGTATGTGTGTGTAGCAACAATATATCCATGAATATACTGTACACTGGAGAGGCAGTGTGGTGCATACATTTTGCTGGGGTTTCATTATCAGCAGGATCCTGGGAATGTTTTCATGCTGTAGCGGTAGAGTAGGGTGGAGGAGCCTGCTTAGGCGGGATGCTGACACTGTCGTCATACGGGGGTAGCAGCACCTGGAAAATAGGAGAAGGAAATGAGAAAAAAAAAGAGCCTTTGATATGAGCGCTTTTAATATTTTGGCTTTACAAGACAGCAGGTGCAATTTAAAACCACTTGTGCCAAAGTAAAATTTGAGTTACAGTATATATTATTATAGCTTATTGTAGACATTTTAGTTCTGTCAGTGTCTAAACATGTTTTTGGTAAAGTTGCATAATATTACAGCAGGTTCGGTGCAATTCCAAACAGAAGAAATAAACTATAAAACTGTGTTTTGGATTAAGAAAAATATTCATAAGCCCGGAGAGAGAACAAATGGCACAGTAACCATTATGATTTCCTAATAAAGAGGCTAAACTGCAGGATTTTAACTAAGTCTGATTATGTAACATGTGTAACAGAAGTATGTAGGTCAAGGCAACAAGGCACATTTCATACACAAAGAGACTAAACAGGTTGACACAAAGAACTTTGAGACTAAAACAACAGAATCCATCAGATGAATGAAATGGCAAAAATAGATAGTGTAGCACCGTGTAGTGTAGTGTAGTGTAGTGTAGTGAAGTGTAGTGTAGTGTAGCATACAAGCAGCTTGTAAAAGTAAGTGGTGACTAGTGCACCACTGAGCTGATGGCTGTCCATGTGCATCACAGATAAGCCACAGTTTGTTATGGTTCTGTCCCAGTCTGGCTCTAAGTCCCTCCACCAGTCCACCAGATGACCTCAGGCTTTCCTGCCTGTCTAAGACTGGACTGAGAGGGAAGAAGGACAGATGCATTTAAGTTGTGTTCATGCGAGTTCTGGGATGGTTTGTGCATGATTATATTATGTCCTCTGAGTGTTTTGGTTTTCTTATTTCTCTGTGATTCCCTTGTGTGTTCCTGTGCTCCACACCTGCCCCGTTAGCCCTGCCCTGCTCACTGTGACTTATCAGCTCCTTTCTTGTTCTCCTGTTCGACCTGCACCTTATCCCTTCATCAGTTTAGTTTGTATTTAAGTCCTGGTTTTCAGTTCAGTTTTGTTGGATCCTTTGTTCTGCTCTGCATTGTGTTTCACGCTGATCTGCCGGCTTTGTTTTGCCTGCATGAGTCTAAAATAAAGAAGTAATTCTTCAGCCTTGCTCTGCCTGCAGTCTCCTGGATTTGGGTCCACCTGCTCTGCTCCATTTAACACAGTTTCTGTTGGACAGATGTCAATAGATTTCTAATGTTTCCCTGTTGGTTTGTGTTCCAAAAAGCAGAAATGTTTCTGTTTCTGAAATTCAGATTTTTCTCAGGTTTGCTTTGATAAAACTGTTCACACATCTCAGAAGAAAGTGTTTCCTTCCAACAAATGTGTGAATCTGTGCTTCCTCTTTCTCCATTGATCAACATCAGCAGGAGAGCAAAGTTAATGCTGTGTGGAGCCGGAACATCTTAGGTGTGACTCAACACCCATTCTGGCTTAGCTGTTGACACCATGGCAAACAGGCTTGTCGGCTGTCTTAATGGTTCAGTAGACTTTGTGCGCAACAACAGCATGTGTCTGACCAGCCTAACCCACATAATGAGTCCTAGAGGGTTTTAGTCAATAGAGACAGGCCCAGTCTTTCCTTTGTGAAGGTAAACCACTCTCATCTTTTAAGGAGTACTTGGTCATTAAATAATCAATAACCTTGAACAGCCTCTATCGGTGAATGGTTCCTTCTACACAAATCAATATCCCCTTGAACTGCAGTGGCCTGTAACTGACATAAATAAGAAGCTGGCTGATGAGAGCTGCAGATCCAACGGAAATGTTTAACAGAGAGGATATATATCCATTCAAATATTGTAATTACTACACCTCATTATGATGTACTTTTTACAGTCCCAGAATGGAGCTTTTTATTGTTCTACTGTTGTTGGCCGGTTAAAATGCAAAGCAATGGTGGAGTGTTTCATAAGGAATCCTTTTTTCCACTGCCAGCTAGAAAGTGACATTTGAAAGCTGAAAATCTAAAGAGCACCTGACTAATTAATGGTTTAATCATCACCTCATCATTCAGAGAAATGAATCATCTTTTGTTCTATGAGGACTTTTAAGGGTTACTTACTGCACCTCACTGTGTAGGTGTGAGTGTGTACGTCCAGGAATTCCACTCGTATGGAATGCATTAGTGCACCCTCGACCCAACCGCAGTATAACTGATGTGTAGCCATGCAAGCTGCTGACCAAAAGCCACAAACCTGCCTGCGGTCTGTGGGAGGGACCGATTGAATATGCCTGGCTCTGATTGAAAAAGCATACCTGCAGAGGTGAAGCTAACGTCAGGAAATAAAGGGGCAGGCTGCCGGTTGTCTGGCACTTTTCACTAATGATGTCAGTTTGTTTGGAGAGCGCTCTCCTGTTTCTCTCTTTACAGCTCAGGTGTTTTACACATCATGAGCCTGTGGATGTTTCTTAAAAGACCCGAAACATCACATTAAGCCATACAGTGTATATAGCTGTTGAGTGTAGTGAATTGTTTCCAATTGTGTGGAATGTTACGCTCAGAGGAGTCTTGAGCGGCAGACTGAGGAGTACAGATTTCTCAAAATACCTGTGAAACCCAACATACTGTGATCAAATGCGGTCTCAAGGGGAGGGCCAGCTACTAGAGAGATCATGTTGAAAACCAAAAATATCCACGTTTTCCTCACAACTGCATTTTGCAACAGTCAAAACAAGTCATGTCGTGTTTTTACAGCCTGATTTGTCTTCTCCTTTCTGTCAAAGTATAAGCACAGTAGTTATAATAGGTGTGTGGGCAGCAGGTCTGAGGGCCAGACCTGAGCAACAGGACACCGACAAGAGACCCTGAAACACAAGACAGAGTTCTCTTACTGTACTACTACTGTGCCTCAGCCACCGTCATAATGGTTTTGCCAGCACGGAGCCTCACCTCTCCTTCTAACTCTGATGCATGCTCGCCTGTGTAATATCTGCTCTGATAGCCCAACTTTATACTTCCTTCCTCCCCCAACATGATGACTTTACAGTTGCCATAATGGCCGGAGCAGAGGAAGCCTACACAGACGATAAAAAACGTGACCAGTGATCTGGAAAGAATAAGGAAATCATTTTTCCACAGCATTTGTTTTGTTTCTTTTGGAAGAAGAATAAAGTAGAAAGTCAAGATCAGGTCTTGTTTTATGTCGGCTCTCTAGATGAGAATATATACATAGAAGACAGTGTAATGGACTATGAATATGGTAGCAATATAGAAACCCTATTACACACATACACAATGCTGCTTTTTAAACTTAATCTGATGTGTTCCTTTTATATGGTGAACCTCTACATTTCATTAACATCCACTGACTTGTAAATCATTTGGTTGGCTCGCTGGACATTATAATCTGTTCCGAAAATATTTATCTTATAGTTAACACTGACAGAAGTATTTGTTCAGCTGCATACCAGGAATGTCTGTATTATTGGCGTTGAAGTGAAAGACCTCAGACATCTGTTGAGCTTTCTAGAAGGACGTCGAGTTAACAGCTCATTGGAAAATGTTACTAGCATTCACACAGGTGGTCTGACAGGAAAATAAAGGTAGAAAAGTCCTTTTTTTTTTTTCTAAAGTTTTACTTAACTGTAGTGTGACCTCCCAGAGAACTGAACAGCGAAACAGATCATTGACTTAGCCCAACGTCAATGTTCTTCCATCTTTTGTTTAAAGAATACGTCTGGTGATAGTCTATATTTTTTTTGTCTCATTCCTCTGTGCCGCACAGCTCCATTGTTGTCCAAATACTATTAAAAATCACAGCATTGCCCTTGGTGACATATTCCTTCATAACCATGAACATGGGCACTGCAGTTTATTTTGAGTGCGGATCATCAGATGTGACCTACCGTTGTGTCATTGGTTGTAACATAGAGCAGGATTTCAGAGGTACCCCGGCCGCTTACGTATCTGTAGCAGTTCCACACACATGCTATCAGGTAGGCCTGAAGTCAAACAGAATGAGCAAAAACACAAATTAGAATTGTGAACAGCATAAAGTAAATATCCAATATGTTCTATTATATTCAGCAAAACAATAATACTATATAGATTATGGTAATTAATAAATGAATTAGCCAATTTAACATGTCTGTATTATTGTCTTCACATCACACATAGCTGGTATTTTCAAGGGCAGTTCCAGCAGTACTGTAGTTTCAACAAAATCTGCTTTTCCTCATTATTCTGCAAATGAATGTACCAAGGTGTTCTAAAATAATTAATTAGGTCATCTGGCCCCCAGGGAAGCTGTGATGTAACACTTATGTCATGTATTTTCTGCACACCAACAGACACAGATGGCACCATGACAACATAGCGTCCTGCACACCACGTCTCATTGTGTTGAAGAGACTGTCCTGTCCAACACACTCTCACTACCAGAGGTTAAACTGGGGGAAAAAAAGTCAAAATATAAATAATAATCCATTCCCTAACTTGTTGAATGCAGACTCTGTTTTCAGGTTAAATCTGAGGGTCATACATCACTTCAGGGTACCAAAAACCCCAGTTCCTGTTGTCTTCTCTCATCCAGGAACAATCTGGCTCTCAGCAGGCAGCTTGCTGCTGGAACTCCCCGTCTGAACACAACACCATCTGCTACAGCCACTAGCATCAAAATAACCTAGAGCTCAAACTTCTATAATAACCCAATTAAGAAGCCCCTTAAAGCTCTGGCAGCTAAGTTATTTTAACAACTTCCTCAGGAGTCTGCAGAGAGCCATTTGCTGCAGCGGAGATCACTCAATTTACCTCACAGTCCATTGTAAATGATACTGACACTGTGATAATGATGCTGATTGTGCAAAGTGAATTACTGCATCTTCCTGAAATGACTCTGAAGGAACATGAGGTTTCAAGTCTGAAAAATATATTACTGTTATCAGCTGCTGCAGTTAAAAGTAGATGTTTGTCTTGAAATCTCAGATGTATATTGGTGGTTATAAAATAATAATAATGTTGGTTGTTATCAGAGTTGCATTATAACCACAAACATAATCCAGAGACGTTTCACTTAAAGCCAAAAATGTAAATTTCATGGTGTCTCATCTTCTGGGACCATAAATGTCTGTACTAAATGTTGTGACAGTGAGCAGTCGTTGAGATATTTCAATATGCAACAAAGTGTTGGACTGATTGAGATATTACCATCATTAGAGCCACACCACTGGTTTGGCTAAAGACATAAATGATTGAACAAGTAATTAGTCACTATGATATTAAACATTTCCAGTAATATGGAAAGGTCAACAGCATCAAACCAAACTTTGTATTATTTCTACTGTCAGCAGAAATATTTTATCAGCCTTTTTTTCCACAGAGGACATTGTGACATGTCACGGTTGTATTGTACTGGTAATGTGCATGCTGGCTCACTCTCACACTGTCATGCTTTCTGGGACACTTGAATAGAGCAGAGCCGTCGTTAATGATATAGTAACACCTGCGTTTTTCCTACTGTGACAACTAAAAAATGACTGCTGTGAAAAAGGCCTATTGGAACTATAATTCAACATGTCTCATACTTTTTGGTCAAAGCAAATTCATTAACCACCTCGCTGAAGTCAAGATAAAGCCACATCTGAACAGAAAGTTACACATATAAAAGTGCAAAACTTGCATAATACATCTTTTTCTGTTCAAAGAAAATGTGTTGTGCTGCTCATTTGAGCTTAGTGTGCCTGCAAAAACCTGATGCGGAGTAAAAACATAAACGGAATGGAAGCAAAGTTTACCTTGAAGCCGAGGATACAGCCGATAAAGAGCAGCACGATGAGGACCAAGCACACATTACTGAGAGCAGCGATCTCCTCTTTGTAGGGGAAGTTATCAGGCTGCAGAGGGGTCAGAAAGAGTTCCTTTGAGGTTACAGAGCACCACTCATTAGACAGTAGAGGCAGCTGTGGCTGTGTATCGATACTGACATGTGAGACGATGGAGGGCAAATGCTTTTTGAAAAAACATTTATGAACTACAAAAAAAAAGTCGATACCCTGCTATATAAGTGTCACTGACTTCACTCGTGAGGCTTCTTACCAGTTGCTGCAGGTAATCCTGTATCGTGTTCGGGTAAACCACAATGCTGACAGCGACCAGGGTGTTGAGAGCAAAGTCAAATATTTGGTAGCAGAAGAACGGGATGATCCAGGCAGCACGCAGCTGAAACAGAGATATCTATTTTAGGTATTTAGGATATTTAGGATCTGAGAGCAGAGAATCAAGCTGAGCCCTTTAAAGCAACTCTCTGGACATAAATCAGAGCTTGAACTGGGTTGCAGGGAGATTACAGGGTGTTTGAAATAATAAAACAGGAGAAGTGGTTTTCAAAGACTCTAAAAATAGCTGCAGTTTATGTGTGTAAAGGCAGTAGACTGATGCCCTTCAGCAACATTTACACCGTAGCTTGCAACATTAATAATGATTCAGTCTGAAAATCACTTCACTTCCATCACAACACCTGCTCTAGATGACTGTTATCTGACTTCCACCCCTACATTCTGACTAACACTAATCATTTTTATAAGAGTACAGTACATTTAGTTTAAAAAAACAAATAAATCATTAGTTTACCTTGTATGCGCCATATGTTGCCATCCCACATATGAGTATCATCAGCAGAGAGATGGCTGAGGCAATGCACATGTCTGGATCAGAGAGAGGTGTAGTCATAGTGAGTGTAAGGTCATTTTGATAAAGGCAGGTTTAATTCCAAATCAAATTTATGAAAATGTTTACAACATCATGTCTGGCTGATCCGCATAAAAAAAAAATTGAAGATAAATGACATGCTGCATCTGTCAAACAGACAAGGAATTAACCTCTACCATGTGGTTCGCTACAGTACATGTCAGTTTGACCTCATATCAACTCAAAATAACAGAACTAATCACTCTGTTACATAAAGATGACACAGGGAAGAACTAAAATACATAGAGCAATACAAGACAAAAAAAATAGTTTATTCAGTCGGGGGAACATTTGTGTCCTGTGACCCATTAAAATGCCACGAAAATAGATTCTATTATGAACTGATCATGAATATTTAGCACCTCTGAGCCACAGGATGAATCATGTTTTCTCATAAAAGAATTTGAAGAAATGACTCTTTCCTAGAATATAATTTAGCAGAATTTCATATGTGGGGGCTGAATCAGGTCTTTGGAAAATCAAACACCAATTATTTATACAAACCAATACGCCATCAACTTCGCCTCAAGTTTTTCACATGCAATAACAGGTTTTTTGGGGGGCAACATTAGCATTTATTTGGTGGGGTGATTCTGCCCACCTGATGAATGTAACTCCAATATTCTCCTTTGAGCTCTTTTTTGTGTGTGTGTCTATCAAAAAATATCTGGCACTTGTTCCACTATGTTCACCAGCTAACTGCTAACTTTGACTGTCTGAAGTCTGGTGCTGGGCAGGTATTATACAGTGGGAGTTTTAGAGCTTGTTTGCTTAGAACAGCTGCTGAGAGTGGTGAGAGTATGGGGACCGGTTGTGTTTAATTCATACACAAAGAGAAATGTAAAAATGGCAGTTTGTAGTTTTACAGGGAGTTACGTGCTGTAACTAACAGAGACTGTGAAGGTGTTGATAGGTGTATTTGATAACTTTAGTAAGAGACATACTAGCTCTTTTCCACTGCTTTCCGTCTTCATGCTAAGCTAAGCTAATTGCCTCCTGACTCTAGGCACCTCCAAATAAACATATTTCCCATCATGTCAACCTATTTCTAATTTCAGTTAGTGTGACATGGAGCAATAAATCTAACAGTTTGTCCCTCCAGTGTTCATCAACAACAGAATAGCAGGGTAATAGCAGAGCACTGTTCATTACCATTACAGGTTTATTCTTTCATCCTATCTATCTGTTTTGAATATTTGATGCCCTGCTGAACAGGCTTTGATGCTGTTCTGAATATTTTTGAGCCAATGCACCAAAAATAATGACAAGTGCCTTTGTCAACAGGGGCGAGATATCAAACACACACTGGGTTATGTGGCAGGAAAAGCATTGACAAGGTCTTGAATCACTTTTAGTTGATTATCAGATGTATTATTCAGTGGAATCAGCTGCATATTTCCAACCCATATGGAGTGAAAGACGCATAAAAAGTTAAAAAAAAAAAACAAACAAAAAAAAACAACACAACAACTGTCACTTCAACTGGTTTCTTGTCGATCATTCTGCAGTGCTGAAACAACTAAACCGCATTACAGTGTTTCTTGATCCTACGAGAAGGAGTCATTTTTCAGGTCGAGTGTGAGCCTAATGCAGGGGTGGCAGCAGCTGGCCCAGCCTGCAGTAATGGATCATCGGACAGCCTAATCTCCTGGAACTGGGACAATACAGTCATTCCCAATCAGAGGCTACCAGCAGCTCACATTGTGACCCCCCCCCCCCTCCAGTCAGACTGTTCCAGTGTACACCTGGTCTGTTAAGAAGGCTTTTCAAATGCTCTGCACAGATGGACATTAGGCGTTCATGTCTGCGGTGTTTGATTTAAAAAGAGGTCCTGACCATCGTCTGGACAAATGTGTGAGGTCACTCTAATAACATAATAAATCCCTCTATTAATCAGCTGACAACACAATTGAGCCTATCAGCTGGCAAGAAGAGATTAAGTCATCTGTCACAGTCAATAGTCAGGGATTTAGTTTCAGATATAACAGAGGCACTACACAGGCCGATGGAGGTTTCTAACAGGAAAAAGCTGCTTACTGAACCACATTAGATGTGATTATATGTAAGAAAATCAAGAAATGAATACATAACATTTTGTCCTCTCTAAGCTAGTTTAAAGCTCTGAACTATCTACTGTAAAGCACTGGCCTTCTGGGCTACTTACTGGCGTCATCCATGACATCCAGGTCATTGGCCAACTCAGCGCTGGTCAGGTGGTATTGCTCAGGATCACTGAGCGCTGTGAGCAGGATGAGTAACACCACGGCATTGATGAGCTTAAGGACAGAGAACATATGTGCAGATAAAGGCAACAATATGGATGAGCAGGCAGGGAGGCAATATGGCACAGTGTGTCATTCTGTCAGCTGACAGCTGTAAATGAATTCATCATGAGATGCAGGAGAAATAAGGAGATACTAATCTTAATATACTCTGACTTTTACTCTGATAACTAATCCTAGAGACAGTGTATGTTAAACATGTATATCTACTGTAAAACCTCTACATCCAGGAAAATACAGTACAGAAGCCTTTTGTTTTGGTCTGGCCGCTGCAGTTCATTATGCAGATGACTCATACATCCCCATTGATCAGGTGAATGTAATGGAAAATTCTCTGCAGTCAATAGGCAGCCTGACACAATACCTGCTACCTGAAGAGGCCCGCTGCTAATTTATTCATAGGGAGGACAGAGGATTTTTCCACATGTAGTGTTTGGTTTAGTTAACCCTCTCCTGCTGCTGCACACTCACTGTGACAGACTGGTGCATTGAACACAACCGGCAATTCATTCATTTTCAACATTTAGATTTCAGTAACACATAATCAAGGCAACATCAGTCCATCAGCCTTTTGTCAATCAAGATCTTTTGTTTCTGCTCTGTTCTGATCTGTTTTTCTACTTTTTTCTATATTAGCCTCTACAAGTAAATAAACTGGAAGAAAAATAATAATCATAAGTAGAATTGAGATGTTTATAATGATGGAAAACACAAAAAAAATGCAGAATAGATCATACAATCTTGAATCTATAATAAGTCTTTTCTGATGAGGTCATGTTTTCCCTGGTGGATGCAGTGAGTGACAGACAGATAGGCGGTGCTCACCATGTACCAGACGCCTAGGATGATGGTTCCTGTGCGGACATGGCAGCATAGACAGCAGCTGGTGGAGTACCAGCGGTCCCACGGGGACATCATCATCATCATCTTCCTCCTTGCCTGTTGTGTGTGAAGAGGAGAGCCCGCTGTCCCAGCTACGTCCGCTCCGCGTCCGTCCTCCGCTGAGGAATGACGAGCAGGATCCGCCTGCCTCGGACCTGTCCGTTACTTATCAACGTGAGCAGCTTAACGGAGCGGAGCGGGCCAGCGTCAAGCTAGCGTTAAGTCGGCGTCAGGTAAAATATAACTTCCGGGTTCAAAATAAAAGCCCGATAATAAACTTGTGTTTTCATGTTGAGCATCAAGTGCAACAAACATGCTTATTGTGAGGGATTGTGGGACATTTGACAACTGATGCTTTGGGTAAAATGACATTTTCCGCACTGTTAACTAGATGCATTGCAGATATGGTACCATAGTCCTCCATTTGCAGTGGTGCATCCCATAATATGCTGCATGTGATGCATTGTAATATGTCACAGACTGTTCAACCTGTCTGATTCTGAAAAGTATAAAGATGGAAATCACACAATACATTTGTTTGAACGGCCTGTTACAAATCATGTTTGTCTCTTTCATCATCATCATTTATATTGGCATAGATTTCATTAGAAGGGCTGCCTGCAACTAATTTATATGCTGACTGCTTTTTCATTAAATCAATTACTCATTTTGTCTATTAAAACAAAGTTCAATATAATTTGCCAGAACCCAATCCTTCATATTGCTTGTTTTGTCTAAAACCCCCCAAATGTTCATCAACTATCATAACATACCTGTGACAGCAGCAACAACAGTAGCCTAATAACTGCACAACAGCAATAAATCCTCATATCTAAAAGCTGGCACCAGTGTCTCTCTGACTGCTCTGAATTATTAATGATAGATGATAATAATGATGATTGATTCATTGCTTTATTTATTATCAATTAATCTGACATTTATCCATATATTTCCTCATTACTTGTTTATTCTATGAAATGTCACAAATGAGATGACTTGTGTTGCTTGTTTTATATCACATAAAACCAAAAACACCAGCATTTAAGAAGCTGAGACCAGTGTTTGACATTTTTGCTTCTGAAATGCTATTTAATGATCAAAATAGTGGCAGCTTATTAGTCAAACAGCTAATTGTTTTAGCTTTACATATTGCCTAGCCTCCCCTCAATACATGAAAAGCGACCGGCATGGCCACCAAAGGTAATGCAGTGTTAACTTCTTTAGACCAGTATTACCAGTGGTGATTGTTTAACATTACGCGATTATTTTGACGTCAACATCCTACTTCCGGTATTCCTCTCTTCATCTCTGCCGACTTGACGCAGCTCAATCGCGGCGCACTGTGCGTCCTGCTCAGCAACACGGGAGCGTGTGACAGATGAGATAGAATCAGATCCGGTGATGTAACCCGTCCTTTCCAGAAAGTTACAGAGAGGAGGATGAAATCAAATATTTCAGTCCAAAAATTACACGTCATACATTTAGACAGTCCCACAGCACTGTTTACATGTTCCTCCTCCTTTAGTCAAACTATCATAACACTCCTTACCATAAAATTATGAAAAATATATTAATGGCCTAATCTGTGTTCTTTTTAATTTCCTCAAAAGGCAGCTGGCAATTCTGAAGCTTCAACCTGAAAAGCTGTTTGATTTGCCCATTAGCTTTCTGAGTGACATCACAAATGAGCTGCCTGGTCACTGTCATCCTGTTTCATTAATCTTCACACAGTAGTGGCATTAGTGACGTAAAAGAAAATCCTTGCAAAAGAAGCCTGAATATAGAAAAACTGGCCTTTATTTAGTCTTTTTACATATGGCTTTAACTTTTCTTTTTATTACAAACAGGTTTTACAAAAGGTTCTGAAGACTTTTGAATCAACCACGGGTGGAAAAAAATCATGAAGAGGTTGATGACACTGCAATGGTACATCTATGATCAGAGGCTCCCACAATGCTCCGGCCACAAAGCAGTCACAGATAGTAAAAACAGCGAGGAAACAGTTGTCTCGACACACCGCAGCACAACATCAGACATGGGGACAGACCAGATGGGAGTGAAATCGGCTGAAAATGTTTTTTCGTCGTCACAGGTAATAACGCAAAAAAAAAAAAAAAGTGAAAAAATGAATACAGAGCAAGACATGATTCCCTTTTCCTGCATCCTCATGTCTCCTTTTAGGTCACAAATGTTTACACCCTGTTGAGTCGAAAACCGCTGACATTGAGGCTGCTGTTGAAATAAACATTTGATCTGTCCGCTCTTTTTCTCGCAGCGGCGCTCACTGTACCATCACGGCCCACAAATGTTAGAGCGAAAAAAAAAACAAAAATAAAAGACTGCAAAGCAAAGGCCAGGTCAACATCACGGCCCAGTGTTGGGGTGACCTGATGCATGTTGACCGTTTTCATTCTCTACACAGTAAACTCCAGTCGTTAGCCACCACAACATCAAAATTCTAAACATGATCAGTATTTTCTACGTTTCTAATTACTACAATAATGCTCCTTCAATCAGTTATTTGATTCAGTGGAATTAGAAGACAGAATCAGAGTATCAAATGCATACTTAAAAATCATTAACACCGCATTAGATTGCACTGCATCTAGGTTCAGTTTTCAATGATCCACCGGCTGACACTCGACCTGCTTTAAAAGTTGGTTTCATTTTCCAGACAGGTTTTTAAGGTAAGTCCATCATGTAGACCTTCGTTCAAAGTTCTTCTCATAAAAGGTGTTGCATAAACAGGATATGAAGTCTTTTGCATACAGAGGTCTGCAGAGTGGACTCGGTCTCATGTCTCTCTCCTTGCCTTCTTCTTCTTTGCTGGCTTGGGCGCTTGGCTCTCCTCAGGTTTTTCTGTGGGGGCGAAAAAAAAAAAGAAAGAAAGAAAGAAAAGGGAGATGAGTCACACAACTCTAAACATGTGATTCAGCGATTCTTAAAATTAGTTTTCAAGTTTTCACAAGTGATGAACAGGCTGTTTCAAGTCAGGAGGGTCATGCATCCGTTTGGCTCACTGCTGAGGACAGATGTAATGATTATATCTTTGAACTGTAGGTGAGGATTGTGGAGGTAGTGAGGATGAGTTGAGAGCAGAAGCTGTGCCGGCTCTGATGCCTGGACATCCTTTTAAACATACTGCTAGTCCTGCAGGCCTAATTCAGATAAATAACGTTGCCCGATTGTTCCTCAAAACCTTGTTATTAGCACATTTCCTCCTTTTAAGTGCTGATCTAACAAGATGATGAAGTAAATGTGCAAACAGTGTTCATTAAAAAATGAACACTGTAAGAAAAAACATAAATAAAAGATTATAGACATTTTAAAGGTGTGTAAATATCCCCTAAAGCTAAATTGTTTATTGTTAAGAAGTAGACTGTGTTCTGGGTGACTGGAGAGGAAACTCTACTTTGTGTTGCATCTGTCAGACTGCTGTACTTACTTTGTTGTGTTGGAGCAGGAAGGTTGTTCTGCTTGGCAGTGGGCTCTCCATCGGTTGGCTTCTGTGGCACTTGTGTGACAGGGGGTTTCTGGGATATGTTGTCCTTCACTGGTCGCTCCACTCGCGCCTTTAAAAAAAAAAAAAAGAAAAAAAAAAAAAGGGAAACAGTTCACATCAGCAAGGAATAAACGGAAAAACATCATATATCACCTGCACAAGGGAAAGTTATGCTTCTATGATTCATCTGGACTTTTTAATGTTTAAACATTAAAGGAGGAGTACATTATGGTTTCATTCAGATTATCAGCTTGCTTCAGATAGAAGCACCACTAACCTAGGCTTGCCCTGGTAGTTGGTGTTATCAATGTTTCACAGTGATCAGGCATACACCCATTATATTATTTGCCCAACTCCCTGGCTGTTTTTTTTCCATTTAAAAGAAATAAAACCCATTTAGTTCATTTTCACATTCGTCAAAAAACAAAAAACATACGACGCCTGTCCTCCCTCCTGTGCTCTGCTGTAAACACACGTATCTGTTAGCAAGTAGCTGCTCTCATGTCTCCTCAGGTCTCGGTGCTTGTTTTCAGCAGAAACCCTCCTGCTCTCTGCCTGCTTAGCCTGCTCTCAGTGTCTCTGTCTATGGATGGCATGGATCAAAGTGCCACTCTACAGATATTGAGCATCATCAACAAATATCTGATCTTGTAAAATGTCCAGTGTAACCAGTAACACCAGAGTTGTCACAAGTTTATGAAGCGGAGGGAAATCTTCCTCTCTGTAGCATCCCTACACTGACCTCAACAGCAGCTGCTTTGACAGGCTGGACGGCAGCAGTGTTCTCCTGAACAGGTGCTGGCTGCTTCTTCACCGGGGCTGCAGGTGCCGCCTCCTTCTCAGGCACCTCACCCTGCACACCAAACAAGGACACAAGCTGAGTTTACATCAAGCTGACAAGAGAATTCAAGGTAAACTTTAGAAATGTCAAAGACTGAAATGCGAATTAAGTGAACTTTAATAAATAAGCTTCTTAAATGTCAAACATAGAGAAACATCTAGCAGAAAAAAGGAATGTCTTTCACGGTAATAATCAGTGTTCAGCAACAACATGTCATTATAAACACATTTAACCATATAAAAAAAAAAAAGTGTGTGATTAGTAAATTAAATGCATCCATCTCTGCACTGTGTGTGTGTGTGTGTGTGTGTATTCAGGCAGTTACCTGTCCTGCTCCTCCCTCCTCAGCAGCCTTCTTCTTCTTCTTTTTCTTCTTTTTAGTTTTAGCTGCTCCATCAGCAGCAGGCTCTCCCTTGTCCTTCTCCTCCTCCTCATCTTCCTGAAAAACAGATAAAAAAAAACATGACTCAGAGAGAAAACAGGAACAGACTCAAAAGAGCCGTTATGTCAAATTTCATCATTTCCAGTAATAACCCTTAATTCTGACCGAGAACTCTGGGAAACTAATCTTCAAATGCCATAAAGGGAGAGATGGGTTATGCAGCATGTATAGTTACTCTGTGTATGTGTGGTGTTTAAAAGCCCTTACTGTGGCGCCATCTGGTGGTAATAACAAAAAGACAGCGGCAGACAGCAATACAAGTTCACTATACCTAAATTATGTTAGTACTGTGTCATAAATTGCAGCTATATTTTCACGCAAAAATATCTGCCATGAAAAGCGTCTATTAAGTCTGATCTGTCCACATCCACAAAACCCTGAGAATTCGTAAACACACATAAAATATATATGTGTGTTTGTGTTCAATCTAAAGTGTTGAGTCACTTTTATGAGCTGCAGAGCCATAGTCAGGAGAAGAACCAGGACAGCTGTCCTGAGGCCTGAGCCCAGAGGAGTTATCTATTACTGGATTGTTGTTTTTCAAAGTTCTAGTTACCTCCCGTAATGCTCAGTTTTCACACAAGTCTGTGTGTACTTACAGCAGCGGCACTGAGCAGATTAACCTTAGCGGGCTCAGGGAGAGGCTGCTCCGGAGCGCGAGCGGGCTCAGGGGTAGGCTCTTCATAGTTTCCCCAGGCCTCAGAGGGGGCGTTCCAGTCAGAGCTGGGGTCGACCGAGCCACCATCTGAAAAAAAAGAAGAAAAAAAAGACACACAACGTCAGACTTGCAAAATGATTAGAGCCAAGAAGGATCTGTGTCTACAAGGTTAAATGACATGGACAGATGAAAGTTAATATATCATCCTTACTGAGTCCAGACCACTCATCATCCACTCTGGGCTGACTGAGCCAGGGCAGGTCACCCACAGGCTGGGACTCTAAGAGACAAGAGGGACAGTAACTCAACTTGCTGCACAGGAAGTCATGCTTTGCGACTCGAAACCATCTAACGGTGTGAGTCAAGTTAAACTTCCACTCATTAAATCCATCGACTGAATACTTACCAACTCCAAGTTTGGTGAAGGAAACCAGATTGAGATCTGTTGTCTGCATCCCCCTGTCAATCACGGTCCACGACTCTACAACAAACACATTCCACAGACACTGAGACATCACTGTTCAACACAATTAACTAGTGATCGACATAAATAAAGCAATTATCAATCAGTGAAGTGTGTTGATGAGGACTAATTAGGTTTTGTATCGCTAAAAAACATCCGTTCCTTGATTGTTCAGACCCGTGTTATATTTAGCTCCATATTTAGAGCATAATTATGTCTTTTGCCCTCCAACCAGAACTGTAATTTTCTAGCTGGTGACACAATGTCAATCAAATCTGATTGGCCTTTCTTTAGTCACTGTAGGCGCTGGGAAGTTGTTTGCTCTACATGTTCAATTTGACATTTCTGTAGTTCTAATCTAATAATATAATAATTCTTGCCTGGAAGAACTATAATTTCAGGTTAGGTTAATCTAATAAAAACTAGATTAAATTAGAGACTTAAACAAACAGCCATATTTCAAACTTTCAAAATAAGACCGAATGAATGATCATTGTTCAGGGTTGCCTGTAAACATTGCTCAGTGTCAATAAAGTGACAGACTGACTAACAACGATCAAAGAAAATATGAATATAAATGAATCTCAGCGATTTACTTGATATGAGGTTGTTCACATTTAAAAATAAACTGAAAGACAGTTCTTTTACTTTGCTATTTTTTTTTTTTTACTGAGAAGTGGTGAATGAGAGTAAAATTTATTTTACTCTTCCAGAAAATATAATTAGGGAAACTAAGATGATTTATAGTTTAAAAAAAAAAAAAAAATTCAAATATATTTTTCTAGAAGGTTTACAACTTACGGGGTTTTATCACAGTCTCTGAGACAATATTTACTGTGGATTAGTCACATCTGTCCAAGTCTTGATCAATTTATTACCATCGATTTTGGCATCAGTGCTTCCAGTGAATCCAATTAATGCCACACTAATACAGCATCTGATATGGAGGTCAGCAGGCATTACTAATTGCTTCATGAAATGCCATAAAGCTTGAAATAATAACACTAATGCGACAAGCAGCGAGAGTCAAGACATTTTTACCATCAATCTCCGCCCTCCACAGTGACGCTGGTTCTCTACTGGTGGTCCAGGGACCCGTCTTTGGAGCGGCAGTGAGAGAAGGAACCTTAACTGCCATGTCAGTCACACCAGCGGCCACTGCTGCCGCCTCGCTGCTGTTAACTAACACCAAAGCAGAAACATTTGATACTCGGCCAGAATAAACACAGATCAGGTTAGCAACACATCTAATACTGGAGTTCCCAGAGAAGCATGTGAACTTTTGATTAACAGAACAGACCAAAGATGAGAGATCAGTGCTTGGGTTGTCAAGCAATATGTAGAGCTTTTTTTTTGCTGATAATTACCTTGAGCTACAACAGCCTCAACCTTCTCTGCCTTCGCTTTAGCGGATTCTCCTGAGAAGAAAGGATTGAGGGGAAAAAAAAAAAGTCAGCATTTGCTAAATGCATCTTCCATATCAGCCTGTTTGTGAAGCACATTCACACAAACAATTCAGCTAACGCACTTCAGGGAAATCTCACTCGAGACGCTATGAAAGTCCCCTAATGCCTGTATTTATAGTCTTTCCTGTCAACAAGAGACCAACCAAATGCAACAACAGCCTATGTAGAAACAACATGCAGAGATAGACAGATCCCTCTCTAGATACCAAATTAGGCTGTTTATCCGAGATGGTCTTGAGGGTGTAGTGTACACGTATGCACTCAAAAAAAAAAAACAAAAAAAACCACACAACATGAAACACTTGCAAACTCATTCCCTCCTCTGAGAAAGAAGCAAATCACAACCTAAATTAAAATATAAACATTTCAAGAGTTCATACCTTTTTTCTTCTTCTGGCTGGCAGGTGGGGGGGCTGCGGAGGTCTTGGGCTGCTCTGGGGGAGCGCTGACAGGTGTGTTGCCTCCTCCTGGACTGGCAGAGCCATCACTGGAACTCTTGTCCTTCTTGCGTTGCTCACGCTTCTCCTTGTTGCTGACCTTGGTCTCCCATGTGCCTGAAAAAGTAACATTGAGTGCAGTGTGGAATTAGTTGCAAAATACCACAAAGGTTCATTATGGGATTAGTGGGGAAATATAGTATGGATTAGGCAGGGGGGGGGGGATGAAGGAACGGATGCAGAAACTGTTCAATAGATTTAGCTGAGAAAAAAAAAAAGAGGCCCAGACGGGCCCCGTTCTAACGCAATAAGTCAGATATAAAGCAAGTCTTTGACCGAGGTCATGTTCAAATTCATTACAGAGCTAAGTAAAAGCAATGATGTGGTTACTGAAAATGTTGGCACAATAAATAAAAATGAATGAAAACAGGACTCATTCCCAGGCACGACTCTGACCTAAAAAAACTCAATTATAGCGTGAGTCATAATATTTCACCTTCTTCTGGTTCTTTGCCATCCGCAGTCACTGTCTTTGTCTCTTTTACAGTCTGTTTGGCTTTCTTCTTGGACTTCTTTACCTAAAAGAACAGAAATAAAAAAGGGCAAAGAGGAGAGGACAGCGCCAGATTATAACCAAAGAAACCTTAATTGTTACACTGTGCTGAAAGAAATGTTGGAATGGAATTATGCAGCACATATGATTTCATCTCCAATAACTGCAACTGAACAAGAGACCCCATGCTTACCGAACCACAGACAGTCCATCAAATCAGCTTGCTCAACCCATGTCTATTTATAAGTGCAACTACATACACTGTCCAAGACTCCCTAAATCTGTTATATTCCCTTTTTGTAAGCACTATTTCCATCTCTTAGTGTCTGCACAGTTAAGTCGTATGACTCCAGTGTCATTAGGACCACAGTTTGTATTGCTTTGTGGTATCCGGAGGGCAGTATTAGATCAAATGCCACACCTTGTGCCGCCTTGAGCCAGGAGTCTTCCTCTAGGATTTTGCTGCATCTGCAAGTTAAAAAGTGTAACCTAACACTGGCAGCTGGTCTGGTTGCATCATTGCAGAGTGACAGTGAGAAAGCATGGAGTTTTCCCCCCCACCGACTGCTTTTCATTGATAAGGACCCCAAAAATAATGCGACATATGTGCAATCACTCAAACACAAACATGGCACATCCATCACAAAAAGGTTCAACACATTACCTCTGAAGCCTTGTCAGCCTTGGCTTCTGGTGGGGGCGGCTGGTGATGTGGCACCACTATCTCTTCCGACACTATGGCGTCTTCCTGTGGTTCGGCAATTGCTCTCCCATTAGGCTGAGATTTCTATCAAGGACATGTGAAATTAAAATGAAGCGGGTCATAACCGTTTTCAGCTGTCTTACAATATAAAAAACCACCTCAAGCCACTCTAGCCATGACGAAAACTAGCAACTGGCTACAACTGTCACTGGGGCGTTAGCTTGACAGCTAGCCTCGCTAACGGCGAGGTTATGAAGCAAGGAAAGGTTTAATTCAGCTGATACGTACCTTTTCTGACTTCTTCTTCTTTTTCTTCGGTTCCTCTGATTTGACAGGTTTACTGGCACCTCGCTTTATTTCTATGGCGTCGTCCACGGGGTTCACGGCAGGTGATTTCTTGAAGAGAGCCCGGCAGGCGGAGGCCCACAGGGCGACCATCAGCACCAGTCCGGTACATGCCGCTAAGAGGATCACCCATGGCGGAATGAGCTCCGGCTTCAGTCCCAAATCCACGCCGAGCTCGGAGCGCAGTAGCCCCAGGCCTTTAGACAACAGCTCATTCAGACGAGTTGTAAGCAGCTTGACCTGCTGGGAGGCCGCGTCCTGCCACGGTTCCATCTCTATTGTTTTGTCACACAACAGGCCGGTTAGTCACGCTTTGCTCGCCGCTATTAGCTGCAGTGCTAGCTAAAAATAACGGAACGACTTTGACATGATGGAAAACAATAAATTCACTCCTTCCTCCGCCTGCAACATCGGCCTAGCCAGACAGCCAGCTAGCTAGATGAATCTTGTAAACTCTATGGTAACAAACTAGTTAGCCAGTAAGCCACCTAATATCATTGTAAAACAATACACCACCGTCGGCTGACCACCATGGATCTACTGTGGCCGCCAGTGGAGCAGGTTCACCTCATATGGCTCCGTCTGTTCTGGTGGAGAGCTGATGCCTTCACCGCAGCTTGTAAATCACAGCTTCCGGGTTGTAACACATTATGCAGATTGTAGCAATCTGATTAATAATAATGAAAAACAATGTTAACGAAATTAATCGTTTTGGTTTATACTGAAGACAACGTATTTACTACATGTTTAGGAGCCATGGAAGTACTTTTTATTTTATTTACCAACATTTGTTGCATCATATTATCGCTATTTGTTGTTGACAAGACAATAAATATTACTCCGACGTTTGGGTTATCCTATAAAATCTGACTTTCAATTTAATTAACTGAGCACGCTAAATTCCTTTTTTGAACAAGGTCGTTTGAAGGCATCAAAAACGGGCCGTGACAGCTCCAAATCAAATGGGCGGGGCGATGACTTCACTCATGCTGATTGGCTAAAAGTCTCAGTTCAAAAATATTCCAGCCCTACTACAGTAAGCAACAGTAGTGATAGTTTTTGGTGTATCTTGTCAAATGCCACGAGACAGTGTTGCACTTACTCGGTAGTTTCTAATATTTTATAACCATAGATGTATTATTTTGTAACACTTTGTGAGCTTTTATATTTTATCTATGTAATGACTTCCTCACTTTAGATATCCGAGGCAAAACAGTATAACACCTCTATAAATCATATCTACAGCATTATCCAGTAATCCAAAATAGTCCTCCAGATAAACCCTATCAGGTGTGTAATGTAAAATTAGTTTAATATAGAAACTGGTGGTGGTGGGTTTATAGATTCATCCACAAAATGGCAAATTTGAGACACCAACATGAACTGAAATTTATAGTATTCACACCACACTATTTTACATATATCCAGCTTTCAAGACAACCTCTATTTCAACTCTGGAAACCTCATGTTTTGGTACACAGTATCAATAGGATATGAAGCTGTGCAGTGAGATTCACATTATTCTGTGATTTTATTCCCATCATGGAGTGTTACTGTTACTTTGTCACAGGTAAGCAGCTGCTTCTCTCAATAATAATGTAACATGTATTCCCCACCACTTCTAAAGCACTGAAGAAAATCAAGACTGGACAACTTATTTGCATCCAAGTTTATTTTGAAATTCCCTACTCCCCCTGTACAAGAAAAAAAGGACTTTCCACAAAGGCAGCAGTGAACTGTCAGTGATAGTACTTTTCTAGGGAAGGAAAAAAATTATAATCACAGTGTCTTCTTTTCTTCTTTTAAATACTACTGCTGTCATCTTTGGCTGGGTTTCGGCAGACAGCATTCTGTCAGACCAAATTCCTTGTAAGCAAAGGTTGAAGCCAATAGAGCGGAGCTGTGGGCTTTACATTTTACAGTGCCAATGCAGGAATGTTCTGGACTGTATACCTCTTCTTCATTAACACAAAAGAAAAGAAAAAAAAAACAATAAAAATTGAAATAAAAATAACAAGCTGTTTGTGTTCACAACACAAACAAATATTACCGCCTGGGGAGATAGCGACAGTATGTCGAATTTCATAAAATTGTATAGACAAAAAATAAATCTACAAAAATGGAGCTAGGTAAATATTACACAACAGTAAACATGTTTTTCTTTTTTTCCTTTTTTAAACTCTTTTCTGTCGAACCTCTACACAAAACCAAAATTCTTGGTCTTAATGGCTAGCAGGAGTTTCTGTTTGAGTATCTGTTTTGAAGAATAGAGTGGCACGTAGAGACGTGAGATGCAGGTATTGGCTGTGGGGAGGTGCTGGTCGTCTGGAGGCCGGATGGTGATGGAGGGCATTGGCTGAAAGCCCTCCTCGCTGGCTGGCAGAGATGGGCTTGAGGTCCAGAAGTACACCTGAGGACACAGAAAATAATAAGTCACATTAGTCACCACTGCATTCAAATTTTACAAAACATTTGTAATGTTAAAGTCCTTGTTTGGAGAGGGAGGCTTCGAACAAGACTCAGATTACTGAAGATGTTTTCACTCTTGAGTGTAGTTCACAAGTTCCAGTCATGACCAACTACAGACTAAAAAGCTTATCTCCACAAGCTGTAACACTCATTTTTAGTTGTTCCCTTCATGAAAACAGAAATGCTTAATTTGAACAATATACACACTCTCTACACACTTGCATGTACCTGCTCCATCATATGTGTGTCACTACTGCTAAAGGCATTGTCAGTGCTTGAAGTGTATTTTATTAGCTTCCTGAAATATTTGCTGTTGGTGAAACGATGGCAAATGAGAGACGGAACAAAAAAGAGAAATGAAACTAAGAACTGAAACTTAACATTTAAATGCTCTTGTATTGCTCATTTACCATTTGAATATACAACCTTCAACAAACGTAACCATTACAGACTGTAGTGGAGGTCGTGTGTAAGATGGTTGTGCAACAACATGTCAGCATAACATGCCGGCACTAAATAAAGGTTAGGAGTCTTACAGCCCCACTAGTGGCCCCTAAAAGGCACAAAACCAGACTGAAGTGGTTTGGACTGACTGACTGACTGACTGACAAAGCACTTCCTTGAATGAAGGTACTTATGACCCTGCACTTTTGCAAGCAGGGCTATAAAAAAAAAAAAAAAAAAAAAAAAAAAAAAAAAAAAAAAAAAAAAGACAAGCACTTGGCAAAAACAATAGATTTACTGCAAGATTTATAGAACAGACATAAACAGACAAAAAACATTACTGTAAAACAAGAGATTGTATACAATAAGCAAGACAGTAAAGTATACGAGACATTTTTATTGTTTCAACAGTTTTAGAAAGAGATTAAAGGACTGATGTGGCTAAACTTGTGTTCTTCAACATAGGAACCATGTAAAGAGGAAGGCTCTGCATGTTTTAAAGGTTTAAAATGGCAGCTTTTAGAAGGATAATTACAATGAGAACAGACTTACCAGATCTTGCCTCTCAGTCATGCTCATCTTCTCGACTATGGACCAAAACCAGCGTTTAAACTGCAGTAGTTTGTCAGCATTTTCCCCTGTTGGATGAAGAACAAGTCTTTGCTTACTATATTAAAGCAATAATGTGCAACAGCTATTCTTTCATTACTGAGTAAATTCAGGAAACAGAGATATGACAGGACAACGGGACAGATGCAGAGAGAGAGAGAGCAGCCGTACCAGACTCGTCATTGAAGGAGGTAAAGCTAATGAGCATCTGGACGTTGACTTCTCCGCAGCCGTTGACCAGCAGCCTGAAGTCCTCGGCCGTCAAGTCCTCCAGGGCGTTCTTAGGAAGAACATCCAGCAAACCCTTCCTCATCGCCTTGGAGACACAGACAAATTATAATTGGTATGAATACATGCTTTGGGTGATATTTGTCACAAAAAATATTAGTCTGTGTTCCAAAATATGGACACAATTTGAGTTAAGGTTTGGCAGAACACTCAAATAAATATCTGCCAAGTAAGAGAGCGCAACATTTTTTTTTTTCCCCAAAGAGTTTAACTCACATGGAGAGGCTGCTCAGCCACCACCAGCATTCTGTGCTCTGCGTACTTCCTCACATACTCGTACACGTTGAGTGGAGTTACTGGCATGTTGACCCCACCAGACAGAAGCTCCACCTGAACCAGGAAAGACACGACAATGTGTCAACAAACAATGACGTGAACAGAGATCTCAGAGTACATATTCATCATAAATCTTTCCAATAATGGTATTGAGAGTATTCGGATTGTGCTTTCAGAAGCTGTTATGTGCACATTTACCCTAACCATGTTGTGTCATGCAATTATCTATTTCACTGAAACAGAAAAATGGCCGATCACAGTACTTCCTCACAGACTACTGATCATTTTTATGAGGATATCTTGAAAAAGGACAGATCAGACATTCAGAGATGAAATCTACATGTAGTGACACGGTGTGGGCCATTACCTGTCCAGCCCCTTCCTCTTTGCAGAGGTCAATGGCGAAGGCCAGGTCCATGGCAGCAAATACCGCCTCTGCTTCACCAGCCTGTGAATGGCGGATAAGCTGCCGCAGGCTCTCATACATGACTGGGTCAAAGAACGCAAAGTCATGCCAGTTCACCTGCAGTGACAAACAAAGAGTGTGAGTACATTTAGCAACTTCTCTATGAAAAAGGAACATCATGTAGCAGGGTCTAACTGAAGTTGCAAAAACATTTGAAAAAAACCTGTTTTCTCTTACCTTCCTCCCGAGCAGCACCTTGATGACATGTCTGTTCAACGTGATTGGACAGAGTTCGTTCTGCAGCAGACACAACCCCAGTATTCTGGAAAATAGTGAAATATTCATTTTTATATTATTCAGTTTCCGTAACGTTGTCCTCTTTTAATGATTTAGATAAAATCAAGTTTCTATTTGAGCAAAACTAACTAAACAGGATCCTCTCTTCTTGTTCGATTCATTACCTGCCAATGTTACGGAAGCAGTTGAGTCTGGCCTCTGTGTTCTTGCCGGGCCGAGGGGAGTAGAAGCCTCGTTTGCCTGGCTGGTAGAAGAGAGGAGCGTTGTCGTCACCGTCATCTGGGTCGTCCAGCTCCATGTCCACCACACTGCGGGTTGAACCATGACGCTTTCGGTTCTCCTGCTGCTACAGTCGCACGAGAGGAAGGAGCAGAGGACTGTGTTAAGTGTGGCAAGATGGGCAGTCGTGAGCAGAAGCATTCAACTTATTTTAAATCTGAATTTTTCCAGGATAATGCGTGACAAGAGTTAGAAATGAAATGAAGAACTCTATATGTTAAAGTAAAGAGAGAAAAATGGAGATTTTGAATTTACTTGTGCTTTCTCCGGAGCCTCCAAGAGACCCAGGTCCAATATACTGTCGGCACCATTTTCCCTGGGGAAGACAAGACACACCAGAGATTATAGTTAGTCAGACTGCAATGTGGGAATAATAGATAGTTTTGTGTTAAATGATCAAGTAATTCCCTAAAGTACAACTCTTCGGCGTCACAGGCATTGAGAGTGGGGTCCTGTTTCTCAAAAGCATCTTAAAGCGGAGATGATCTCAGCCTCATAGATTCATAATGAGACTAAAATTATCTTAGTCTTAAAATGCTTTTGGTAAACAGGGTCCAGAATAATCTGCGTCCCACTACAGTGAAAAGAGCCGATGATGGTCGCTGTCTTTAAGCATGTGTGGCTGTGTCAGTGGTCAGTTTATTTTACCTTCCATGTGCAATGAGGAGCTCCATAGCCTCTTCCACTCTGGCTCTGAGAGAATCCTCACTGGCCAGCAGCAGCAGCAGCTGAGCAGGGGACAGCTCCAGCAACATGCCTGTGATTTTACTGGCAAATGCCTGAGAAGACAACATACATCACTCAAAAACTTCATACAGGCCTATCACTTGTTCTGGTAAGACGCTTAAAAAGTTAAAATTTAAACTTTATTTAAACAATAGCCATTCAATAATTATCACTATGTATAATGTGAGTAATATGGGTGAATTTAGATCTCTGACCCAAGCACGGGAAATTCAGAGGGAACGTGACATGCATGTTATCTGGCATAATTCTATCTCACTGATAACAGCCTTACCATTTACACTTCGCTCTCTTTACACTGTGTCAGAGCTGTTTAAGTCGCTGATAATGCAAATGCTGCCACGGGCAACGTGTTTGTCACAGTGATTAGCACCGACTGTTATCAACAATGTGTCTGCATAAAAAGATAGTGGTCATTTTTGACTGTTTTTGCTTTACAGATCATTTCCACTTGTTAGAGGAGTATAATGGAACAAGAAGCAGCCTGTTAGATGAGGAGCTGCAGGGCAACAGGTTGCACAAGTCCAACTCCTCAACAAGGTAACCT
The DNA here is from genome assembly GCA_029490765.1 of Euthynnus affinis. Taxonomy (NCBI): domain Eukaryota; kingdom Metazoa; phylum Chordata; class Actinopteri; order Scombriformes; family Scombridae; genus Euthynnus; species Euthynnus affinis. The sequence goes on along the minus strand of CM055847.1, from coordinate 27,602,425 downwards.
ACTTTACAGTGTCCTGCTGTCATGTGGAAAATGGATCGCCTTGTGTGCAACATTAAATCTGATTGCAGCTGTTATTATTATTACTGACTGACTTTATTTAAACTATATAAGTTTGTTTGGTTGCTCCTTAAACAGATATATTTGTCATCCTTCAGTTGTGTTTCTGACAAAGTAGCTGCTCAATGGATGTTTGCTGTAGTTTTAAACCACACTTGTTGATACTACAGTAACCTTGAGTGTCACCAAGTCCAACAGGACTGAAATCTTAAGGATTACAACAGAGACTCAGCACTGGTCTCTGATTGATGATTGACTTTACTGCAATAAATATTTGTAACTAATCAAAGTGTCTTTTCACTCATTTGAAAACTATATGGCCTGATAGAGGGAAGATCTATATCAGTTGTCACTTGACATGTGAACGTTCAAACCCAATTTCACATAACTCTAGTCATCATTAAGTGTCAAGAATTTTTTTTTTTTTAAGTCGTAACACAGATTTTGAAGAGATGCACATTTTTATTACCGGTTGCATTGCATGAACACGTGGGTAGAGCCTTTCCCCCAGGGCTTGTCTGTGTGCAGGCAAAGGGTCGGGCTCATCACTGGGGTTGCCCTCTGACGAAGGCCTAAAGGGCCTGGTGTCAATGGACAGCTGCCTCCTTGAGTCTCTGTAACACAAACACACACACAGGTTAGCAACAATGCCAGAGGTTTATGTTTATTTTAAAAAAGGGGAATACATTAGGCTGACGTTTACCTGTCTCGGTCTCTCCGAGAGCCCGCTCGAAGCCCTCCACTTCTCCTTTCTCTTTCTCGGTCTCTGTTCCTCAAACGCTGCATTAGATCTACACACACAAAAACACGGCATAGAACAAGTTCAATTTGAAGTGTCATTTGTTTTTTTATGTAAAAAAGTTTTTTTGTTTTTTTTTAACTCATGTGACAACTGTTTTCAGCATCACAAAAGTACCACTGAATGCAACAATGAAATCAAGTTCCATAATACAGTATAGTTTCTATGTATTGTCATACTTGAATTGTAATCGTGATGACACGTACTGCTGGCCTGCATGCCCTTGCTGACACTCTGAACGCAGTCCAAATTGGGCAGCTTATCGTTGGACAGGAGGGCCAGGGCGATGGCCGTATAGAAGCTGCGGGCCACGCCGCTACCCTCGCCTGGCTCATCTTTAAAGGTGACTTTCACCCGGTGTACAGCCATGGGTGTGGTTGTGCAGCGCCTGCCAAAGTGCGTATTTAGCTGACGCATAGTCTGCTGTATTAGCTGGTCTCGATCCCGGTCCACCTCCAGGGCCAGGTCACGAGACTGCAGGTTCCTCAGCTTCTCCATTTCCCGACGGAACTTGGATTCCTTCACCTCGAAGCCGCCCAGCTCAGTGAGGATCTGGGATAATCAACAAAGACACAAATCATTATGAGCCATCAGCCCAGAAATATCATTTATAAGTTGCATTATGCAATTTTTATTGTAACACTGAATCAAATGATTCATTGCAATGTAAAAGAGGTGCTAGTCTGCAGCTCTTTCCAACTTTGAGCAACTGTTTTGCCAGTCTTGGAGAGTCTGAGTAAATAAATCTTTGGTGAGGGTTTAGCAGACCAGGGAAAAGCAGAAAAAAAGTAGTAAATACTGTAGTAAGAAAGAGGCTATCAGTGCCCAGTAGCTGCTGGGTGTAAACTAAATCCTGTTATAGAATTACAAGAATATAATATGGAATACCAAAATTAATGGCATGTTCAGTGTAGAAATTAAAACAATCATTTAGGAATAAACAGAGGGGTTATGTAGAGACGATTGTATCTTGGATTTGATGGATGCTGAGATAAAACACGTACCGATCCAGGCTCAGCTCCAACATCTTCCATGAAGACGCGACCAAAGAGCTCTAGTGACAGACGCCAGCGGCCTAGTAGCATGTCATGTGAGATCATCATCCCCATGAAACTACAGTGAGGTCTGGAGAGAGAGAGAGAGAGAGAGAGAGAGAGAGAGAGAGAGAGAGAGAGAGAGAGAGAGAGAGAGAGAGAGAGAGAGAGAGAGAGAGAGAGAGAGAGAGAGAGAGAGAGAGAGAGAGAGAGAGAGAGAGAGAGAGAGAGAGGAGATGAGGATACAAAGCTTGATGTCATTTTATCAGCATATTAAAACAATATTACAGCAAGTGTAATAAAACATTTTTAGGCTTTCTCAGGTCGTGATCAGCAACATATGTATGTCAGTTTGAGGCACAGACTAGTGTTTGTTAGTTTTGGTACCTGAACGATGGGAGAGGAGGTCCATCACTCTCGGTGAGGCCAATCTCAGCCAGTAGGCTGCTCTTCAGCTGGGCAGCGAGGTCATGGGGTGAAGGGCCTGGTTTTGAGGCCTCCAGCTCCTGCTCTGCCAGTGACTGGTTCTCAGTGCTCCGCTGGCCAGTTTCCATACTCATCACATTCTTCAGGTTGGCTGAGTAAGACATCTTAGTGGGCAGGATCTGTTTTCGAGGGGTTCAAAGTAGTTCTTAAGTAATGCGAACAGATGTATGTCTTGAGATGATGACAGTGTGATGATGAAAGAATGGAAATATGGAAATGGGACACAGAACACAGGCTATGTTCTAATATCCACATGTAGGACTGTAAGCAAAATGACTATCCATTATATCCATCCTTTTTTCCCCATTTATTATTTCCAGAGCTTCCAAAGAGCAGTGGAAATAGTGAATAGGACATAATGAACCCTGGATAGCTTTAACAGATTTCTATTTTAAAAGTGTGGCATTACTTCAAAAATTCAAACATGTTATTTATTATTAGTGGATATTAGAACACAGCTGCCAGCGTGTTTGTCCAATGAAGAGGGGTGGTATACCTGAGAGGGGGAGGGTAGAGAGGAGCCCATGTTTACCTCCAGGCAGTTCCTGTCCATGCTTGCCTCAGCCAGGCCTTTGGTTGCCATGTAAGAGGAGGAGTACAAGCCCTGAGAGGGACGACCGAACAGATCCTCCTTCCTGGCATTAGGCTGGAAGAAAAGAAGCGAAATGAGGTTGAGGCCACGAAGGCTGTTTGGCCGTTACAGGATATCTTTCTCTCAGAAACTGAGCAGCAATTCTGACCTGCAGGAGGTGGGGCTGGTCTGCCAGCGGAATGGCCTCAGCCAAGGGAACATCGAAGGGGTTGGGTGGGATGCAGCCCAGGAAGGTCATGGAGTCAGAGCGACGAAAGAAGGGGTGGTTCTGACCCGTCTCAGCTGGAACCGGGTCCTCGTCCTTGTCTTGTAGAGTTGAACCTGAGGTGAGATAGAAACAAGCCAACTTGTTAGCACAAACACTATTTTAACCAAGCATTTCAATGTATTGATACTGACAGACTGTCTATTATGATGTGTTAGTTATCTGACTTACTTTGATTGGTGTCCTCATCGTTCTCATGTTCAGAATCCTCATTGTCCAAACCCAGTTCCAAAATCTCTCGATTCCTACAAATAAAAGTAAAACAAAGAGAATACTGTTTAAAACACAGGTACATGTAGTCATAGAAGTTTTTCACATTTTAAAACAATGATTAATCAAAACACCCTGGTATTTATCATTCTTGCTGTTTGCTTTGTTTAAGCAAGATATGAGAGTTTCATTCAGTTGTACAATGACCAACAGTGTTTTTTTCTCCGTTTACCTCTTTCTATCCATCTGTGGGGTATCCAAAGTGGTCTGCTGGTTCATGGCCTTAATCCAGTAGATGAGAGCCTGGAAAACGTAGGCCACATGTTTCAGTGAACACACGTCCAGCACTGGAAGCACATCAGAGTGCTCATCATTGTGGGAGCGCATCAGTGATAAGGCGTAGTTCAGGAAGTCACCCCGAGCTGACATCATACCCTGGCGAGCTGTCAGCAGAGTGGCCGCTCTCCTAAAACAAATACAAAAAACACATACAAAACAAGTGAGAACATTGCTAACCTTACTAATGCAGGAAGACACAAATATGGAACTAGTCAATTCTATGAAGGGTGAAGCAAACTATTTTGAACACACGATGGAAAGTATTCAATTAGGACTGTAAAAAGTCGGCTCTTAAAAGGAGTTCTTCCTGGTTTCTTCTGTGGTTGCTTCAGGTCTTCTTGTTAACTGACTACATAGTATACTTGTGTTAAAGCTCTACATGTATTCCAACAAGACTAATTTTAACTAACCAGTTCATATAATAATTAAAGAAATCAACTGATCAAACATAAAAAAAAGAGTAATGTAAAAAAAACAATTATTTAACAAACAAAAAAAGTGATTTTTTTTTTGTGTTTTTACCTGCGTCCTTCCAAGGTGCGAAGGCTGGCCTCCTCCCGAGCAGTCATGCGTTCCCTGCGAGCTGAGTGCTGAGAGGCGTGGAGAGGGTGACTGGGGTGACCCGGGTCTCCAGCAGATGACAGGGCTGAGCCATATCGCAGCTGAGCCTCAGTGGAATCCATGATAGACACCATCCAGTTCCAGGTGGGAATCAGCTTTTCTTCAACATAGTTCTGTTTCAACACATGACAAAACATTTCACTTTTATGCAACTCATTTGGCAGATGATGGATACAGTGTTGCTCAGTATTATATAGGGATGGAAATGTCTTGCCTGGGTGGTGCAGTGAAGTCTATTTTGATCACCACATGATGACAGTGGATCTTACCTGCAGGTTGACTGCATCCTGGTAGGTCAGCTTTACAGCGGCAGGATACTGTGAGTAGACTAGATGGTTGTACTTCGGAATCAGACTCATAAGGTCCGAGATCTGCCTGATGACGATGCTGTAGGCCCGGGCCAGGCTGCTGGCAGATGTCAGATAGCTGCTGGAGTTGCTGGCCTCTAAAGCTGCTGCCGCTGCAGCAGCACTGGAGCTGATAGCACTGGAGCGACGCAGGTTGGTAGGATCAATATATATCAGGCCTGTGGAGCTCGCTGTGAAAAAGACAAAGATCAAAAGGGAAAAATTAATATACATCATTTCTTTGATCATTAACATACAGTAGGCACTAACAAATAAAATTCCACAATCAGACAAAGCTCCACTGACCGGCTGGTGTTGAGGAACTAGAGGGAGCACTTCCAGTGGCCCTTTGGCTGGGGGTGTTTCTAACAGCCCACTGCATGGAGCGAGGAGCCTGGGCTGCACTGTTGGCGTGGGAAGCGCTCGTCGTCCTTTCCAGTGGCTCATCCAACAGGAACGTCTCCTGGTCGACATCATCGCTCTGACTGCTGCTGCTGTCAGAGTCACTTGAGTCGTTGGACTGGGAGTCGTCCTCTGAAAAGAAGGCAGGGACGCTGCTGGCACCTTCAGAGAGGAAGAGGATAAGGGACGAAGAGAAAAGATAAAAAAAAAAAAAAAAAAAAAAAAAAAGGCGACAAGTTTAACGGTTTGTGTTTTCGCCTCGACCTCCCTCTCTTTTGTCTTTCACAACAGATTTATCCAGGCAGGAGTGCGGGTTAGTGAATCACACCACTACAAGGCCAAACAACACTAATACGACAGTGAAAACACCGAGGCTTCAAGTCAAAACAACAGCTGAGCTCTCTGTTGGTCAACTTGTGCTAAATATTATATGGCTTAGTTGTCTGTATTTTTACGGTTATTGGAAATTTCATTAGAGAGAAAAAACAGAAATGTCTCGACTGTACTGAATTGTCTTAGAGGAAATGAACATCATTAGTAAGAAATACACATTTTAGATGGCCAGGGAGAAAGAACACCACACCATTTGGAGAAGCTATAAGTTGAATAGTTTGTTATTTGGATGAAAGAAGAAGACTACACTTGTGATGAAGGATAGTATTAGTTTAAAAAAAATAAAGAGACAGACACAGTAACAGTGAAAATGTGAGAAGGGGACAAACTGAAGAACTCTGAGCAGGAAACTGTGTATGCAAATTGCAAATTCACTCTTGTCCTGACATCTGTATATGCATTGAAGTAAAGAGGAGCTCATACCAAAAATAGGAAATGCCAAGGACACCCTACTGCCTGCAAATGAAATACATTGGGTATTCAGCCAGGAACCATTTTGTCTGCTGTATCATTAGCTCTCCAAACATAAATCCCCACAATCCAAAATGCTGACCGTTAAGCACAAGTGATTTTGTGAGGACTGAATTAGTCTGTAATTCAAGGAAAAAAAAAAAAAAAAAAAAAAAAAATATACACCACAGTGCAGCAAGACAGAAATGCAGTTTCTATTTAGTAAGCAGTAGAAGCCTTACACAAATTTGGACAGATTTCAGTTTAAGGAGGTCAATAAGACAGGGGACCACATTTCCCTCAAAAAGGAGCAGTGTGTAGAAACTGAGGAGATTGTTTCATCAAGTAAAGGGACTGAAAAGAAAATCTAAACTGACATCTAAACTACAAGATTAAAAACAGCTGTTGACCAACCTGCTTCCGAGCCAGCAGTGGCTGCTGTGACGACGCTCCTGCGGCCGCTAGCATTATCCTGATTGCTGTGGTTGCTTTCACTGTCACTCTCGGTTTCAGCTGCTGCCAGCAGATCCAGCTCCATGTCGCTTCCTGAAAGAAGAAACAAAGACAAAAAGGGATGCTTTACACGCTGTTGGCTGAGGTTTCGAATTCAAGTGATTATTCACCAAACTAGATGTCACCGATGCCCTTGCACTTCAATAAAAAAAAAAGAAAAAAAAAAAAAAAGAAGGGTTTGTCTCACCATCTTCATCGTGCTCATCATGCTGCCCTTCTGCCTCAGCGTTCTCTTCTCCCTGTTCCTCTTGGTCATCATGGTGGTCTTCCTCCCCTGCTACTCCCTCTACAACTTCAACCTGAGAGACAAACATAATATAATTAGATCCAAGAGAGGAGGAAAAAAAACTCACTGGATTTCAAGCTGAAATTATAGTGTAATAGGAGTAAACTAAATAAACTATAGAAATAAAAATATCCATCCTAATCCGAGTGAAATCTTAAATTATGAACAGTTCTGAGTTCTTGGTGGCATCATACGTCTTTGCAAAGTCACCAACATGCACTGAATCACTTTGTACACTAAGTGCATTATGGCCTTAATGGTTTTATAACAAGGCTCCCCACCTCTTCAACATCTGCTGATACGATATCATCCTGCTCCTCATCTCTCCCCCTGACAGGCTGAGACTGGCTGCTGCGCCGAGGCTGGGGGTTCCTGATGATATAAGAGGCAGCTGTCTGACTGGAGCTGGAAAAATGAAGCACAAGCCCAGAGTCATTATATGTCGTGAATAAGAAAAAATCAAGCATCTTTCTTTTCCTTTTGGAATCTTCACTCCAAGTAAAAAGGGACAGACATCAAGCATCAAAATCACAAATCACATAACTGCCAAGAACGAACACCTGACAAGAAAAATGGAGGTAACAAAACTAACTGACCTGCTGGATTGGTCGGGCGAGGGTCTCGGGGGAAGCGGTTCAACAGAGAAGAGCTCCTCGCTGCCCTGAACGGCATCGATACTGGTGCTGGCCAAAGTAAATGGAGCTGTTGGTCTCGCAATGCCCATTCGCACTGGAACAATCAGCGACTCGGCCACGTTACACAGCTCCTCCACAGCATAGGGCAGCAGAGCTTGGAAAACACGTCGACATTTCCCAATGGGTTGGGGGATGAAATTGCTGAGTGAAGAAAATTGAGAGAAAATCAGTGTTACATTCAGAAGACCGTGTCACAAATGGAGCCATGTATTGTAGGGCTGATTCACTGATAACTACGTTAATTCCTTTGTCTAAAACTTGACTTGAAAACCTAAATGCTGTATGTTCTTACTTTTTCTTCTTAGATGAGGCCATCTCTACGCTGAGGATGACAAATACCCGGGCTACTGAGCGTAGGAACCTTCTGGTGACGTTGACCGCCTCCTCTCTCCGGCCAGGAGTGTACTTGTTCTGCAGCTCCTTCACCAGTGTACCCAGTAAAGTGTCTATAAACTAATACAGGAGAAAAAAAACACATATATAATAATTAGGTGGTATTATCGGGGGTTTACCTAATCAAGAATTATTCATAAATGAATATTGTGTGCGCATTCAGATGTGGTGTGTAATAAATAGAGGAGCTGACAAAGGAATCAAATCAGAGGAGGAGGAAAGATTAAGTAGACTTACAGTGATGTCAGGAGCACACTTGACAATGAGGCAGTGGGTGAAACAGTCAAGGCGAATGGTGCCACTCTGCTGATTCAAGTATACCTGCTCTTCAGGCAGTAGGTGGGCAATTCTGCTGCTGGCACTGAGTCTGGAAATATGACAAAATACAGAAGTCTAAATAATGACTTTTTAAAAGCACAAAACTATACTGCACTGTGTGGAATCATACTTGTGTGTGTATGGTGCCATGAGCTTGTAATTACATTAAGTCGTGTTTGTCCCATACTGCTCCATTAAATAAGGTCAACAGTATATGACAAGTAACAAACTCTTACAAAGAGGTTGTGCATTATCCCCTTTAACTAGCATATTGTTTCTGGTAAGACATATCACTGCTGAGACTTCTGTGTGTTACTTTTCCAGTCTTTCAATCACTTAGTAACAACTACAGTAGCTACACTCACGGGTCTTTATTCTCCTGAGAACCAAACATGATCATAGACTTGAGGGCATTCCAGTCCTGCAGGACTCTCTCCAGAGCCAGCTGAGCAAAGCGAGGAGGTTCTAGGTCATGGTCGGGCATATCAGAGTCTGAAAGAGAGGAGAGAGCAATAGCATTTTTTACACCAGACGCCAAGACATAATATTTTAAAGTGTGTAGCCAACACCATATTCATAACTGAAAAGACATAGCAGAAAAATGAACTCATATGAATGTGTGTAAAATTTGTAGATCAATAGTCTGCAGTGATGGTTATTGGCAGGTAAAATGTCAGAATGATGATGAACCTACCCTCTGCATTAGCAGCCTTACGATTCCTGTCCTCTCTGATGCGAGGTGGTCTGTACTGACAGTGCTCAACGCTCTGCCTGGCAACAGTCTGCACCAGGAACAGTAATATATGCTCACCCCTACAGATGTGGAAAAAAAACCCCCCAGAAAAGTCAGGATGATTTTTTTGCCACTCACACATACAAGAAGCTATCATTTATATATTATGTACAGAGTACTGATTACCCTGCAAGGACCACAGCCACTTAGCCTATTAGAGGGCTAAGCGAAGGGGAGATTGATGGTCTTACCTGCTGTTTGGTGTGGTGACCAGGTTAGTGGTGGTGAGCAACCTGTACAGCAGATCCAGACGAGCAGCCTTCTGGCCTGCGATCAGCGTTTTACACTTACATTTCTCCCAACAGTCACAGTACGCTGTGGGAGAAGTCCTCTTCAGCCTGGGGGAAAAACAGTAGCGACACCAATTTACGATCATACATGTGACCTAGTTTGAAATACAGAATCAAGAGCAATGGTAAAACATATACAGACTTCTACAAAAGCTTTTAATATAACCATTCTAAAACCTAGGACTTACTTGCAGTCATGTCCTTTGTGACACACCCTGGCACACTCAGTGCAGCAGCAGAGGGACTCCAGCAAACCACAAGTCCGACACTCAAAGATATCCTAAATGCAAAGTCAGTGTGATGAAAAATGCCAGTGTGCCAACTTTCTATTGAACTTTATTAACAAAGACCATCTCCAATACAAGTGAGGTTACGCTTGTGCACAGAAACAAAGCGCAGTACCACTTAATGTTATCAAAGTTGGCCTGTGTGTTCATGTCCTCTACCTTGGTGCCTGCTGGCAATGTTTTATTCTGCTGATTTTTTATGCTTCAGTAAGCAGCAGTAATTAAATTAGAATGGAAAAACGCACTCTTTTTATCTCTCTTTTTTAGGCTAATCAGGTTGTCAGTTACATAACTGTCTTCAAAGTTAATATTATTAAATAAATGTCCAATCCTTAATTGACTGCTGTGAACACGTGTGCAACACATCACTTTTTCTAGAGAGGAGAGCTTTTCCTCTGAATTTCAGTGTGAGGGCTGACCTGGTTAATGTGCTCAGCTCCAGTCCAAGTGAAACTGCAGGTGTCGTTGCAGCACAGAACATAGAGGGGCGAATCATCTGGGTTGGTCCCCAGGGGGCAAATCATTTCCATGAACACGGAATCTGCATCCTCCTTCTCTGCGATGCCTGGGTCACCCACTGTATTCAGGACATTTGAGGGAAATATGGAAAGAGGAATGCCAGTTACAACATGATAGTTAGATGCTGAAAACAGGGCAGAAAAATAGGTCAGGATTCACGTAACTCATGGATAACCTCCAATGTTGCGACTGTTATCTAACCAGTTGAAATTACACCAGATTCACAAAAAAGTATGTCGTTTTCTCAGAATGTGTTCACAGGGGAAGTGGCCGGTTGGTCATGTAAACTTCATTTCTCTATCTACTCCATTCTAAGTGTTGCTACCACATTGCGACACATGTAGCATATACTGTATGTACATTATAACAAGGGAAGCAAGCAGTGCTGACATTTAAGTATAGGTTTGTAAGTCAACAGTGTCCCTTTTAAATGTCAACCCAGTTTACAAGGGAAGGCAGAAAAGCTGACTTATTAACTTACCCTTGGCCATTTTCTGAGCAGCCTCCAGCACAGTGATGGCTGCCGGGTAGGCTCTCCCACTGACTGCCAGCATGAATGGGGTCATCCCACGTGCATCCCTGTTAAACAAAAGTAATAACATTATACACAAGCACTCCAGAGCCACAGAGGGGCCAAATAAATGAAGAATAAGGGATGCATCAGGACAATCTCATGGAAAAGAAAAGAGTATTTATACGTTTTATTTTTATGGAAATTAAAGAATCGTACTTGGCAGAGAGTAGCTCCCGTAGGTGTGGCCTCAGAACGACACTGTCACACATCAGCTTTAAGATGAGGTGGGCGTTGGCCTTCCTGTCTTTAGATTCAACCACAGATGGCTCAGTGGATGGCCCTGCACATATGGAGATGACAAGCACAGTTTGAATACCCAAAACATACAGCTATTCAAGCACTAATTTCCACGACGTATAAAGGAAAGCACCAGCATGTCATCATTTATTCACATGAATTTATTCAGAATTATCTCCCGTAGCAATGCTGCATAAATAAGTATACCTGCATTTTCTCTGCTTCTGTACAACTTTATTACCTAAGCATGTGTTTAATTACCGTTTTTGAAAGGGTTAATCTAACTTTTGAGGTGTGATGCAAGATCAATACAGGTTTACAATGTTTGGTTTACAAGATTATCTCCTTCTCACTCTCCCTCTATAGTGAAGATGATATGTGACCTGGTATGGTGGAGGTGCTGGGTCCCTGGCTGGTCCCAGTGGAGGCAGTAGTGAGTGAACCCACAGCTGGTGCTAGAATAAAGTCGATGTCACCATCTGTTGATACAATAAAAACAGTCATGCAATATTACTGAGTTTGTAGATTTCACATACTTTAAGAGACACATCACTGCCAAGTCATGGAAGGTAAGGGTAAGGAAGAAGAGCTGAATTTCACAATAGACAGTCTGAACACAAGCTTACATAACTGTGTTTCTGAGTCTGACAACAGAACAAATTCAAAACAGCTTCACTGGTCCGAAAGACCAGCACACGGTAGATAATCTAATTCTAAGATGTACTGACCAGGGTCCATGGGTGGGGGGTCAGGGACCCAACTTGGTGGGGCGATGGGTGGTGACACAGGGTCCTGGTGGTCACTGGATGATGGGCCGGACTCGTGGCGGCCAAGACCTGCTGCTCTTAAAGACCTCCGCATCATTTCCCTCAGACGAAGCCTGGAGACAAAACACGTGTCAAATTACAAACACGTTTACTTGAATGGGATAGCAGATAAGATTCCTTTCTTACAAGGGACTTTGTTTACTCCAAATGACATGTGTGGTTTGCTGTAAAGACCATTTTTCCTTAAATATTCTCCGTACCACAAAAAACAACATTTTTCTTCCTTTGAACAACTGAAAATTTACCCTCTGCTACTGGAGGAGCCAGTCCTATTTCCAGAGCTGTTGCTTGAGACCACAGAGATGGCATTGGCAATCGCCTCCACAGCAGACAGACGCTCTGCAAATGTGTTTCTCTCCGACCTTTCAGCTTCTGAAATGAAACAGCATGGTTACTTAGCATAAAAAAAGAGATTCAGGAGGCAGCAGGCAATTAAATTGATACAGGTGAGCAGACTCTGAGTTAGAAAGCAATTTCCTTCCATTTTTCCCCCCCAATTCAAATTTTCTAAAAATTATGGAGAAGTCCAAAATTGAGAGACATTGAGAAAACTAACTATAACCAGCAAATTATGATAAGAAACTTGCCTGATCTAATTTAAATATCAAAGTGAATATCATTATGTTACGTTAGACTTAAGCTTTCAGAGAGAAGCTGCCTAACACGGCTTACCTTCCTCCTCTTTGGTTTCCTTGTTACTAACAGGAAAGCAGACAGAGACAGCAGCATGAAGGATGTTGCGGTTTCCATCACAGCGGTGGCCCAGAAGTGCTCCAAGGGCCTGGCTGCCTTGATCCAACAGGAAAGCTTGCTCAAGGTTCACCAGGTACTGTCGACACGCCTCATAGTCACAACGTAGCACATGCTGCATCAGTGTCTGCTTCTAAAAAGAGACAATAAGGATGAGTGAGTTCTGATTATGATCATTCATTTGGATGTCTTTGATGTTTCATTGCTGACATAGACAGCATTGTTTTTGGTTGTCTAGACAGATTTATGGGTAGAAAGTAGGAGGTGTAACAGTACGTGTATTCTTCCCTCAACCATCACATTGCAGACATGATGGTTCAGTGCATGAAGAATTTGAGTGAAGCTGTTCAGAACAGAGATAAACACATTTGTTTTCTCACATGGTCAAATAGCACGTAATGTGTACCAGTTCTGAGAGAGAAAAATGTAGTTAAAATGTAAGAAATTAAAAGTGGTGGTTTGGTCCCTCTGACTGTTTGTTTGTTTTTTTTTTTTATTTAACCAGAAAGTCTCCTAAGATTGAAATCTCTTTTACAAGGGAGACCTTGCCAAGACAGCACACCAGTTAGAGTTTAAGTAGGAATAAAAGAGCAGAAAGGGAATACAAACAAACACACAAGAAAGAGACTAAATCCAGCTCAAATAAGGCAGTTGCAATTCTCAGTTACATGGGCATGGAATTTTCCATATATTATATTTATTATTATATGACATCATTAGGTTATTAATAGTGAAGCATCAGTGTTAGAGCAGCATGTTGCTGTGTTAGCTGCTGGAGGTGGAGCTAGTTTCAACTACTTTATATACAGTTAGACCCTAAATCAGCATAAAACAGCTGTCAGCAGGTGTCCTGACTCTACTGCAGCACAACTAAACTGTTAATAGTTTAGTCATTTTCAGTAATAGTTTTGACTAATGAACCATTTTTGATTGTTTTTTCAAAATAAAAAAAGGTCCAAAATATTATTTTCTACCTTTCCTTTTTATGGCTGTACCAAAATCATTTGAACTGTGACCCCAAAACCAAGTTTCATACCGAACTGTGAATTTTCCTGTACTGTTACACCCCCTAGAAGAAAGGTAGTAACATCATGGAGAAATGTGGCGAAAACTTAACACACTAAACTACAGACTAAAACTGGCAGTGTGGGTTTTGCAGAGGACTACTCTTCAATGGCATAACACTGTTATTATTTATTAATTTGTTTCAGTTTTTATTACATAATGTTTACCTCGACAGCCATGATAATAATAGCAGCTTTCTTTTTAATGGTGGAGTTAGAAGGGAGATTGGCCAGAGAGTGCACCCCCATTCCCAGGCTGTTTATAGGTGGCAGGTCCAGCCAATCAGGATCTCGTATTCCACCCATGCAGTCTTTAGCCATGGGGTAGATTGTGCCATTTCCATCTCGGAGGATGATGGGAGATTCCTGGAAGAAAAATGATTTCAATATTTAAAAATATGTAGACAGTGAGGCTCTCTCCAACAAAAAATGCAAAAACATGACACCGATTTGGGAGATCATCTTACCTGTCCTGCGGTAAAGATGGCCACATTGCGCTCACTCTGCCCAAGGAAGGCCAGGTTACTAGTAGGGAAGTTATTCTCCTGCTCTGCTTTGCCTGTGGCCAGGTCAAAGATACAGTACCTTACCCAGTTGCCAGTTTTCAGCACTGCATGGACTCCTAGAAAATGGACAGATGTATAAGAGCTGGGATCACTATATTGAGAACCACAGATGTACACATGTATAATAAACAAATGTACTGTATATTTGTCAATATATTGACATATACTGACATATAGAAACTGAGATGTATAAAAAAAAAAAGACAAACCTTTGGAGTCAACATTCACAGCCAGAATCTCAGCCTTTTCTGGGATACAGAGCTTTTTAGGTGTGCGCTGAAAACAGTCAGGAACTTTAGGAGTTCCGCCAGTTTTGACCACCTGAGAGAAATAGATTGAAGAAAACACAAAAGTATGAATATAAGGAGTATAGATGCTCAGTCCAGCAAAAATGCATATTCCAATTATTTACTTTGACCTCCATATACTGAGATGAACACAAGCAATAACAGATCTATACGTGTTCCATACCTGCAGCTCATCTATTCTGAGCAGCCTACAGTCCTGCAACAGGGATGACGGGTCTGAGTCGGTGGGAGTAGCAGTGCTCTGGTTGCTCATGCTGCTTGATGTCCCAGGAAACTTAACAGCAACATACGCACCATCCACTTTAAGCACCTAGGACAAAATATGAAGATGATTAGTTGTGAAAGTGGGCTGTCATGACATAATACACATACGTGGGCCAGGGTCATCTGATAACAGACACACACAAGCATTTCTTACTATTCTACGATATTGTGATCTTCAATGTATTGGCATATGTCAGATGCACTCACCTTTCCTACAGGGACATTTTTAACGTCCTCCACAAACACCACCTCCCTGAGAGGCCATTGCTCCTCATTCACCTTCTCTTCTTCTTTGGGAGCCGGGGTAGAGCGCCTTCGCTCTGCAAGTAGTACAGCATAGCAACTGTTAGTGCTTTGATCACAGCACATTCAAATAAGACACGTCATTATGTACATTAAGGTATTGCAAATGCTTTGGAGTAAGACTCCTGATATAGGCAGTAAAAACATACTGCCGACCAGGTGTCAAAAACTCAAGTGTGGACTAAGGAAAATGAGCACTGGCAGTTAACCATATGTTTCAGATGATAAGACATGTTAAAAAGGCGACGAGATATACCACACTATATACTGTGAGCTGGCAAAACTTCTTTCACAGGAAAACAGGCGGGGGAAAAACTTGCTGATAAAAGCCTGTGCACCATCTGTTTCAAAGTCAAAGGACTAATGAGAGCACAGAGTGAGGAAGAAATTGGTTCTGTGCCTGGAAGATAGAGAGAAAAGCCAAGACTTGAGTGCTGTTGAGAGAGGTAGAGGTTAAAAGGGAGAGATAGCGTAAAAGAAGCTGACATACTGTAGGGCAGTGAGGCACTGCTAGCAATGGAAGAGGTATCACTGCAGGTAGAAGCTGGGGAAGGAGGAGGACCCATCTCAGTCTTCACCAGCTCTGGTTTGCTTTCCGTCCTACAGGGTAAAAACAAGATACTGACATTAATTTTACTTTTAGCTACATGAGATCTAGCAAATACACCATCCATAACCAGGGGGACTGAAGTCCATGTGTTACTTTTTAACTGTGGTAGAGTGAATTGAGTGAAATGATAAAAGACTATTCAGATAAAAAAATGGGCAGCTTTTTGCTATGAAATACAAAGAAACTGACTTGATTTCCTGGGTCTTAGTGGTCTTCTCCATGTTCTTGAGGCTCTCAGGCGAGCGCAGCTGGAACCTGCAGCTGTCGTTCATGTTCCACACAGACTCCAACAGGACGCCCACTTTGGGGATCCCAGCGCTGACAGAAAAGGCCACTGCACCGGCATGGTAGAGGGGGTTATTCCTCAAGCACACCTAAGGAAGGAACCGGTAAATGCATGAGTACCAATGCATTTGTTTTACACTAACAGCAACGTTTAAATAAAGCTTCTAACATAGGTCATAAATACTGAAGACAATAAATAGCTAAGCTATAATTAACAACGATGTGGAAGACTGAGACTCACCTGTGTTCCCACGGTGATGTTGGGTATAGAAGAAATGCCAGCACTGGACTTTGGCTTTTTGTTCTTGGCTCTGGCCTTTTCAAGCATCTTCTTCCGTTGACTAAAAGGCACAACACCCCTGCAGACAGATGCAAACATTAACGGTCAAAACCTCACTGACATTCATACCTTTCCCTGACATGTACCGTCCTTACTTTGTATTAACAAAGACATCACACTGAAAGCTAGCAATTCATAGGTGTCCTGCAAAATATCAGCTCTTACAAAAGGATTCACACTACTTGTTCCAGGTCCCCATGGTATATTGTATGTACTGAATGCAATTTTTATTCTATTTGATAGGGACGATGCAATTTTACATATTTCCACCACAGAGCTTTAAACTGATGTGCAGCACAAAGAGTTTATAGCTATCTCTGATTTTAAACTCTTGTCACTAGTTGGGCTTTACATGTACAATCTAATTAAAACATACAGCTTTCATTATCATAAAACCACAGTACACTACAGATATGGAAATACAATAAAATACATACATATATATATATGGTTAACAACTGCAGCTGAAATTTTAATATAAGTCAGCGCTGCTTGGTGGATTATGTGTATGTACAAGTTTCAAGGGGACCTTAACAATTCAGATAATGTATTAAACCATGTTATGGCTGTTATGTCCTTTCTGGCATAGGAAAATATGACAACTATATTTTTTTTAAACAACACTTTGTATTTTGAATACAATTAAAGAATCTTTCCCCATATGTGAATCTCACTGAATGAATACTCCAATGGAAGAAAAAAAACAAACATACTACTCGTGACCAGATGTGAAGCACATGGCAGATCATCACTGTTTGCTTACATAGCTAGAAGCACTTCTTGATTTGCTGATACTTATCTAACAGTGAAACAGAAAAGTGCAATAACCTTTTGCTTTACTTATACCCTCAATGAACCCTCCTATGGCTGCTATGAAACTACACATAGCAGGATAACAATATTACAGGGACATTCAGAGGCCCGTGTTACTGTTAAAAATAAAGGATTTTAAATTGTATTCAATGTAGTTTCATGGAAAAACTCTTTCTTACCACCAGTAGAGGCTGTTCTCCAGCTGTGCACATGTGTAGAGCGCGCAGCAGTGCAGTGACACCATGCGCTCTCCCTGCAGCTCAGGGAAAGCCTGAGCACTGTGCTCCAGCTTAGAGGCCACTGTGCTCAATGTGTCATCCACCCAGGTTGCCACCTATAGCGTGCACACACACACATAAATAATAAGTTCATTACAATACATATTTATAATGTTAGACTGTCTGCTTAATTAATTGGACACACATACATTTACTCCATCACAACCTTGTGGCTACACTTGTTCTACTGAACAAAGCAGACACATTTTGTCCATAAGAGTAAGAATAATCTACCTTGTTGGTCTCTGTAGCTACAGTAGCTCTGATGCTATTGGCAGACAATAAGGTGATCTTCTCATTGGCCAGACCCAGGAAGGACACACGTGGGTGATGAATGGAAGGATTCTGATGGGACAAAAGACAGGAGAGTTAGAGGCGGTAGCTCTCCATCACACAACAACACCATCAGTGTTTATTATCGATTAGAAATGCACCAATAAGTGATTAAATGATGATGTATCTCAGAACAGTATATAGTTCATTTGTTTTTATTACAGTGACTGTCTGAATAACCAGCATCAAACCACGCCCTTATAGTGAAATGGATGCAGTAGCATGCCAGTAAATAGTCAGTCATCGTGGCAGAAGGTAATCTTAACTTTGATTTTACCAAAAAAATCTAGTGCTCAATCAAACATGTAATTCCCATGCACACATGTTGAATTCTCCACCTGTGCATTCCTGTAGGGTTCAGGTTCGCTCCACTTCCACTGATAAAGCTCTCCTTTAGAGCTGACAGCCACCAGCTCTGAGAACATGGCTCCAATGCTCACAAACTTCACACCATCCTGAAGAGGAAATCAAGAGATCTCAATTTATGGTAAGGCAAAAAATTAGCTAACCAATGTGAGAGGATGATTTGTTTTAGCATTTCAAACTTTCCAACAGAGTGAACAAAGACAGTTCTATTTTTGGAGGCTGGTTTGGTTATACACACAACTGCGTACATTGATAAATAATTTACACTTAATCTAGTTGGCTACCAGTAGAGTCAAGTTGTAGAGACATCACAAGATTGTCATAAGAAACAGGATAATTCAGAGCCTAATTTAAATGTGTCACAGCAGAAATGAGTTATTGCACGTCTCAAAAATGTGCTTCTCTACAGGATATTGTTTAGACTGATAGCTCCTACCTTATCAGGCCACCACTGGAGCTCCTCTCCCAGGGAGACAGGACTCTGAACCGGGATGTTCTTCTTGTCCAGGCTGGGCTCACCCTCACGGCTGGTGGAGCCTCGCTCTGTGTCGAACGAGGCTCCATCCAACCACCGGCGCTCGCGTAACCTCAATACAGACTCACGCTCACGCAACAGCTCTGAGTCGCGCTCTAAGGGAAGAAGGAGAACTGGTATGCAATAAGGTCACACCAGTGGGATAGAAGTAAGCCACTCTCTGGGAAAGACCCGTCAACATAGTTTTAAGAATAGAGAGAGAGAGATAGATTCTTTAGAATCACTTTAATGCAAATCAAAATTGCAGTACTGAAGATTGAGTGGGAGTCTAAATTATACTGGTGGGTAAGTCAGTTTGCACGCTCATATGTTAAAATGCGAGGTAGAAGAGGAAGTGGATAGACAGAAAGAAAGCATGCATACGGGCTAAAAGTGGGCTAGGTAGGTTTTTAGAATAGACTGCCTTGAAGGGTTCCTGTTAAGACAGGTGGGCCTAGCGGGCCTTTCTCAGAGAGCTCACAGTATGTGCTACAGCCATGCACCATACAACACCAAACATTTATAGCTTGTAACACCAAACACTCATATTACAAATCCAGCTGAACAGACTGAAGAGAAAATAAGACTATTTCCCCAGAAAATAAGCTTTCACCTTTTTTAAATTAGTTTTTTGTCATTACCCCAACATTTATAATCATCATCATCATCCCCACCCCCACCGCCCTTCCAAAAAAAAAAAGCTTTGATTGTTAAACAACTTTTGATTCTTCATATATTAACAGTACTTAGCGGGTTATTACTGTCTTGCTTTTCCTACTTGTTTGTTGTGTTGTCTTTTTTAAGCTGTCAAAGTTCCTTCCCCACAAACAAAAGCCATCACCAGTGTTGCCACCAAAGCCTCTCTAACACCCCTGCCTGCCTTTCACTAGTCACAGGTGAGTTGGTGAGTTACCTCTAGAGGATCCAAGGCGGGACAGCGAGGAGCGTCTAAAAGAGGGGTATCCAAAGTAGCTGATGTCCTCAGAGAACATGGCATCAGCATCAATAATCACGCTGGGATGGGCTGAGTGAATGTCTGCATCCAATAAGGACATCAGGTCCTCTGCATGGGACAAAGATAAAAAAAAAAATGATGCCAGGTAAAATAAACAATAAGACAATAAAAATATAAAACTACATTTATTTTTCATGTGAATATAACCAATGATGTCTTGATCATGTTGACAAATTCCCCTTCAGTGAAAGCTATCATTTCAATACTTAACATGCCCATTTATATCTGTATATTTTCCACTGCTGAAAATCCCTAACTATTTCAGTATGTAAGTGACTGAAAGTACCTCTCACTGAGACACCACACAACACCATTTTATATAACCCACTGTCCTTTCTGTCCCCATTTCCTATTTTGTTTTGTTTGACAAACCTCCAGGGAGGTAGGACTCGCTGGCTGTGTCATCTCCATCATCTCCATCCTCATCATCCCTGCTCAGCAGGTTGTTGACAGCAAGGTTGACATCCAGGTTGGTCCTCTGGAGTTCTCTAATGATCACACTCCTGGACTTCCCCTGAAGGACTACCTGGGCCTGGTAATAAAAAAAAAGAAAAAGAAAAAGAAAAAGAGGAAGAAAGGACAATGTGACACATTTTATTAATGCTCATACGACTGCAGGAGGGAATGCCAGCTCTCGTTTCATTAATGAAAAGGTTCATTTAGAAAAGCTGAAGAAAAAGTTTGACGATGAGAAATATGTGTGCATACACTGAGAAATTTGTACCTGAGAAATAAGTTCCTCTGGGATGACAGAAGCTGGTATGACTGGCTGAGGCTGGCTACCTAAAAGGCCCGAGCCACGATCCCTTCCTGTACGGATCACCCTGGTCTGTCGACGGGAGTCGCGAGCCGCTGTTGACGACCTGCCAGACGTGCCTCCGCCTCCGCCTCCTCCTCCGCCGCCTCCTCCTCCACTGCTGCCACCTCCTGCTCCACCTCCCCCTGCTCCTCCTCCACTTCCACCTCCTCCACTGCCTCCGTTTACCCCAGAACTCCAGCGACTCCTGTTACACACAGCACAAGGCCAGGGTCAGACACAACTGCCAAAAACACCATCTGATTAACAGAGCAGACTCAAAACACGCACACATCTGGGTACGAAGGGAATCATCACTGTGACAGCAAAGACTGGGAAGTGCAGACGGTTTTGCATCAGCAGCACTAACAGGAAGGCAGAAATGAACTGGTGGTAATTTTCCTAATTTAATCAAATAGCATAAGAGAAAAAAATGCTTTGATATAGTATAGTACTTGAGGATAATACATGTATTATATTTATATTTTTTCCATTCAGTATTAAACTGTGAGGGTTATTCTTCAGCTTTTTCAGTTATGCACAACTTCAATATCAGGACCCACAACTACTATACTATATTTTGAAAAGGGAATATTCTCCAGTCGTCACCAATCACAGAAAGAGTAATATTACAACCAGACACACTGCAAATTTAGCTGGGATGATGGATATAACCATACTTTTGATAATACCCCATTTGGTGGACAAATTTACCCAATACATTTTCTAACACCCTGAAGTTCTCTCTTCAGAATGTGTGGCCTTGAATCCACCCCTATCCAGCTGCAGCATCACTGCTGTACTCTACAGACAGAGCTTTCACAGGACCATTCGTCTCTGTCAGCCCTGCCAGAACTTACCCAAGGGTGTTGCCTGCCAGTCTGCCCAGTGTGTCAGAACCAGACAGGAACCAGGGCGGATCACTAGTCCTGCCTGGCCTGGAGCTCCTTCCTGTCCCTGAACCACTGCTCAACTTTGAACTGGAAACAAAAGATGGGAGATCAGTTACAAACCTACAAAAGTCCCACACAGGACCAAAAGACTTTTTTTTTTTTTATTACCTGGGTGAACAGAAACTAATATTACCCCAGGTATTTGTCAAATTATACCCCTTGGTTCAGGATTTATTTTCCTTGAATATCATACTGTGAAACAGGAGGGGGTATGTTGGAGACTAGCATGGCAACACCCTTGGGAATCAGAATTGGCTGCAACTCGTTCCTCCGTCAAGACTTTTTTTTTTTAAAGTTCCTGGGGTTTTGGGGCTGCGACTGCTTTCTCCTATTTCAAGATTTGTTTTAATGAGATGCCTTCCAAGTTTGTTTTCTGATGTGTTCTAAGTAGGCATTTTTTTTTTTGGGGGGGGGGGGGGGGAGTGGGTACTGTAGCAAAAGGTACAAAATAAGGACAATTTTGCAGATATTTCATATAAGAGACTATGGTTACAAGGATATTAGATACTTTCCAACAAAATAACACAATAATGAAATCACATTTAGTACCATACTTTAGCAGAAGGCAATGGAATGCAGAAACAGGGATTCAAATTATTCAGACATAAACAGAGACACAGCAAATTCAAATCAACAAGCAGGCACAATCTGTGTAACCTTTGTCATGAGTCAAAAACTCCAGAGAATATTAGGGCTTCTTCAGAAAGCCGACTAACATGCCCGAGACAATCTAAAGTACACTTTTCCATAGGCTTCCCAGCAACCCACAATGGTGCTGACTGAGAAGCTATTACAATTTGAAACCACTTCATCTTCTTTTGCAAGTCTGCGGCAGGCAATAAAACATGTGTTCTGCAGAAAAGTTTGGAGCAAGGAGCTCCTCAGTCTTTTACAGCATGATTGGATATTTAGCAGCAAGGGGGACCTTGAAAACTCTGAAATCACTGTTGGATAATATTCTGCTGGCAGGATATCACCAACTATCAATGAGACATTCCCCAAAAATACATGCTCATAGTCAGCACGAAACAAAGCACCTAGTAAAAAGCCCTTTTTAAAAGAGAAAAAAGAAGCACAGCAAGAGGAGCACACAGTCATAAATGAAACTGGCTTTCAGAAAGTTATAAAAACAATTTTGGGACTGTTTGCAGTTGGTTGTTTGGTGTCAAGATTAGAAGGGAAAAACTTTGGTATTTTTATATTGGAAAAACAAATATGTCCTTGCAATGTATGTAACTATGGGGGAAAAAAACTCTCTGAAAAGCAGCTCTGTTATGACAATAGATATCATTATCTCATCAAGGAACACCAAAGCATTCATCAGTCCAACAGCAGCCAATTTAAAAAAGGACTTTTTAGGAACAGACCAGTAACATATTCAGATAGATATTTCACTTCTGATGGAAAGCTTTGTAGCAATGAGTATTATTCTTGAAGTGAAACCGTGCCCAAATGCTTCACAATCAGCCAAAAAGGGCACAAATGCTGAATAGAATTCAAATCACAGTAACCATCATCAGTGAGCCTAAACATGTTCAGTGTGCCTTGTACTAGGCATCTCCACAAGCAATCTGTTTTCCAACTCAGTGCCAAAGCTGAAACAGTTTCCGGGAAAGATCCCATCATAAAGAAGTGTCTCACCCATCGCTGCCATCCGGTTTGCTGAGCTCCAGGCGATCCGGCTGGACAGCAAAGCTGATTCTACACACACGTCCATCCTAAAAAAAAAAAAAAAAAGATGCATTCAAGATTTTTAATGTGAAACATATGACAAATGAACTACTAATTATGTTGTAACCTTGAGCACAATTTATAAAATTAGGAACTGAAAATTAGATCAAGTCACGTATCACTTCTTACATTGAGCACATCATAAGGTCAACACACTCTAAAAACCTTTTGCCTTTTACACCCAAGTCTATGATAATCACACTGCCAATTACTGCGGTGGACACCAGTTCATTTACCACAGAGGGACCGTATATGCAAAGATATAATTAATGTTATAACTACATGATACAATATTGTGACGTTCATTAATATATGTGATTGCAATTCAAAGAATAAAGCCGCAATATTTAACTCCCCTCCACCCTGAACATACTTCCAGCTGCATCAGTTTGCCTGTCAAAGCTGAAATAAACAAACGGAGATCAATTACTACATGTCTCTTCAGTTTATCTATAACCCTTTTCAAACTGGATCAGCCTAATTAAGGGGTATCCTGTATATAAACATCCAATCCACTGAATAGCTACACAACAGGAAGTTAAAATGGAAGCAAACCACCCACTGTGGTTTTTTGTTTTTTTTCTAGCAAAAGTCAGAGATCATCTGATAATAGCGACCCATTTCATTCAAAATCTTCCCGTCATATTGAACTATTTTGGTGGGTAGCAGATAATAAACCTTCACTATAGATCTCCAAGTAAAATAGAACATTACCTCAAGGAGAAACCCGGCATGGTTGGGACCAACAACACACTGTTTTAGGGTGGCCTGCTCGAGCAGGCTAAGGTGTGGATGACTACATTGGGAAAAGAAAAAAAAAACAAGCACAAATACACATGAGACAACATAAAGGATAACAAATAAGATTCTGTGTACAGTGATTAATCAATTGTATAAAATGAGCCAGCAGTGTCGACATTGACAAACTCACCTGTTATAGCTGTATTTGTTGAGTTTCTCTGAGACTTCACGGAGCCTGACAACATAAATTAAGACTATATTAATGCAAGTAAAAACCCATTTAGAACCAAATGAATGCAGGTTAATGTATGTAATTCAAAAGTGCAGTGATGAAAGATACTTCAAAACATGAACCACTGATTACACATTAATTAGGTTTACATTTAACAAAATGTACAGTCAACATTTTACTTAATCCCAGGACATATCGCGTAAATTTTGTTTAACAAAACTATCAAACACATATGACACAAATGAAGCATAGCATTTGTCCCACATGACTGCCTTAAATCTATATTGGTCATTAATGATGTCATTTATGACAAATGACAATAGTTTAGCTTGCAGCATCACTTGAGACACATGGCTGTGTGCTTGGCTGCTGATGCTGAACATGGAAACATCGCTGCCATAAGCTGTCGGCCAATGTTGATTAAACACAGCAGATATGAGAGCACAGGTCACAGGCCTGGTTGTAGAGCACAGGAGTGAAGGCTGAGACCTCTCTGATGATGCCAGTGTAGCAACGTCTATAAAACTCACTGAATAGTGAACTGTGAGGAGGTAGTTTGTTATGGCCATTAGTTATAACAATTTAATTTTCTGAGGAATCTTTTTTTCCTGCGAGTTTGGTATGTCAAATGAAAAATTATTGTAGTCTCAGTGGCTGTTGCTATGGAGGCGCCAGAGGCACTACTTAAAGTGTCTTTTAAAACACTGTTATTATGATAAAGATACAAGTTGCTATGATCCAAAAATAATTCAAAACTCCATGATAAACACTGTAAAGAATTGTACATTACTACTGCTGGCAACTGAGTTTTACATATTGGATCTTTCTCACTATAGTGCTCTTTTCCTTTTTCTCAATTAACCGTTTTTTTCCCTCCAGAAGACTGTCTCATTTTGCACTGATGATTCATACAGGAGTAACTCATGCCCAGTATTCCATCAGCCAGAAACTTAGCATTACCCATGCAGAAAATTAATAGTTAACTTCTGGAACCCTGGCAACCATAAATATCTTCTCCCACTTTACCACTCTCGTACAAAGCAAGTCTCAACTATGTCTATATTAGTCAAATAATAAGCGTAATGAATGATGAACCAAAAATCATACATTCATAGATTCCCGTCAAAGCGGTCAACCTAATTTAATTGCCTGGCTGTTACAGTTCATTGGAATTCTGTTGAGCAAACAATGAAAACGGTAATTAACATAACGAACAAACATACGGTCTTTATGACAAACTGTTGGTTTAGCATGTCATGTAACTTGTTTACATCTGACAATGTAGCATGATGCTTAACCACCTATACAGTATGCGATAGTTCTGTCACTATATTTTGCCTTGTGGCTTGTGTTTGGCCTACGCTATCATCTAGAATATATAGTCCTGTAAGGTGTTACACATGTGGTGATTAGCCACAGAAGAACTAAGGCACCCAATGCAATAGATGAACAAACACAAAAATAACCACAAGGTTGTCAACAGAGTCAAGCTGGCACTTTAAAATGGCAATCGCATATCCAACTGCAGAATACTCATCCTTAGTAATAACTGGAAATGCATTGCAGTTACGGATCATTTACACACTTTTTAAACAAAATGTACATATCCATGTTATAAACCTTTCCTCATGTCTATTGAATAAGGGATATTTAAATTTATTTTCCAAGTGGCATCCAGTTTAAGCAGAATTTGGACATTAATGTTGATTCAATGTGTGTTTATTTTCTGTTGTCCATGTCAACTCTCTGCTCGATGAAACAGGTCATCGCACTGAAACAAAATCTGAAATCTTCCTTCATCACTGCATGGCAAACCCCTTAGAGGCTGACCTAACGCAGGTTAAAAAAGTAAACACTTATTGTATAAGATTACAAGCATGACCCTGTCACTTTGCTCTGAATCACCAGGTGTGAGCAACAACAGAGACAGTAAATGGTAAAGGCAGAAATCCCCTCACAACAGAAAGGCACATTAAAAGCCCATGCATCTGTTCAAACAGTGCAGGGAGGTAAGAGAAAATGACTCACGAGGCATCCAGGTCAGTCATTCACTAACTTACCCGTCAACAAATGGCACCACTCTAGCCAACACACAGTCTACTCTCCTCAATGAGCCATTTAAAATCAGTTTAACTGAAAACACAGCAAAAACATATTCAATGTCCATCTAACTGTGGGGGAATCTTTGCCATTCCACTGTGTCGTTCTTATGTCTCTAAGCAGAGCTCAGTGAACAAACCACTGGCATTTGGTTGAGGAAATCTGACCGGATGTTCATGCCAGGCAAGCACTTCTAATGAGCCAAGCTGGACCAAGCCTTTTTATTTCAGATAGAAGCACTTATCTGCTTTGACAACTGCAAGTTCCTTCATGGGGAAAAGAAAGGAGGGGGGCCCAGCAGCACATGGTGACTGTAGCATGCAATGGCATGCATGCCTCGGGATGAAACAGCCATGACCTCTTTAAGGAAATGATGGTCCATACCACCAAGATGTTTGAGTGGCTTTAGATTTATTAATAACAAAAATAATAATAATAATACATTTAATTTGTACTTTCCAGTCATAACTGGCATCATAAAGACAATTGTAGTAAGAGTTAGATTAAAAAGCCTTCCTGAATAGAGGTTTTTAGGCCTTTTCTTTTTTTTTTTTTTTAAAGAGACTAGGGTCTGTGCTGCCCTCAGATGGTTAGGAAGGCTGTTTCACAAGCGTGGTGCAGCAGAGCAGAAGGCTCAATCCCCCATGGTGCGGAGCTTAGTAATGGGGACCTGAAGGAGCAAGCTGCTGGCAGCTCTGAGGGTGCGGGTGGAGGTTTGTGGTATGATTAGTTCCTGTAGGGAGGGAGGCACATGTCCATTGATGGATTTCTATACGAGAAGCAGGACTTTGTTGTCAATCCTGAAGCAGACAGGGAGCCAGTGCAGTGAAAACAGAATTGGTGTTATATGTTCGCATTTTCACACTCTCATCAGGATCCTGGCAGTTCTGAATGTACTGGAGCTTCTGGATGCTCCTGCCAGGGATCCCTGTGAAGAATGCACTGCAGTAGTCCAGTCTTAAGGAGATAAAGGCATGGACAAGTTTCTCTGTATCTGAGAGGGTTAGAGAGGGGCGGAGTTTAAAGATGTTTTTGAGATTGTACAAGAGTTTTTTTACCCAGACGTCTTATATGGTCATCAAAAGTCAGTCAAACCTAACACCCAGGGGAATGTCCTGGCCGTCAAAGGAGAGATGAGGTATGGGGGATGACTGAAATTTGAGCTGAAATTATACCTTCCCCGTACGTGAGTACACAAGGGTCTGTGTGACATAAATGTCGTCATCAGAGGGACATCCATGTACCTCCAACTTGTTTTGTTTTGTGCCAGTCCGCACAGTCACAACGCTGTCTTCCTGTAGATGCCGACCTACGGCACATGTGTAATGTGTCCTTCAAAAGGACTCCAGAAAGTAGTATAACCAGAGCTACTATGTACCCGTGGTGCCCACAGCTGTCCATGTATGCATCCACTTAGGAGAATGTATGTGGCTTGAGACAGGTGCTGAGGCATGACACGGGTCCAGAAGGGCTCAGGGTAGTTTTGATATACAACTCAGATTCATCAACATAGCAATGGAAAGACATCACGTCTGCTGATGACATGTCCAAGGGGGAGCAATAGACAGGGTAAACAGGATGGGGCCGTGAACCGATCCTTGCGGAACACCACAGGTGACAGGGAGTGATCTAGACCTGTATCCCCCTCCCTCCCCCCAGTGAGACATATTCAGCCCTACCAGATTACATGATCTGTAACCAGCAGAGTAAACTATCCTGTCAGCCAGCCCAAGGTTTATGCTAAAGAGTGGAATAGTACACCAAACAGCAAAAAGCTTTCAAATACTCTGTGCACATATCCAGATCTTAATCTCAAGGTCATTCTAAAAACACTTTGACTTCTCAACCTCTTTGTCTTTAAGTAGAACAGCTCATTAATCAGTTCAATCTCAATGGATGATATAAATAGGTTTATCATAAATCACATGTTCTGCCAAAATACGGTCGCACAATTTCCTCGACCTTTCTTCTAATAACTACTGACTAATGATGTATTCAGTTTCGAAAATTCATAAAGAAATCCTAGATGCAATATGATGCATGACACTACCATCAACATAGTGTACAGATGAATTTGCCGTGCGTGTATGCTGTAGCCAGTTGGTATTTAGGCAACAGTAAAACAATATAAAATGTTGTGTGGTCATTTGAACATTGGTGATTACAGCATCGACCACACACACACACACTTTATAAACCTCAGCTTGTCCCCCTATTAAAGTCGATAACAGGATTAATGTGAATGCAATGTTGCTAACTGTGCATCACTGCATATTTTAGATATTTATCTCCGTGCGCAGAGTTAAAAAACAGACAAATGAGCTAATTATTTCCGACTATGTACACCAGTTAGCAGTGCCTATACACTTTCAAAAAAACATCCTGACACAAAAGAGCCTGAAATACAAATATTTGGCTTTGTCAAGAGCGTGGTAGCGCATTAGCTCGCTAGCATTAGCAGCTAAGCTATCAGTTAGTTAGCTGACGTTAGCTACTTCATTGATCTTGATAATCATCGAGACGCCCACAAGACAAATACAGACACATGTCGAAAGAATGTAAACGTAATGTAGACACGAAAACTCGTACATTTTTTATCAACGTTGTGTTTTACGACCTTTATTTCCCTCTCTTTCCCCCCATCCCCCAACCCGCATTGTCTATCTCAACTTTGACTGTGAGCCAATCCTTCCAGAGAACCGAGGAAACCGTCCGATAGCAGCGACTGTTTAGTAGCAACAAGCTAACGAGGATTGTTCAAGATGCCGGGCCTTGTTTCAACCCTGGGGGGTGGTCATTTAAATCATTTAAACCCGAATTCACACACATGGCAATGTCAGCGTCGTTCACAAATACAACCTCGAATACTATATACCACACCCCGCACATATATATGGTTTTATTTCTGTTTTTAATTACCTGTCATTGAGCTGGTCCTCGGTCCCGGGCAACGGGTGAACCACGAAGTGTATAGATGTCATGGGGTCAATCCAAAATCACACACAGACGCGTGAAAGATGTGGGAAATTGTTATTCTTTCGATTGCTGTGTATATATGCGGATTCATAGGAATCGTTTAATGGCGAAAACCCTCGAGTTTAGATCCCAGCCTCCTCACCCACATGCCGCCATCTTAACTCTACCAAGCTTCTTCTCTGTGTGTTGATCTAGCGCACAGATGCAACCGCTCTGCTGGTTGGACCCCGAGCACACACAGGAAATGTGTTAAACTGGACGGGATTGGCTTCAAGAAGAAAGGCACGAATACTGTAGTCAGAAATACTACACTTACACACTCCGCTGTCTTTGTTCTCACCCTGTATGTCAAATGCATCTCTGTTTGTTTGCACATTCGTACACCTGCAGTCATTTTCAAGCCCATTACTGTCCTACCATTTAAGCTAAATAAAGGGTTAAATATGGCTAGGTCATTTGTTTGCAAGCTGAGACAATAGAAGATCAAAACGCTAAGGCAGCAGGAGAGCAGTACATGAAAAATAGAAAATGTGGTCCTTATGCATGTTTAACTATTGCAGTAAACTCTTCCACATTTTTTTCCAGTCAAAACTTAAAATAAAATGTGCTAATTAGTTCTAGCAGCACTCTTTTCTTCCATACTGGGATTATTAGTTCTTTATACGTGAACAAATGTAATATTTTTTATTCTTGTTGATCCAGGAATGTTGTTCTGCACAAAGTAATGTTGCAAGATACCCTGGATTGTCACTGTACTGGCTTGTCCAATTATTATTATTCAGGTTCTTCCACTTCATTTCAAGGCCTTGTAAAATTGTAAGATAAGCTATATTATGACAGAGATCAATTCTACAGTTATAGGGACAAACAATTATATTATACTTTGAATCCATTTGGGGGGAGAGAGTCTATGTCATGATGTGCGTGGTGGTTTTTGCTAAAAGAAGTGAGTATACAATAACTGCCGCTCTGTGACCAACCACGACTTAATATTATGTCACCAAACCTTAATATTATGTCACCAAATCTTGAGGGAACACCGTGGCTATACTTGGCATATTGTCAGCATTACTTGGGGAATGGAAAAATTCATGTGAGACCCTCAATTTAATGCTGCTATTCTTAAACTGGCGTTATATTTAAAACTGAACCAACTTAAATCTGAGTCCTATAAAAGGTAGGGAATGGTCTGTTCGTACTGGGCTACCTCCCATGAAAAACTGTTTGGCTGCAGAATTTAATCCCTGTGAAGCTCAGGAAATTATTTAAACAGCAGTGGTGCAAGTATGCTCCCCTAGTTAGAATTTTTAAAAGAAAGAAAAGAGGCAGGAGACACAGAAATCTGGGCTCAAGGTTAACTTTGTGTATAACTGACAAATAAAAGTCTACTTTCAGCAGTGCTTGATTCTTGCCCTGGATGTAAGAAGGAGAGCTGGCCTAGATATGGCAGCCAGTAAGAAAAGGAGGGGGCAGATGACCTCATCACACAGCATGGATCAAAGGATGACATTTGATATTTCATGGTCAGGATTTTTTTAAAGCAATCTTAAAAGATAGGAGAATGGACATTCTCCTATCTCGTGTCCATTTTAACTCAAAAGTATATGTGGTTAATCTTGTAGTTGTCTTTCCTGATCGGCAACCTAATTCAATAAGAACTTTTGTCTTTTTGCACCAGCAGATGGCAGGATTTACCTTTCATAATGAGAAGAGAACCAGTCTCAGCAAGCCGTATGAAATAGGAACATGTTTCTCCGAATCATGCACTGCTTCTCTGAGTGTTTGCCATAGACCAGAATGTATTTTATGGACATATATATATACACACCATATATACGAACATAGAAAAAGGTGAGAAACTAAGATAAACTGACATGCAGACGTACAGACTGTAGGTAGGTAGCTCCACAGCTCAATAACTGACCAGGATGTCCTATTGTCAGATATCTGATTTAAAATAAGCTTTTGAAAAGAAATTGGAACTGAAAAACACAGGTCATGAGACGCCATGACAATCAAAATGAAATATGACACACACAGAAGATTTTCACTGCCCTGGGTCAGGTTCCTCATTTATCTGGTATTTGCAGCATGAGTTCCCATGTAGCCAAAATAAACAGAAATGTAACCAAAACCTCTTGTAACTAAAACGGTAGGATCAATGAAACTTGTTGTGATACCACTTCATTATCCAGTCTGGCCTGCAGGTCACATTGCCATGACATTAACTGAACAGTGAAAGAATAGAATAACGGAGATGTTACATAAACTACTTATTGTTATATTATTTTCTAGTAAGCCATTGAAATGCCAATAAAATTGTATTTACTTGCACAATACTTGAATTTTGTATGCAATTGTCATTACTGAGCAACAATGTTTGTGCATCTAATGACACTAACAATAAATTGAAATAATGTTGATGGAATAATGGAAAGTACTGCAGATATTATCATTTGGAATTGAACATATATTTTCATTTGATCCGCTGATGTTGAGTCCTGCTATAAATGCGACATGTGACATCACCAGTAGGCACAAAAGTTTAGGAACTTTTCTGTGTGTTTACTGAGTTCAGTACAGGGGTTAATGAAGCCAGTCACATTGCCCTGCAAACCTTGTAAACCTTTTCAAAAGTGAAGTCAAACAAAATCCCAGAAACCTCCGGAGCTATTTTTAGGTAGTTGGGCACTGGGTTATCAAATGACCTATGGTGTTGTTAAATACGGGTGCAAAGACTCTGCACTATCACCATAGCAGGGTTAGCAGGTTTGCAGCTTTATGAAATGAGCACTTTTCAAGCAGAAAATGAATTAAATTAAAACAGACCCTCAACACAGATAAAAGGTGCTATAGGAATAAGATTCTTCTTCATAAGGTTATGTGTTTGAGCTAGTATGAATTTTAATTCACTGTGTTACAATCCCCCAAGAGAGACCCAAAGATAAACTATCACTACAGTTAACTTATTGAACCATCCATTCAATGATCAGTCAACTAGCACCAGCTCCTGACATTCATGCCACAAGTATAAGTTATTCCCAGTGAGGTAACACGATCACTAGCTGAAGAGTAAGACTTTAAAATAACCCCTCTTAGTGCTGGCTGTGACATATCTTTACAGGTCCGGTGCAGAACTGACAGTCAGAGAGCAACCCTCCCTGTTAACACCAGGTCAGTCCAGGCCTCTGGCACAAACCCTATGCCCTAAAGACTCAGTCACAGATGCTGCACAGCTTAAAGGGCATTATGCTGGCCTGCATACACATGAGGAATAAAGAGGAGTAGTGAGCTGTTCCTGGCTGCTGTCTTCTAAGAGGCTTTTAGTTTTTGGAGAGAGACAAACATCCAATTCTGTAACAGCAAAGAGTCCTTGTTGGCTGAGTCTCACTTGCCATTCAACACTGCTTGAAAACTGGTGGATGTTGTGTTGGGAAGCTAAACTTCTAGGGCAATGCAGCCACTAGATTTTAACAAGATCAGTCTGTCCATTGCACAATACCATTCTCATGATGTAAAGTTCTGCTCAAACGAGTGTGGCGATTGTAACTAGTTAACACTGGCTAAGAATCTGGGTCTCCATTGCATCATGATAAAAACTAGGGCAACCTGATTGGCCAAAGACCAGTGACATGGCACAGGACCCATGAAAAAAAATATGTTATTTCAAGCTATGACTGCTGACTCTGTGGTTGAATCCTATCAAGATGTTTTATAGAGAAAAAGACTGTAATGTGTGATTTGACTGCAACATGAAGAATGCCTTGGTTTAAAGCTGCACTATTTATTTTATATTAACCATAAATTTTGTGTGATATGTAAGGGGTTCTTACTAGTCACAAACCTATAGAGAATTTTCACATGACTCTGCAGTTCCCCTTTGCTAGCAGTAGCTTAAAGTCTGGATCATTGTGTTGGTTTAGATTTGTCAGGTGGCAAGAAACACAACTCCAAATAAATATTAATGTCGCAGTGTCTTCCAAATGTAGATATAGGCAACTGTTTCCGGTGTCCGTTAATACACCTTTAAGTTTTTAGTAAAGTCACCTTTGATACCACAGGTCTTTTTCAAAGCTGAACCTCCCCACTTATATATATATTAATGGTTGGTAGCAGCAGCAATGGTTACCATCATCCACTAGCTGTTGCGAAAATATTTTCTAGAAGGATAGATATTTCTTGTTTGTTTTTTTTTTTGTTTGTTGTTTTTTTTTTTGTTTTTTTTTTAATCTTTTCATTATCCAAAATACAAAAACATATTTCTTGGGTATAGACCATATCATCAGTATAGTGATGCATAGTGATCCTTTCGTGATGCATAGTGATCCTTTAGTGATGTATAGTGATCCTTTTGTGCAAGTTTTTTTCAGACATGCCATTGAAAAGATCCATTTTTAAAGACCATTTGTTATGCTGCAATTCAAAAGTGTTTTCCTTCTAGCTTATTATTATTAACGTCATATATCCTGGGTTATACTGTAAATGTAAATGACAATACAATGGCACAGAAACACTGCAAGTATTACTGAAAGCCTGTGGGGCATTAAATGAATGTATCTGTGGTAATTGCATTTGTGTACGAACATTAATTAATGCTTTTCACACTGAGGAAATAAATGTGTTTACCTTTTCTTTTCTAAGTTTGTAGTCAGAAGTACAGTTAGCTCATGCCACTGATAGGGGTATAACAACCAGATGTTGTGAACAGCCTTGTCTCTGGAGATATGAAGAATACACAAAGGGACTGTCAAACCTTTTGTTTAAAATTTATTAATTTTCCATTGGAAACAACTTACAGAAGTTCTCGTCCACACACCAGTCATATATATATATATATATATATATATATATATATATATATATATATATATACTGTAGACCCAGAAATATAAATACTAATATTATAATACTTTGGTTGCATTTCTTTTCTTTCTTTCTCATTTTGCATTCTTTTGTTTATTATCTGCTTGTTCTTAACAATAGTCCCTGTAAATATACAACATTTTACAATCAAATGAACACGTCTACTGTTTTCTAGACTAGAGAATGATATATTTGATCTTGAATACAATGTAACCTTTAAGTTTTTAACATCTGTGTGGCAATATTAAATGTCTATGTTAGTTTGAGCAGTTACAGTAAATGTTTGTACAGCAAGTCACATGGAACTTAATATTTGTACGGAGTGTCATCCATGACGAACACAACAGGTGTTGCACATGCTCAGTAAGTCAGCACTGATGCAGGCTCCCTTCCACTCCTTGCTAATTGGTTTGGGATGGCACCTAATATGGCGGACCCTGCACGTGAATGTGCAAACAGAGTGGAAGTGGGTAGGGACAGGGTGTAGGGGCTACTTTGAAAAAGGCTCCACCATTAAGTTGCCCCAAACTAAGAACATGGTGGTTTCGAATACCCCCTCAGAAAATAATGTAAAATGAATTCCACCTATTCCACCTGATGTAATGAGCCCAATCATCGAAGAACATTAGTTAATGGCAGCATTGTTGCAGTAACATTATTTTGAAATATGAACTATTTGCTGTCCTCTTGGGTTGGGTTACTGTATATTAAGGCTGTAGCTAATGATTATTTTCATTATCGATTAATCTGTCAATTATTTTCTTAATTAATCAATTAGTTGTTTGGTCTGTACAATGTTTTTGTCACTATTTCCAAAAGCCCAAGATGATGACCTCATATTAATGCTTGTTTTGTGCTTTCTTGTCTTGCAGGTGACCTTCAGTTGCAGATCACCTGCTGTCCCATGGTCCAGCTTGATATCCAATGCTACCACTATTATTATTTGTCATACTCCTATTATTATTATTATTAGTGTTGTTATTGATGTTGTTGTTGCTGTGCTTCTGTCTGTCTCTCTCTCCCTTCTACCCCCTCCCCAACCCAACCAGTTGAGGCAGATAGTCACCCACCTAGAGCTCGGTTCTGCTCGAGGTTTTTCCTTGCTGCTGTCACCAAGTGCTTGTTCATGGGGGAGAGTTGGGTCTCTGTAAATTAAAGCATACAGTCTAGACCTGCTCTATGTGAAAAGTGCCCTAAAATCATTTCTATTTTGATGTGGTGCTATATAAATAAAATTGACTTGACTTGACTTGAAATGTCTATTTTTTCCCCAACCAACAGTCCATAACCCAAAGATATTCAGTTTACTGTCATAGACGGCTAAAGAAACTAGAAAATAATCACATTTGAGAAGCTGGAACAAGAGAATTTTGCCAATGAATCGATTATCAAGGTTGTTGTAAATGAATTTAATAGATGTCAAACTAATAAATTAATTGACTAATCATTGCAGCTCTACTGTGTATCCCATACAGAAAAATTATGAACGCAACAATGTGCCAAACAGATTTATTTTGTATTGTTTCATTTATTGTAACTGATGTTGTCGCAGTGAAAAAAAATCTTTCTGACACATTGAACTGTATTTTACGATATAGGCCTACACTGTGAA
Organism: Euthynnus affinis; assembly: GCA_029490765.1. Lineage (NCBI taxonomy): Eukaryota > Metazoa > Chordata > Actinopteri > Scombriformes > Scombridae > Euthynnus > Euthynnus affinis. Next base: position 27,566,885 of record CM055847.1, on the reverse strand, counting down.
TAATAAGTAACAATAAGATACAGTTTTAAGAGTGGATAAATGACTCTTATATTCTGATAAGCATTTCAGGAAACCAAAGCTGAACTGCAAACAACTGTTTCAGCTTTTGTAGATGGTTCAAAATCAGTCTATAAAGATATCAATGAAGTTAAGTATTTAAAGGATATAGAATTATTTCTCTGTTCTTTTCTAGCAAATCATTCCTGGATATGCTTTTGAGGAACATCCCACAGTGCCAGACACAGGCAAAGTGCCGTGCGTCTGTGTGTGTATTTCTCCATTGTGTGTCTACAGCCGGCCTTTTGTTCTGGATCTCTGTGCTGTGCAGGAAGGTCTAGACAGCTGACACTTACCTAATCCATGGGGCTGCCTGAGGCCATCTCCTGTTGGCTGACCTCTTTCTCACACAAAGGACAGGAGGCCTTCTAATTGAAAAAGCTGGGGGGAAAAAGGTAATGAAAACATTTAGAGAGAAAAAAAAAAAGTCACTTAGGTATCTTCACAAATGTTGACATTGTAGCTAGTTAATGAATCTTACACAATGAGAAATGGAGTTTCAGAGGAACTTCTAAAAGAAGGAAATAAATCTGTGTTTCATATGAAGTGAGTGATAAGTTATTGTCCAATTAAAGAAGGATGTTTATTAGGTTTAATTTATATTTAAATAATTCCAAAAGCAAAATGTCTTTCCCAATAAACGTCCTCCCATTAAAAAAAGTTTACGGTTATGGTTTGGCTTAGTATAATATATAATCTATTGCTTCAAATCACTTAAAATATATAAACTGCTATTATGCTACATGAAAGCAGATGTGATCCATCGTCCAGTAAAAAACTTTTAAACTTTTAAAAGCTTGAGCAGCATCAGCTAGACCTGTTGCTGACATACAGATATGCATCTGATATTATTTAAAGCTAAAACTTCCAGTATTTCTGGAGACAAATTTTTTCTTGGTCCTAGAAGGTACTCTGAATATTTTTAACCCTGACCTCCAAATTGATGCATTTCTGGAAAAAAAGAAGTTTAATATTCAATCTTTAATATAGCAACTTGCTAAAATGATGATCAGCATCTGTTTTTGAGTTGCATCACTCCAAAATCTGATTTGTCATTGAAGGTGTGTGTGTTGCCTCCAGCTGGTCTAGAGGGTGTTAAATGACTCATCCAAGGCGATGGTGCGTATTGGGGGGGGGTAGGAGGTTGAGGAGGGGGGGGGTCGGTGGATAGGAATGTTTTTCACACGCCCATGCTGTTGTGTACCACGCCGTCTCCACGGTGCCGTCAGCCCCCGATCACGCACCGACTCCCTGTCCCATTGGCCGGCGCCTAACACACCTTTGCGTGCCATTGGGCGACGCGATAAGCCACGCCCTCCTTTTCCCCACCGCGTTTGAAACGATGAATGGGAGCGAGGCCGAGGAGAAACAGACAATTTCGGGTTAAAGTGGTCCGGCAAGACACCAAGGACGAGTAGTCAGCAGTTAAACCGGTTCCCTGAACGCCACTCACAGACTCACATAGATGTAAGTAAATCATTTTAATTACTACAATGTCATGTCAAGTGCTTTATGTCGACAAACTTATCAATTATCACAATTATATAAGTTATATGAGCGCTTGATGTTAATGAGGAAAAACACAAATTTATATTGTTCTAATAGATAATGGCTTTCAGTTTATAATGACATAATAATGTGTGCCAAGCATTTCCATCACCAGCTTGTCTAGGTCATATAATGTCATAAAGTCATACTGTATGTCATTGATGGGTATTGAGTTATGTGATGATGGTTGTATTGTGTGTGTGTGTGTGTGTGTGTGTGGTGATGGTCTATCTATGCGGGACTAGGTCAGGTTAGGGAGGGGTGTTAAGGTGTTGTGTGACTGTTTGTGTAAGTTGCAGCACAGTTGGTGCTTTTGTCAAGAAGAGAAGTAGGTGAAAGGGCCTCAGTGCTGAAGAGCAACAGCTGATCATGCTCACTTCACATGCTCCTTTTAAGTTCTTCACAAGACTACAGTGTGCTCTGTTATGAAAAATAATTATCAAAAAATTCAATCAAAGAACAGACTAGAGTGTTTTCTCATGCTTTTTTTTTTTTTTTTGCTCTTTTACCACAGTTGCGACATGGAAATCGATGAGCCACACTCACACATCCAAGGTGAATTGCAGCCTGCTCCTATGGGTGCAGGTGACATGGAGGCTGTGGAGGCGCTGATGTCCATGACGAAGCACTGGAAGACCAGGAGCTTCAGGCTGAGACACTTCAGACCCCCGACTCCCTCCTCAGACTGCTCAGAGGACGACTCTGCCCCCCCTGGGCCTACTGCGCTACAGGATTCTACTCTGGTAAGTGATCCATATGTGTCAACGGTTGTCAAGTCTGGCAAAGGAATCGAGACTTTTACATAACCAGGCATAGAAGTATTTGTAGGGTTGTCTATGCTCTGCCATTTGCATTAGTCACACACTTTCATCGACTTGAATTTAGACAGTGAAGTCAACTCCAATCTTCTCTTATCAAAGCAACACAACTTTTATCCTAATAGCACATGCGGCTCCAGGCTTTCAGTGTCAAGTCAGTGGTTGTTAGTGTACGTTATAATAAATGTTTTTGTGTATCGGTGCAGAATTTAGAAATGAGTCACAAAAATTATTAATACGTCTTTTTTCATTTCCTTTCAGTGTATGACACCGCCATACAGCCCGCCCAACTTTGAGGCCACCCATCCACCCTCATTAGTGTCCCTACATCAACCTTCAGAAGAGACTCTCCCACACACACACACCCCTGCTTCTCGGCAGCGGTTCCAGTGCACCAGTGTAATCCGCCACACTGCAGATGGCCAGCATTGTTCCTGTAATGTTCATCCTGTGTCCAGGGAAGACATGCTCACTCAGGTTGACACAAAAGACTCTGACACAGATTTGAACTCTAAAGTAAGGCTGGAAAGTAGAGACTCTGAGGAGAATATTATAATGCAGTCTGACTCTAATGCTGCCACGCCACAAAAACCAGTCACTGAGACTTTGCCAAATGTGGGTGAAGCCAGCCAAACCCAGATGAGTGTTTCAGGCTTGGATAATAAATCAGACAGACCCCAGTCTGTGTCCTCTGTCCAGACTGGTCTTACTGGGGTCTCTCCTGTGCCTGTCTACTGCAAGATCCTTTCTGTCTCACCTTCGTCCACCAGCACCACTATTATGCACAAACCTGTCACAGCTGATACTCAGCAGGCACAGCAACACTTGCGTATCCCATCAGCGATCACCACGGTGCCTGCGCAGCAGCAACAACAGCAGCATCAACAGCAACAGGGTTCTCCTGCCCAGGTCTTTCTATTTGGGGGTCAGGTGGCAAAAGGCCCTGTAATGCTTCTAGTCCCGCAACCGACCGTTCCTACACTCTACGTTCAGCCGGCACTTGTGACCCCGGGTGGCACCAAGTTACCAGCCATCGCCCCTGCGCCTGGTCGTGCCTTGTTGGAGCAAAGGCACGCCCCGCTGCAGCCTGAAGTGTCCCGTGTGCGCAGTCACATTTGTCCCCATGAGGACTGCAGCAAGACCTACTTCAAGAGTTCCCACCTCAAGGCCCACATGAGGACACATACAGGTAAGAGACAAAGGATTTAAATGTAGAATTTGACAATTGTAGGGCCAAAAAAGTGAATGCATTTCAATTATATTTTATATAGTTATATTATTAAATTTAAATGTTTTCAAGATCCTCAAAGACACTCAGCATAGGAAGCATAGCTATGTAACACCTAACATAGCAAAACCCTGTACCTTATGCGGAAAATCAGTAAAAAGAAGATAGTGCTGCAAGATAAAAAAGATCAAACGTGGGATCTTATTATACCACTGTTGGATAATATTTTTAAAAGGCCTCAATTTCCACTTTACTGTCTGTATTCCTACAGGTGAAAAGCCCTTCAAATGCAAGTGGGAGGGCTGCGAGCGGAGATTTTCACGCTCCGATGAGCTGTCTCGCCACCGTCGAACCCACACAGGAGAGAAAAGGTTCGCCTGTCCCATGTGCCTCAGCCGCTTCATGCGCAGTGACCACCTGGCAAAGCACGCCCGGCGACACCTAGCAGCGAGGAAGACACACTGCTGGACATTAGGGGGCACCCAGACTGCTGACCTCATTGTCTCGGCAGCTGTCTGACTCAAGAGATCTGATTGAGAGGCAGAAGGAAAACTGTGAAACTGTAAAATTGAATGTAAAGCTTTATGCAGCTGAGTCTAAGTTGCATGTGAAGTCTGTGCTGCATTTTTTTTACTGTTATTTAATTGTTGAAGTTGAATATAAATGTAGTCATGAGACGGTTTATATTTGATTTCCAACAACTGTATTGCCTTAAACTGAGCAATGACAATGAAAATATTGACTGTAGATAGTATTTTGTAAGTCATTTTCACAAATTATGCTAGATGTATGTTTATCTTTCAGTGATTTTTTTTGACCAAAGAATGTTGAATATTGTTTTTTGTGCCATAAGAGAATATATTTGTTTCAAAATGATTTTGCACAATACTATTTTCTTACAGGGAAAACAGAATTCTTTATTAAACTTGAACACATGCACAGTATTTTCTCTTGGTCGGTTTATTTGTCCAGATTTCTTTTAGTGGAGTTTATTTCATGTCCTGCTCAACCAGTCAGTGAGGCACACTGCTCCAGTGGTGGAAGATGTATTCCAACCATTTACTGAAGTAAAAGTAACAATACAGCAATTTAAAAAAAATACTCCATTACAAGTAAAAGCCCTGCATGAAAAATCCTACTATAATACTACTATCCTGCTATTACTGAAGTAAAAGTATATAAGTGTTGTGAGCTTGATGTAGTAGTGGTTTGGTCCCTCTGACTTATATATTATTCTATATGACATCATTAGATTATTAATACTGAAGCATCAGTGTTAGAGCAGCATGTTACTGTTGTAGCTGCTGGAGGTGGAGCTAGTTTGAACTACTTTATATAGTTAGCTAGTTTAGTCCAGTGGTTCCCAACCTAGGGGTCAAGTTCCTCCAAAGGGTCACCAGATAAGTCCGAAGGGTCATGAGATGATTAATGGGAGAGGAAAGAAGAGAACACAATGTTCTGATACACAAATCTGTTTTCAGTGTCTGGACTTTTTCTCTAATTGTTGACTTTCAGAGAACTATTGGATCATTTGAACATTTATTGAAATGAAACCAGGTGAGAAGTTTAGAGTGAAAATCACTATTTGGTGGAGCTGTTAACCCATAGACAACTACACACTGCTTTTTGTGAGATTTCAAAAGCCAAAAAGGTTGGAAACCACTGGTTTCATCTTTAACAATGTGTTTTAAAAGGTTGTTATATTATCCTTTGTGTCAAATATTCATCTGAAAACTACCTAAAGCTGTCCAATAAATGTAGTGGAGAGGAAGGTACAATATTTCCCTCTGAAATGTAGTTGAGTGGAACGATAATGTAGTTTTACACGGAAATACTGAAGTAAAGTAACTCAAAACTGTTCTAAAGTACAATACTTGAGTAAATGTACTTGGTGACATTCCAGCACTGTTCTAAAAAGGGCTACAGTATTTTACAGGCATCTGCAAAGACTTTAGTCTTTGTTCAGAGGTGGAGATCTGACCCTTGTGAGAGATTTAGTTCATCACACCAGATCTCCTTCACCCTGTGATCACATTATCCAGGATGAGAATTGGATTAAGTCACCAGGTTATGAAACTATCTCTGAGAGAGGGGTATCAATTATTAAGATGTGTTTGAACAGCTGCTGCGAGGCTTCACTGTGCACATCATTTATGGTCCGTTTATGATAATAAAACAGTCATAGTGACTCAGTCTGGTCAATGAGGTGTTTATTACTGTTCATTTTGACAAGCACAGCTACAAGTTAATTCATCATGCCTTAGACACAGATTGGAGGACAAATTCAAAGATATGATACATGCTGTGCACCTTGCACAGTTAGGGAGTAATATTCTTTCAACACAATCATAAATGTTGAAAAATATTCTTAAACAAATACAATAGAAATAGCAATTTGCATTATAAATGTTTTTTGCCATTCCATGTCAGCTGATTCGTTATCCATCAACACTTTCTTTGTTCCATCTGCAGCACATGCTGTGTAATAAACTTGCTTTGCTATCATGGCGTAGCAGTTACCTGCCAGTCCTTCACTGGGAGCTAGCCAAGGTAGCACTCTGCACTTTGGTAAAAAACAACAACAACACCAAAACACCATTTTACTGGTGAACACTGAGCCATTAACCTCCCAACCACACTGGATTTCATAGAGACACTGTACACTGATCACACTGGTTTTATTTACAGCATCACACAGATGAGTAAATGCACCTTCATATACAAGCCTCCATTTCAAAACACCGAGAAGGACAAATGATTTTAAATGTAATAATGGAATTAAGTTCTCGTCACAAAAAAATAAACAATACAACCAATTAAAATCATAAATACACATCTTGTAGCAAAGCATCCTACAAGATCAGAACGGTGGTTCTGTTTAAATACACTGCTTCACTCAGGGATACATTTCTTACTTTACAAGACTGGCAACAGCAATTGAGACTATAGATAATACATTTTTCAAATATAATCATTTAAAATCATTATATGTCTACTGCATGAGTGTAAACTGTATTTCATAGCAAAGGGAAGAATGCATCTGTCTTTTTGGAGTCATCCATTTTGTTGCATACTAATTACTTAACATCTACTTGGGTGTTCCAGGTCTAATCAGATACTACTCTGTACATTGAGGTTTGCGAGATGAATCCAGGCTGGTCCCAGCAATTTCAAGCACTATCTGCACTGTTGGTTCAGTTCATCCCAGTGGAATGTAGACCAGGGGAAACTAGCAGCAGAAACCAATGGAGGAAAGTTAAAAAACCTTCCTGTCCTGGTCTGATGATTGCTAAGCTGGGACAGAGAGTGCAGCCTCTGTTTGGCAGGAATTGAGGAAATAAGGGACCAATGAGAAGTTCTTCAGCGTAGCCTCCTGGGTGACACCGGTGTCCTGCATCTCAAACCTGGTGGAGGAAAATGAACATGAGTTGAGGACTAAAAACTGCACATTCTAGGGGGTTTCTTTCAACTACAAATATTTCACCATTGAATTCCTTACCAGTCTCTAGAGGAGATGACATAGTATACAGGCGGTGTGGGTGAGTCAGTGGAGGTGCAGAGTGGCTGACCCAGACTGTAGGCCCCTGCATTGGTGAACATGAGCCAGTCTCCAATGTTGAGCTCAGGCAACAGACAGTGCTCCACGACCTGGTCCAGGTCATCACCAGAGGGACCCCACAGGCTGCTGCTGAACACGGGAGCATCTAGTGCAGTATTCTGTTGGCGCACAAAGTAAAGATTGTCTGTTTATACATGCAGTACAACTGAGCTGAGTTGTGTTTAAAGGACCAGTGTGTAGGATTTAGTGGCATCTAGTGGTGAGGTGGCAGATTGCAACCAACTCAATACCCCTCCCCCTCCTCTTCTGAGCATGTAGGAGAAGCCCTCTCTACAGCCAGTGTTTGGTTTGTCCGTTCTGGGCTACTGTAGAAACATGAAAGCGCAAGCACACCCTATGTAGATATAGACTGATTAAAACATACTAATGAATAATATATTCCATTTCTGTCAAGTCTGTTCTACTAGATGGCGCTAAATTCTACATACTACACCTTTAAAGTAGCAAAAATGGCACACTTCTCATCTTGAGAACTGCTTGTCACATTTATTCCAGTAGACTGGATTACGGTTTAGCCAACTTTTAATCTTCACCTTCGAAATGAATTGTATTTTAGACAATTTAAACAAATGTAATTATGCAAACTGCAAGTAGCGTAGCTCACATGGGCGTTGGTTGGGTAGCTGGGTCATACTGTAGTGTGCAAGTTGGTTTATGGTTTTATTGTTTACTATGGTTTGTGTGTGAACAATAAAAACACTTCAGTTTTTAATGTCAACTCATTGAACCATTCCATACAGAAAAAGGCTGAATGAAAGAATGATCTGTGGATACATACTGACCCACATAGAGTCTTTGAGACCAACTCACCTTGTGAACAGATGGAGCAGCAATCGGTGTTTCAGCGAGTTTGCTGGCAAACGATCCATACACTCCCTCATTCATGAAGTACTGAAACTCTGGCTCATCATCAGCAGATGGGTCATCTGTTCAGCAACATGGGAAAACGTGTGAGTGTAATGGATTCATTCACACATTTGTGCAGCTTTTTTAGGTTGACTTAAGTCATAATCTTCACTGTTTACTGTCAGTAAATGAGTCTTAGTATCTGTGAAAATGAATATCACGCCACTGACCGTGTGCCTGGTCTTGGCGATCTCGTGCCACCACTTCCTTGGAGATGATGTTGGTGGCCAGGGTGAAAGCAGAGGACACAAAGTAGCCGCCAGGTTCAGCAATGATGGAAACTCCAGTAGAAGGAGGGAAGTATAGGTCGACCATAGACATAACTGCACTATTGATCTGTAAAAGAGATGAGGATGGTAAAAAAAAAGTCAAATATAAAATAGGTAGGTCTTTTACATTCACATTTAAAACATTACTTGATCACATTGTCAGCCTTTGCAGAGTGGTTTAAAAAGGGACCTTTGACCATCTGACTATGACTGGGTTGTATGATATAGCATTTTTTCATCATGGTAAATCATAAATATTGGATGGTAAAGTGTACTGACCAATTCCAGCTGGGACTCAGAGCCACTGAAGCCGCCTCCAATGTCCAGGATTTTCATATCGAAGCCAATTTCCTCCTGAAGCAGATAACGTTTGTAAATGTATAACCAACACAGTTATTGCCAAAGTATTTCTGGACCAAGTGTCCAAAACACAACAGTGTGTGATAGAAGCTAATGGAGCTGCTAATCACTGAACTGAACAGTGTAACTAGCTACATAATATATAACTTTACTTACTCCCATATCAAAGACACAACGAGCATCAGAGATGGCATGAACATATACGTGGTCATCCTCACAAGGGCTGGAAATTAGAGACCTGTGGGGGGTCACAAAGAGGCTGTTACAGGTTGCACTTCGACATATTAACAATGGGTTAAATTTTTCCCATGCAGCAATTTGGAGGTTGAAATTAATAATTAGTTTAAGCGAGAACTGAGGTTAATGTACAGTGCTGTCACCAGTGGTAAACTACAGTCAGTCAGTGTATCTTTTGCTATTTGTTGTTGAGTGAAGGGGATATAATAAGGAGGGAGTTTTTCATAGAAATCCCATGATCAGTATTTGCTCTATTTCACACAGTCACAGTGTGTTTCTGCAGGACTTGCCTGACTCCCACCACCTGCACACCCAGCTCCTTAGCACTCTCCAGCAGATGCCTGCAGTCTTTGAGGGTACAGCCAAATGCCATGCTCATCTCGTCATCCTGGTTAGATGCTTCTGTTGAAACCTGCAGCAGCAGCCTGAAGGAAAATGAAATAAAACACTTTGATTCCTGGTTTGTTGAGAAAGAACAATAATCCAGATGAATTCAAATAAGAAGCCACACACTGAATCGAGAACACGATCAAGCCGGACTGAATGTTGACAGTGTTGAAATAGCAGCTTTAAAGTCACATGATCACAGGCAGTAGTGCCAACACTCACTTGGCATTTGGGTGGCAGCGAGAAATCTTGCGTAGCTCTGCTTCGTTATCACACACCAGGAGGTCAATGCCATTCTTAGCAGCATATTTAATCTGGGAGACCTGTTTGCAAACACCACTGTAGATGATGTCTTCAGAGGGAATACCATGGCTCTGCACCAACTCCAGTTCAAACTGAAATACAAAGAGACAGAGCATTACTTCTTCAATATGAATATCTTTAATATATGTCATCATACCATGTCCATCCTGCATGGGTTTCTATGGACAAAATGTTTGACAGACTTTTAAATGTGTAAGTGCTTTCAAGTGCATGAGTGGAGAGGGGGATTATACTGTCAAAGGTTATCTAACATGTTAGTGAAAGAAAGATATGGTTCAAAGTACCTTGTTGGTGCATATGAATCCAGTGCCAAGGGCAGCGAGAACTTCAATGACAGCTGGACTGCTGTTGCATCTGACAGGATAGAAGGGTCGAATTTGGGCCATGTGGGTTCGCCAGCGAACATGCTGCCTCATTATAACTCCCAGGTCTGCTACAAAGAATGCATTCTTCTCAGACTGAGGAGGAAGGACACATACAGGTAGGTGAGTCACACAATTAATACACAATTAGTCAACACTAATAATATAATTGCATTATCATTCTTTACAAGTTTGAAACTTTGCCACCAGTAATAAACAAAGCAATGCAATGCAAGTTTAAAGAGGACCTATTATGGTAATTTCAAGTTATATAGTTTTATTTTGGGACTCTACTAGAGTATCTTTCCATGATTCACAGTTAAAAAAAACTCCTTTTTTATCTTATACTGGCCCTTTATGCAGCCCCTCAGTTCAGCCTCTGTCTCTAACAGTAAGTCTTAGCTCCTGTCTCTTTAAGGCCCCCCTCCTGATGAGCCCACTCTGTTCTGATTGGGCAGCTTTCTGGAAGCCTGCTGAGGGGCAGCCATATCAGAGTCGTGTTAAGTTACTGCTGATGCAAACCCGACATTTCCTGCTTTACTGCTTCATATTAAATGACTAAATAATGGGAGACTTTTATTGTGAAGAATTTACAGAAGTGAAACGTGTTCCGCACTGAATTAGCACAGCTTTGTTGGCGGTCGAAAACAGTCCAAACAACAACAACATATGGAGATATTTGGAGCTCTTTGTTCGGCGGCTCAGTTGAAAATAATGCAGGGAGGAATAGTACAAGCAGAAACAGCCACAATGATGATGATGTTTGATGAAGAGCTGCAGACGACCAGCACACCTCCAACAGGTAAACTACTTATATTTACTTTGCCCTGCTGTGTAATGGAGTCATGTCTTGGCGTGACTACCCCCAAAACAATGGAAAACAGCATAATGTTAGCAGAGCAGAGCAGTGAACTCGTACACTGTGAGTGGAGCAGATGACCATATAAAGAAATGTCACAAGCCGGTGTCAGCTCGGGCTGAAAGTAGAAAAAACATTGGAAACCAAGGATTCAGAGCAGTCTGAAGCTGATGCTTTTTGCTCACAGGGATTACTTCTACATACATTTACCTCATTATTTGATACATCAGCCACTTTTAAAATGGACATCCGACATTGTGACATATATGTGACTGAAAATAAGGAAAAGCATAATAGGTCCCCTTTAAGACAATTATAAGACAGTAAGAAAGCCAGGTTTGTTAGCATTCGCTAAATACATGATGTTACAGTGAGACCTCTTACCAGAGTTTGTTCATAAATGTGACTGTCAATCACATCACACAGGGCTGTGCCTCCCTCCAGAAGGCCAACAGAATACTGTGGTTCATCAACAATTCCTTTCATCCTCTCAACCGTTTTCTGCTAATCCGACAGGCATAAAGAATATGGCTAGTCCGAAGTGGTTTTGCTCGCTTCCTCTCGAGCCCCTGGGTCCTAGGCTTATGCAACAAACTGCACAAGAAAAAGAGAAAAGTCATAATGAGCCATGAAGTTCAAAAAAGAAAACAATTCAACCATATCTGGACAATGCATTTTCAATGATGGTGTCCAGCTCTTTTCTAGTTTATTCAGTAGCTGTAACCTAAACCTTTCTGATGAGATCCCTGATCAAACAGGTCATTTTCAGTGAGCAACCAATCAGAGCACAGTACAGGTTCCACGTTATGGGGTAGCATTGTGGAAGGCCTATTCTTCTGAAAAGCCGCTGTGAAAACACAGAGTCTGGGGCACAGGGTTCATTTACTTTACCATCAATTACTCCCAACAATCACCATTAAGCCCATAGCTGGTGACCCGTAAAGGGTCTTTTTGATGGCATTAACCAAGGTACAATACTGGCGGCGTCTGTGTCCCAACTTTACTTTCAATAATGTTGCACAATACGTCAGAGAAGCACAGTAGTCTGGGCTGGACCAGATGTGACATGACTGTGGTTTTTGGAGGTTTATATAGGGAGACTAATATGTGCCTAGAAAGAATACTATATTTTAGGCCACCATGACAAGGTCAGGCTGACTGCTGTACAAGGGCTGCAGTCACTGACAGACAGGTGTATAAGATGAGTAGAATTGCTGGATGATCAAAAGCTCTGGGGCATTCAGTAGAAGCAAATCCAAATTAGGCAACAGAGATTGTCACCAAATTTTTATGTGCAACTATAAATTCCTGAAACCAACCAGTATTACTTATTGCATACACAAATCTGATCAGCTGTACTTGAAGTACTGTGCATGAATAATGGGCAGGCGGTCTGCTACAAACAAATGAACAGACAGAAGGAGAAGGGTCAATTTCCAGTGGCTCCTTGATTTCGCTGTGAAGGAATATTAAATTACTGCAATTACACAAAAATTTGTAATCTTTAATATTATAATTATTAAATCCTCTGCTGACACATGAGTTACAAAAGGTTGGCAGAATTTTATCATTTCTTTAAAAATCAACCAAGCCTTTATATAACTTGAAAAATGTTTAACTATGTCACTCAACATATTTCCATCATGAATCAGGTGATGACTTTAATGGGGACATACTAGTACAGTTAATGAATTATATTCACATTTCACTGCAGCAAGCACTGTGCATTGCAGGATTCATTATCTACAACCAAATGATTCTGTCTTTTATTGCAACTAAATCAGAGCAAGAGAAGAACTACTGCACATAAAAGCAGCCCAGAGCACAGTGTCCTGTTATTTTAATGGAAGTGCTGAAAATAGATCTGAAATGCTAGATCTAAAATAACTAGACTGTTTGTGATTTATCTGGGGCATTCTGCTATTTATTCCCTCTGTCAGCTATGTTTATGCGACAATTTATCACAAGACAATCATTAACAGTTATTATACTACCCTGTAAAGAGACACATGTACATTCTAGTCACAGAATACCATCAGTCCTGCAATCACACCTAAGTTACTCACATGGATGAGTCCTGGGATGAACTCGTCCGCTATCAGCTAGGATCCCAAGGTGGCTCGGCGTTGAAGTCAAATGGCTCTCGGTATAGAGCTGCCCCTAGATCCTCTGGATAGTTGTTGTACACCTGCAAAGAGACAGATGGGGACAGGGCACAAAGGCATCAGCCACTGACAGATACAACTGAAGAGGAGAGTAACTAATATATGCTCCAGTCTTACTTTACATAGATATAATAATAATAGAATAATAATGTTAAATCTGTAAACTCGTGGAAAAAATAGTTGTAAACAGATGAGCAGACAATATGTTATGAGTGCTGTTTAATAGCAATAAAGAGAGAGCTCGTGTTTTTTTTTCCTGTAATGACCATTTCCATATTTGGAATGTTATTCTTTGCTACCATAATAAAGTAAATTGACAAGAACTGATGCAATCATGACTGGCAGTTTTAAATAAACTGCGTTAGTTCACATCAGCAAACAGTGTTTTCACACAGTGGCCCTGTGATCAAGCTTCTACCAAGAGCCTCAGTTGACATTTCGTACATGAGTAACCTCGCTTGCTATTGTAACAGGTTGCTTTGCATGCATTGGTGACGTTAGCATAAGCTTTTAGCATTAGCTACCTGGCTACATACAAGACAAATATCAGCAATGTTATGCGACCATTGTCACTATTTTTCAATGACAATTCTACTTGTTAACATTATCTTTAACTTCTTATAGCTAGTATTTATGGATTGTAGGTAAACTACGTTACTTAACCCGTCAATTTAACAACATGCTAATTAGCGAGCTAACAACGCGGTTAGCTAACGTTACTTACGTCTGCGGAAAACCCAAAAGAGGGGACAGAACGCTTTTTCTTTTTAGGCGGAATTTTTAAAGAGTTGTGGGGTTACTAAAAGAGAAAACAGTTACTGCCATGGACGTGGTGGATTAAAGCCGAGTTATTGTCGATCGAGGTTTTCTAGGTGCGAGCTACGGATCATTTGTAACGACCGAGCGGAGGTCGAGTCAGCGGTGAGACGGACAGACAGACAGCAACAGCACCGACAGTAACGCCAAGACAACGAAAATTAACAGTTACATATCCGGCCAAGATATCAAAATAAAACACAGATTGACGAACATTTTACAAGTTTATTGAGTACCTCAGAAGTGAAATTGCAAACATAATATCAGTAAATGTGTATGTTTAATCTTCGGAAATTTATTTTCATAGTTGGTGAGAATTAGCAATTATAACATATCTTGTTAATTATTAAAAAAAACACTATGTCCGGTCTAATTGGGCTAAATGTGGTGAATTTGACACGTTGTTGTTATGGGCGGAGTTTAGAGCTGTCAAAGCCAAAGACAACGACAGCAAAGAGATAATGGATGATATGTGTCCATACATTACTACAGAGCCTAACAACAACAGTATAATAATAATAATAATAATAATAATAATAATAATAATAATAATAATAATAATAATAATAATAATAATAAACAATGATAATAACAACAATAACAATAATAATAACAATGATACTACCTCTACTACTACTACTACAAGTACTACATCTTCTAATAATAATGATAATAATAGTGTATTATTTTAAGATAATATCATTTAATAAAGATAAGTATGTTGTCTTTTCTCAATGCAGTTTATATAACCCAAAGTTCCAGTAACCCTAAAAATCACTCCTTAGTTGACTACAATCTATAACATTAATAATAATAACATTAGTACATGTGCTTAATAGGCCAGTATTAAATTTAGCATGAATTACCTGGGTTACGTCTTCCTCGTGTTTCCCATGGCTCAGTAATAAGGACAAAATGCTGTCCAATAAAGTTTGCAGAATTTTCCCTTTTTTTCTGGAGTCACAATCAATAGTTGCAAAGCATCAGTCCCATAAGTAATAAGTAGATGGATGCATGTATTTTTCCTTCAAGTTCAAGCTCAAACTGGATTTTCCCCTCACTTTGCCTGTGTTGTTGTGACTTTGAGAAAGTTGTGCCTGCCTCTGAAAATGAGAGTCTGGGGCAGTGTTTTTTTCAAGGAGATAAATTTGCATGTCTCCCTCCTCAACGCTGGAGGAGGAGGGTGCCAAGGAAAGCTCAGCTACTGTTAGCCAAACAGAGGGGAAGTCTTTTCTTTGGGGCTGTTTTGACTCCATATCAGAACTGACTGCACTGACATCATCCTGGTCTTAAGAGGTCCACCTACCTGAGTAGAAAAAATCTTATTCAAATGTTTCTAATAGTATAGTAAAGCTGTTAATTTATATTCTGTACTATGCTGTTCAATAGAATATTTATCAGAAAAATGGTAAAATATATATAGATGAAAATATAAATTAAGTTTGCCTTTGGGGTGTTGTTCACCCATTTCTGTTTTCTTGAAGCTAAAGTCCATTTTCTGTCTGTGTAGTCTTTGGCTACTCAGTGTTGTCTTACTTCAGTGATTTCAGAGACTTGTTACAGAGTGGCAGAAACATACAGTACAGTCTGTTCATAGCTAAAAAAGTACCAAATTTGTATTCATGGAATACACACAACAACAAGTTTTAATTCTCAATTCTGCACAGGATTTAATATTATAAAACCAGACGCCCTATTGCTCCATGGTGTTCATGTATTAACCAATAAACCAAGCGGATCCCCTAAATCTTTACCACCCCGATTGACCCACATTGCATTTTAGATCTTATAACAGTGCATGGATCTGTTGTTTTTTTTTACCAACTAAAGCAGTTGTGTGAATTCACATAACTGTGAAATTCTTCACAGTGTTAGATGAGCTTTGCACACTCCTTGGGGAGGAAAAACACAATAGCAGCGTTTGTTTCACAAATAAAACTACTGCTCAGAATCTATTGTAAAGGCTGGAGAGCGAACGTCTTTTCCTTGGACTGCAACACAAAAGCTGTTCCGTGTTTTGTGCCTGTTTTCTCCGACACTAAATGAGACTATGTATATATAAGTCTAATCACACATAGCATCTAAAGTGGCTTCCAGTAATGCACAATGTTTGATTTCCATTGTTTGGATCATAATAGCCATCGCAGCCACTGGGTATGTGACAGCGAGACATGTGTACCACCCACTGCAAGGGCAAATACTCCAGTGGCTGCATTGTGCAGCAGGAATTCTTATTTGCAAACATTGCAAACAGATTACATCAACGCACAAACCCAGCATAGATTAACCCTGAATGACCAAAAGTCTTCATTCAATTAGGAATTCACAAAACAATCCTACAGTAAAAAGGCAAAACTGATTATCCTTTATATCTTTTAATCATAAAATAATATTATAAAAAAAAGCGTATATATACAAACACAGAACCAATAAGAATACTGTAGAACAGATACTATAGATTCATGTATGAATATGATTACTTATTGACTCATTATGTGGACATGAGTGACTGTTTAAACCCACCATGAATTGGTCTTACGCAACACTCAAGTGTTGTAGGTGTTGTTAAGTCACTCAGCAGTGGTTACAGTGCCTTTCGCCAAAGAATGTTGCTAAGTAAAAGGAACCCCAAACTAACTTTTTCCTCAGACTGATCTGAATGTTAAGCAGGACTATGTAAAGACATTGGCTGCAGGCATAAAAAGGAACCTCCTGAGCTGGAGGTGTGTGGCTGCCCCTCTCCCCCCCTTCCCTCCATATTGTTACACTACATATATTTGTGTAAAATAATATACAATCTTCTTACACCTTGATACACCTAAAAGTTAAAGGTAAAATATTTTTTGGTTCTGCAATATACCACCTCAAATGAACTATCTTTATCTGTGGGCTTTCCCAGGACATGTCATTTTTAACAATTGTATCAAAGTGGCGGAGAGATACAGAAAGATATACCATGATGGTCAAACAATAACACCATCTAAAAAATTATGCACATTTCACCCTCATTTCCTTTACACCAAGATACTGCAGATTACAGAGTAATTTATTATAATGACTTCAAAACATAATTGTGTCAGTGCATGACATAATTGTAATGGGCTTACTGTAATAGCACATTGTTTCCGAGAAAATCAGACCATCAGGAAGATTTCATTACTAAAAGCGAAATAGATATTTCATGTCACTGTATGTTTACTGTTTTTTTTTCTTCTTATGATTTGTAAGATATATGACACTTTTAATAACATATAAGAGTGGTGTGCATCTGTACAGATATATTATAGCCTAGCTACTGCATGTGTATTCCACAGACTGCAGTATACTCCCATAGCCATTATTTAAGCTACGTGTGTGTATGTGAGTGTGCTTGCATACCTGGAACAAACCGGTCACTGAAGCTCATGTAGTGAACTCACCTAGTTTAAAGATTAAACAGGTGATGTGCACATTGAGACAGTGTATACAAAGCATGTAGAGACCTTCATTCTCTGAACGCATGAGTGATTCAGCAACAAATTTGCTTCATTCTTTTAGTTCACAGGGTTCACATGTAGCATTTTCATGAGGAAGAATAGAGGTGGTGGCAATGTGCTTATTACAACAGTTTCAAGATTGGTTAGCTATTACAATGCCCCTCTTCTATACTCGTAACTCTTCGAGGCCCTGAAAATACACAACTTTTAGACAAATCTCAGGACATGTACACTATGATGCTGCGATTTTGGATAAAGTCTGTGATGGTTGTTTCTAGAGAGCCACGGGAGTCCCTGCACAGACACAATGATGAATGATGTGATGATGTGCGTGAGAGGGGATGATATTAAGCCTGTAAACAGTAATTTATCTATTCAATGCTATTTATTGCTAAAACAACAGTTTTCTCTGTTATTGAATTTGAAGAAGTCACGCACCAGACTCTCAGCAGTAGCCTGCATTCTGCACAGTGGCTGATTACGGCCTGTATGAATGTGTGTGTGTTTGTGTGTGTGTGTGCGTGTGTGTGTGTGTGTGTGTGTGTGCGTGCGTGTGTTTGTGTGTGTGCATGTCCTGATAACATCCCGGCAGACTGGCCCCTAGCCAGCCATGGGCAAACTCACCCTGCCGTTTGATGTCGAGGGTTGGCTCCAGGCAGACCAAGCATTGTGTCCTAAACAATGAACCCCAGACCCACTGAACTATAAACATGTCCCTTTGGGGGCGTTTTCCTCAGAATCTGTACAGGAGACACCCAAAGTCAGGAAACCTGACCCGGCTTTTCCAAATTTAGTAACTCTAAAGACTCAAATGCTGCTGACTTGGCATCCGAGACTCTCCCTTGCTAATAAGGTAGTAATGCACTTGGAATGTTGAATAGCACTCAAGTCTGGGGTCGAGGTCTTATCGTATCATGCAATTCAGGAAATTTGGTAAAACTGCATAACAAGATGGAAAAAAAATTGTTGCATCAACTAAATTAGGTTCTGTGAAATTGACTGTGGCAGGAAAATGTCAGAGCCATTCCACACAATAAAGACCTTTACTGAGCTATGCACTGCAATCTTGCTGTGGTTGCCTCAGAGAGTGGTCTGGCTGTCGAGACCTTTATCTGAAGGCGTATGTTGGCAATCATCAGCCCTGCTGAAGTGTCCTTGAACTTGAGTATCGATGACCCACCACAAGGATCAGAATCACATACCTTGCTTGCTCTGCTTCAAGCCGGATTTCCCCCACTAGGACAATAAAGTACTGAAGTGAACATATTTTTGAGGTCACTTCTCCTGCAGTGCCCCTTGTCCACCAGCTGTGGGCGCTGTGAGCTTCCTTAGTGAGCAGAGTGTGTGAGAGGCCTTCCGGTTCCTCTGGCAGATCAGCTGACTCTGATGCTGCTGTCAGGAGACCTCACGAACTGTATTCAATGGCAACAATGAAAATTATCAAGCCATAGGAACGCTATAAACAGCCATATTTGCACTGCTAACGGCCACAGTTTTCAATACACAGGTGAGTGAAGTTGTTAAGCCATACCGTTAACCACCTGTGTTGTTGTTGTGAGCATAGCTAAGTGGCTAACGGTAGCTAATCCCTGCTGGATGTTGCTTGACCTTAACCATCTTTTTGGTAGCTTCGTTGTACATAAAGTGTCGTTAGTCATTGTTTATGGCTTTCTAACGTTAGTTAGCTAGAGAATAAATATATGTATTGTTAGCTGTCAGCCTGAAATGGACACTGAATGAGCCTCTGTTGCTACTTTAGCATCATTTCATCAGCTTGTTGAGTGGTAAACAGTGTCAGGAAGAGCAGCTTTACATTCAGCTACACTGTATTGTAGTTCAGGAGATAGATGTACACAACACAATACTATACCTGTAATGTTGCCAAACTAGTGCTAGTGATAAAAAGACAGACACAGTGGCAGTATATCTGGGACAATACTCATTGTTATATTATCTGTTGGAATGATTTATAATGCACTACATATTTGACTAAATACAGTTTCCCTCTCAGTTCTCTCTAGCTGCACCGGTACTGTAACCATGACAGAGTTTTGGCTGATATCTGCTCCAGGAGAGAAGACCTGCCAGCAAACATGGGACAAAATGATGGCAGCAACTACACGTACCAACAACCTCTCCACCAACCACAAGTTCAACATCCCAGACCTCAAGGTTAGGCTGCACTGCTTTTCATGAGTTCATACTTTTCCCACAGCCAGTAATTTGCGATAATATAGAATCAATGGACTTTACAGTCAAGTAGTTCATTGTGGACATAATTTTCTTTCTTGCACAAATCGTAATGATTTTTTCCTTAAAAAAAAAAACAATCCAGATGTTCACAATAAAATAAACTCACCTTATGTATCCACTGTCAAGAGTAAGCTGACTGTGTGTATGGGGAGCAGTCTTTACACACATCCGTTGTCTGCATGTTGAGGTGTTGGTTTGGTGAAGTTTTCATCCGCAGAGCAGCTCGGCTCGTCTGATTCGGGTCCTCTCCGTGCTGAAGGTGAAGTAACCCTGCTGACCTTGCTGCCACACGGGGCTGCAGTGTTCTCCTGGAACTGTTAGCAATGCATGAGCGGCTGTGGACAAAGAGGCGCCGTCCTAAGCACATAGGGCCCCCTGGACGTCACTGTAGGCTGATTGAACCCCAGATGTCACTGTTTAAACATAACCCCGCTGACCCCCACTTAAAAAACGACCCAAATCTCAGGACTGATGAGTCAAAAGTCATAATGTGCTGATGTTGTTATTTTCTGCTTTTGTGTCCAAAAACAGGTGGGGACACTTGATGTCTTGGTCGGGCTGTCGGATGAACTGGCCAAATTAGACTCCTTTGTTGAAGGGTATGCTATTGCATTGTTTCAGCCTGGATTGAATATTGTTATTCTGATGAAACTGTTTTTTTTAGGGCTCTTATAATCATGTTGAATGCAGCTTGTGTCTTAAAGGGCATGAAAAAAAAATCTCCTCTCAACCTGTGCAGCGTTCCTGATTCTCTGATGTAGCCGGTGCACCATTCCCTAATCCCTTCCCTTACCTTGTAACGATGAGGAATTTCACAGGGCCCCGAGGCTAGCGAGCCTCGCAGTCTAAACTTGGCAATTTACAGTTGGGTGACACACCAACAGCTCTTTCTTTAGTCATATTTATACCCGATGACTTATGTGCCGCGAGTATGTTTGAGTGTCATTTATAGTCTTTTGGAAATATTGACATCCAAAACTCACACATAGTCATTACTGTCTTAGCCCTGCTTTGCTTCCTCTGTGGATATTTCCAAGACTGTGAGAAAGACCAACCTTACAACACGGTTTCACTTGTTTGACTACAGCCTGGCTTTAATCTAGTTCCTATTTGAAGTTTCCGTTCAGCATATATGGAAAAAGAATACCTAACTGCAACCATAAATGCATTTATTGTTGGTATTTAAGCCTTGGCTGTTGTTGTTGGTCATAATATGCACTACAGATAGTTAAAATTAAACTTAAGTGGCAAATATGCTTTCTTTTTTTAGTTTTTAGGCATGAAATGCGACTTGGCTCTCAGTCCTTTCTTGGCTTCACTGCCGCTTTGATGTGCTGTTGAACAGTGTACTTAAAAATCTTGAACTCTGAATGTCTGCTGTGTTATAAATTGCCTTGTCAGGACATTACCTCAGCAGGAATATGTGAAAGTGTTTGATGTGTGCGTATGGTTGTGTTAAATTTGGGGGATGAGGTCGTGTGAGCACACTATGCAGGGCGAATGTGGGGTTTACACTAGCTGTGTGCATGCAGTTTGTATTGGCACCATGTGTTTTGATGTCTCCTGGCTGTTCACAGTGTGGTGAAGAAGGTGGCTCAGTACATGGCCGACGTGCTGGAAGACAGTCGAGACAAAGTACAAGAGAACCTGCTGGCCAATGGAGGTACGGTGATGGTTACGACTCTGATGATTATTTTAATACAAAAAAAATCTGGTTATTATTAAGTGAAATATAGCAACACAAGTTCAACTGGAAAGTTTTGATTTGATCATTTGTCTTTCACAAGGTATCTTACCTATAAAATGCAACTTTAGGTACACTGATGTTGTTCTATTTCCTATTATCCTAAAAGAAAAAAACAACAAATATGACAAAAAATAATCATCGAACAGATCATCCGAATGACAAAAAAAAGACATATTTTCTTATGGACCTCTTTTGAAATCTAACTATGCAGTTTTGGTTTCATTTAAGATATACATCTCTGAGATTTCTGCCTCCATTACTATAATCTGATAGTGAGCAGATAATAGCCTGACAAGTCTTTTGTTGTATTTTTACAGTTGATCTTGTCACCTACATCACAAGATTTCAGTGGGACATGGCAAAATACCCCATCAAACAATCACTGAAAAACATCTCTGAAATCATCTCAAAGGTAGGTCTATCCATTTTGATTGGAAAAAATATTGGATATGGTGAAATAAGAATTCATGTTTGTACATACAGTATGTGTACAGACATTCGTGTCTATATTCTTTATTTTTGTAGCCTAAGCTGTAGGGCATTTGTAGCTTTTTTCTTCCTGTTATGCCTTTGTGTACCTATGTTAGAATAAAGTGCTTTGGGTAAATGTACCATAAATGGCGTGTAATCATTTTAGTCCTGCTTTTTGTCTTTTACAGCAAGTGACCCAGATTGACAATGATTTGAAGACTAGAGCATCAGCTTATAACAACTTGAAGGGAAACCTGCAGAACTTAGAAAGGAAGAATGCGTAAGTAATCAGTGTATACAAACAGTCACTTTACCACCTTTTTGTTCATGTCTTAGTTTTTCAACTAGACTAAGAATCTAAAGCCATGCTAGCGGCTCTGAACATGCTCACAATGACCATGCTAACATACAAGTAACAAGTATAACGTTTACCATGTTCACCATCTTACTTTAGTGTGTTAGCATGCTAACATTTGCTAATTAGCACTAAACACAAAGTACAGCTGAGGCTGATGGGAATGTCATTAGTTTTGCAGGTATTTGGTCACAAACCAAAGTATTAGTCATACCAGAGGAAATTCACTAAAATCATAGTATTCATTGTCTGAGAACCATAATTGTCTGTATGCTAATCCATCAAGTAGATGTTGAGATATTTCATAGAATAAGAGGAAACTTTGACCTACTGGTAGCACAAGAATCCCAATCACAAAAATCATAAGGATTTCCCTTCGGTAGCATGGATACATGTACCAAATTTCATGGCAATCCTTCCAGTATTTGAAGATATTTAACTAAAAGCCAACAATTTCAATCTGCTGGCAGCACTAGACGAGAGGTCAGGGGGTCACCAAAGTCATTATAGTTCATCCTCTGAGGAACATCAATGTTTGTACCAAATTTCATGGCAACCCATCTAATAGTGGTTGAGCTATTTTAGTCTGGACCAAAGTGGTGGACTGAGCAACATTGCCAGCACTGAAGCCAAACCACTAGCACGGCTAAAAAAAGTAATGTAGAGTAAACACCAGGAATAGTTTGGAAAAACCTAAGTCACAAAGACCAAAATGAGTCTTTCTCAGCCCTATCAAAGAGCATTTTAGCTCAGTATCTAACTTGTAACTCCTCAAAATGACCAGTATCTATACTTAGTTCTGACCTTACTCCTGGCACTGGTCATTTTATGCTCTTGTTATATTGATTTAAAGATTTATAAAAGAGATTTTCGGTTCACTACATTTCTCAGAAACATCAGTGGTGTATTTTTTCTTCTTGGCCCGTTCTTATATATTGGGCAAGCTTCAAGGATCACTGACTGTGCTTGCGTGACCGTGTCGGTATGCTCTAAAAAGTTATTGCGGCTCTGAAATGCTTTGTCAACACCGGCCAGCTTTTCACTATTACGTCCTTGTTGTTGTAACACTGCTGTGTGCCACCAGGGGGAGCCTGTTGACCAGGAGCCTGGCTGACATCGTCAAGAAGGATGACTTTGTGCTCGACTCCGAGTACCTCGTCACTCTGCTGGCTGTCGTACCAAAGTGAGTATTACTATCAAGTGAAGACCTCAAGTTCGGCAAACATGTTTTAATGCAAAGGGTTTCATTAGAAAGAAACATATGGTTGCATGAAATAAATAAGATGCCAACAAATGACATCCTGCTCTGTTGTACTTTCAGGACGTCATACGCCGACTGGCAGAAAACATATGAAACACTTGCTGAGATGGTGGTGCCGCGGTCCACAAAGTGAGTGATGTCATTCAAATACAATGTTGGATGAAAGAGATGTCAGAGAGACATCTGTCTTCTGCATTAAAGTGTTAATTTACAGTTTATCAGTGTTATTACAGCAGTATAACAGGTATCTCACTTTTCTTCCAGTCTGCTATTTGAGGACAATGACAGTGGACTGTTCAGTGTCACTCTATTTAGGAAAGCCATCGATGACTTCAAACACAAAGCCAGAGAGAACAAGTAAGAGCTGTTACAGTGTGGGGAGCAAACACACTCTGTCATCACATAAGACTAAAAAAGGTGTGAAAAATGAAAATTGTCAAAAGAAGCCAGACTGCTGGGTAAATATAAATAGCTCTGGCTAAATATATCTACAGAAACAGCAGTGCTGTATATCATAGGCTGTAAAAAAATAATGACATTTTCACACTTTTCACAGTTTTTTTTTTTTAACGCGCATCTGTGAATCTAAGCTACTATCTTTATACCAACATAAATATTAGTGATCAAATAATGCTAATTTCTTCCCCTTTCTACCTCATTTCTAGGTTCACAGTGAGAGACTTCCAGTACAATGAGGAGGAGATGAAGGCAGACAAAGAGGAGATGACACGGCTCTCTACAGACAAGAAGAAGCAATTTGTAAGTGGTCGTCCATTTTATGCCAGCAATGTTTATGAAAGTAGTAATTGGGTTTATTTATTTACACTGCTCTTGGGTGAACTTACAGTTACTGAAACTTTTAAATTAGATAATGTCAGTAATGTTTTAGGGGTGATGATAGGTACATCAGCAAAAATATAATAATTAAGGGGAGCAAATCATCTTTATAATGTTAATTTTGCTTTACTTCAGTCGTATCTTTTTTATGTTGAGTGTTGTGTTTTAAAACAATGCTATGCACATATGAACTCATCTCCTGTCCCTTTTATGGGAGCCAGTGACTGGATGATTTTCCACTGTGTGTGCAAGGGGAAAAAAAGGAAAAAAAAAATGAGTGTTTGCTTTTGTCAGAAAAAAAAAAAAACCTAATTACAGATCCTGAAGCAGTTGGAAACATTGATGCTACGCAGCCAACAGTAGTCTGAAAATGCTGACCCCACACAAATCCACCGCAGGAAAAATATTTATCATTTTGTGACACTAATTAACCTCCTCCTTTTTAGCCAAGACTCTTTAGACTGTCACTTTTAAAACAGATAGTTAGCATGAAGTAATAGCCTTCATAAGCCTAAGCTGTTTTTTCCTCACTGCAGGGCCCACTGGTTCGATGGCTGAAAGTGAACTTCAGTGAAGCCTTCATCGCGTGGATCCACATCAAAGCCCTGAGGGTCTTTGTGGAATCTGTTTTAAGGTACTTTGATCAGACAGTCAGTCCTAATAGCACCTGTGCAAACACCCGTATAAAAGCTGAAGCATCATCACTTGACACCGCTTGCTTCCACTTGAATGACAGCAGTTTAAAGGATGATTTAAAACGTTAACACTGTGTTGCTCCTCTGTGGTGTAACTGTGCGTAATGTGGTGTTCCTCGTTCCAGATACGGGTTGCCAGTGAACTTTCAGGCCATGCTTCTGCAGCCAACCAAGAAGAACATGAAGAAGCTGAGGGAGGTGCTCAATGAGCTGTATAAACATCTGGACAGCAGCGCAGCCGCTATTATTGACGTGAGTACTTCAATAATGTTGCGTTATGGTTCTTAGTATTCTCTACAAGGTCATTGCATCAAGAAAAACACTACACATACAAACATACACATATGTGTTTTGGCTTTTCCGACATTTAATTGGAAAAGTTTCCAGTTTCATATGTAAATATTTATGTTTTGGCTCATTGCAAAAGAAGAAATGAACTACTTATTTCAACAACAGAGCATGCAGCATGTCCCATACTACACACAGATTCCAAGCAGGACAAGTGACAAAATAAAGTACACTCAGAGCAGATAGTATACATACTAAATATTGTCAGTTTTTAGTGTGCTGTTGATAAACCCCCCTCTCCCACAATGCAATACACAAAGGAAATGGAAGAGCTGCTCACAGAGGGAAAAAATTACAGTAGATAAAGGCCTGTGGTGAGACAAATGCAGAAACAGCTTGGAAAACAAAGTGGAAAAAAATCTTAAGAAATACTTTTTTATTTCTCTGTTCTGAAGTTTAATTGACATTTTAAAGTCTCAGTTTGATTGATGTCTGACATCGCACATGTTAGTATAAAATGATAAAGTCACTAAACAGTACACCATGATGATTAGTGTGTAGTACATACTGTATAGAATGTGTTTGTGCAGTAGTATGGATTTGGGACACATGGATGGCATCTCTACTGCTGCCATTTTCTTCCTGATCACTGTGAGAGAAAGAGTAAAATAAGTGCTCCCCCTCATGGCCAAAGCTGGCCATAGCAGTCTTACTATATAGACATGGTATAAGGAATGGTGAATAGACTACATTTATATAGTGCCTTTCTAGAAAGAAAGGTGTAAAACTGCACTGATTAATACTAATTAATAGCCTTGAAGTAATGTTGTATTTATTAATTTTAAACAATAAATGTTATAATATATATATTAACTTATCCTGAAAAGAAGCTTTGCTAAAATAAAAAATATATATTTAGAAATGTAGATTCTAAAGTTTGAAGTTGAATGTGGGGATACATGGGGTTTACAGAGGCCTCTTTTCTAAGCATTAAATTCTGTTGTGATTTTCTCAGAGCTAATTCAACACTATAGGTCAGTGGTTCTCAACCTTTTTGGTGTCAAGGACCAACAAATTGATACACATCAGGCCAAGGACCCTTATTTGATAAGAACTAGTCTCAGGGATCCCCAGCTGATAAGATCTAGTTATTACATAACTGCCTGTACTGTAGATTAACAGGTTAAGAGTGTGAAACCTATGAACAGAGTAGCCTTTCTTATACATTCTCTCCTTGGACTGACTTCTAAAATATTCCCCATTTTTCTGCACCACCTATAACTGCTGTTATAGGTGGTGCTCTTTTCTTTGTCTAGCCATGTAAATGTTTAGTGTTCATGCGATCCCACCTACCCCAGTTCAGTTTTCATTACTTCCAAACAAGCTGTAATATTAAGTAATTATTTGGAATTGGGCACAATGAAGCTTATCTGCACCACAATAGATAATGTTTTCTTCATTTGTCAGTGGTCAGTCCCTTGATGTCCTACTATATTGCAGCCGTTTGACTTTACATAACAGTAGTGATATGTGGGAGCAGATTACAGATGAAGCTACATACATTCAAACTGCTGCTTACCGACACCACTATTTTCTTTTTTTAGTCGGCGATGGACATTCCAGGCTTGAATCTGAGCCAGCAGGAGTATTATCCTTACGTCTACTACAAGATCGACTGCAATCTGTTAGACTTCAAAGTTTAACACGTTCCTCATTTTGTCTTAACATTGAGTGTTGATTAAGTTATGCTTTTCCTGGTAACCCCTCACCCTCCCTCTCCCTGTCCCCTATGTCTGTCTCCTCACTGTCTCTCTGCTTGAATGACAATGCTGCATGTTCATTCCTTGTGATGGAAAAAAAGCTCATCGACAAACTTCCACCACTTTTACAACCAAGGGACAAAAAAAATAATAATTTTTTTTAAATGGTTTTTGTTTACAGTTTATTTTTCTTCACAAGCCACACTGATGATCAGCTTTTTTTTGATGTGAAATGAATAAAGAAATCATACTGGAGAGTTGTATATTTACTGTGTCATGTGCTTGTGCGTATTGATAGCTACATCTTCTGTATCGATGTTCAGAGATTTGTGTTTACATGCGGGCAGTTTCATCATCGCACCCAGATCTGGTCTGTGTTTCTAAGATTGTGGAGCACCCTTGCAGACATTGTGAAACAAAAATGAAATATGAGTGTGTGTTGTTGTCTTGTGTATATTTGCTGTCAAAAGAGATCTATATCTGAGTATTGTGTAAGCCATTGATTGAATAAATATGATTGATGAACAAATAATATGAAATGTGTGTGAATTAGTGAATCCGTCAATACATATTCCCAAAATATGATTTTCTTTTGATTGAACAGAATTCTTCACATTCACTTTATGAATGTGATGTGTGTGTGTGAGCACCATATGGTGATGTGCATGTGAGAGAAATGAGAATGAGATGTGGAGGAAGCGCCTGTGTGCGTAATAATAGAGAGAGATTCTCTGTGAAGCCTTGTGATGACTCGTGATCATCTGCAGAGCCGCGAGCAATTCTGAGGAAACTTCCTGTTAAAGCAGAAATCATCTGGAATCCACAAAGTAGCAAGATAAATATTTCCATTTCAACATGACAGAGAGAGCTGGAGATACCAAAGGGTACCAAACAGACTTTAGATGAAACCATTGCGTGATATATGAGGATTTTTAACAGTTGAGTGTGTGTGTTGGAAGTTTTTTCGTGCAAACTTTTGCAGCACTTCTCAAAAACCAAGTGAATGTAAGCATGTGACAGATCAGCAAATACATAATAGAATGTATGTGTTTGTATATACAGTATATGTAGGAAATGTTCCTTTTACTTAAGTCGCAATGCCACCCAATAAAAAACTATTCCATCACCAGTAAAAGTCCTGCATTCTATGTTTTACTTTAGTAAAAAGTATTAACCCCCCAGAAAAGTAGTCATTGTGCCAGTACTATATTGTCATATTGTTGAAATATTATTATTGATGTATGAACATCCTTTAATGTTGTAGCTGATTGAGATAGAGCTACTCTTAACTACTTCATGTACTGCTGTGAAGTTTAATCGCCAACAGTGCATCATTTTACAAACTGATGGTATGTTTTGTGTGTACAATTGGATTTTGAAAAGTAAGAAACTATAGCAGTTAAAGAATATACTGGATGGAGTAGAAATACAAAGTAGGTCATCCAGCAGGTGGCAGCATACAGCAAGCAGTGTCCCTGTCTTCTTCTCTGATAGTTTTAATAATACCTGTGACTCTTTTAATTGGGGTGTTTGTCATATTTCAAATGTGTTGCTTGTTCTCAGGTTGTCAGGTGAGATCAATGAGACTTTATGAATAATAATAATAATACTCAGCATTTGTCACAGTGAAAAGTTTCACTGTGAGCTTTTATATTTTCTGCCAATATTTAGTAAATCCGCCAACTGTCTGTTCCTGTGTTGAAGGAAACAACTGGTCTGTGGATATAAATCATGTCATGATCATTTAATACAGATTCTCTCTGCAGTCTTCACACACTCTTTGTGCGGGGGTCAACTGTATTTGAGTACTCTCAAGTCTGTCGTTGAATGTAAGATCACTGTGAAATTATCATTACTTGGAAAGTAAATCCTGCTCTGCATTGAGATATAGAGCAACAAAATCATATTTAGTTTATTGAAGAAGCGGAGGCATCTACAGACCCATCAGGGTATATGAGAGTTTCTTACTGGACTTAGACTCCAAACATTTTCAGACGTAGTTAAAACTAATAACAAACTAATGCATCACCCAGATGGATGCTACACACTGATGGTATAATATAAACCAAGTAAAATCTCATAAATTGTGTCAGGCACTTCAGCATAAAGACATGATCTCTCTCTTTTTTATTTTCTTTAGATTGCACTGGTAGCTGAACTATTCAGACTTAAGCAGAGAAAACGTCTGCTGTGTCTGCTGAAGACACGAGTGACCTGCTGATGAAGCACAGTGAGAGTGAAGTGAGTTACTGATGCACGCACGCACGCATGCACGCACGCACGCACGCACGCACGCACGCATGCACACACACACACACACACACACACACACAGTCCAGCACTCTACTCATGCCACACCAATCTGTTTCTAATGAGCAAGAGAGGAGGAGTAAAGTTGAACTTCGTGTTTTCTTTCTGTTTGAAGGTTCTGGGAGTTTGAACTGGAGGATTTTGATGCTGATGTCGAGCTTCTCCTCAAACTGGTAAGACCAGAATCCTGAGAAGACTTCACAATGGAGTCAGTTGTTACATCATGCTTGATTTATCGTGTCAATACGTCTAACCTGCTCATCATATCTTGGTCCTTGTTTCAGGTTTTGAAGGCAGATGCCTCCTCAACTCTCCAGATCCCTCCTCAATTTCAGTGGGTCAAATTTGACAGACATGTATTATCAGTTACAGTGCAGTGGTTGTGATGTTTCTGTAGTGTCCTGAAGGAGGTGCTAATGGAGATGGTCCCAAAAGTGCTGCAGGCCTTCTGGTTGCCTCCCTTAAACACCTCTTTAACATGCTGTCCCGGCAGCTCAGCAAAAAGGCTGTAGGAGTAACACAAGCTGTTGTAAACTGGGTCTCCACCACTCTGTACACGATGCTGCATCAGATCACCTGCTCCCTCTCCATCAGACACGTTGTGGTCCTGTCTATCCAGGGGAAGGTTAGACAGGATCACACTGAAGACGTCCTGGTGAAGAGGCTGAATTGCTTTGCAGCAGAGGTGCTGAACAGACAGATCTGTGTGCTGCTTCAGCCTTCAACCATCAGCCAGGGTGAGACCAAAAAGAGGAAGGAGGATACTTCTTCAACTGGTTCAAATAACACTCTGCTGCTGCTGCCTGAAGACACAAACTGAGACAGTCTCTCAGTTTCATTATTGCTGTGTTCCAGTTATTAATGCTTCTGTTCAAAATAAATTAATTGTTGTACCACAGTCAGTTTACATCAGTCAATTTAATTTATTGTGAACTAATGCAACATTAGATGAAGACATCAGCAAACAGGATGTGTACATTGGGTTCACTGTATTTACACTGGTATAACTTCATCTCAGTGTCATAGAGCTATGAAAAATCTGATTTAAAAGTAATTATTTGACACATAGGCAAACATATACAAAGAGCAAGAAGTAATATTAAATTGAGACAGAATAACATAAAATAAAAAATCTTTGTTGATGAATTTCTATTGAAGATAACCTGATAACAATATATCTGTTATAAACACCACAACAAATATTTTTGATAAGGATCCTTTCCAAAAAACAAAAACAACTTCACAGCTTCTTGGAGGACAAACTATGAAAAAACAACAGTTTCTGAAGAAAATCCAAAATAACTTTTGTACTGCACTATTTCTTGTAACTTATCAGCAGACATAGGCCTGTGTGAATGCAATAAGCTAACATGACTTTTTAAAATCAGTCTGTTCTGATTTAATAGACAAAATGCAACTAATGATCCATTTGAGGTGCAGAGGAAGAGGAATGGATGATGAAGCTTTCGCTGCCTCCACATGTGTACAGCTTTACACATGGACTTCAAACATGAGCAAAGTGAGAACCCACAGAGGTGATGCTGATCATTATTCCCACTTATTCAGTTATGATTGGGTTAAAAAGCACTGGAGAGAGAGAGAGAGAGAGAGAGAGAGAGAGAGAGAGAGAGAGAGAGAGAGATCATGTGATGAAGGCGTGAGCTTGGCTTTCTGGGCTGTGATGTCAGAAACACTCTCTCTCTCTCAAACACACACACACACAGAAACACGCGCGCGCGCACACACACACTGTGCAAGCTACAATCACACAATCACACTCTCTTATGTTTGCTGGTACTGAAACCTGAACGAGACATCAGGCGGGCGGATAAACAACCTCCGGTGTGCTGCTGGCTGCTGATCTGGGAGCAGGAGCTGAGCATCAATGCCTCCAGGTTACCTCTCACATATCGGCCTGGACCTGTTCTCGTCATCGGGCCTCCTGCGCTGAGATAATGAAAGGATGGCCGAGCAGCGATGCGGGGACCACGGAGGGCTGACGGATGCTGCTGCAGCGACTCACCGGGATGAGCAGCGGCATCACAGTACTATGAATCCCACGGAGGACGCGGGAGCGGAGGACCTGTCTTTAGAGGAGATACTGAGGCTTTATAGCCAGCCCATCAACGAGGAGCAAGCTTGGGCGGTGTGTTACCAGTGCTGCAGGACTCTGGCGAAGGGACACCGGGGCAGGAGGAGCTCCGCCGCCGCCGGAGCGACATCAGCCTCGGCTCCGACAAGGATATCCGGACCGGCGGATGTTAGGATACAAAAGGACGGGTCTGTGAGGGTGCAACACCAGGGCTGTGAAGGTAAAACGATTATGTAAGGATGAGTGTGCCCACAGCTACTTGGATCCAGGCCAGGCCATCACTTGCATTTGAAATAATGGGGTTGAGATGTTGTGATCGTTCTTATGTAAAGAACAAAACCAAACACATTGCCCATACACTTAAAATAAATGATAGGAGGCCAGATACATGTTCAGACTTGTGTTTAGTGTCTACAAATTATATAGGTTGAATATTATAGAGGTACCACAGTGCAATAGCATCACTATAAATAAAATAACTACAGGCCTACACATATTTCAGCTCACATGCAGAAGCTTTCTACATCTTTTCCCTGATTAGCAGCTTAATTTGCATCTCACAATTACCCTATAATCTGCAGCAGGACAACAACAGTCATATTTAAGTCTCCATCACACATGACCTGACCACTGATAAACAAAGGAATTTGTCTTCTCCCCCACCAGAGACCCCATGCTGCTGCTCTCTCTCACTTTCCTGACCCCTCATAGTGTTTTCACTGAATTTGCACTATTTCCTCACCACTAAAGGCACGTGGATGTGCATCATGTGGTTTCATCTTTTATTAAAAAGCCTCTCAGCCTGTTTGCCGCTTCATATCAGATCAAGGTGTTCATTCATCTGATTAAAGCATGTGGTAACAAGCTCAAGCGGGCACTGATCAGATCAAGGTGTGGACTGTCCGTGAATAGACAAACACAGACAAGTGGATTTTTACTGTTCATGGAGTTGTGCCTCACTGCCGTACGTTCCTTGTATCTTTAGGGCCTGATTCAGCTGTTCATAACTACCTGTGACACGGGAGCTCCTGCTGATTATAGCATTAATTAATGAGATGCCATAAAAACGAAGATGGGGCTCTGCTGTCGGACAGTTTTTTTAATAGCCAAGCGGAAAAAAGCCCAAGAAAATGAGAGGAGACAGTGCTGCAGCAAAGTGTGCCAAATGAAAAATCACTGCAATATTCTGGAAACATCCCTGTAGGGATTTACAGCGTGTCTGTGGGGCTACTTAACGCCTTTATGGCGACTTAATGGTAATTTGTGCCTCATATGGGAAAGTTTCAGTGTGTGTGTGGTATCTGTCTAGTATCTGAGTTACTACAGATCTTTTTTATTTATTTATAAGGGATTAACAAGGATTCAAACCAGTGTCAAAACAAACCAGATGAAACTGCATGCCATGTGATGTGTGTGTTGGTACAATCGATGGGTGTGTCTGTGAACAATAACATGCACTTAACCCAAACACATTTGACATTGTCAAACCGTGGCCTGGCGTGTTCATCGTCCGCTGTAATCACATTTGCTCACACACTAAAACAGAGTGCACGGCAAACTGACTAAATGCCTATCTCTCTATCTGTAATGGACAATACCTGAGGGCCTGAGGGACGGGCTATTAACTCAGCAATAATGTACACACGCACAATGCACAATACACTGCTGAGTCAATGGTATGGCTTTCGAGCCGATAAATGCATGCTTCATCTAATCAACTTTTATAAGCAAATCTGAGATGCACAGCTGTGATGATGATGCTGGTTATGGCCTGTAGGTCTATATGGTTAGAATGAATGGGCTATTTTAAGCATCATGGAAGCAACCATTGGAGAGGGGAGTCCAGGCTTTTATTCCTCTGTTGCTCGTGTACTGTCATGTCATGCGAAATGTATTAAAAATGTATGGAACCACTATAGATCGGTGAGATATTTGACATTTGTATTTGTAACGTAGATGTCATGTTTTCATTTTCTTTTAGTATTTATACAGTAAAGACATTTTACATTCTAGATACATTTTCTTTTCACAAGTACACATATGAAAAATGGGTAAATTTAGATAAATACTGAGGGATGTACTGAGACAACTGAGCTATGGATTATACAGGGAGGGCTTCCAGTCAAAGGTGATATTCGCTATGTATCTCCAGGCAATCCTGTGTAATTTTGGGAATGTTTTGGAAGTGTCCTGATCAGTGTAACCACACAAATGCTCTTTTTCAGGGTAATTTGCTGGTCTAATTGCCATCTTATCTGTTCTGTTCAGTGCAGGCTCCCTTGTCTAAGCTTTGGAAAACACACTCATCCATGTAAATAATGAGTTAAATCCGTGGCAAACGCTTTTGGTATGTTTGACTTCTGAGGCTTTCATCTGCTAAATTGACTGTAAAGCATTCAAGTAAAAACCAGTCAAGGTTAGTTTTAGACCATGCTATCACTCAAAACCATGTTCACCTAGTTGTTTTTATTCAGCAGTTTATCTGGGGCAGCTGCCACTTTGGGTTATATCTGAATCCATCATAGGAAAGCAGGACAATTCTAAAAACCTTGCAGACAAATGTAAATGTTTTGTGACATGACTAGAGAGTGATAAATAGATTTAATTTAATGCTTCAGGAACCCTCCTGAACAGTTTTAGTATCATCAAAGAAGCACATTCAATTACCTGCTCACCTTATTTGCTCTGCACACACACCCGCACACACACACACACACACAAACACACGCCACACTCATCATACAGCAGCGTTGCATCCAAATCTGCTGATGCAAATAAAGGTCAGTGAATGATGTCAGAGCTGTGGTGATGTTGCATTACTGCGTGTTAGAATACAAAACAGTTGTTTGTTGAGAGGGTCATAAGTCAGCAGGCTGTTTGTTCATGAAGTAAAAGCTGTCCCTGGGGGAATAGTAAAGTGGGTCTTCTTTTTGAAGGGAACACATTCATGCATCATGGTTCCCTGGGAGGAGTTTTGTCATCATTGGTCACATGCTACTCAAACTACTGAAGTAATTAGGAATGAAACAGAGCTTTTATTAAAAACTGGTCTAGTGTGTGTGATGATAACTAGAGCACTTCTGCTGAAATGAGTTTAATGAAGAAGAGGATGTGTAATCAATGATATGTAAGCCTCAAGGATTCTAGACCTCAGAGGAAACTCACATAGCAAAAAAGATAATAGAGATCTCAGTTGTCAGAAAGTCCATGACAGTTTTTATTTTAAACCTGCACTAGGAATGTGAGTGTTTAAAGGATAAGACCAGTAATATCTTTCTTTCTAGTCAACTATATAAAGGACCAAAACCAACTATGAATTGATTTTACTAACAACACAAATTAGTGAGCCAGCACGTTGCACTGGGTGACATGTTCCTTCATCTCTATGCCACCAAACGTGTACCAATCCACACCTGAAAATAACAAATTAATGAAAACCACCGTCCATTGGTGCCATCTTTGAAGTGTGCAGTGTATTAGGAGACAATGCACACTTCACCGATATGAAGACATTGCACCAAATGTAATATATGATGTTTGGCATTGATGGCTAAGAGCATCATCACATAGGCCTCAGCTTTGTCAGTCATACTGTATATGTACTGTCAATGAACAATGTTGGATATGTAGCTTTACATGTATATATGTAAGCTGCTTTATGCTTAATCTTCTGATTATCACAACACTGCTTTCTTGTTTCCCTGCAGGTAAATTCAGCCCTTGCACAACAACCGAGGTGAGTGACTTGTATTTATTATATTTCATCATCATATGCTCACAGAAATTTCAACCACACTAAATGGACCATATTTGCTTGTGTGAGTGGTATCTGCAAGTTAGGATGAATAAGAATACAGTGTGCACTTTCCTTAGGAAAATGCTTACTTTTTACATCACCATTGGAAAAAAGAAAACAATATAATGCTAAGAAGTAAGAAATCTGGTCACATGTTGTTACTTTCAGTGTAGCTAGTCTGACAACATTGTTTGCAATGTTTTTGTTGATTACCTCAAAACCTCACACAGCGCAGGCTGGGAAACTGAAGTGTTTCTGGAAAGGAACCAATCAGTCAATTAAAGAAATAACTTGAAGGAAATATATGCTTGTACAGAGAGAATAATGACTTGCTTAACCACAATAGAAGCATGATTTCCTTTTTAAATATTTAACTTCCACAGCTGGTCACATTAGCTAATTACAGTGAGAGCAGACAGTCACAACAACAGATAGCATTAAGATTAGAGTGGGCATGTTGCAGGATTATTAAGTGCAATGCGTGTCAGATAGCACTGAGGTTGAAACTGTCATAAGCCATGGGTGTGCAACATGTTAATCCTGAAGCCTGCAATGCAGCTGATGTGGGTCACTGCTGCTTAAACTAATACCTTAAACAAATGAAACAAAATAAAATGCATTTTTTACACAATAGGCAACTGGTTTCACTGCAAGTTTTACACACAACATTGTATAAAAAAAACACTTAAGAGCAGTGAAGCATACAGCAGACAGCCAGTCTCCAAAGGTGTTGATGCAGAGTTTGTGTGGCATGCAACAGCATTATCTTTGCTCACATTTTGATGTTGTGATTTAGCTCATGGACTTTCTGAATATACTTATTTGCTTTGATTCCAAGAGTCAGATGACAAGCAAGGAAGTTGGGAAATTAGCCTAGCCTAGCATGAAGACAGTGTGAAGGGAAAAACAGTCTGTCTCTCTCCAATATCAAAAAAATTAGTTTCAGAGGGAGTAACATGCTGTAACCAAAACCAAAATTTTGAACTGTCCTTTAAAGGGATGCCTGCCAGGGACAGATTTTAAAAATGGTACCAAGATATCCTGACTTTTAGTCCTTAATATCCAAAAACACTGGATCCTACTCTTCCCACAGTGCAATTCAGCATCTTGTGTTAGAGCCCCCGGCTCAGTAAATGCCTACATCTTTCAAACTCTGTGCTCCCAGTTGGAAATACCGGCTAAAAAAAATCTCCCAGAGCCATAGAAGACATTATACAACTGTTTTCACAGGTTTGATGTGTAAAATCTGCGAACTGCTCCTTTAAAACACAGCGCATGTTGGAACAGCCACACTTCAGTTCAAGATTATAACACTTTCTTTACCAACAACCAGATCATTTGAATTCAGTTTGTCCAGGGTCCGTGTAAAAAGACATCACAGGGATGTAAAAGTTCTCAATATGGAAGACCATTTCCTGGCTTGTGTCCCAGCTGCCTCTCTGTCAGCCTGTGTCTTCATCCAGTCATTTCCTCCTTCAGCCCCAGAGCTCCCAGCTGGCTTCTCTGATTGACTGGTTGGAAATGTCATCCAGCAGGACCTCCTGTCTCTCGAAAGCTCTGGAGAACAGTTCAAACCTAATTAAAGGGCTATGTAAAACTGCCCCACTCGCCCACATCCTCCACACTCTCTGCTGTTGGTGGTTGTGATTATAGTCATTAAAGAAACAAGCTTTACAGTATAGACAGATTAGCTTTTCTGCTTACTTTTGCTTTTCAGGAATACACTGCTGGATGCTGGATGTTGTAGGTGGAATAATTTTAGCCTGCAGAGGTGTTTTCAGAGCGCTTGATGTATTTTAAAGTTAAAAAAAATGGTTTTCGAGTGAGAATATTTTGTGTGTGTGACTTCGTCAGATGGCCGAAGATCTATTTCCAGTTCATCACAGACTGTGTGCAGTAGTTTTCAGGGAGTTCTGGAGTTGGATTGCTGTGTAATAGGGCTGTGATAACAGATGGATAGTGAATACCTCAAACACACACGCACATAAACACAGTTGACTGTAGAAGTAGAAAAAGTGAAGCTGTATAGACAAATCCCTGCTAAGCAGCTTTGCACTAGAAATGAGTTCTCACAATACAGTGCGTTACAGACTGGCTGACAAAACTACTGGCAAGTGGTTCGATTCTCTTGATGCTTGACAGCATTAAATCCGGCAGCAGAAGCATTCTGTTAACATACAGTGTGGAATTAGCCCAAAGCTGGATGAACAGGAACACGTGTGTAGTCATAGCAGACACACATTATCTGCACATGGCTTCATACAGCGTGAACTCGTGAAGCGATGCGGTTGTGAATGTCAGATGAGGCTGTTATCCTTCAACACAGTAATCACTATAGCTCTTGTTCACTAAAAAATTGATGATATTTGTTAGCGATTTTGTAAGAAGTCACTCAAATGTGACTTGTCAGCTATTATCCCTCTTTTCTATGCTAGCTCTTGTGAGGAATTTTTTTGATGACCCCTGTAGCGATGCTAGCTAGACCCTTAGTGGTCCCGTGATGCTGTGTGTAACCTCAGAAAATTGTGGATTATGCTTCATCACATTCCCCTCTGTCAAAGTTTAACCGTGCATGCTCCGTGGTCTCTTAATGTCTCTGCTTTGAAGTCTGGGAAGGGATTAGAGTTTAACGTCACATTCTGTGTTTAATGTAAACATAAAATTCAGTTAGAACTTATGAAACTGGTTTGTTAGGAATAGATGCCTTTCTGAAGTGGAGTAAATGTTCATTTGCTTTTTTTGACATACTTTGGTTCTTGGTCTTCTCTATGTGAAGTTATGTGGGTTCTGCGTCCACCAGACAGCAAACCAAAGCAGCCATTCTCAGTCATATGACAGTCAGAGGTCAACAGCAGCAGAGTCAGGCATAAGAATCAGAGAAAGGAATCTCCTTAGCTTGTTGTTTGTGCCTGAGAGGAAATAACCCACGCTTTTGTCTGTGACGCGATCATGAATCAGCTTACAGTTTGGGGGATATGGAGATATGTGTACTGTCTATCTTCATTTCTCATTTAGTATATTCCTTGCATCCAGCTTGCTTTTAAAGTCACCAATTATAAAGTGAAGAGACTGATTTCTTAGCTGAGATTTGTTAGCTGTGAATTGGTGAATTCTCCATATGTTTATATGGTTCTTCCAGTTGTTTAAAATCTGATTGAATATGTCCAATCTGGAGGATGACCTTAAATATTTGGACTGATATGATAGAATACAGTGTGTGAACTGTATTTATTACTCGTTTCATGTCTTGGTTTTAGAGAATTATAAGAAAGCTGCAAAGATTTCCCTAGACAAACTTTGTAATTACAATTGTCATTTTGCTGAGGTTAAAAAATTGGCTACTAGTACTATTCAATTATGCTTTAGAGGTAAATACTAAGCTCTGCTGGTGCAAGAGATGTCATAAATGATATGACAAAAAGACAGAAATTCAATTTGTACCTTTTCTTTAGCAGCTGGTAGGCTTTTTAATAGATTCTACATTTTGATTTTTTTTGAGTATATGTATATCACATATAATGGCTCCATATTTTTCATCTGGAGCCACCATCAGGCTAAACTGTTACCTGTTCCAACAGTTTTGGTTAATGATATTTGCAAAACAAACTTTGTGAACTTCAGCTGTACTTTGTGTATAGTGCTAATCAGTAAATGTTAGCATGCTAACAAAGTGATTTAAGATGGTAAACAGGGTAAACACTTATACAGTCTATGGGTAAACATTAAGCATTAGCATGTTAGCATTGTGAGCTTAACATGCAGGTGTTTGCATTGTAGATGAAAGCACCAACTCACACAGCTGCTAACGTGACTGTAGACTCTTACTCTTGTTTCATGTTATGTAGCATGTATTCTTTTGTACATCGCTGCATTCTGTGCTCAGTACCACAACAGTCTTGGTGGCCACAGTTGAGCATTTGGAAGTT
This sequence comes from Euthynnus affinis, assembly GCA_029490765.1. NCBI lineage: Eukaryota > Metazoa > Chordata > Actinopteri > Scombriformes > Scombridae > Euthynnus > Euthynnus affinis. Next base: position 27,527,663 of record CM055847.1, on the reverse strand, counting down.
AAGCACTTTGCTTGATGGTACTTTGAAGGTTCTTAGATGTTATTGAAGGTCCCATCAGTATTTTCTCTAGTTGATCTCACATTCCTCCTGTTGTTGGAATTAGAAATAATTTCATATTCCCTGTAAGATTTCAGTAACTTTTTAAAAACACATACAGTCGATGCAGCTTACAATGGATGCAAAGGTCAAGAATGATTTTACTCCTTTGACCTTTAGTTAAGCTATGTCCTTTATTTATTGAGCTGGAGTTTAGATGGATTTTGCTTAACTTATCGTTATGAACGAAAGGCTGTGAGAGACTAAACTACTTATTAGTGTTACAAAACCTAGGATATGTTGTGAAGGATTAAAACGAAATGACACCAGATGTCCTGGCACTGAGCTTAAAAAGATTATACAGCAGAGAGCTAATTAATTGCAGTTTCATTATTTTTTTTGTAAAAAATAATGAAACTGCACTTAGCTCAGTTCCTATTTACTTTTACGGCCATGACCTAATTCCTGTGAACCCACTAATAAGGAAATATAAATGTTTCTGCAATCCTTTAATACTAACTAGTTTGTGCTGATACTGGTAATTCTCTGCTGGCTGGCTAATAGTTACTGATGGAGGACTGTCACACACAAGTATCTCATAGATTTCAGTTAGCATTTAATTAACACAATTGGCTGTAGTGTTCGGTCTGTGAGAATCGCACAAAGCTACATAACGAAAAGTGATGTGATTCTCAGCCAGTCTGTTTACCATGTGTGATCCTCCATGACCTCCTTTAGTCACACAGCGTTGTCACAAGCTTGTTTTTGTCTCATTCATACAGACTCCTCTCAAACCCTTTCTTTATATTCACAACACATTCCAAGGACTAGTGCTGAAATGGATACTATCTATGTTTTATATCGCTTTACATTTCATATCTTCAGATGTTGGATGTTAGTCGGACAAAAGCTATTTAATGATGTCACTTTGGACAAATGGTGATAGATATTTTTCACTATTGTGATTTTTTTAAGGATTTAGTTCGGGCATATTATGCTTTTATTTTTAAGTCGACAGTAGAGAGATGACGGGATGAAGGGAGAGAGAGGGAGAGAGAGTCCCCAGTCACACACAAATCTGAGGAGTTGCAGTTTGTGATCGTTGCCTTATTGCACCATTATTTTGTGACATTTCGTAGACTAATCAATCAATCAATTAATCTTAAAATGAACTGAGTGATAATTTGATAATAAAAATAAGTGTTAGTTGCAGCCCTACCGTAGACTGGCCCCTTTAGTGAACATGAGTTAGCTGTATGCAATCTGCTGTCATTTACATGAGGTGATTTTTAGGGTATAGAATAGTTATTTTTCTTTTTACCTTACTTTGCCGTTATGAGCAAATTGTAATATTGGGCTTCACATTGTAGCAAACTTTAAATTACACAATAAACACTGAATGGTAGCAGCATCAGACACCTGGCCATATTAACCTGGAGGGTCTGATTACATCATTTGTAATGTTATGAACTAGAATAAAGGTTAGATGTTGCATGTACGCCTGTTAACATGAGGTTCTGCTGTCATATCATATCCTTCTCTTGTGCAGTGCTTGTGCCTGGGGGTCATGTAATACTGTTACTGTTGAAATAAAACCATCTCTGGATAAGAAACTGACACCTGGACAAAACATTCAAGTGTCTCCTTATGAATGCTTTGAATGTGTTGTGGAGAAACCTACATTGTCCCTGAGGGATAATAGTAGATATGTAGGTGGATGGTGGATGGGAATTGGAATTGGAGAAAGAGGGATATAGTGCTGTCTTTGTGTGCAACTGAGGAAGAATTTGCTGCCAGCAGGCAGATGGAGGAAAATAACAATTGCATTTGTGAGAGCACACAGGAGGCAGCACCATCATGGAATATGTGCTATTTTCCATCAATCTCCCAGTGTTTACTGACCTCATAAGGGCAGTAGGAATGCTGTGGGAATAAAATAAGCGTTACATTTCTGTTGTCTGTTTCAACAAGATTTGTCTCCTACGTGTCTTATTATGGAGCCTGTGTCATTTAGGTCAAATGAAAAGTTCAGGTGAGGTTCTGAGGACTTTGCAGGGCAAAAGCAATTAAACAGGTTCGGAGCAAATATAAAAACATTTCCATGTGCGTCACAATGGCTTTTATTTTGGCCCTTTAGCCGGCTTGCCTCCTCTTCGTGACAGGAATGCTGAATTTTAAGCCGAGCTGTTTGATGTTACTCTTGCTTGTGATGATGGCCACTGCTGCACCAACCAGCAAATCTCCTTCGGTTGACATCCTCATCCTCTTCCCACTTTTTTTTTCTTCTTTTCCTTCTTCTTTTTCATCTTCTCCCCACCGCTTCCTCTCTTGCATCCCATTATTCTGCTCGGTCACCTGGAAGCCTGGGAACCAGTCAGGGAGATTTTTAAGTGGAAGGGAGACATGTTTGCTTTAGGCAGCCTTCACTTTCAGACGCCTCATGATTGCAGGGATGGCTTTTATTTCCTGTAATCAGTCATAGTTTGCAGTTAATTACTTGTGAAGAATGTGTAAAATATGACTTAGTCAGGCTCTTTTAGACTTGAGTGACATAGAAATGACTCTGTTTCACATGGTTTTTAGGGAGAATGAAAATAAAAAATGAAAAAAAATTGCAGCCTTTCTTTTTCAATTTAAGTGAATCTCCTTCTGCAGATCAGATACTGTTATAGCCTTTAACTGATTTTCTGAAGGTGTGGTCACTGTAGACAGCCAACTAAACCTGCAGATAAGAGCTGGAAGCCTGAAAATCCACATATTTAACACATAAAACTATTAGCTGCTGGGCAGGGCAGCACAATCCATAACTGTCATATCAAGATGCTCTTGCTGTCTGCTGAAGAGTATTTCTCTGTGATAGCCTGAGGTTATAGCAGGTCCCTAGAGGAGTATGCTTGCATGTGTAGGAGTTTTGTGGGTGTGTGTGTGTGTGTGTGTGTGCGTGTATGTGCGTGCACGGTGTGGTGTATCAGTGGGTGTGGATCCAGGTGGAGCACAAACAAAGAGGTCACTTTCAGCCATTCACCCCTGAGGAAACTCAGCTCTTACACAATGGCGGGGGAGAGGAGGATGAGTCTCTCATATGAGTCCTCCTCCCCCCATGAGTGTCCATTGATCCGCCCTTGATCTTCATGTCTGCACACACTCTTTATCATTCCTTTCTATTGATGTCTCACTTGTCCCTTTCTCAAGTTCCCTCCTCGACCTCTCTGAATCATCCAACGACTCTCATCTTCTCATTCACTGCTTCTTTTTTCCTGTCTCTTGATACATTTATCTTTTTGTCCCTCCTTCCGTCCCTCCTTCAGTCATGCTCCCCTTTTTTCTCACAGCTTTTCTCTCAGTCGTTTATGTGCTGTCTACCCTGCTCTCCGTCTTTCCCTTGTGCTCAGGGCTGCAGAATAATCCCCTGTGTGATTTCCCATTCTTGTCTTTTCTCTTTGGCAATGCTGGCTTTATCCTAACCTGAGGTGCCAGATGGTTTGTTACACAGAAGCATCTGAGAAGTCGTCCTTGGAAACTGTTTGGAAAAGGGCAGGCACTTTCAAAAAAAAAAAAAATACTTGGCAGGTGATTGAATGATCCATCTGTCTATCACAGTCTATCACCATCTTACCTTGCGAGGCAGCCGGATTCGCAAGATCATGAGAGCACACGATCATGGGAGAATCCTCTTAGCATAACTTGAAGCCTAACAAAATGTATTCTCGCGTGATCTTGTGATGTTGTGATGTTGTGATCTCGTGATGTGATCTCGCGAGCTGCCTTGCAAGGTAAGTTGTATCCACCATGACTCTCCTGTTCCAGCACCATATCCTGGGATAGTTTATACAAATTTCATAAATTTAACATTATAAGTACTGTTTCAAGTCCAAATATACATTTTTTCAATTTCCATACTGCCAGTCTGTAAAGCTTCTAAGAATATAACTTGGCTTGACATACTGTTTCACAGTGAACTCTGTAATGTTTTGTTACAATTACAGTATTGTTGTAATACAGTTATAGTGTCATGGCACAGGTAGTGCGGGTAAAATGATTGTTCTTAGTTCTAAGGGATTTAATTAGCAAATGTCTTTGGTTGCCAACAAAAACAAGCAAAAGAAAAGGATGTGAGCCTTATCTGAACTCCTGAACCCCTGATGAATGAAATGCTGTTGGTGAGCTGGCTTTCAAATCCTGGAATGGAAACTAATGGTACGGTTTAAACATCCCTATAGTACACAAATGTAAGACTATGCCTTCCTGAAATTTTCAATTGTAATCTGTACTAATGAGCAAACAAAATGTGTAAATCTATATTCTTCTATGAAATATCTTTTGACAGTTTCATTTTAAAAGTTTGCCTGAATCTGCATTAATGTATTTATTAGGGCTGCAAATAACAGTTATTCTTATTATCATTTATTCTGCTGATTATTATCTTGATTAATTGATTAATCATTTATAAAATCAGAAAATCAGGAATTAGAAAAAAATGTCTTTAAATATCTTGTTTTGTCCAACCAACAGTCCAAAACCCAAAGATATTCAGTTTGCCATCATGTATGACAAAGAGAAGCTGAACCAGCAAATGTTTGTCATTTTAACTGAAAAATGACTAAATGATTATTCAGTTATTAAAAATAGTTGCTGATTCATTTTAATCAACCGAATTGATTAATTGGCTAATTTTTGCAGTTTTAGTATTCAGTATTGTTTTTTATGAGCCCTGTGTTGTGTTCTCATCAAGATAACCATTTAAAGTTGTACACACACAAAAAATACATAGCACTCACCCTTTCAGAACTAAAGGTGGTATTTAAAGGTAAGGAGAGTTCTTGGTCAGCTTGAAGTTTTCATGATAGAAATAAAATATTAGAGCGTCCATAACAACATCTCAAACCATTTGTATGCTCAGTATGTACCAAACACTTGTAAAAGCCACGTTATGGACTGCTTGACTGTTGGTTGCTAAAGCAAAAGAAGTCCCTTGTGACAAAAGAAACCTCTGTGTACAAATAAATAAAATAAAATAACATTTTTTCAACAGAAAATGAAAGTTTTGAGCCACATTTTAGACAAGATGTGACTGCTTGGAGCACCCTACTGGATTGATTTTAGATTTTTAACCTTTTCCCCTCCATGAAACCTTACTATTTCAATGACTTCAAGCACAAGATGACAGCATCAAATCGACCTCTTACATACTTTGCCCGTTGCTTCTGAATAATCTGAATGCTTTCATCTTCAAAACACTGTGCCTATATTGGGACATTCATGATGTGAGGATAGTCTTTTTCCATCATGCGTCAGTTAATCACAAGATCTACTATCAGTAATCTGCTCCCAGGGTCAGCTTGTCACAGGCCAGAGAGTGTGTGTGTGTGCGTATGTTTGCGTGTGTGTATGAATGGCAGAGGAAGCCTCTCTCACCAAAGGTTGAGTTATGAGGTCACCATATTACAGCTGTCTAGCTCAGGCTTGGCTCACAAATGAGGATCGTATTGCATAACAAAGACACAAATACATATTTGTTGTTTATTATGTGGCAGATGAACAGCAGGATAATATACAAAGCAAGGTACAGGGAACATTACTCACAAATAATATATGCTTAATATTTTATAATTAATAATATAATGTTCATAGATAGAAGATGTTTGGTTTCAAAGTGTACGTTGTCTCTTGTGCTCTTGCAGGTGATTGAGTCTCTAGGCATCATGATCTACAAGGCTCTGGACTACGGGCTGAAGGAGAATGAGGAGAGGGAGCTCAGCCCTCCTCTGGAGCAGCTCATCGACCTCATGACCAACATGGCCGAAGTTGAGAAGGACGCCTGCCCCGACGAAGGCTACGAGGCCACAGAGGAAGAGGACGAGGCAGAGGATGACCCTGACAACATCTGCAGTGTTCATGGCTACAGAGATATCCTGAAGGTAGGCAACAGAAACCGACTGTGGTTGTCTCATCTGTGTTTTTTACTGATTTGAAACAAATCAATGTTGCAATAGCTGGAAAAGTAAAACACGTCACTTCCTGTTGTCCAGTGGATTTTTCTTTGGACAGACTGTCCCTCCAAGAGCTAGACACCAAATTTAAAGAAGCACTAATCCATATTTTCTAATAGATATCCCTTCAGCATGTAGCATCTTTCAGCTTACTGTTTTGCTTTTCACTGCAACTTTACTGTTTTGGTTTAGCCTTATCACTTTCAACCTTGTTTCCAGCTGTATCAGGCAGTTGTTTACAGTGAAAAGGCGGATAAACCCACTGTACACTACCTGCCCAGCACCAAACTGCACATATAGATGAGTTAGCTCTTAGCTGGTGGATATAGTGGAGAATTTGGCAGCAGAAGGACCAGCTATAAATGAATTTCATAGGAAGACAGCGTAGAGAGATCAAGATCTGTGTCACATGACATCTTTTAGATGACCTGTTTGTTAGCTTAGCAACCGTACTTTGAAACAAGCAAACCGTTAAATAGATTGTACACAGTATATTTATGTGTCCCATGCACATTTAATCAATTGTGCCATAAAATCATACATAATGAAGCATGAAATATAAAATCACACAGTGAAACTGACCCACAATAGGAAAGATTTCAGTCCTGAACTCGTGGATTCCAGCGATGGAGGAAGTATTTTGATCCTTTGCATCATGTAAACAACCATTATACATGATAACAATTCAAAATGACTCCTTTTACTTGTTAAAGTCCTACATGCAAAATTTTGCTCAAGTAAAAGTATGTATTATCAGCCAAATATATTCTTGAATAAGTAGCAAAAGTAGAGGTATGCTAGAAGAATGCTATTTTATCAGTTGTATTATTTGATTATGATGTATACTTGTGTTGTGTGTTATTCTGTAATGTATGTTTGTTTTGTATAGAAATTTAAAGCTTAAAAACTAGTAAATATAGCTGTTAAATAAATGTTGTGAAGTAAGAAGTATTATTCTTCCCTCTGCAGCGTTGTGGGGTAGAAGTATGAGGTATTGTCGCTTAAAATGGAAATAATTAAATAAAGTACATCAGAATTTAAAATTGCGGTAACAAATAATGTATACATAGGCTGCCTTTTGTGATGTATGTGAGAAAATGAAATTATTAAACATGGCTTTGAACACACATGAATTACTACCACAGTGCAGCCAGCTGTCTGGCTCATCCTTGCTGGGAGTCATGTATCTCTGTTGTCCAATGGAGCAGAGAGTCACTGTGTCAGTCCTCGCATGGCCTCATACTGTTTACATAATGGCCACATAGCCAGGACACACACACACACACACACACACACACACACACACACACACCACACACACACCAACACTGCTCTCCAAGGAGATGTATCAGAGCAGTGTGGCAGTCTGTCTGGCCCAATGGCTTGCTAGCTGTCAGTTTCAGTTGCTGTTCAGTCTGTGTTTTTTACCCTCGGCCCATTCACTCTCTATGCTCCCTGAGTTTACCTTTTGTCCTACTGTACTGTCCCTAACTGACATACAATACAATTTATCTCGATGACACATATTTTAATGTAAACTGCTGCATTTTTATGTGAGCATAAACAGCATATAGCAGTTTTCTTTTCCTCTGGAAACAACACTTTCTCTCATTCTTTGTGAAATGTAGGCAGGTTGATGTTTATGAAGAGTCGGTTGTTATGTTCTGAGTTTGGTGGATGCCAGGGCATGCCAAGCAGTGACCCAGAGTAACTTCTGCTCCTCTGAAAGAGACAAGCACATATTCTGTCATCACTGGTGGTTTGTGTTTGTGTGTGACCTCAGGCATCCTGTGAATTGTGTTGAGCAGTCAACATTAGTTATTTACAAATGTCTGCAAATCTTTTTGGGCATTTTGCTTTTATACAGTGTCCCTGAGATGCCTAAGCAAAGCTTCACATTTGACATCATTGTTTCATTTTGTGGAGGTGAAGAGGTCAAGTGTACATTAAGCCTAGATAAGATCAAAATGTTATATGATATGTTCCCTGAAAATTAGAGTTGTTGGTTGTTGGTGTAGACTGCTGAATGAAAATTGTATACTGTACTGAATAATAAAAGAGGCATTTCATAATGCAGATTTTTGTCTGTGATGCAGAAAATGAAATGTTATGACTATAACTTCTGCTCAATGATGTGGAGGAACGAGGTACGACAACGAACTCTTCTTGTGTCCCACTTGTCCAGCCTATACTACAAAGAATCCGACTTATAGTTGAAGAAGAGTCACATCAGCTGTTTTTAGCATTGTTAGCTAATGAACCAGCAGACAAGCTAATCATATCATACTAGCCTCTGCTGGACTGTAATGTTTTCTGCTAATGTTTATTTGGGCAAATGTCAAAGTTAGCCAGCTAGTCACTTGTTACTGTCAATGATAAATGGTGAAATAAAGGATAAGCTTGAAATTAAAATTATTTAGATGCTGATGCAAACAAAGACAGCCTGTTTTTCTGTTACTCATAAAGCTAGCACAATGTTTGAAAATGCTAATGTGTGCATGTTGCACTTATGGGAACAGACAGCTTCATCACTCACTAAAAAAGCTGTTCAGTTAATGCTTAAGAGCGGGGGACCTCCAACATGGCTTCCAGAGGGTGATTTACATAACTGAAATCCCTTTATTGAGCTCTTGATAATGCCAAGTAACATGTGTATTGAGAGCTAGGCTGAACACTGTGTGATTATTTTTCATTCATTTCATTGTCCTGTTTACAATAAATGTAGCTGTGTAAATTGTCTTCTGAAAATGTTTTTTTTTGTCTTTGCTTCACTGTCTCCCTTGCAGCTGTGTACAGGCCATCTTCCCAGTCTGTCAGATGCACCCAGTCACTACCAGGCAGTGTGTCGGGCTCTGTACACAGAAACCAGAGAGCTACGCACTTTCCTGGAGAAGATCAAGAGTGCCAAAGAGGTGGGTCCTTATCATCATTATGATCATCATGGCCGGAGGTGTGTAAATCTTTCTTTTTAAAGGCATGACTTACAGTTTAAGCCATCAGATATGTGTTTTAGACACACACAAAATACTGCAGATACAGGAAATTACAGGCCATTATAATGAAATAGAAACTCATGCTTTATAATTGCAGTCTTATGCAAAAACACAGCCTAAACTTGCTGCACAGGGCATGCCTCTCACATAAAGGGTTACAGGATTATCAATGGCCTTTACGGTGACTATGAAGGACATAGAGAGGCATCACTTCAGGAGATTTAGCACTGTGACCTTAAATGCCCCATGCACCCTGATGGGATTCTCTACTCTGTGTGTACCACTGCCAACATCGGGTGACATTTGCATTGTGAAGCTGCTGGTGCCAATGGTGAAGGCAAATTCCTTCATATTCACATGATGATTATAATCTCTCATTTCTTGCTATTTTGTAAATACACAGAAGGGATTTACAGTATTTTTATAACCGCAGTGAACATAAGTGAAAATAGTAGGTACAAAGAAAACAACTCTTATATGATAACTGTAAACCAGTCGAAGTGACTAGTTGCATGATGTCAGTTTTTCTCTTTGCTTCAGTGTATTAAAGGTTCAAATCAGGAAACCAGCAGGGCATAACAGTCATGTCTGAGTCTGACATCTCGTCTGCTCCAGTAATAAACCATCACCCCGGAGAGGAGGGGCTGGATTGTAGCGTGTAATAGGCATGGACATAAGAGAGACACACAGAGATGAGGACAGCAGTCAGACAGTTTCCTGCGTGACAGAGCGGAGTCAGTCAGCTGATACAGAAAGGCGTCCGTGGTAATATGTGTGGATAAAGAAATGAATGGACACATCAGTGCACAATATATATTACTCATTCTATGACATAATGCCCAATAACTCTCAGATCACAGCCCACTCTTACAGCCCATTCCTTTGATTTTTATGCATCACTTATTGCTTATAACATGTAAAAATAAGTAGAGAAAACCTGACTTGTAAGGTATGTTCTGATGTTCTGTTCCCTACTTTATTATAGTATAGTATATATAAAGTATTATCCTGGTGGTGGTCTGTCATGGTCTTATCCCTCCTGGTGAATTATTGTGATATGAAATAGTTGTCGATGAGGAGGAAAGGTAGAGACAACCTGAAGTATACATACATGAAAGCTATAGTTTTGTGACATCAGCATCCAGGTGTCTTCATCTTATCAGTAAGGTGTTATCATATAGATGTTTTAATGATATGATTCATTTGAGATATTGCTGAACTTTCCCTCTTTGCCCTCTGTCAAGTGTTTGGATGATTACAATGCTGATAAAATATGATGTTTTCTTCTCGTTTGTTAGGTATTGGTTGTGATATATCAGACTGACGGGGACCTTCAATAGTTATTTTTCAGATCATTGGTGTTGTCCCTGACAACAGCTATAAACTTTAACAGGATGGTATAAGTGCTGTTTCAGGGGATTTTAAAAACTTGGCAGGGAAATGCCTACATTTTTTCAGGGTTTTATTTTTGGTATCAGCACAAAATACCAGCTATCAACAGCATTGACACAAACTGTTGGAGCATACGTCACTGCTGCTGTAACGTTTTAACAGTTCAAGGCAGCTGTGCAGTGTGTGGATGACGGGCGGTGATCTCACACCCTGCTGGCTGACAGGTTGAAGTGGGCTACTTGGAAGAAGGAGTGACATGTTTGTAGTTTGTGTCAGACATAGATGACGATATCTGTGGACATGCAGACTCTCATTCTGCCAAAACCACTGAGTTCAAGTCCTCACAACTAATATTCATTTTTTTCATGGGCCTTTTGTTGTGGTAGGTGGGTCTGTGATGTAACATGTTTCCAAATTGTTCACATACCATGGTTTCCCACAATACATTATAGGTATAGGTCATGTGTTTATATTCAGGGTGTGCCAGCTGATTACTACCTTAGGTTGCCTTTTTCAATTGCTTTCTACTTTATAAAAAGGCTTGAATAGTGACTTCAGAAAAATTAATATGGTTCTTTCATCATAGATGCATTATAGGTTTATTTTCATTCACCCCAAGTTCTCATTCAGGCTTTTCCTCTGAACACAAAGCCATGTCTTGTTGCTGTACATTTTTCTATTCTTCAACTCATTCATTAAGAACAAGTGCAGGAGTCATTTTGGGCTTTGATTCTCCTCAGGAGCATTTTGGAGCTCAGCTGTGGGTTGGAAAACTTCCCATGAGGAATGGTGTGTGTGTGTGTGTGTGTGTGTGTGTGTGTGTGTGTGTGTGCGCGTGCACCACCTCAGGGTTCCTTCCTGCTATGCACTACTGCGGCTGCCCTTTTACTGTGTGTAATGCATCTGAATGAATAGAGGGGATTTGGTAGGTTACATAACTCTCTATTAGGACAGAGAGAGGAGCGAGAGGACTCTTATTGCAGGGTGGAGAAGGCTGAGAAAGATGCTTGTTAAAAACAAGCATTGTAAAGAAGTAGCGTTTAAAACACTGACACCATTGTTATCTTAATCATTTAATATTTTCTAAAGCCAAATTATTTTTAAAGAATCACTAGTATGAGGAATCCACATGAAGTAACACTTAATGTATTTATAATGTAATACACAATTTACAGTATAATTTCATATGAATCAGGTATCAATAAAATACTAAATGGCTCCTACTGGTACGTAAATGTAGGTACAGTGAAAACAAGACTGTGTGGAACAAGAGAGTTAAGATGTGGGCCAAAATATGATGTGTTGAAAGTGTCTTTTGACACCTAAATTACACAGTACTGTACGAACAAGGTTGTTAACAACATTTCTCGAAAGTTAAGTTTTGTTTGCCAGTACAAACATACTTGTATAATTAATATATAATTGATTGCTCTCTTCCTCTAAAATGTGTTACTCCCTTTTTCCCATAGCCTTGTTTTCCTCCATTGCACCTACATGTAAGTACCAGTAGAAACCAGTAAGTGCTTTATTTATCAGGTGCTTATTATTTTAAGTACCTGACAAATAAAAAAAGAGATGAAATGGGATTGAAAGACCTTAATGAGACACACATTGTATAATGTAATCTAAAGTAAAATGAGTGTTATTATATCCTACTTTTTATATAATATCGTAGTCTTTCTATAGGCACACTAGTGTGTCTCTGTGGATACATATGGATCCAGTCTTTATTCCAGACTGTAATATCTCCACAACTATCGGATGGATTGCTGTGACATCTGGTACAGATATCCATCGTACCCTGAGGATGAATTCTGCTGATTTTGGTGATCCCCTGACTTTTACTGTAACGCCACAATGACCCTGACATTTCTGTTTTTTAGTGTAATATCTCAACAACTATTAGATAGATTGTCATGAAATTTGGTGCAGACATTCATGTCCCTCTCAGGATGAACTGCAATAACTTTAGCTTTAAAAGTTAACTTTTCATCCATAGTGCATATTAGCAAATGTGAAAACATACAGTCCCTGTGTATATTTGCCTGATTATGTGTTTGTGGTTCATTATATTAAAAAAGACGTTGAAAAATGCAATAAACGTAAGTAGGAAATTATAAGACAGAAGTCAAATATTAAGCGTGTCTCTAGATTCTAAAATAAAGCCTACATGTGACTTTGCTCCAGCGTCATCATCAACACATATGAAAGAGTGAATTGCTGTGAAGCCTCTTGGTGAACTGCTGAATGTGAGTCGAGGTCAGTCAGACCAGTATGTGTGTGTTTATGTGTTTCTATTCATGTGACTGTTCCTGTGATTGCATATTCATGCCCGCATGGATGCACTCACAGATGAGTGGGAGCAGCATGTGTGGGTGTGTTGTGTGATTTTGCCCGTTTGGTAATGTATGTATGCGTCTGTGCCTGTGTTTATCTGATACACAGCCTGCGTCTCTTTGTGTGTGTGTGTGTGTGTGTGTGAAAAAAAACCCCAGATGCAGGATCAGCTGTGAGCAACCCATTCCCCAACCCCCAACTCCCGGTCTGTATGGCAGAGCTCTGTCAACCCACAGGGGATCCATCTTTATCCGTCCACCTCTACCAGCCATCCCTGCCAAAGAGATGCTTTTGTCTCCCCACAAAGATGCCGCCTACTGCTGGAGATTCAAAGAAAAGCAGCTAAATTAGTGGTGATTCACAGAAACAACTCTGGCTCCTATTTGCGCACGGATCAGTGCTTCTAATCAGCTATTGAGAGAGAGAATGAATAACAGACAGAGAGAGAGAGCAGGATTACTGACTGGAAGAAATGAGGTTGTAGATGCAGTTGGTAATTGGCCTAATTATTCATGTGAACTTGCAGGAGCAGGACTGTTGGTCTTGTCCACATGAGGGTTGCTTTGCATGATTTAATTAAAATACTGTCTCCATTATGTGAGGAGAACACTGCTCAATCAAGCTTTTGAAATGGAAATATGTGGCTTTGATGTGATTTCATGATGTACCACTCATACCAATGAGATAATGGTGATGAAAAGCAAGTGAACTAATCTCTCTTTAGGCCCTTCACTGGCTAGATTAGCACTGATGGGCTGTTATAAGTCATTATAAGTGCTTCAGCGTTACCTCATGACAATGGAGTACTGTACACACTGTAGGCGTGCAGAGTTATGATGCAGCAAAATGCATTATGTTGTGATTGATATTATGTAACTGATACATTGAGCCTACAGTTCAGATGTTTCTCTGGCAGGGTGATGGTGAATTGTGATTTCCCTGGTGGGTTGAGGTCTTAACTCTGCAGTCAGCTGGGCAGGCTCCCGTGACTGTCTTATCAAACGCTCCTCCGCTGTGACGCGACAAACACAGTCTCACCACAAATATTAACCAGGGGGAACATGTGTTCTGTCTATCTGTCCTCGGTCACAGTTACACAGGCACACTGACGTTGTCTTGTTGAACTTTTAAACCAGCAGCAGAGGAATGCAAGTTGGCTCACTGCCTTGTGTTCCACAGATAGACAGACTGTCAGTCAGATTGACTGTTTTACAACACTTTTGGTCTCACGTTATGCAGGTTCACACAGGTGTCATGATGGAGGAGCGTAGTGTTGACTGCCTGAAAACAGGGACTGTGTGAGCTTCATTTCTCATTTTTATTTCTTAATTAAACAGCAAGTTTATAATGAAGTTTTTCTGGGTTTTTTTGAAGACACGTTTTTTTTCAGGAGCTATAGATTTGAGTATAAGGAGCGTCATAACAGACACAACATAGTAGGAAAAACACAGGTGTTAACAATAGCTCTGCTCTATGTGACAGTGAGCCAGTATGCATAGTATCAGGACCCTGAAACTGATAAATTCAGCCATCATTCATTTTATTATTTCAAGCTGTTCTTTTCTTACTGTGAGATATCAGTCTGGAAACAAGACTGGAGGCCATGCAGGCAGGTCTGTGAAGCTATAATGCTCATTGTAAAGAAAACAAAACTGTATGATGGATAAAAGCTGAGGTCCAAAGTTTGATCTGTAGCAGTTGTGGTTAAATATATGTAAAAATGGTTGGCAAAGTAGTGGTTGTCACATGTTCACAGTGACAATATTAACATGCTAATGTTTATTAGGACATGTTTACTATGGCTACTGTCTTAGTTTCATGACATGTATATTAACATAAAGCCAGAAGTACAGCTGAGGCTGACAAGAATTCTTTTTTCAGGTATTTGGTTCTTCCATCCTTTTGTTTTTAGCCTCTTTCTTTCCTGTGTTTGTGACTAACTTAGTCTTTCTGTTTCCACCAGAACCTCCGTAAGATGGAGGAGGAGTCGTCAGAGGAGCCTGGTCGAGATCTGAACGAGCTACAGAATGCTGACTGGGTAGGCAACTAGACTCTTGACCTCTGACCTCAACTGGTCATTTTATCTGACGTCTACTCAACTATCAAGGTCTAACGGGGAAACTCAGAGTCCCTTTTGGTGTCATAGAGACCATAATCATAATAAAGCTATAACCTCATGTTGATTTGGTTCTGCATAAGAAATCTTTATAAATGCATGTACCGCTCCAAATAGGCAGTGATAAAAGAACTTCTCAGGAACCATGTTGAGATGGATAGAACCACTCCCCTTGATGAAGCCTCCTTATTCTGTGTGAACAGAGAGGTTAGAGCACGGATGATTGCTATTGTCACATACATTCATATTCAAAGGGTCATGGTATTTTCTGCTTCCCCTCTCCCATGGTGCCCTTTGTTTCTTCCATCAGGCTCGATTCTGGGTTCAGGTGATGAGGGACCTGCGCGAAGGAGTCAAGCTGAAAAAGGTGCAGGAGCGCCAGTACAACCCTCTGCCCATCGAGTACCAGCTGACTCCCTATGAAATGCTCATGGATGACATCAGGTCGAAACGCTACAAACTGCGCAAAGTCATGGTCAGTGTCCAGTTTGGCCTCCTGTTGCACTATTGTTCCCGTCCCTGCTTGGAAAAGCTTGCCACACTGTTGCATAATGATTGTTGGCTGGGGTGATTCACTATTGGAAACCAGTGTAGTGCTTGACTTTCTCTCATTTGGCCATCGTTTGAATGCTACAAACAAAACATTTCTCATTACAACAACATACTACTTTATCTTGTCATATCTCAAAACTTTCTCCTTATTTCACAAGTGGTATACGCTAAGTTGGTAAGCTGGAACCACACAACACTTCCACATGTAGTTAAAACAAGAAAAAGGCTATCTCTTGTATTCATTTGTTATCTAGTAATAATGAGGAAATATCTTGCTATAATATGAAAAGTGTTGTTTTAAAATGAGAAAGGTTTCTTGTTTTAAGAGGAAACTGAAGACATTTTTTAATCATAGTGGCAGCAATATGCTGCTGTAAGTCACCAATCAGAAAATGCAGCTGCATGGAAAATATGTGCCATTTAGCATTGCTGATAGTAAAGCTGAAACAATCAGTCAATTTATTAATTAGTTGTTCGACAGAAAATTAATCGGCAATAGTTCTGATTGTCATTAAATCAAGGAAAAAGGCTGACACTGGTTCTAAATCCTCTAATGTGAGGATTTTGCTACTTTTCTCTGTTTTATATGGTTATCAATTAAATATCTTTACTGTAAAAAAAAGTATATTGGCTCTATGGAATTGTGCTGAACATTTATTACTATGTTTTTTGTACATTTTATAGACCAACAACACATGTATGAATCAAAAATAGTCAACGAACAAATGAATAATGAAAATAACCATTAGTTGGAGCCCCAGATGACAGTTCTGCTTATGATCATGGGGTTGGTTGTTCAGTAACAGGCAATTTTACATTTTATGAGAATTCATGGTCTTCCTATTCTCAGTCTGTGACTCTTTTGCAAGGTCATTAAAGGATGGAGCTGTTTCTGTCTTCCTGTGTCTCTTATTTTTTTCCATGTTGTTTTGTTTTTGTTCAGGTGAATGGAGACATCCCTCCCAGGTTAAAGAAGAGCGCTCATGAAGTCATCCTGGAGTTCATCAGGTCCAGACCACCTCTCAACCCTGTGAGTGGAACCAAAGGCCATGCACTTAAATATCACAACCCTTGTGCAGGGTTCTTGTGCGGACTGTGAAAATCTTTGTTCGCTAGAACAGACCAGTTGACTGTCTTTAAACAAGGATATCAATAAACATTCAGCTAGACTGGTGGCTTCCAACCTTTTAGACTTGTGACCCTTGGTCAGCTGTATCTTATGTCATCTTATATCTACTATCAGTTGTTCAACCAAAAAAATGAAATGTTCCTTTGTTTTATTTGCACATTCTTTTCTAAACTTTCTCATTCTGTTTATCATCTCAGATCTATAATGTGATTGTTTGTGGGCATTGATCCTGAGATCCTGAGCTAGAAAATGCAGATTTGACATAACTAATGCTGCTACAAAAGCACAACGTACTTGACTAATTTAAGAATTGCCCAGAACTTTAAATGTTATAAAAAAAAGTTCTGGACCTATTCGTCGGATTTACATTAAAACTGAAGTAGGTAAAACTATTTGTATAATACCATCATTTAAAAAAGTGTAAGAATTCTGTATTATAATATAGTATATTAAAACCAGTGCAGCCTCTTTGTAAAACATGAATATTGCTGCTATTTAATTCGAGTCTCACTGCATTGTGAATTCAGTGAAGTGCTGCATTCATCAGTTCTCTGTTGAGATAAATCTTAGAGCAGAAATAGGACGCGCTGTTTCAGCAGAGTGCTGAGGTGAACAATCCGTCCCAGGAGATATGAGGAGGTGATGAGGAACAGGCCTGCTGGCTATAACACTGTTTGTGTCGGTTATTGCTCTCCACCCTATTTACTTTTTGTCATAACGTATCTTTTACCCTCCGTCAACCTTTGGCAGGTGTCAGCCCGTAAACTGAAGCCACAGACGCAGCCTCCTCCCACGCTGCACGAGCGCATCCTGGAGGAAATCAAAGCAGAGAGGAAACTTCGACCCGTGTCACCCGATGTGGTCCGCAGGGGAAGGCTGGGTAAGACTCTCGACGACTCTCTGTACCTGCTGCTGCTTTTTCGTATCTACGTTTGTTTTACACTTTGCACAAGAACGCTCTCATGCACATGAAGCCATACTTCACTCTGAAATGTCTTTTTCAAGCTGAAGTATGGAGCTTATACTTGAAGCTGCTGGACATCATGTGCAAATAAATTACAAATCAACAGTAGCATCATGATTATGATCTATGTTTAAGCTCTTGGTTACACTTTACTACACTATTATTTGTGCCTTTGCTCTCTGCTGTTGCTAACGCTGCCTAATTTTTCACATTTATGTTGCAACTAATGCCTATTATTATTTTGTTTACTATATTGTTTGCAATATAGTGAAAGTTGTACTTCAACAGTAATGCTAAGTGTCTGCAATTCCATTAACGCTAACAACACTAACCCCTGCTACTGTTTCTGAATGTCAGTAATCTCTCACCATTGGCTGTGGCTTATTTGAAATCCTATTATCTTACATCATGAAAGTAATTATACACTACAGTGATCTGAAACTAGAAAATAAGCATGCTATATCCCTGAATTTCTTGCCAAATATAAACAGATTACTTACTCTTGTGTGTTAAATCTTGCCTTAATTTGCCTCCTAATCACAAGCAATAACTGTCCGTTGCCATGACTGTTTCTCGTTGCAGTAATTCGGCCACTTAGCATGTCTTTCAGTTTTGATGCGTCAGGTAAAGTTCTCCTCACTGCTTACCTGGCTTTTTTTTTTTTTTTTTCAAAATCTCTTTCTGTTTTTTTTCCTTGTTGTGGCTGTTCATCTGCTCACACAGCTTTTACACACACACACACACACACACACACGCACACACACAAACAGCAGAACACCGTGCACACGTTTCATGTCATGCTTCAGTGGTTGGTGATGGTTGGCTGTCATCTGTGGAGGTGAAACATGGTGATGGGGGACACTGGTCAGTAGGACACAGATGAGACAGAACTGATGTGTGGCACATGGACACAGGATTTTCAATCACAGCAGAAACATCGAGCAGGAGTCAGGAACACTAACGACACTCTGGCATTTTTTTTTTTTTTCAAAGAACCTTGTATGTGACCTGCGGGGTCCACAAATATAACTTTTAGTATTTAAACCTTTAGTCTGCAAAATAACAGACACTGAGCTGATGGGTATTATCACAGTAGTGCGGACATGTTTTTTTTATCCCAAGGGGGAATTCTAACTTCCCATTACCATGCAGCTGTCCTAAAGGGAAAGATTAAACTCTGGCTGATTGGAACAGATCACATTGGGGCATTTAAAGGACATTTGGTGCTATGGAAAGAAGCCAGTTTTTAGATGCTGAATTAATGGCCAGTGACTGTTTAAAGGATGTAACATTATCCAACCAGGTTTAAAGTATGTTAATGTATCATCCTTCCTAAGTTTTATTGCTGCTGAGCACAGCTTATACTTATGTGGAATTCTGAAGTTGTGACATGACGTAGTTGGCTCAGTACACTTCAAATCTGTCTTTAGAGGACATCATTTTGCTGTCGAAATCCGGCTGAATGATAGAAGTGTAGCAGTTTTGAGAGGGCAGCTCAAATACTCTCTGTTATCTACAGCTCCTGTTGAACAAATGGACAGGATTATATAACTAAAAAAAGGGACCTGGCTGTTGCTCTTTCTCTCTAAACACTCAGGAAAAGTGTCGCTTTTGCTAACTACACCACCCCTTAAACATACTGAAGTACTGAGTGTGCAGCCAGCCATCTAATCAAGGAATCAAAAGGACCAGCACAGAGTACAACTGCCACCTCTGTGTCTTCAGTCATCAACTTCATCCAGCAGGGTCTTTCATGTGCCACCGTGACTTTGCAGAATTTAATGCCGATGCATCAGTGCGCAGGAGGATGTGTGAGCCTCATGCTCCGCACAACACCAGACACACGCGCTAAACTGCACGGTCTTACATGATGAGGTATATCCCCTCATCAGTGGCATGTGTTCAAGCATTCAACACACCAGAACAACTTAGACAGTTTTGATCGAAATGATAAAGAAACCTGATTTAGGCAGGCAAATCAATATAAAGCTGTGCTCCACTTCCCTTCTGCTGAGGCCAGTGTCTCTCATCACACCACAAGCTTTATCACCTTACGCTCACTCATTCATGCTGTCAGGTAATCTGTTTGTGTGCGTGTGTATCAACTTCCTTCTACAATGAATTATGCTCATACGGAGCGAGCAGTTTAAGTCCCACTTTGCTCTATGTTTTATGGGGAGAGGGCGCATACTCACTGACACTTTCATGAGCATGATTAATGTTTTAATCAGTAACCGGAAAAAAATGTTTCAAGGAGAGGTCAATTTCAAAAGATTTAAACACTGTTGTTAAACAGCTCTGGGTGATGTATATCATGCTTATCTGGCTCCGTTTTCTTGTTTGTTGGTGTCATTTTTTTGAGTCCTCACAAGTGGGTAAATGGAGATGAATATTAATATTTGGAATATTAATAATGCTTCAACTTTTCAAAGGAAAGGTTTGATATTTTGGGAAATACGCTTATTTGTTTTTGTGCAGAGTCAGATGAGAAAATTGATACCACTCTTGTGTCTGGGGTAAGTAAAGCCAGGAGGTGATTAGCTTAGTTTAGCATAAAGACTGGAATCAGGGGTAAAATGCTAGTCTGGCTCTGTCTAAAGGTCAAAAATCTGCTTATCAACACCTGGAGCCTATGGGCTTATGTGCTGGATTATTTCTTGGTGAACAGTGGCTGGGTGTTTGTTGCACAAATTGTTGCTTTAACAGTTCTGTTTGTCTACTTACTTAACAGAAACAATCTGTTAAATAAGTAGTGCTTTAGAGTTGCCAGTTGGCAGTTTTTTTAATTCTGGAGGGAGCGAGGCTAGCTGTTTCCCCCTGTTTCCAGTCTTTATGCTAAGCTAAGCTAATCACCTTCTGGCCAGAGCTTCATACTCAACAGACATACAGAAGACCTATTGATCTTCTCATCTAACTCTAAGCAAGACAAAGAAAAACGTCTATTCTCCAAATCTCAAACAATTCCCTTAAAAACAGAAAATGTTTCAGCTTTTTTTTGTAGAATCAAAGAGCAATGACAAAGGCAGAGAGAGCATTTCTCCTTCAACAGTAGCCTTAGACCAGGATGCAACACCTTGACACCAGTTTAAAGGCATTACATGACAATGTAGAAAGTCACTACAGAAATGATTTTAGCAGCACAGGTATAACAAGCTAGAATGTTCCTTTAGCTCTCCTAATGAAGGAGGTGTCCCCTTTTAGGTTTTGGCAAAACTCGCAGTATGCCACAGGACTTGTTCCGTACAGGAATAGGTAAAGTATGAGA
This sequence comes from Euthynnus affinis, assembly GCA_029490765.1. Lineage (NCBI taxonomy): Eukaryota > Metazoa > Chordata > Actinopteri > Scombriformes > Scombridae > Euthynnus > Euthynnus affinis. The sequence goes on along the minus strand of CM055847.1, from coordinate 27,506,889 downwards.
AATACTGCGGTTTGGAGGGCCTTGTTCACCCATAACCCAATGGCCTTGTCTGTCTCCCTCCCCGGCTGTAAACTAATATCTCCTCTATTTAAATACTGAATGCTGAGGATTGTCCAAGACATGGATATAGTGAAAAATTCTGGCTAATTTAGCTTATTTGTTTGTGTTTAAGTCTAAAGCCCGGTTAGGAATCTGAGGTGGTAGAAAGACGGTTTGTTCTAGTCCAGCAGTAGAAACAGAGCTGCTGTTGAGATGTTGAGCTCATGTGGATGCTTAAGCCTTTTCCCACAAACAGCAGCAAAGGCTGAGAAAAGAGCTCCCATAGATCCTATCAGCTGTGCCTCTTTATCTGTCTCTTGCAGCACTCACTTGTCTCCTCTCCTCACACTCCCTCCCTCCCTCCCTCCTTACCTCCCTCCCTCCATCCCTTCTTCTCTCCCTCTAAAAGATCTTTTAAGGTTGTTTGTTCCTGCTTTTTCACTCCCAGAATTCACAGCCGGATTCACACAGTTTGATAGGCAGAACCAGGTGATCATAGATTGTTTTCTAGCTTTAGAGTTTGGAGCCCTTTTGTAGTGCAGAATGACCTTGTTAGTGCACTGGGGCGTTCGGTTTCAAAGATTTAGGTTCTCCCAAAAATATACAAGCATGGAACAGCTTGGAAGCTGTCAGGGAGTGGAGCCCTTTTCTGGAGTCCAGAGTCTAAATATTTCATGAAAGAAGCATCCATGCTCTGTGTGTAACACTGGCCTGTCCCTACGCCTCCCCTTCAAACCAACTGAACTCACCCTTTCCCGACCTCTATACCTTTGGGATGGATCTCAAAACTCCTCAGTCCAGGATTCATTGCATCCTTTCACTTCACCTCCTATTCAAACACTCCATGATTTGAAAAGAGTCTCCTATTAAGGGGACACAACAATGACGATTCAAAATTATAACTCAATGACGATGCAAGGAATCATAAGAGGAAGTGTTTTGAGATTCATCAAAAGTGAGATTCGTCACTTTTTCTGAATGATTCTACTTAATGTGTGGCTCTGTGCAGATGAATTTAGTCCGTACATGGGCAGGAGGACGTCCAGCTCTCTGTCTCTGACCAATGGATCGGCATCTCCCAGAGAAGAGCCCTCTGGATCTCAGTCTGTACCCCAGAGGAAAAGGCTTCTGAAGGCTCCCAGCCTCGCAGAGCTGGACAGCTCGGACTCTGATGTCAGTATGGGTTTGTCTGTTTGTGGGTTTTTTTGTAAAACTGCATCTGGCATATGCAGAGCAAATAATGATTGAAGTGTTTGAATATTCCATATATCTCTCTCTATATATATTTATATATGTTCAGGATGAGATTGTTGGGCGCAGATCAGCAAGCAACTCCAGTGTGGCTACGTCTTTGATGGATGATACATCCCCAGAGTCTGCGCTCGGGAAGAAAAGTGAGTCAGGAATAATTTCTGCTCCCTTGTCACAGCTCAGTCACCTCCTTAACTAGACAGACAGTGATCGATGAGTTTTAATTTCACAGCCTCGCCGGCCTTGTTTTTTTTTTTGTTTTATTCTTTGCGATGAGAAGTATTTCAGCCCTGAGTTCACCAATCAATTGATTCTCTCCATTTAGCAAATAAACCAAGTGACCTTTTTTTTCCTCTCTTCCATCTCTCCTTCTGGTTTTCTCTGTTTTTCCTCTGACTGTGAACACCAGCTCCCCCACTGTTCCTGCCAATCTCCTCTACACCCCAGCCAGAGAGACGTCAGACCTCCCAGAGGAGACACTCCATTGAGAAGGAAACCCCAACCAATGTCCGACAGTTTCAGCCACCCTCCAAACAGAGCTCGAAGTCTCTGGTGAGTCAGACATCTTTCTGCACGTATCTTCAGCCGAAGAATATGCCTCACATGGGTTATTTATGATTTTAAGAGGGGAAAACTGTTCATAAGAGCAGGAACAACAGTTTCATTTTGTGGACTTTCTGAGGGCAGTGTGATCTGGGAAGGTTTTAAATCAGCCACAGCCACTCAGATCCTGTGCAGTAACTTAATAAGAGAGAGAAAAACAGAGGTAATCTGTTCAGAGAAGAAGTGAAGAGATAAGGCGAGCATCAGGATCTGCAAAGAAGAGAAACACTCGCTGTCATGTCTCTTATCATTTTATTTGTGCAGCATGCCTGTTACTTGATTTCCTCCCTCTACTCAACAAATCCACCCAGTATGCTCACTGTATCTCCTGGTCAAACTGCAGGGATCCTTCTCTTCCTTTCCCCCCACACAACACACCTTAACCTTCTCTCGTTCAGGTCGGGATGATAGCCTCATTTCGTTCCCGGATCCCCCACCTGCACCCTTCTCCTTCCATTCTGCACCCTTTGCGGAGCTACCACCCTATCGAGGCGTTTGTGTTGGGGTTGATGAAGGCAGTTTTTGCTCTGTGCAGGAGCATTTACATCAGTGGAAGAGAGTCGGCCAAGGTTTGCCAGTCTCCCCCAGTCTGTCCTGGCATAGTACCTGTAGCCGCCCGTCCTCTCCTAATGCTTCCTGCTTCATTAGAGATCATTCATCTAGAACAGGCTGCTCTAGGTGATGGTGAAAGTGTATTCAACACTTCACTGCTTTGCATAATGTTTAACATTCAAACACAAATAGGTAGCTATAGCTAATTCATTTAAATCTGCTCTAGCATAGAAAAAATAACTAAATTGTTGGTTTGCCAGTGGTTGGATGCATTTATAATACAACATCTGATTTTGACCTCCATATTAAAGTTGATCTTTGGCACTATGCACACCATATAAAACATGGTTTAGGACTGAACATGAACGTTCATTCTTGACACAAGGTCTATTGGGTTTTTTTAGAGCTTTCACCTGCATCTCACAGTTTGCTCAGCTGTTATCATGTGACCTAAGTGTGGAACTGTCATCATGTGATAACAAGTAGTCGTGTACTGTATAGATGCTGCATACAGCATTCCATTCATCCTCCTTCTTTAGGCTGTACCACACCTTAATGAGACAGGGGTGGATGTTAAAGTCCCCCTCCGCTCAAAAATGTGTTTTGCTTTCTGTTACTTGACTGTGACTGTGCAGGCTGATGTATGTTCAGAGTTTGGGAGAAAGTTTCTCTGTGCTTAACTTAAATCTAGTTCAATAACAATGTCTGCGTATTCTAAAATAATCTAGATTTTTCAGTGGGGGAGAAGAAGGAGATGTTTTAAGAATTTCTAACGAGGTGATAAAACAGCAGCTAACAAGGTTTCTAACATTTTTTTTTGTTGTAGAAAAATCATAGCAAACACAAATGACTTTTCAAGCAGAATACTTTTATATGTCGTAAAATGCGTCTGGAGGGGCTCTTTAAGTGTCTCAGCAACGTTAGATAGCAATAGAAAACACACCAATTTGCAGAAAAATGTGCTGATGCTTTCTAGACGTCAGTGGTGATTTTCTTTATATAACTCACAGTGGTAGTGAGGGACATCTGGTGTGAGACACATTACACTGTACTAGTATATATAGTGGCACTCTCCTTTAAAGAAAAAACTCTCAGTAATCTTTTTATTATTATAAACCAACTGATGTCCTCTGAAAATAGGTTTTGACCCACCAACATTCAATCAATACCCAGTCATGCCAACACACAAACCAAAGCACGATGCTTCTACCTGCAATAATCAAATTAAACGGTTACTACACAATTATGGCTCAAATATTTTGTCCTCTTTTTTTTACTGAGAGTTAGTGTTTTAGACAGGAATATTTGTTCAGGATATCAAAGGGAAATACCACATTAAGATGGTGAAAAAAAAAGAAAACTCAAGTCATGCTGAAATGGTACTTTAATCAGTTCCCAGTAAGTGAATCACTCTGCTGGAACCATGTCTTCCTATCACAGGTTGTTTACGCATCATGAGCCCTCTTTGAATCTGCCTTTTTCTTCGCAGTACAATGGGAACATTTTAATGACCCAAATGTAGCCTGATCCCACACAGGCTGCTCTGAAAGGTGCAGAGGGGCGACTGTGTGCGCCGAATGATAAACACTGAGCCCTGTGTGTTGAACCTGCTGTTGCCAAGGTCACTCACTGTTGTGTGTCTGTACGTGTGTGTTTGTATGTGTGTGTGTGTGTGTGTGTGTATTTGCAGGAGGAGTTCTGTTTCCCTGTAGAGTGCTTGTCTCTGACGGTGGAGGAGGTGATGCACATCAGACAGGTGCTGGTTAAAGCCGAGCTGGAGAAGTTCCAGCAGTACAAAGATATCTACAATGCCATGAAGAAGGGAAAGGTAACATCCTCCTTTATGACACATGTTGCTTGTATCACACTGTATACAGTATGAAACTCTGTAAGAAGATGTATTCTGTTCAATACATTGGATTTGCTTAAAACATGTTTAATGTTTGCATGTCTTCTTCATGTTTTCTCTTGCAGCTTTGCTTCTGTTGTCGAACCAAAAGGTTTTCCCTTTTCACCTGGTCCTACATCTGCCAGTTTTGCAAAAAGTAAAACAACTTTTGCATCTTATATTCAATACTAATTATTCAGATCATCTAAGGGAAAAAAAACAACTTTTATTCACCACTTTTTTTCTCTTTGCAGGCCTGTGTGTTCACAGTGCTGCAAAAAGGTAAGTCATATGGAAATAATTGGATCAGTTAAAACATTATTACAATCATATTGTATTCCTGATGCTGTCAAAGATATCTCCCCTTTCTGGTATCATTGATATATATTAAGATGCAACGTGAAATTTTAAAGGTAGAACATCTGAGGTTTCACAGAAAAGGCTACTTATTTATATTCATTCCTTCTCTTTCTAACAGATGCGGCTGCCATCCAAACCCTATTCCAGCTTGCCCATTTACTCCATTGGTTCAACAAACACTCTCCCCAGGGACAGGATAAATGCCATGACCTCTGTAGGACAGGGACTCTCTGTGGCTGCAGAGTCGGGGCCGTCGTCAGCAGTGGGAGGAGCTGCAGCGCCCCCTTCTTTGAAAGAAGCAACAGCAGGAGCATCCAAAGGAGCTGGAAAAGTTTCCGGAGCAGCAGCAGCAGCAGCAAAATCTGAGAAATCCTCCAGCAGTCCACGGCGCCAAAGCATTCACAAGACCATGTCCAAGTAAGATCACCGGGCAACACTGTTCAGTCTCTTATGACCTGATGTGGATAAAGATGATGCATGTTATCTCTGCTGTAGGACGTTTGTTGATATATGTATGGTGGCTTTTGAAGGCAAAACACATCCAAGAGTAAAAGCACAAGTGTTCATAGAAATGTCCTCTGAAGAATATTCAAAGTGTAAAAAGAACATACATGTGTTCCTAATCATGAAAGGAAAAAATAAAGGACGACAAATATGAAAGGTGAAGCCATGGTAGTTGCTGCTTGAGTACAACCTGTCCTCCTCACCTGGATGACACATCCAGTGTGCATCTTTTGACCTCAGAAAACTTTCACTGACATCTAGTGGATAAAAGTTCTATTTCAAAACTAGGAAGTAATGAAGTGCTTGTTACACACAACAATTCGCCATTGAAATATAAATAAATACAGTATATTGATTTCGTTCTGATATGAACACGAAGGTTAATTTGGAAATGTTAACAGGAACAGGAAACAGATAAATAATTTGTAACACCAAAAAAAAGAAAAATAAAATACATTTAGTTGGAAGATAAATTGAGCCAGTAAAAGACACAAGGGTTGATTCACATAATTTACCTCCCAATATATACTTTATATATTGTATATATATTTCACATCCCAGTGGTATCTAGCTATGCAGATAGTTTTGGTTTTATTTGCTCAGGTTCTGAGATATCTGTCTCTTAGATATTTTCCTCCAAATCAATACAACTGATGTATTTTCAACAAGCGCGATTGTTTTTGTTCTGTTCAGGTTTTCGAAGCACGGTTCTTTAAAGTCTCATGAAGAACTGGAGCTTCCCTCTGAGCTGACGGAGGACTGGGCCACCATGGAGGTATGTGTGGACTGCAAGAAGTTCATCTCTGACATTATCGCCTCCAGCAAGCACAGTCTGTCTCTGGCCACCAAGCGGGCTCGCTTAAAACGCAAGACCCAGTCCTTCTACATGTCCTCCCCCAAAGGAAGGGAGGAGTACCGTCCCTCTGAACGAACAATCAACGAGATCTAAACCGCTTCTCTCTATCTGTCTCTCTGACTGCTTCCAGCTCCAATGGCAGAATTATATAAAGACTCATCTCTGGATATGATCTTACTGTACATGTACTGTATACTTAAGTCAGATAAAGCTGTCAGCATGGCTGATATGAACCTCTGTGGTGGACAGTGTGGTTTTTGTTGCTGTGTTCTGATCATCGTGTACAGCTCCTCCAGACAACAGCATAATGTAGATCTACAAATCTTTTTTTATCATATCATAGGTGATCATTTAATCTCTGCTCACAGACTTTCGAAAAAAAAAGAGACAAGAACTGAGCTGATGACTAATGACAATGCCTCAAAATGGAATGACTTCCCTCTCCTCTTATGGCACAACAGCGTGGTCCACCCCAACTCACATTAAAATCAATAAGCACAAGACAGAAGGAGGACTGATGTGTGTTTGACTTCCTCAGGCACTGACACTGCAGGAGACACAAGGCCTGCAGAGAAATCATGTTGTGAAGCGTGACAATAAGATGTGGAATATTAAGCTGTATGGGTTTTGAATTTTTTTATTTCGTTTTTTATACACTTGTCTGTACAGTAAATGATTGTTCAATGAAAAGTCACCCCCCTGTTTGAGGCTTTACCGCAGGCTCCCCTTTACCAAGCACACCTGAAGGCTTGCTTCTGGTTTTTTTGGGGGGGAATCAGGGGTAAAGTTTCTCAACATATATGTTTTATTGCCACAGATTACACCACACTGAGAAAATCATCTGTTTTTATGCAGGTTTAGTGCCAAATGATGTCTCACCTCTTTGTTACCCCCATCTTTCCCCACAAAAGTAATTTCCCTTGATGTATGTTTGCAGCGGTCTTGCAACAACATGATGCAACAAACTGGGTCAACCCCTGCTTATCATTACCACTGAAAATGTGCTTTCAAATCTTATGATTTTCTCTATATAGGTTAATTATATTTGTCAAAATAATCCACACTGAAATACATAATTCATACATTCTTGAGAAGTCTTCACCAGGACTTTGTGAGTGTGTGGTTTGATCAGATTTAATTGACAGTGGTCTGGTATCATAGCCAACAAACCAATCAGTTATGATTGCTGCATGGAAATACATGACATCACATGTTTCCAGCTGTTTCCAGACCTTGCTAATTCAAACCAGTGAGAAGAGCACCAGAAAAAAAAAACTACAGAAATCTCTCATGTGGAATAACAAAAACTGTAACCTCAACAGAAATGTTGCGTTGACATGGAACTGATTGAGAAAATAGGTTTTCAGGGCCTTTAAAGCACAATTTCTAAGCATATATTCATACAATATGTTGATTTGCAACCATATTTACTTTCATGACTCAGATGTGCACAGGAGCAGGGACAGAAACATAATGGCCTACAACACCATGTGTAGGATATTTCAGACTCGCCTTTTCATTTCTGCATTTTTATATGAGTTGACAAGCATATAGTGAACTCTTTGCTTGTATTTGAAGATGTTACTTCAAAAGGAACAATTAGCATCATGTCAAATAAGTATTCAACAGTATATTTACTTCCGTTTTTATTACATTAAGTTCCTGACTTGTGTTTGCATCGTTTGAATATTAATAATTTTCATGTTTTTGTACAGTTGTACAGTGAAAGAAACCCAGGTCACTGTACAGCCAAGAACAAATAGAAACATACTGTCCTGCTCTGCTGTTCGACACATACAATAAGTCGTAATATAATGCCTTTATGATTTCCCTTTGTCATCCAGAGTCTAATTGGTAGGAAGAAATACCTGAAATGTGGCCTGGATACGTATTTTATTCTTCATCACATTCCTCATCTTCCTCCCAAGATGTTTCTGCCTTAATAATGCCTTTCATGATCACACTCATATGTTGAACAGTCATCTACTGTCACTGTACATACTTTGTTTCTAAGGGTTTGTTCGTAGATCAGATCTGTGTTGCCTCGATGATATATTGACAGAGACTGCTGTAGATCTGTGTCTCTGAGAGAAATTGCTATCCTAGTACAGTGTGTTCAGGTAATAGTGAAGGGGGAGAGTGGGATGTCCACAGAAGAAACCTCACAGTGTGACAGCATCATGCATGTACTACGGTGTAGCTTTATACCTTCAGTCAGTATTACCTTCAAGCTGTAACTCCTTGCAGAGAGTGCAACAAATGATGACTACATCAATAAACACTGATGCAATACCTGACCAAAGTCTCTGTATCTTCTTTGTCTTTTATTTCAAAAATGTATTTTCAAAAACATATTTTTCCTCCTCTTGGAACGGCTTCTGATGTGTCTCTAGGTAGGTCATTAAGGTGATGGTGGAAATTGTGAATCAGAGATGGATCCAGAATGTGACAACCTTTTTTTTTTTTTCCTAGGATGGCGAAGTCATGACCCACCCTACTCTGCCTCTGACTGGCTTACTTTGCAAATATCCACTTAACCACCTTCTCTACTGTATAAATGAATATAAGTGAGGTGGACAAAATATTAGAAACAGCGTAGGCTACTGTAAGCATAATTCAAACACACAAACAGCCTCCAAAATGACTATAATAGTGAATAGCTAACAGCTGCACCTCTTTACAACAGTCCAACAAAAACGGAGTATTATAACATCCATAAAGGTTTGTTGTGTTTCAGGACTGTTTACATCATTATGTGGTGAGTTGTAATTTTTTATATATATTGAAACGTTTTTATACTCTCAGTACTGCTGTCTGTCATGTCGTGTTATTTCTCTTTCAATAAAGTTGCAACAACAAAAAAAACCCCTAAAGGCTGCGTTACCATAGCAACACGTAAACTGTCAAACTGAGCCGCTGTTTCTCACCAGGATGAACTATTGAGGACTATTGATTCAGACGGGTGTTTTATGACTGTTGTGGAGAGAAATGAAGTGAGTGACTGTTTTTTTTTTTTGTTTTTTTTTTTTTAAATCTTTTACAGTTGACGTCTTTTCTTCTCGTGACTTGAAACGGACAGTTAATACCGTGCTACAGTTACAGTGTGAAACTCACTGGTCTCTTTTCAGTAAAATCTGAATAATTCTTTCTCACTACGAACTTACGTCCGACAGATGTCTTTGTCCCGGATTCAGAGTCTCAGACTGGCAGCTGTACTGGAGGACTGTTCAGACCAGTTTGACATACTGGGACATGCTCTGACAGTGCAGATCAGCGAGGAGCGCAGCGGTGCAGCAGAACAGGTGACTTTACTGTGAGGAACATCTGGCACACAGCTGCTTTGATCTGATGATGCTGTGAATGTTTTATGCCAGATTATTCTCCAATCCATGAACTCAGTGGGGGAAAAAAATGTGTTGACTAAAATACTGTATTGAATGTGTGTGTGTTTAGGAGGAAGCCAGATTGATCAAGCTGAAACGAGACTGGTGAGTACAGGCAGACAGCTGCTGTGTTGACTAAATTCATGGATAGTTTTTTTAAGTGATAAATTTGAGCATGATTTTAGTCTCCAGTCAGAGTGTGATTGTGTCCTCCCTCCTCTCTGTCTGTCTCTGCAGTCGATATGTATCGCAGCAGGTGTCCAAGTTACATTTAGAGCTGGAGGAAAAGCAGAGTTTCAGCTGTCTGCTGCAAGTGGTGGAGGAAGAGGAGCAGAAGAAGATGGCCGAGAACTTGAAAAGGTTCATTACTATATTATATGGAAACAATAACACTAATCTTAATCATAATAAGAATACATAACTGGAAAAGTACATTTTCTGAATACAATGTGGTGTGATTTTGTGAGAGCAGAGGGGTGTTACAGGGGTGTGGAAGAAAGAAAGGGTGTAAGAAGGGGAATAGGGGGAAAACGAGAAGAAAGTGTGTGTTGTATGTCTCACTCTCAGAGAGGCAAAGAAAGCGCTGGAGCAGAGAAGACAACATGTAGAGGGGCAAAAAGAGAAGCTCGGACAGAAAACTGAGGAACTGAAGGTGAGAAACTGAAAGCAAATCCAAAAACAAATTCACTGTTGTGAACTTACCCTTTGATTGAGTACTAAATCAAATGCACAACACTTTCCTCATGACATGCAGCGGCTCTCCAAATACCTGATACGTCAGAAGAATGAACAGCCATCAAAGATAGAATTCAAGATGCAGGTTCTAGAGAAGAACATTGAGCTGCAGCATAAGATGACACAAAAACAAACGAGCCAAGCTGAGAAGCTGCTGGAAGACCAGCTGGAGGTGGGTCCAACCGTCCAGTCTGGGTCCAGTCCAGTTTGTCAGACTTTCAAAGTAACAAATCTCTAGGTTAGAGATAGTTAGAGTTTAATGTAGTCCAAAGCATGTCCTCTGTTCTCTCTCTCTCTCTCTCTCTCTCTCTCTCTCTCTCTCTCAGCTGGTGAAGAAACAGTTGAAGGAGGAAGTGAGAGTTCATGAAGAGTCAAACACATTTCTGCAGAATCGACACAAGGTTGGAACAGCAATCAACAACAATCAACAATCTAAAATCTGGCCGTGTAATTGTTGCACTTGGGGTTGTTTGTCTGTCTTCGCTGCAGTTTAAGGTTTAGTTGTCTGTAACAGAATTACGTGGCTGTGGTTTGAACTGCACTTGTGGTTAAGCCAAAACACAGATGTTGTGTTGTGTAGCCTAAATGCCAATTAAATGCCACTTCCACTTAACCAAAGGTTTTAGATCTTAGACTTGACATTTTGACACGTCAAAGTAGGAAAAGCACACGTGTAAACGATAAAACGAATGATGGCTGAAATCCATTTAGCTGCTTCAGTTTCAAGATCCTGGTAATTGTTCATGCTGGCTCACTGTCATGACTTACTGGGGCACTCGAATGGAACAATCCCAGTCACCGTTAATGCTATTAATAACAGCCGTGCCTTTGCCCACTGTGACATAGTGGATTTTTACAGCTCAGTTATTAATATTGAAAAGTTCAAATCTGTACAGAAAACGACTCTAACACCAGTTGCAGCTGTAATTGTATCATTTAAATCAATCAATTCATTTTGACACCAAAGTCACCACATCTGACAAACTCAAGAGGCCTTTTCATAGCAAGTAGACACCAGCTCAGTATCTGCTAGGAGGACAGGCAATACATTTGTTGGTAGGCAGGTGAGACACGTCAATTTTGTGGTCACCTGAGATTGTAAATCACTCATTGTAAGCGGTATTGCGGGGCCAATTCCAGTGTAAGCTAATACATTTCACAGATGCTGCAGATTTGATTCTACAGTAGGGTTAGGATAAAAGGATGGACTGATATAACTAATATTGTTGTTGTTATTGATCAGGATTTGCAGCAGCAGCTGCAGCAGTGGCAGCAGCTCACAAAGCAGATGCTGCAGGAGAAGGAGCAGCAGCTCAACAGTGTGCGCTGCAAAAGAACAGTGATTTTGGACAAACTGATGGAGATGAGGAGGAAGGTGAACAACTCGCCATGCTGAACAAGACACAGTGAACAGATGCTGAACAGGGTGCACAGTCACTTATTAGATGAACATTAATGAGATGTTGATGTGTGTTCAGTACAGAGAGATGGAGCAGCTGGTGGTGGAGGACAGGGAGGAGCAGGAGAAACTGCGCCAACAGCAAGCAGAAGCCAGAGCTGCTACCAAGGTAATAACATCCAATTAGGACACGATTTCATGAGCCTTACAAACATGTTTCATGCTCTGTCTGATCCAGTGTTGTGTTGGGTTATTTATCACCTGTGACCTTCGACCCTGCAGCTGCAGGCCTGGTGGAGAGGCTGCATGGTCCGCAAAGGCCTCGGAAGTTTTAAAAAAGCAGAAGAGGGCAAGAAAGGCAAGAAGAAGAAGGAAGGAAAGAAGAAGAAGAAATGACTTCTCTCTGACACTGCTTTACTGACATTCACAAAATGTATTTCATTTCAGGACAATTAAAAAAAAACAAAAAACGTAAAAACATGTGTTTGTCATTTCAAACATTCAGTTTGCACCAAAACTAAAACAATGTTTAAGAACAACAAGAAAAGTGGTACACTGTGTGAAGGTAACATGAAGCATATCAGAATCATATCATATATAAACATATCAGCAGACATAAAAGTACCACCTTGACTCAAAATCTTCTTTCATCTTTTATGTACAGTATGACCTGAACAAAAAGGTCAAAAAGTCATTTCATCACAGTAAACAAATCAAAATATACACATGCCAGAAATCAGAATGACTTCCAGCAACAAACACTACTACGTAGTCTACTGTTAGTGACCATAGGCCATACGTTTTTATACAACACCTTTACATGATAATGATTTCAGCACAGCCACAGTATTGTAATACTGCTTGTCAATGCAGTTACACAATACACATACACAAATCTTGTCCATCCAGTATATGAGAACACTGGACCATCGATTATTGACAGATCATGTTTTTTTTTAATACCTCTCTTCTTGGAATGAAATGTGTAAAAGCACAGGAGGGATGAATATATAATTTGACCCTCCTGCTGTCCTCAGGTCAATTTTGACCCAGGAGGACAACATGTGCTGTCATCAAAAACATTGAAATGGTTTTTTAAAACAAAACCAGTCATCAACATATTTTCCTCTGATCTCAACTATAATTAAAATAACTCATCATTTCTTAGTCAGGATACTCTTTTGAAGCCATTTCACTGTTTTTGACGACAGCACATAATGACACCTGTTGTCCTCGGGTCACTTTTGACCCGAAGGTTTAAGGCTGTCATCAGACAAGTATGATTATTAATATGAGGGAAAAAATGTTTTCTATGAATTCTTGAGGAATTGTGACTGATTTAATGTCCTGTTAATTAATGTCCTGCTTATGCTGCTGCTAATGGTCCCGATAAATAAATAAATAAATTAATTAATAAATAAAGAGAGAAAGAAAGAAAGAAATATGATCATACAGGGATGACTCGCTAGAAAGTCACATCCATGTAGGAAATTCATATAGTAATTCCAGATGCTCCAAACTTCATGTCCTCACATCTGACAGAGAACCAGAAGACCCGGCATTGCAACACAGGAAAGTCTTTGACTGAGGAGAAGCATTTTAGGATATGGTGGAGAGCTGACGTGTTTGTGCGTACTGAAAGTCTTGCGACACTTAGTCAGCCGTAATTAGCTGCAGTTACGTTTTTAAATCATTATGTGTAAACACATCAGCTCTCAGATTAGTTTCAAGTAAGAAAAAACTAAAACCAAAAAAATGCTGAAATGGTAGAATAACAGTTTTCTAGCAGTGAGATGCCTCCTTATCCTAATACTGAGTTTCAGTTACATTGGTTAACCTACCAAATGACAAAGATGACAGTGTTGCTAGAATGTGTAGTGTCAGTTTTCTGTGCGGCTAGAGCTTCACATCTGTGGGTCCTCTGTTTCCATCAAGCGGGTCTTGTCCACCTGCATGTAGTTGTTGTCTCCGATGATGACGCAGCTGAGATTAGAGCTGTGGATGTTGATGCTCTGAGGCTCTGCTGATAGAGGAGAAGGAGGAGAAGGAGGAACAGCAGCAGAGGTCTGTGCTGCTCCCTGCTGTCCACAGCTGCAGCTGCACCTCATGGGATCTGTAACAAAAGAACAAATTGGATGTTTTGAGCTATTCCTGAGCAGTAAAAATAGTTTGAGTGCTGTGACATGCTTAGACTGCACTGCAGTAGTAGCAATATTACTAAAAATGATACTACTTACTTAAAGATAATTAAAGTATCTATGCATAATACTTTAAGTGGCAGCTAAAGTGCTTCACATCCCTGGAAAAATGCTGTAAAAGAGGTTTGACTGTTACCCACCATGCTTTTGGAGATCAGATTCCTGCATTAGAGGCTGATTTTCTGCCACTGCAGATGGGTAGGTCTCGTTCCCGATGACGCAGTCGATCAAGGTAGAGTTGCTGATGTTAACAATCAAAATGGTAGACGGCGGCGGGTTCCGGAGTGCAGCTGTTCACGAGCGTGAGCGAAAGGGGAAAAGGGAAGAGATTATGAGAAAGGGAAGTTGTTGTTCCAGAGTGATGCAACAGCAAAATGTGTCACAATAAGAGTAATAAGTTTTTTTTATAGTTCCTGAACATACGTAGTAAACTTGTATCCGGAGTGTGTTTGAGGTTAACCTCCCCCGCAAAAGACATTTCCAGCCTCGTTGGGATTTACCTATCTATCTATCTATCTATCTAGATAGATAGAGCCCAATCACACACACACATATACGATATATATATATATATATATATATATATATATATATATATATATATATATATATATATATACACATATATATATATACATATATATATGTATGTGTATATATAAAGAGAGACATAGATATGTATAAGGAAATGAATGAAAATAGAAGAAGTGGAAGTTATCTTGTGACTTCTGTGTCCAAATTACCTTGTGTAGTTTTTTCCTGCACAGGTTGATGATCTTCTGCTTTAAAGACAGCAAGAGAGGTACATTTGTTACATTTACACGAATGTTATCAGGCAATATGACAATATCTGTGCAAATAAAGTGTCAGTCATGTCTTAGAGAAACAAAGCTACAGTCTGAATCTAAACACTGAACAATTCAATAACAGCAACATATGAAATAACAAGGAACCTATTCAGCATAACTGCTGTAAAACACAGCAAATATACACACAGATTTTCATGGTTTCGCTTAAATTCCTGCGTTAATTGAAGTGTATTTCTGTGTGGAGACAGTCATTGGTTTTACCTGGGCACCATGTGGTGTTTTCACACAACAGATTGTCCAACGGGCAGCAGAAAAGTTGGCAGGCTCTCCTGCAGCTCTTCTGTGCCATCCTCTGCACCACCTGCATCAATTTGAACATGTTGGAGGCTTTGCAACTTATCACCTGGAGGAAAGAAGCAAACAAAGATCAGCTTTAGCTTCAGTATGTGTGTGTGTGTGTGTTTGTGTCAGGAAGCCATAATTGGGTGGTGTGAGTGGGCTTGAGTTTTTCTGTACAATAGTGATACCCAGCAATGATGGCATTCAAAACGGAGCAAGCACTCACAACCCACAACACCACAAGTGTAGCTCACACCCCCAACCCACTTAACACTTGGGGCTGTTTTTCTAGGTCACATGCAGTTTCTCTTGCCCATAGCCAGTTTTAATCAGGAAATATTTTTTATTGAACAATGCCCAACAATATAGGAAAATGGGGGATTTGTTTGTGTCGAAAGTTTTTATCACAAAACCAAATTAGATTTAGAGTATTTATTTTTAGAGAATGAACCGCAGTCTATGTGTCCTGTATACAGTGGTGGAAAGTAACTAAGTATATTTAATCAAATACTGTATATAAGTACAATTTTGAGGTCCTTTTTCTATTTGATGCTACTTTACCACTGGGCTAAACTAGTTAAATGTATATAAAGTAGTTGAAACTAGCTCCACCTCCAGCAGCTACAACAGTAACATGCTGTTCCAACACTGATGCTTCAGTATTAATAACATAATTACGTCATATATAATAATAATATATCAGTCAGAGGGACCAAACCACTACTTTTGCTTTCATAACATAACTACATCGAGTTGATAATACTAATATTCTTTTAATTCATGCAGGTCTGTTACTGGTAATGAACTATTTTTTACAGAGAGACGTGCACAGACTCATAGATGAAGGTTAACTATAGAAAAATAAAATAAAAAAAATAAATAATTCTCACCTGATTAAACGATGTTGTTTCTTTCATTTTTGTCAAATTGCTGTTCATAAAAGGTCGAGCTAGAGGGTCAGAGTTGTTCATCATTCGTGTGGCAGTGGTCGTTATGCTGAGGCACAAGACAAAACACCGGAGATATACGAACTTTTTCAGAAAAACCCCGCCAGGTCGGCGCATGCGCATTGTGATTTGGGCTTTCCGTTTGAGGCTTCTGGTAAGCTTTCTCTTTAGAGTAATTAGAGATTGTAGCACAATACTTCACGTGTTTGGTCCTACATATGAAACATTAAATAACCAACAGGTACTTCAAGAAACTGATATATTTTTCCCTCTCTGTCTCTTCTGACTCTGCATATTTTTGTCAGTGTCTGGCACAACAGAAGGCTATTGTCCTGTTAAATATGAAGTTAGTTTATATATTGATTTCAAACAGATTTTTGGACTGTCTATTTGTTTCTCCACCAATGCCGCCTTCACTACGCCTCGTAAACTCTTAATTCCACGTTTAGGGACGTTAAAACACAGCACATTAAGGTAGTTGCTGAACTGATGTTCACTCATAGGAGGCATCAGAATGAAGAGGAGGAAATGATGCAACAGGCATGAAGGCAGATAATAACATGGACAGATATACTGCAGGTGTAAAATGTTCCTGTCCACAAAGCCTAGTTGAACATAAAAATGAAGTTTTTTTTTTTTAAATAAAAAATGTTTTATGATGCTAAATTGAGAAAGTATCAGTATATTGTATACTGATACCTATGTATATCATAGGAGGCATCAGAATGAAGAGGAGGAAATGATGCAACAGGCATGAAGGCAGATAATAACATGGACAGATATACTGCAGGTGTAAAATGTTTCTGTCCACAAAGCCTAGTTGAACATAAATAAAAAATGTTTTATGATGCTAAATTGAGAAAGTATCAGTTTATTGTGAGAATAAAAGTTAAGTATCTGTATGTTTTTAAGTATTTTGGATCAAGTCTAAGTCAAGACTGCTCTGTGAGTCAAAAAGCAAATCCATCCGGTCCATGCGGAGTATGTCCATTATATTCAGAGTAGGGATTTTCTGACACAACTTATACTTCCAAAATGCATGGAGAAGGGTCCCAACTAGCAACAGCAACACTTGTAATTATTAAAAAAGTTGAATAATTAATGGCAGTGGGAAGTCTATAGCTGGACAACAATATCCAACACCACAGAAGCACATGTTGCATCATAAATGCATTCATCCAATACACAGTTTACAGACAGGAATTTTTTTTTTTTTTAGAAGAATAACAGACAACCAATAATATAGATACACTCATACATCATCAGCCAATGGAGTACTCACACATGGATGAGTTTGGCATATGGTCATGATGTAATTCTACTCCAATCATATGCCTCAACGGATAGAGAGGAAAAGACGTGTGACTGCGTGCTTACTTCTGTGTTGAGGTTTTGTGGTTGCTACAGGAGATGTCTTTTTACTCATTGGACTTAATCACTTCTATACGCATATGAAACATAGCTGAAATGTGAGGTTTCATTTCATTGACTTACATGCAACAGCATCCTCAATGCTGATATTCTTCCCACTAGTTTGAAAAAAAAGTCTAGAAAAGTTTAGACTAGAAAGTCTATGGATAAGGTGTTTAATTTTTTTCTTTTAAGGATGGGTTGTTTCCCAGTTTTAGGGGTAAATGTGCTACAGTAGATGATGCCTGGCTTGGATTTATATATTTTTTGGACATGCAGATGAATTTCACAGCTCCTCGACTCTATATACATTTAGACAGTTTAGACCAGTGGTTCCCAAACTAGGGGTCGGGCCTCCTGAACAGGTCACAAAATAAATCTAAGGGGTCATGATGTGAGATGATGTAATTTAGCTTCATGCCAGCTCATTTGAATTTGATTAATAGGGTAGGAAAGGAGAAAAAAACGTTTTGCTGCACATATGGATATGTGATTATTTTTGCTTTTTGTGAAATATTGGAGAGTTTGGACTTTGAACAGTTATTTAAATGAAACCATCTGAGAAATGTGTCCTGAGTGGAACCACTAACAAGTCACAGACTTCTGCTGCTTCACTGCTTTCAAGGGGTTACAACCCAAAAAAATTCAGCAAAATTGGTTTAATTTTCAACAATGCATTGTGTTTTATAAATGTATGATTTTAAAATCTATAATCTGCGAAATAACTATTTGTCAGATAAATGTAGTGGGGTAAAAAAGTACAATGTTCCAGTCTGAAATGTAGAGGAGGAGAGGTAGAAAGTAACATTTTATAATCAAGTAAAGTACACGTGCCTCAAATTTGTACTAGTATTAGTAAATGTACTTAGTTGCATTCCATTACTGGGTGTTAATAGCCTTCTTCTCGTTCCTGTGCAACGTATGGCAAAGCTTCTGTTTTTCCGACTGCACCTGAAAGCAACACGAACATCGTAAAATAACCAGCAGGAGCAGTCAAGAGTGGTCATCGGCAGAGAAGAGTCACAGCTTCCTGGATGGCAACAACACACACACACACACACACACACACACAAACACAAACACACACACACACACACACATACACACACACACACACACACACACACACACACAGACGGCAGAGCGAGCAGGACGTTTAAACATGTTATGCGTGTGTGAGAGAGGCGGCAGCGGGGCGGCAGCGGCATTAGGCGTTGGCAGCAGCGCTTGTTAGAACGGCAGACTGTAACGACACATGTGTCTGTGCCACAGTGAGAGCACTGCGGCTGTGGATCTGGACTCAGGCACCTCTTACACCCAGTGGTCCACAGGCAAAGGTAGGTTTCACTCTGTGTGTCCTCTGCTCATCCGGCTTTTGTCTGCATCACTTCACGGAGACGCTGATCTGTTATGAGTCGTGTATGAAACAGTATGAGTCGCTACTGTAAATGCTTCAGTATATGAATCTTGACCTATGTCAGTACGCAACCTTGGAGGAGGATGCAGATGTGTCATATTTCACGTGTGGTCTGGTTGAATGAACTGTGACAGATTATGTATCACGTTCTTATTCTATTATGGAGAATAGATGAACTCTATGATTACTGAGAAAGAATGCAAACTGGTGATTTTTTTTTCTAGGAATAAGGATAATACCTTCAAATTAATTTTAATATTCACCACACTGAGTCTGGATGCAGGCTACAGTAGAAGCAGGTTTTCCAACCTCATCACTTTTGATCAGATTTGTGTGTTTCAGCTTTACGTGCTCTTGTTTCAGGCTCTCTTACCCCCAAAACACACAGGTTACTTATTGGGGCAGAAAGACAGACAGGCAGTGATTGCAGCTGTATAAATGATGCCATATAAATTCTGCTACACACTCCCCGAGCACACAGTCCCAGCTGCCTCCCTCCAACACAGTAGCCGTCTGTGTAAAGCAGCAGCAGCTTTTCACCGGGCAGATCTGGTTTTCCGTTTCTGCCTCCCTGGTCAACAATGATGCTTTGATCCCCAGTGGCTGGAATACCACCAAGACCTTGATCCGTGAGGACTGCTAATGACTGAATGGTCAGCCTCCACACCTTTAAAGAACTTTGCACACAAGGGCGTTTTGATTAATGAATAGCTCTAACACTGGAGATTCAACTTTGTATGTGGACTCTTAAGCTTAATTGCTTTTCAGTGGCACGGACTGCAGTCAGTCTGGACTTTTGGAGGTCAGTACTGATACTAATATCTTTGGATTGAAGCTTATGGTTGCCAGCATTTTGAATTGACATGCAATATATCGAAATTTAGTCCCGCAATTGCATATAATCAGGGAGGAGATGCTTCTGAAACAGAGTCAAATCCTCCAAACTCATCCATGCAAACAAATCGGATCACTATGCTTCATTAGAATCAGGGAACTGTGACGTATTGATAAGTTCTCTGGTTAATAGTCAATCAAACTGCCTCATATCTGTTGTATCAAAGGTGGTTGACACCTTGTTGTTTTCCCTAATATGAAAACACTTCTATGGCCTAATATTATTGACAGATGGTTACGTAAGTATTCTCAAGTCCCTGTGAACTTGAAAGTTGTTCCAGGACGAAAGGCTTGACTGCATTATTAAATACATATTGGAGTTGCCATGCAGGAAAAGCTAGCTTAGTAGGAACCTGTTATTTTCCCATGCGAGTGCATGGGGCCGGGTATGCTTGGGCAGGACAGCACAGGCTGGCACTGTCGTGGGATGATGACTGCAGCCTGTCTAAGAGCAGTGCAGGAGGATACATCATGACTGTGCAGAAAACACCACTGAGCGTTGCTACAATCAGCTCCACTATCAACGACCTGCATGTATGCCGCCGCTGATCGATAGCACATAATAAAAGAGCGCTCACTGAAAAATTTAGGACAGTGGTGGTGTTGGTGGTGGCTGTATTGATTGAGCCGCTCCAAAGTTTCCTGCCAACTTTAACAGCCTGCTGAATTAGAGTACATTGTGTGTGGGATAATGTGTGATTTCAACAGCCACTCAGGCTGCAGAGTGTGTTTTTAACGCCACCGTTTCCTGTGTGACCCTGTTCTGTGTCCAACCACTGTTATCTACAGGATTAAAGGCAAATCCCAGATTATGGTTATTATTCCTCATGCATTTTGGGATTGGGCAGAACCAAAGGGATGATTTTTTTGGGAGTTTGGTGTCTTCACTTCCTTTTAACACCAGATTACGCCCATATTATCCACCTACATTTGCCCTGCTGTCCTAAAACATGTAACTTGGTGATCCCCTGCCTTTACCTCAGCAGTGTCTGAGGATTTCACTTATCCTGTGAAATATCTCTACTTGATGGATTGGCACAAAATCCGGTACAGACATTCATGGTTACCTGAGGTTGAATCCTAATGACTCCTCTGTAACGCCAACATGAAGTTGATATTTTTAGTAACATTTCTCAATAGTTATTGGGTGGATTGCCATACAACTTGGTACACACACGCACACACACACACTCATACCCCTCTTAGGATTAATTGTAAAAACTTTGGTGATCCTATGACTTTTCATGAGGTGCCATCTGGTCAAAATTTTTCTAATATTTTGATTTATCACTAAATATAATCAGCTGTACATGTGCCGTACTCTGTGTTTAGTTCTGTAAATTTGCCTGATGTTAACATTATCTGCAAACAAAATAGTTTTAATTGACTGTAGCTACACAAGTCTGTATTTACAATGTTTCCGAAATGACCAACAATCAATTCTTCCTGTCAGAATGAAAGAGGAGCTGGTCAATAACTGTAGGCTTGGTAAACACAGACCTTGGACTTTGGCCTTGGAAATGACAGCCATTTATGGAGAAACAACAGATATGATGACTAATCAATAATACCGCAGTAATAACACATAATTATGTTTTACTTCATGTACCACACAGATTCAAACAGTGACTAATTCACGTCTCAGGTTGCGAGACAATGATAGTGTTGCATCAGAGTAAGCTGAAGTAATAAGAGTTGGTGTTCCGGTTTCAAGAATGGATGACAGGTGTCAGAAGCAGGTTGCAGTGTTGTCAGAAGGTCTAGAAGTGGCTGTGTGAACTGTAATAAAAGGAGAAGTGTTATACTTGAACAGAAGAGACAAATAGATCAGTGCTCTTTCTGCTGAACCTTTCAGAAACATGGAGGCTGTAGCTCCCCTCCGTCTCCAGCAGAAGGGCTAGAAGTAGCCTGATTCCTCCCTCCTTCCCTCCCTGCCTCACCCGGCCATGGCCGGCAGAAGTCCCACGTTCAGCCAGGAAGCTGGGGATTCGGCACTGGGGACCCCTGAGGCCAGCGATAACGCCCAACTGGGTCCTGAGATCTTCTGCAAGCTGTGCCTTAGCGAGCAGCCATCTGCAGCCACCAGGGAACTGCAGAGATGCAACTGTGTCTTCTGCACAGCAGTAAGTAGAAATGAGTGTATCCAGTTTTGTTTCTGGACATTTACACTAGCTCATACGCCAAGTGTTTTGTTTTGTTTTGTTTTTTTTAACAGTTCTTGCTTAACCCTCCTGTTGACCTCGGGTCAATTTTGACCCGGAAGGACAACAGGTGTCATTATGTGCTGTCATCAAAAAAATTGAAATGGTTTTAAAACAGTATTCTGGCTAAACTTTTACATATACCAGTCTGCCATAATCCATCAAGATATTTTCCTCTGATCTCATTTATAGTTAAACTAATTCATAATTTCTTAGTCAGGATACTGTTTTGAAACCATTTTAATGATTTTGATGACAGCACATAATGGCGCCTGTTGTCCTTCCCTGTCAGGGGTTAAGCACACTTCTTCAGAAAACATTAGCTTTTATAAGAATCAAATCTGAATCAGAGATTCTGGAGGCTATATTTAGTTTTCCTAGTAAACGTACATTTACACTCTTTACTCATATTGCTAATGCTTAGTCACTTTCTGTGGGCAGTGAGAATTTCACAAAGGTGATCCAACACTAAATTTTCTTTGGGCAATTTAGGCAAATCTCCATATTACTTGGAATGGGATACTCTTCTTTTTTGCAGTTCCACTTCCTGCTGTAAGATCTTTAAATAGCTCCTTTTATTGGCAAATGCTGCATATTACGGCTTTAGTGAAATGAAGTGGTTTCAACACAGGCCTTACTTTTTTTTTTTTTTTACGATTTATCATTGCTCAATTTTCATGACAACTTGTAAACAAAACTGATACTCGCAAAGTCACTGAGTTTGTTTATTCCTTTTATGAAGAAAGAGCTGCTATCACCAGTATCATTACAGGTAAACTGCTAAACTGTTTCCTCTTGTATACGTGCTCGCCTGGTGCATTGAACCTGAGATGTTGGTGTTATGCCTTGACACAGGGAGGTTGTCAGATAGTGGCAGGTGTTAATCTCTGCCCAAGCAAGCTAAGTTGTCAGTGTTTCATGGGCAAGGTCACGCAGATAAAACACAAACACACATACACAGCGTCACGGGGGAAGAAGGATACCGTAAACCGTGCTTATCAGTTGGACCTCACTGTACAAACCTGAAATATCTCTTCCAGTCTGGTTCAAGAGCAATGACTGTTGTTTGTGTTTTTTTTTTGTTTGTTTTTTAAAAAAAATTCCAGCTCAAGTTCGGGTGAACAGTGCTGTAAACCATGCTTTACTAGAAAGCACATGATTAGCAGAAGGTTGAATGTACATGTCAGCCTAAAATATTTGTTTTTCATCTTCCAGTGAAAAGTAATGTTTTATTTTCTGTTCCTCAAAACTGTCTGCCTTTACGCAATGTTACATAGTTCCTCCTGCCCGCACATATTTCGCAGCTGAGGCAACATATGACTTTTGACGTGTGAATGCTGATAAAGAACTGATCTTTATGTGGAATTCAATTTGTGCAACAACTCATATTTTCCTCTGCTTTCTGTGCCTGCACTGCATTTGTCATGAGTAGTTTGTCACGCTCGGGTGTGTCTGTATTATTTTTCACCCTGGTGGGACTGTAGAGATAACATGTATGATTATATTGTTTTTGTTTTTTTTGCATGACCTTTGTGAAAAAAAAAATCAGCCTGCTCTATTCAGTATGCAGACTAATGCTGCTGTTGTGTTTCCCTCTTCAGTGCCTGCAGCAGTATGTTCAGCTGGCCATCATCGAGGGTGGAGGGGCACCCATCACCTGCCCAGATATGGCCTGCCAGCAGACTGGAGTGCTACTGGACTCTGAGGTATGCCCTACTAAAAACCAATGATATGTAGGTCATGAGGGAAACCAAAAAAAGAAAGTAGGCGTCACGAGTCCATAAAACACAAACATAGTGTTGATGCACAAACATGTAATCAACTAAAACTACTGTTTTAGGTAAACATGAATTTTTGGAAAATTCCTCGAACTTTTAAGTCAGCTGCCTCCAACACTTTGTCTCTAGGCCAAAGTTCTGCAAGAAACCATCAAAGGTTAATTGTTGTGAATAATGTTGCCTCACCCTAAATGACATTTCAGAGGAATTTTGCATTTTGAGTGTGAGGAGTGACACAAAGTAATCTGAACTGTCACACATAAAGTGAAACTCGAGCTGTCAGACCTCGTTGAACCATGAACACGTCAAAGAAATGTAAATTGCTGATTTACAAATCAAATGGAAATTCTGCTCCTCAGTTCCTCATTTTCCTTTTTAATTTTTTTTTTCCTGAACACTAATACATAAAGAAAAGTCCAACTAGTGGTCATTGGCCTTTCATCTCAATTAGAATCGATTTGATTGAAGAATGAATTAGCAGTTAAATGAGGGCAGAAAATATGCGCTGCAAGATGCCCAGCACAGTTATTTTTGTCTGTGCTACATTTGCGAGATTGGAATGGAAGTCATTTTCTAGAGCTTATTGTTCTTGAAAATGTTGATAATCATCTTGTCCAACTGTAAGCTAGTGTTGGTCTCAGCAAACCTTTGCAACGTATCTCTAGAAAGAATCTAGACATCACATTAGTCCAGTTTTCTCTCTCACTGACTTTTTACCGACTACTGTCTTTAACTGTTGTCTTGGAGATAATGCAGCAAATAGTAGTTGCTAGGTGACCCATTGATCCTGGTTGATCTTTGAAGCATCGGCTTCATAGAAACCACACTTTAACAGCCTCACTTCCATCTTGAATTTATCCAAAAAACCCAGAATACTTGTCTTTCTCACCTGGGATCTCTATATCAATGCATGTTCACACATTTATATCAAAGCTCTAAGTGTGTCAAACGTTACTAAAGCCCCTCTCTGTGTGTTCTGTCATTTCTAGATAGCTGGCTTGGCCCCAGCAGATCAGGTGGAGCTGTATCAGCGCCTGACGTTTGAGAGAGGTGGGTATTGTTGCATTCGATAACTGTTGACAGGCAGTGGGCTATTTCAGGTCGCACATCAGCTGGAGTTATTACAGTAAGCAGCCCCCCAGAGTGCCGAGCTTCACATGCCGGGGATATTGAGGGGCCTGTTTCCATTTTTTCCTGTTCTGCTGTGGTCCAGTCTCACCCAGGAGGTTACTGATACTCTGGTTTTAATACCTCCGGTCACAGCAAGAAATTCGACAACAAATGCTACAAGAAGTCCATGTTACTACTCCGATGACACTGACGTAATGAGGGTTTTTGTGCTAATACATTGTACATCCTATGTGTAACCGATTACACCACGAGCTGTGGAAATGCTTGACTTTGTCTTGCACTGCAACAGAAAGAGAATCACTGAAATAACTTACTGTTGACATTTACAAATCGCAAACTGAGGTCAATTTGCCTTGTAGCTATATTGGCCTTTCACATTTGCACAGTAACGACACGCTGTGAAGCCAATAATGGATATTGTTTACTCTGGCCATAAATCATGCGACTCATAATACAGGATGTATAAAGAGGTGCAAAGTGCAAGCTGTTTTGTCACAGTGTTTCCCTCCTGTTATGATTCATACTGAAAGTATTAACTGGCGATCTGAGTCAGCTCATTCGAGATAGTTATTGTTTTGGTTGCGAAAGATTCAAATTTTTGATAAGCATGTTATATTTTAAATTTGTCCTTTTGATTTTGCAAACTTCTTTAAAGGACGGGTTCACAGTTTTTCAAGTGTGTCTTAAAACAACAGTCAGGTGTCCGTATGAACAGTGAAAGAGGTTTTCCTCCTCTTCATACTCGCTATTAAAAGATCCCCTTCAAATGTGCTTTCAGTGTAAGTAATGGGGGACAACATCCACGGCGTGTCCACACTTGTAAATGCATTGTGCAAAATGCATTTGATCTGAAGCTTCTATGAGGCTTCAGCAATCTGAGTTAGTCATATGAAGTGGATATCTGACACATTTACCGTCTTTTTAGCATTAAATTCCTTCTTTGTGTTCCCCTATAGAGCTGCTGGTGGAGGTATAGTAACAAAAAGAGGGAAAAAGAAAGTAACAAAGATATCTACTTGAATTGACTGTTTTGGACAGCTGGAGCTTTATATCAGGGTCAAATAAACTTTTAAATACATTTGTACACGGAAGGAGGACTGTGGATTTTGGCCCCCATCACTTACACTGTAAATGCATTATGAAGGGATCTTCTAAAGGTCAGTAGGAACAGGAAAGATGATTGTAGCAAGAAAAACCTATTTGAATGTTCATTAGGACACCTTACTGTTGTTTTAAGACAGATTTGAAAAAATGTAACCCTGTCCTTTAAGGCTGTTGGCCTTCAACAGATAGCCTATTAAAAATGACAACAGTGCATTTGTTAGATGTAGCCATGCCCAGCTTTGGCTCTGGGGATGCAATGTCGGTCGGTCAGTGCACCACTTTGGTCCAGACTGAAATATCTTGACAAATATTGGATGGATTAGTTTAGTTTAAAAATTCAGTTTGTGCAATATTTTGGTTTACGACCGAATACCTGCAAAAATAATGGCATTCCCATCATGCTCAGCTGTACTTTGTGTTACTTGTCTACAGAGTGCACTAAAACATGCATTTTATGTAGTTCATAACACCTCTGCTCCTTGATGTCTGCTTCATAACAGAATAATCACACTTCGCCTTTTGTTTTCCACAGGAGTGAAGTTGGACCCCAGTAAAGCCTGGTGCCCAGTAGTTGAATGCCAGGCGGTGTGCAATGTGCAGCCGAGCACTGAGGGCCAACCCTCCGCTGTGTCCTGCCAGACCTGTCACACCATCTTCTGCTCCGGGTGCAGAGGGCCCTGGCAGGACGGCCATACCTGCCCCGAGCGCCAGCCCATGATGTCACCCTCGCCCTCTCATGAAAGCAGGTCAGTCAGCCGGCCGTTTGGTCAGCCGCCCGCTCGCTGCAGCCACAGAGTCTGAGCCGCACTTTGAAAAGGATACTGTGCTGAAAGCGAGATGAGCGTGTTAGTTCAGGACATTGAGGAGTTCACAAAGAAACACTTGTTACTGCTGTAAACAAACTGGTAGCTAAGCCTGATTGGATTACTGCGTTTTATTGACTATGCAAGTCTCAGTTTAAACTGGAATCATTAATGTGGAAACATAGTTTTTCCAAACGTTTCTTCTCTCCGTTTCTTTTAACTGTTAATCAGAATCAACCATATCGTTTCAATTGTTGAGGGAAGTTTCATGTTCCAGTTAAAATAAAAAAGATTCAACAGTTTAATAATCGTCACACTGACAGGAAAGGAAAGTTATTGTTGTAGTACAATACATTTACTGGATAATTTAAGTGATGTGTTGTTCTCCCAGTAGTGACCGTGAGCTGAATGAAAACATTATTTCAGGATTAATAGTGTAGTCTTCCTCAGAGGTGCCCTCTGTGTACTCCCTGTTGTACAGCTACATTACTGTGCCGCTCCGAGCTGTGGCTCTGCCAGACTGACTGATGTCATTGGGAGCTGCTGAGTTATATTGGAATTCCATTGTCTCAGTGCCAAAGGGAGGAGGAGGATGGGCACCAATCCAGCTAGTTCACTGTACAGAAGGAGCCTGTGCACTGCAGTGAAGCAGTGGTCTCTGCAGTGTGCTGGATGGAGCGTGTGATGGGGCAGGCGTGATGAGAATGAAAGCAAATCAATCTGAATGTAGTTTGAGAGCATGATATATATTTGCTTCCGCCTGCAGGTTTAGTGATCAACCACATTGTTTTTGAAATCCTGAAGTCCTCCCACGCAACCAAAGAAGAGAATTCTTATGAAAAAAGTTGTTTAATTTATTTATTTAACTGTTTGATCATATACTATGCAGTTCTTAGGAGCTGATACCTTGAGTTACAGGAATAGTTTGACATTTTGGAAAATGTCAATATGTTCTTTCTTGATGAGGAGTTAGATAAGAAGGTTAATTTCACTTTCATGTTTGTATGTTAAATATCAAGCTAGAACCAGCAGGTGATTAGTGTAGCTGAGCAATGGGGAAACTTTTTATAAAATGTCTATCAGCACTAAAACCCATTAAAAGCCACTTATTAACAAATTATATTTAGTTTAGTTTAGTATCCGTACAAAAACCAAATTGTAAAAACATCAAGTTATGAAATGTCATTGAATCTAAATGATTCCTTAAAGGTTTTTCACATTGGTTGAAGAAACATTTCTATAAGTCCATTTTTTTGTAGCTGTGTCAATCCCATCCACATCACTGTTCTGCACTGCTATTCTAAACCCTGCATAAAAAGCTCTGATTGGCTCAGATGTTTTTCCAACCAGGGAATCGGCTATCAATGAGTCACTCGGCTAAAAATGTCTAAATGTCTAGCTGCTATAATCACTATTTTTATATTAACAATGGATGAAATGATGATTTATAATATGAAAGAGTCACTTGTGGTGCTGAACCTACAGATTTACAACCCAACTCTGCAGTTCCACTCAGCTGTACAGAGCTTTTTAGTGCCGTTTTACAGCCCACAACTTGTACTATACTTATTTGATTCACTCTCAACGTTCTCATCAACCTTGTTTCCAGCCATGGCAGGCAGCTGTTTAGCAAAAAAAAAAAACTCACTCTAGACTAGCTGCCCAGTATCAAACTGCAGTCAAAGTCAGCTGCCCTGTATTGTGCTTACAGAATATCTCCCTCATACCTATGACTCCCAAAATAATTAACCCAGTTCCAAGTGAGCACTGACCCGCCACTCTGCTGCTAAATAAATATTTCACACTCTGCCTGGAGACCCTTGAGGTCTTTGTGCCCCCATTAACTGCATGCCTGATACCTCCTGTGTCTTCCCCCCTCTGTCCATCCATCCATCCATCCACAGGGTCCGCTCCGACAGCAACTCCGACATGCCCATCAAGCAGTGTCCTATGTGTGGTATCTACATCGAGAGGAACCAGGGCTGTGCGCAGATGCTGTGTAAGAGCTGCAAACACACCTTCTGCTGGTACTGTCTGCAGAATCTGGATGTGAGTCCCCATGTTTGAAAAAAAATACTATTCATCCTTTTCACTTGATAAGAAGTATTTTGTAACCGAGTGCATTCACAACATCTCAGCTGCTGCGTCACTAGCTTTAGCTTGTGGTTTGAACAACTCTGGTGATTACATGATAGTAGATTTCTTGTCTTAACATGTGCGTTTTGTAATTGCAGGGCGATATCTTCCTGAGGCATTACGATAAGGGACCATGCAGAAACAAGCTTGGCCACTCCAGGGCCTCAGTTATGTGGAACAGAACGCAGGTGAGGCCAGACAGCAGACAGCAGACCAGACTGCGGTATTAATTTTAGGGTTGTGGTGACGCTCTCATTGTCTGATTTGAATTATTCCATGGGTTTAGTTAAAGCTGTGCCATCACGCTACCAGGATTGGAAGTTAAAGATTTTGGACTCAATCCCGTCAGCTCTGTTTGGCTGTCAACTCAGTTAGTCACTGTTGAAATACTCAGCAGTGAGGACATTACAGCAACCTACGCAGGACAGTAAAACCACCTTCCCGGCACACTTCCCTTATTGAAAATTTAAATAAAAACGGACATGAGTATGTAAACTAATTCAGTTCTCATTTACCGTCAGATATGAACTTTGTCCAGTTTATCAGCAGCTGCATTTATTGCTGGATTTCCCTTTAAAAACCCACAGTCTGTGTCAGTATGTTGTTAGTGGGTTGTTGTTTTCTAGCCCTGTGCCCCAATAGACCTTTATCAGACATTAAGCTCAGCTAATCCCAGCACTAATCTCAAATTCCTGCCTTGAAATGACGTTGTCCGTTCAACAGAACTATTACAATTGGCCGTCGAGCCAACTTTCTTTCTACTTTCTCAACTCTGGTGCCATTATCACATGATTAGTATCAAGCTCGCAGTCGGCCTCCTGATTGCGTCTTGGTGGGACTGTGTTACAAAGTGTCTGGAGAGTCGAAGTACAACAGCACAGTTGTTCCTTGCAAAACAACTCATGACGGACTCAGTTACACCCTTGCCTAACAGGTCCTATACGTTTTACAATCTGCTCGTCACAAATTCCTCCTCCGCTGTAACTATGACACTGCTGTTGTGACAGTGCATAAATCAAAGTGAACTGTTTACAGCATTTGTTAGTGTACATTTTATAGATTTAGATTTGAAATGATGACTACACTGACTGCTGATGTCGACTACATAGCCAAATGTATTAAACCCATACTGTATGTAATTGTTCATCTCACTTCCAAAACAATTGCGATTAATATGCTGCTACAACAGCATACCTTCAGCCACAAGAGCACTAGTAAGGCTGCCAATTCATGTTGGATGGGAATGAAGTCAAGACTAGTCAAGTTCTTCCACACCAAATTGGGAAAAGCAATTTCTTTATGGACCTGGCTTTGTACATTGAGGCATTGTCATGTTGTAACAAGAAAGAGCCTTCCATAAACTGCTCACTATTGTTTGAAATATCACGGTATTCTGCAACATTAAGATTGACCTTAAGTAGAATGAAAGGGCCCCGCTCAAACATCTCCAGATCAGATCAAAAGGACACAAAGGTATGTCTACACGTGTCCATAATTGTGTATAACTGCATGATATACAATTAGAAACATAAATCAGTAGTAATATCTTGGTATAATTATTTTATCATTATGGTTGTATTGCTAATGGTATTCCTGACCAAGATTAGGACTACAGCACCCATAAACCCTTCTGTTTCAAACAAGAAGTTGCTTGTTTATGATTTCTCCGTCAGCTTTTTCCAGTAAATGTTACTGTTTTTAACAGGAAGCTTTAGCTACGTTTGCCCTAGAAGAACACATTCTTCCCTTTTCCTTTGTAAAGCAGCTGTACAGCTGAGTGGAACAGCAATCAGCTCTGATACCATTAAGAACCGCAGTAGATTTCCTGCAAAATCTGCCATAGTGACTCACATAAAATACACTGTAAGGCCAGTACAGGCTGTCGGTATTCTCAGCCAAGTCATTTTCGGGTAAACTGGACAAATAAGTATTCCTTTATATGTTAAGACAATTTTCCAATTCCTTATGCTCTAGAAACTATTTTAAAATCCTTTGAATTATCTGAAATGACCTGTCACACAGCTGAAAACAGAGCTGTTTTTCTGAGCCTCATGAAAAGATAGAAACCAACGCTGACACTAACAAGTATTGTATATGAGCCACAGTCATCAGCCTTCATTACCATGAACACACAGTTTATTTTGACTCAATCCCATTACTGAAAATACCCACTAGTGCACCAAATGTTTTAATCCGCAGCTGAAAATAGTCCCCACCAAATGTACAATTTACTCCTTTTTTGAGTGTGTTTGCTCAAAACTACAGTGTTCAGCTGCTTTGGGGGAAATGACTGAGCCCCTTTTTAAAAATTAAATAATATATTTATGAGCTGTTTAAATAAAGATTTTCATCTTCAGTAGGAACCAGCGGTTTTTGGCAGAGTGCCAGACAGACAGGGTAGGGAAGTCACAATCCCACAATGTTGATTTGGGCCTTTTCAGGGGATTTCTTGACAAAAACAAATGTGTAGAATAATCATTTAAAAACATTATACTAATAATTCTTAAAAAGAATACATTTTTTTGGTATTGAAATTGGTCCCTGGTGTCCTTGTTATCTATTTGGAAAGATTGTAGTTTATCAATCAGTCTGCCAGCTATTCAAGATGTTGCTGTGTTGTCCTTTAGGTGGTCGGAATCCTGGTCGGGGTCAGCATCATCGTACTGGTGACCTCCCCGCTCCTCCTCCTGGCCTCGCCGTGCATTCTGTGTTGCGTCTGCAAGCCCTGCAGAGGGAAGAAGAAGAAAAAGAGGAAGAAGGACCTCAGCCAGCCAGACACCTCCACATCATAGCGGTCTCCCTCTCATCAACCCAGCCTAGGATCACTCCACCAGCTTTGCGTAGCTGGATGGCCCAAGGAAACCAACAAAGTGCTAGTGCCGCATGGTGGAAAAAAATGGACTTACGCAACAACGGAGTACTTTTTCATGACTCGACAGACCAGAGGTCTTACAGCGGTTCAGTAATGTTGTCGGTATCAGCATTTAAAGACTCAGTGAGAGAACTGCTTGAAAATCCCTCTTGAATTACAAGAGTATGTACTATATATGGCGGAAGTGTAAATATGTGGAGAATGAATGTAAGTCACGTATCTAGGTGTTTTCATATGCACAACAGATAGCGAGGAGAAGGTGACACCTGTGGGGGGGTTTCCTGGACGGGGCCTTTGTTATCACCCACCTCTCTCTCTCTCTCACACACACACACACACACACACACACACACACACACACACACACACACAGTTCAACGCCACCCCCATGTGCCAAACGTCATGATGCCAAACCAGAGGTGTCAGGTGCTCAAGTGCCTCACTCTACAGTGCCTGGTGCTTGGTTGTTTTAGTTTTGTCTTCCATTCTATCTTTATCTTATGCAAAGATTTTAGCATTATGAAAATGGGCAACTGTCAGGATTACACAGGCTTGTAAATCCTCAAACAATGCAAAACATTCTTTCATAACGGGGAGAGGGCAAACGGCTTCATGTGTGCATTGTATAGTATATCCTGTACTGATATGAAACATTATAGGGCTTCAGTGGTGCACACAGGACTTTTCTTCTGCAAATGTTTGGTTTTTTTTTGTTTCCACCTGGAATATGTTCCAGACCAAAGGCTCTAAAGGATAATATGTACTTTTCTAAAGTGTGTTAATATGTTTTTATGGGTTATATGTGTGTAAGGTATCCTGTTATCATTTCTACTTTTCTGTTGATGTTTCTGCATCAGATATTTTATAAAAGCACCATTGTACCTGAAAGAAACATACTGTATTGAACATGCATCAGGTGGTTTTTTTTGTTTGCTGACATTTATCATTTCACGGCTCATTAACTGCACTTTTGTGTTCGCAACAAGGACATGAGAAGAGAGTACACGGAAGTTGACACAGCAGCAGTTCAAATACTGTAGGGGCGATGCTGTGTGGATAAATATTCCCCGGAATATTTAGAGAATGGCTTACAGAAACATGAAACATCTGCTGCTGATACGTAAAGCAAATATAACCGTTTTAAATACATACAAGAAAAATACATATTTTGGCATATTTGTTCAACTTAACTGTATGTTGGAGCAGTTTTAACACTGTTACCTCTTAACAGGAAGTTCATCTGATTAACATAAATAACAATATCATTAACTCATATATATATATATATATGTTGGTCTATTTCTTACAAAGATATACAGTACAACACTAGCCTATATCCATACTTAATTGTATACATATATACTGTATATCAGCATTTATGATGCAAAATATGTTAAATTCATGTAAAATATGTAAAAATATATGAACAATATATAAAAACCATTATTTCTATATTTTATATATTTCTATATTCTATATGTACATATAGTGCACATATGTATGTTTGAATACTGGACAAAACATATATGTCTATAATGTAAATTATTATATATATAGATACTATATATATAGTTTACATACATGGCAATATAGTAGATTTTTGCATGGGGGCGACTCCATTAAATAAAGCAACTGAATTTTAATTTCACACATTTCACAGTATCTTTCAATCTCAAAATTACGACTTAAACAAACGCAGCACGTGCTGCAGCTGAGCCCTCCGTGTTTTAAAGAGATACAGCGACGCCTGGTGTCTGAAGAGGGAACTGCACTCTTTGTTTTGGAGGAAGGACGTGGACAAACTTGCAGCCTGTCTGCACGAACCGTAAAAGTCGCGATCCAGACATGTCAGCGCAGGAGGAGTTCTTTGCGGGTAAATTGTAGCAATTCAGTGCTCAAAAGTACTGTATACACTAGTGTCTGCTGTGTGTGTGTGTGTGTGTGTGTTGTGGACAGGAAGCGTCCGATATGCAGCGAACAGCAACGAAGGCCGTACTGGAATTCTGCAAAATTACAACTCACATAGATTTACATGCCCAAACACGTGTGTTTGTACAGTTAAAGACACTGGATCTACTTCAGTCCTTAACTTTGACACATCCAGTCAGTGGTGTGACAGCTGCTGTAGGTTGTCTGCAATGAATGGCTCAGACGCTTTGCACACTTCGAAACAGTTCACAAACTAATGAGTTCAACACTGATCACAACTCACATTCATTTAGGAATCATATTTCACAGTGTTATATTCTCTACTCTGATATGATCATGTTTCTAACTGCACATAACACTGTTAAAGTAACTGAACATGATGTTTATACTGCACAGGCATTCCCAGAATCCCTTATTCACCCAGTGCTGGACCAGGAGATGTCCTGTGCTTCAAACACTACAATGCAGAAGAGGTAGGAGTGACACACACACACACACACACACACACACACACACATATGACTGAATGGATAATAGTGTGGTGGCTGTCAGAGCTCAGTGTTCCTCTGTGCAGGTGCTGATGGGGAGGAAGATGGAGGACTGGCTGAGGTTCTCAGTCTGTTACTGGCACTCCTTCTGTGGAACTGGTACTGTAAAACCAGACTATCACTACTTACTGTTAACACCTGCTGCTGTGTAACAGTATTTTAGATGGTACATATTTTGTCTTTTTTTATAATTGTACCTCTTTATGCTCATAGGTGCTGATCCTTTTGGCTTTCCAACCCTCCACCGGTCCTGGAATGAAGGGACTCCCATGGAATCAGCCAAGAAGCGACTGCGGGCTGCTTTTGAGTTTTTCACCAAGCTTGGTGTGAGAGAACTAACTTTTATAATTAAATTCTCGGATACACACAGCTGATCAAAGTAAATATTATTATACATTACACTACATACAGTTTATTCACTTTGCAACGTCTTGTTTTCACAGGTGAAATATTACACATTCCACGACAGGTAAGATTTATTTCCGTAGGCTGACAGTGTTGTCTTGCTTTTACTCCCACAGTACTTGACAATATGAAAAAAATAACCCTGCTAACCTTACCTACTCTAAAATAACATGCACTTCTAATTTAATAGATTTAAAAGTAACAAAATCTAATGAGGACAAGTCCTTAACTATCTTGTGTTTCCTACAGAGACATGGCTCCTGAGGGATCCACCCTGGAGGAGTCCAACAGGAATCTGGATGAAATAACAGACCTGGCTCTCCAGCTACAGAACCAGACCGGAGTCGAGGTGCTGTGGGTCACCTGCAACCTCTTTGCTCATCCCAGGTCAGTGTTTCACTCAGATGTTAAAGCTGTGTTTGGTAGCAATGTACAACCTTTTTTAAAGTGCAAAACAGGAGCAGACGGGTTAAAAAAAAGGATTACAACTGATTTGACAGTGTTGTATTATATGTTATAGATACATGAACGGTGCAGCCACCAACCCTGACTGCCATGTTCTGGCCTACGCTGGTGCTCAGGTCAAGAAGGGGCTGGATGTTGCCAAGAAACTGGGCGCAGAAAATTTTGGTATGAGTGATTTGATCACTATAGCTAAATGTAAAGCTATATCGACATGTTGCTTCCTCCTTGTAATCAGTGTGTATGTCTCCTCAGTGTTTTGGGGTGGGAGGGAAGGCTTCCTATCCATCCATAATACTGATGTCGCCGCTGAACTGAAGCACATGGCCAACTTCTTCAAAATGGCAGTCAGTAAGTGTGTGTACGAATGTGCGATGGATTGTCTGTGTTCTGCATTAGGGACGTGTCACAGTTCAGTTTCATGTCACCAGAGTACAAAGAGAAGATCGGTTTGAAGTGCCAGTTTCTGATTGAACCAAAGCCAAAGGAGCCCTGCAAACACCAGTATGATTATGGTAAGGTTTCCTACATTTAAACAAAACCAATCTGCTTTTTATCTTCCAGTTTTAATAATGCACTGTTTTCTTCTACAGATGCTATGAGTGTTATAGGATTCCTTAAGCATTATGGTCTGGAGAGTCACTTTAAGCTGAACATTGAGCCCAACCACACCACCTTGGCAGGACACTCCTACGAACATGATATTGTCATGGCCTCTGCGTGAGACACCTTTTTCCTTTTGTTGCTGCGTCACATTTTTGCCACATCCACAGCATCTTTTATGTTGCCATATCCTAAAATGTTCTCTATCGTCCTTGCTCGCTGGTGGACAGGCTTGGCATGCTGGGATCAGTTGACTCGAACACCGGCTCTCCTGACCTGGGGTGGGACACAGATCAGTTCCCCATGGACATCAGGAACACAACCTTGGTCATGAAGGTGAGCTCATTTCTTTCACTTGTAACAGCAGTTTATTGGACATGACTGTTTTGTGATGGTGATATTTTACAAAGACTGTTAGATAAGGACAAAAATGAGCAAACATTGTTAATATCATTTGGTTAAAGTAGTTTCATGCAGTAATATTTTTTGGTCACTTGGGGGCAGCAGAACAAGCTCATTTGGTGAATGTGTTAGCAAACAGCTGCCTACTTACACATCCAGCACACGTGCAGTTACATAAGCATGAATTTAGGGTCGTCTGTTTGGCCATTCACCTATGGTCTGTAAATCCAGTCGTCCCGTAGCAATGCTCACCAGCTTGCCTCTAACTTGTACCTGTCTATGGTTTGATGCTGGGCAGGTAGTGTACAGCAGGTTCATCAGAGCTTTTTAATTGAAAACAGATCCCTCCTGTGACTGGAAAGGGGGTTGCAGGCTGGAAACCAAAGAAACAAAATAATCTAAGAGACGGTAAAACAGCCAGTACAGCTGAGAGGAACTGTACAATCAAGTCTTTGTTACTTTGAGTGACTCCTATTATATTACACACAGTAATTTGATCCATTTTTAATATGAAAATGTTGATTAGTGCAGCTTTAATGTTCATATAAATAATTAGTTACTCTGCTCTCTGACTTATTAATAATCACACAGAGCAAGCAGTGACTCATGCCAGTAGTAGGAATGAAGTGAGTTTAGATGAGAACAGTGATGAAGGAACCGAGTCATTCCGCAGTGTTTAATCTTCTCCAGACCATCATTGAACAAGGGGGTCTGCAGCCTGGAGGCCTGAACTTCGATGCTAAGGTGCGCAGAGAGTCCACCGACCTGGAGGACCTGTTCATCGCTCACATCGGAGCCATGGACGCCTTCGCAAGAGGACTCAGAAATGCTGTTCGCATCATCGAAGACGGGCTTATTCCTGGCATGGTGAAGGTACAGTGTGTAGCTGCTTGAAATTCGGGGGAGCAGTTACATAATGTTTTTGTTTTTTGTGGGTTTTTTTGACTGGTTATGTGTGATTTTTACAGGAGCGCTACTCAAGCTTCAGTCATGGCATCGGACAGAAAGTGGAGGAGGGTTCTGCCACCTTAGAGGAGATGGAGGTAAGAAAGCAGAATGTGATTGAAAGAACGAGCGAGGAATGTTGGCGCTTCATCGCATTTCGCAGATGGATAGAAAATATCCTGATCTAAAGCCAAATGTATTTCTGTCAACATTTTGAAGGCCTACAACACTTGTTTTTGTCTCTACCAATTTTGACCTGCTTAAAACTTTTTTCAGCCATATTTATGAACACTGAGTGGAAATCTCAGTGAGAGACTATGATCCTAAAATGATTTCTCCATGTTTTGTTATTTCAGGCTTTCATCAAGCAGAACGGTGATCCGAAAGTCACATCAGGGAAGCAAGAAAAATATGAAACTATCTTTAATCACTACGTATAATTAAGAATTATCTTCCCTGTATCTGCTTATTCTAAATTCAACTGTGAATAGAAACTGTTACATTGTTTAGTGATGCTGGTGAGCACATCAGTCTGTTACATAGAGTACTTTATTATTTCCACTGGGACATTGCAGTTGTTTGCAGACTTTTTACTCCGTTACAGTACAAATAGAGAAGCTGAACAGTGAAAGCAGAGCTGAAATCTTCAAGTTCCATCACAGACAAACCAACAATGTAACAATATGACATATATATATTCAATATATATATTGAATAATATATATTCAAATGTGTTTGTAGTGATATTGAAGCATTATGTCATTTTATGTAGAATGCACAGAGAGCTATGTGCATATTAGCTAATGACTAATGTTACATAACATAACTATGTAATAAAACACATTTTCTCAATGAAACTGATGAATGGTCGCATTTATCTTACAATTTATACTCAAGTCTACTCAAATATTAGCTAAATTATTGAACCTGATCAATATCCAGAAACATTTTTTAATACTGTTTTGCAAGAGTTTAGATTGCATCATTTCCAAGGCTGTACCCCTCTTTTGTCATTCCAAAGTCCATATTACATATACAGTATATCAAACCATTTACTCCATCCAGTTTTAACCACTTTCTAGTTATTTGTTTCATAGCTGCAATTCTGGTCTATTTGGTTTATTTCTATAGTTAGTTCACGTGGTGTTCTACCTAAAATAAGCACCTTAAGTAACACTAGTTCTGTGGTGTTGAAACAAAAGTTTTTAGTTTAACTGCTTTTTGAATTTGAAATGAAATGTGGTCACAAGTTGTAAAAAATAGCCAGTAGGTTTTTAGTTTGGGGGCAGAAAAAATAAATATATGAGACGTTTGCATTTTTTCTGTTTTGCCAACAGTCTGAGTCTGATTATTTGATTTGCTACATTTAACTGGTCTTGAATATATGAAAACTCTGTGCAGTATTTAAGATTCAAGATAGGTTTATTGTCATTTTCTTCCAGCACAGCAGAACAACAGAAAGGATAAAAAAAAAAGAATGAGAAACAGAAACCACATCAAAACAACAAAAGAAGGAGCCGTTAGCAGCTCAGTGCATTTAGACAGAGAAGTACGTGTCTCAGTTACATGTAGACACATCCTGCACGTCAGCAAGTCACAGCACTGATGGAGGGTTATATAACCCAGAGATGTTATATGTCCAGAGAACATTAAGCAACATTGTTGGATTGTTGGAACTGTCGGTTTGTATGTGTTACAGTACAGTACAGTACAGTACAGTACAGCATGTGTGGTTGGTTGTTCACATCCAGATACATTTTAACAGAGCTATTGGCTTTTCCAAACACAAGCTTTATTTTATACCACTGGGCATTGAAGAGAGTTCTCACTCTGGACCCTTTTCAGGACACCATTAGTGTGACACTGAGATATATGAGCCTGAATGTAAACATGAGCAGCTGTGAGGGGTGTTTTTTCTCTTACTAACATTGATTATTTATTAGGTTGAAACTCAAACACGACGACTGCACAAATATTACTGAAATGTCTGCTTTTATTTCTTGATTCATTATTGAGATTTTCTTCACTAGGCCTATGCATAACTTTAGTTGCCATGGTAACAGATTACCATCCCAAAATGGAGCAGGAGAGCGCTTGTGATAAACAAACCCAGTGATGGTCCAGGTTAGTACTTCAGAGTGGTTCATCCTGTCCAACATGAACCATCTTTGGTCCAGGTCCTCCTATCATTCAGCCTCTAAAATATGAAACACGCACCTTTCCACTGACATCACATCATACTACCATCCAGCCAGCCGGCTGTCCAATCAGCGGCCGAGGGGAGGCCCAGTGCCGCTGCGGTTGTCCAATCGGCGGATAGCGTGAGCTCTGCTCACCGTCACGTCACTCCTGATTGGAGGGTTCAGCTGTAGAGGAGGCGGGATGTGAAACCACCAAATCCGAAGTAGTCCGTCTTTCTCATTAGCATAAAATATGCAGCATCGCTCCGACTGTCTGCCGGTGAACAAATTATCATGAGGCACTAAAGTAACAGTTTATTTTGGCTCAGCTGACTTGATTTTGGAGCACCTGAGAAACAAAACCCTAATGAAGAATCATTATTGATAGTTTTTTAGTGCATGGTGATTTTTTTTTAGTCAGCTTAAAGAAAACCTGCTTCTCAGTATTGCTCTTTCACCATCACCATCAGTTTGATTTCTTTTTTCTTCTAAACTTTTTTTTTTTATATAACAAAAAAGATGTGGACTTTCTTGGGAATAGCCAGCTTCACATATCTCTACAAAAAATCCGACTCAGTCTTGACTTTCACTCACAAAGAGCTGGTGATGGCCGCAGCCTTATTTCTCTCAGTCGGGCTGCTGCTCTCATATGTCAGGTATTATCATGGCCAGAAGCTCAGAGTGTCTCAGGTCTTACATTTACCTCTGAGCCTCTTGTCTTTTTTACCTTTCATCAACCATTTCATCCCTCAAACTTCAACACAGAGGAGCGAGAAAGCAGAGGACAACTGTAAAAAGGTAAGACACAGAACAAAGGAAGACAAAGACAGATTTTAAAAAATGCAAGTTATATAAAAAAAAAAAATATTTATATGTATTTATGTATTATTCAGATTTTAATCGGTGTGAATATACAATTTATATATTTATATGAATACAATAATTTATGGTTTTATTCACTTCTCTTTTAGTTAAATGTAAGTGCTGTTAATGTTATATATTTATGTGATCTGATAGCTAATATATATTTTTTGATATCTATCATTATTGAGATAGATATATTAAGTTTTCTAAAGTCCATTTTCCAGTGTTTACCTTACAGTCTGGTTCAGTTTGGAGTGCCTCTGTCTCACTTGCCTCTATTATTTCACCTCTGTTTCTTCACTTCAGAGCCAGAGAACAAGGAAGAGGGTGAATTTAGAGGCCTCCACCTCAGAGAGTGTCTCCACCAGTGGCTCCTGCATGGCCCAAGAACCAGATGTGGTGATAGTTGGGGCCGGAGTACTGGGCTCAGCGATGGCGGCAGTCCTGGCACGGGATGGCAGGAGAGTGACGGTGGTGGAGAGGGACCTGAAGGAGCCAGATAGGATTGTGGGGGAGCTGTTGCAGCCTGGAGGCTACAGAGCTCTCAAAGAGCTGGGACTGGAAGGTCAGTGATGGAAGCTGCTGTTGTTAGTGACCTTTGAATATACTGCGAACGGACAAACTGTGAAGTGGCTCTGCTTCTGCTTAGTTGTAATAAAAGTTAAAGGGCCTCAAAAAACATTTTCTCAACCAGCTCCTAAAAATGAGCACTAGGGTTCCACATGAACACTCACATTTTCTGCTGAAGTTAGAACAGTTTTGCTAATAACACATGAGAGATTTTTTATATTTTTAGTTTTGACTGCTCACAGCTGACTGGCTTCGAGTGGGCAGGCTCATGGAAAAAGCTGATGTGACATGCACCAATCAGATTTAAGCAATACTATTATCAAAATCTGGTGATTGGTTGTTTGGTTGTTTGCTTATGCTACCGACACTGTCAGACAAATCAGATAAACCGCACCTACAATACACAGCCCTGATGAAGCAGATTAGCTTGAGCGTCAAACTCTTAAATAAGACCAAGAGTGCATGTTAGCAGCTCTGTGAGGCCCCACACAGACACAGTGGTGCTAAGTGACAGCATGCTAACATACTCACAATGTCAGGGGATCATCAAGTGCTTGCTCATGGGGGGAATTGTTGGATCTCTCTCTCTGTAAATTAAAGAGTATGGTATCTAGACTTGCTCCATGTGAACATGACTTATTTATTTGTACATATTTATTATTATAGAGTAATACTTAAGATTCAAAACCAAGTTTTCTGGGGCTGTAAAATTCTAAAAACCTCTATTATCATACATTATCTACATTTTGTTCAGTATAATTTTAATGAGGGAATTCCTTATGAGATGACAGCTTTTATTTGCAGTGACTATACCATTACACTTATGTTTTAGTATTGTGTGTTATGGGTTATGGTATTATGATTACGAGTTATGAAAAACATCAGTGTTCCTAATATAATGCATGACTCCTCAAACCTCCTTTATTACCATGGTAACATCTTTATTATTAGGATTTTTTCCATGTTTATACAGCTCACTTTCAAAAAAGCTCATCTTACTGGATGCAGCTTTTCAATGTTGTAAAGACTTAATGAAAAGTTTCCAAAGATAGAAATGATGTCAGGCTAAATTTCGGGTAGAAATATGTAAACATATGTAAAAAGACATCTAGAATATTTCCAGTTGATTTCATCTTGGGTTTGAACGTCTCACTCATCATTTCAGATAGTTGGAGCAACCTCAGACAATAGATACATGACTATCAGACTAAAATAAGATGATTTTTCCAACTTTAAAGCTACTTGAAGGGATAAAAAGAGGGAAACTTTTATCTAAATGGCATAAAATCAAATCATTTTAAAACATCTCCCCATTCTAGCTCTTTGTTCCATTAAATCACACACACGTGAACAGCAGCAGCAGCAGCAGCAGCAGCAGACCGGATGAATAATGAATGCGTGCTGTCAGACTGTAACCTGTTGCTCGTGTTTACCCTCAGGTTCGGTGGAGGGTCTGGATGCCCATCTGGTCAACGGCTATGTGATCCATGACATGGAGAGCGGCACAGAGGTGGAGATCCCCTACCCTCAGGAGGAGGAAAGCATCCAGTGCGGACGGGCTTTCCATCACGGTCGATTCATCATGGGCCTGAGGAAAGCCGCCCTTGCTGAGCCAAAGTGAGTAGAGTCGAAAAAAAAAAAAACAGAGTTTGTGTGCCAACTGGCTAATGGGATAACACTGTTTCTGACAGCGCTGAAGGAACTTGAGGAACCATTTAACATTTGATAGCTGCCACTGTGCTGTGTTCAAATGGTGCTCATGTATACTAGTAAAACTACTGGGTGCACTGAATAGTATAGTATAATATTAAAGATTTATTTGAATGTAGAGTTGAGATGATCAGTGGTTGGCTCAATGTATTTCTACATTTTAAAAGTGTCTGAAAAAGCTCTAATGCTTAACAAACTAGTCATAAAGTGACCAGTGGTCGTTACCTTTCTGTGTTTCCTCTGCTGTGCCGTCATATGGAAAGTATATGACTAACTGTCTAATTGCACCCCCCAGTGTCACAGTCGTAGAAGGCACCGTGACCAGTTTGGAGGAAGAGGACGGCTGTGTAACCGGAGTCCAGTACAAGGATAAAGAAACTGGAGACGTCAAGGTGAGAAGAGGGACTCTGTGGCGCACGTTGAACAAAGCCGCTTAAAAAACCTTCCAATTCTGAGCTTCACTCATGGAAACAAATCCTGCCTGTGTGTTAAGAGTCTGATTGTGAATGTGATGATGACTGTGTGCTCGTGTGTCTCCTGTAGGAAATCCGTGCAGCTCTCACAATAGTGGCCGATGGCTGTTTCTCCAAATTCAGAAAGAGTCTGGTTCCTGGGAAAGCTCACACGTCTTCTCACTTTGTTGGATGCTTGATGAAGGTACAGTTTTATTATGTTGAGAGTTTTTTTTCAATTATGTTTGGCATTGCATAACATTCAAAGCTATTATCATTTAGTTTTATCTGGACACAATCCTCAAATCTCTCAGATTTCCTGTTAAGCCCAAAAACAAATCCCACAATGCACCTTAACTGTAAATATTTCCAGAAATCCCTTTAATCAGTAGGTTCAATTGTTCAGTGACATTATAGTTTAAGTCCCCCTATTTAGTATTCATAAGCAGTATATAAACATTTAATGAATGGTTTGTAACACACTATAATCTAGTTGTAAGCAGATATAATTATCAGGAAAATGTCCTTATATCTGCTACAACTACATTATAGTGTGTTATTAAATGTTTATATGCTTATTTATGCTAAATAGGAGGAAATTGGACATCAAATTGAAGGGTATTATGTTCCATATAATATGAGTGTTGAACAGTCTGTCTTACTGTTTTCTTGTGTGGTGACTGCATGGTTACCTTTTGTTATGTGACATTTAAAAATGCAATGTGATGCGGGAAATCAAATATGTGCGCAAACCTTACAAACGAACCTTTACCTATTCTAAATACCACCTGTAGTGAAATAAAAAGTCTCCAGATATTGATTAAAAAACAACATGTCTTCAATCCAATAAATGACATCATCACCATCACTGAGTTCTCACTCTGCTTCTCCTCAGGATTGCCCCCAGTTTAAATCCAACCATGCTGAGCTGGTGCTGG
This sequence comes from Euthynnus affinis, assembly GCA_029490765.1. Classification (NCBI taxonomy): domain Eukaryota; kingdom Metazoa; phylum Chordata; class Actinopteri; order Scombriformes; family Scombridae; genus Euthynnus; species Euthynnus affinis. The sequence goes on along the minus strand of CM055847.1, from coordinate 27,463,272 downwards.
CCAACCCGAGCCCCGTGCTCATCTATCAGATCTCCTCCTCACACACCAGAGTGCTTGTGGACATCAGGGGGGAGATGCCACGCAACCTCTTAGAGTACATGGCAGAGAAAATACACCCGCAGCTGCCAGGTAAAAGAAGGAACTATCACTTTAAAAATGGCTATAATTATCTCTAATGAACATTGACCTTTTGGCTTGAGGATGAGCTCCTGTAGCGTGATAAATGATCAAAGTTTCTAACTAGATTATTTGAAAATCCTCTTGGAAAGATTTTTTTTTTTTTATATCAAGCAATCATGCCGAGTCTTGGCAGCTAGAAATATATCCAGATTTCTTCCTGTGCTGTTGTGTGATCAGCCAAGGAAGGTGCAGTTGAAGGATTTGACATTCATGCTGAAATATCAAAGCCACAGTATCAAAGCGCCAGCTCCGCTAACCTTGACAGAGGTCCAGCTGAAATGGCGGAGTCAGTCACACTGATGCATTGATAATGTACATTCAGACACCAAAGAAAAGGTTTTTTCTTCCTGTGCGTGTACCCAGCGTGCACCTTTTGGGTTTTCATCCCCAGAGCCAGCTGAGTGATCGACCGCCTGTGGTCTCTCTTTCTCTCCTTCCTTCAGAGCATTTAAAGGAGCCTTTCATGGAGGCGCTACAGAACGATCGACTCAGGTCCATGCCTGCCAGCTTCCTCCCTCCCTCCCCTGTCAACAAGCCAGGTACTGAAGTGTTATTGACTGTTGTCGGAGGTGGTCAGAGGGAATCTGTTGAACTGATTTCAGCTTGTGTACAGTGTGATGCATGTATTGGAAAGAAGTGCTTCCCTTTGGTCATTACTGCATGATGAAAGGAAGTGAAACACTTTCCTGGCTGTCATCTAATTTGCAATTAGTCTGTTATAAATGCATGTTCCTCCCAAGAGGTTTTTTAAAAATGATCAGTACTTTGTTTTCTGGGTAAATTAAAAAATGCTGAATCTTTTTTTTTGGCTGAGAGAAGCACAATTGCATTTAAAGGAATAGTTTGACATTTCGGGAAATGCGTACTTTCACTCTCTAGCCAAGAGTTTGATGAGAAGATCGATGCCACTCTCAACAACTGTCTAAGCAACAAACTAAGATGTGTATTTCCCAAAATGTCAAACTTTAAAACAGACTTTGTATACCATGAAAGGAGCAAAGACAAAGTAAACACTGAAAGCCATCTCTCACACTTCATCCTGTTCACTGTGTTTGACATTCGTTGGAAGACTAAGTGCTGAGCTTAAAAAAAAAAACAAAAAAACCCAGAACATCAACTGGTGATGTGTTTTGGATGCGAGACAAACGGCGGTCTGTTGTCTGCAGGCGTGCTTCTCCTGGGCGATGCTTACAACATGAGGCACCCTCTGACGGGAGGAGGGATGAGCGTCGCGCTCAACGACGTTCGCATCTGGAGGAGTCTGCTCAACAACATCGCGGATCTGTACGATGACGACGCCATGCTGCAGGTGAACACAGAGAATTATAAAAAATAGTCTAAAAATGAATAAAATACATTTCCCTTTCTGGAACATAAGCAACTTGCATGCTGTGTGCAAGCCAGCAGAAGCTATTTGGAGCCTCTACTGCATCACATTTGCCTGTCGTTCCCTCTGCTGTAGGTGAGGGACTGCAGACCAGTATACAATATTACACTAAGCTCTTTTTTTTCTTCCTCTCAATAGGCAAAGAAAAAATTCCACTGGGAACGCAAGTCATCACATTCTTTTGTGGTGAATGTGTTGGCCCAGGCCCTGTACGAGCTGTTTGCAGCCACCGACAGTGAGTCTCTGCCCATCACAGCCTGCATCTAATGACACATAGAAAACAATGACAGAGGATCAGAAATGCTTATTATTATTATGCACTCAATAAGCAAAACCTGAATTGATTTCATTAAAAAAAAAGGTTATTTTCTCATCATATCCATGTTTTTGTTTTGAATTGACTAGATTCTCTGCATGAGCTGAGAAAAGCCTGCTTCCAGTACTTCAAGCTTGGTGGACAGTGCATCGCTGGACCTATTGGACTCCTCTCAGTGTAAGCAATAAACAATGTGCTCCATGATTATGCAGAATGAAAGAGTCTTTTATACCTCATGATGGTGAGGTATGTGGTTGGAAAACCATCTTGAATTAAGGAAACAGTTTGACATTTTTGGGGAAGCGCAGAGTTGAATATGCATACTTCCTCAAAATTCCCGTAAAGGCTCATTTAAATACACAACACTGAAAATTTCCAACGCACTAATAACACCTTGACTTTCATCAGGTTGACACCCAAACCGATGACCCTTATCGGACACTTCTTCGCCGTGGCGGTGTACGCCATCTACTTCAACTTCAAGTCCGAGTCCTGGAGCACAAAGCCCCGAGCTATATTCAAGAGCGGAGCCATCCTGTACCGAGCCTGCACAGTCATGTTTCCCCTCATCTACTCTGAGTTCAAGTACCTGGTGTACTGAGGAGTTTCATCTGGAAATCTGTACATGCTGTATTACATCTGGACACAAATAGACCAAAACTCTATGCGAGCTGTATGGCTTAATTAGGAAAAGCAAAACAAAAGTCGGTATTTGTCAGTAGCTGTCATGTTTATCCAACCACTGAATAAGGCACTGTTGTCATCTTAAACTCAATGATTTTTTTTTACCAATGAGGATTTTCTATATTATCCCCCTGCCTTACTGACAGCTGGAGATGTTGCCATTGTCTTTATGTCCTGTTTACTGCCTTTTTCCATTTGGAAATATTTGCATCAATGCCTTGGTGTAGCTGTTTGTGCTCGCCCACAGTTTTATGCCCGAGGCTTGTAACGTTCAGTATATTCGCTCACACCCTGAATTACACTGAATATTCAGTGCTGTGGAATCATTCCTGCCTTGTATAATTGTCATGTGGAACATGGCATCCGAATTTCTTAATAACGACTTTGAGATAAAGCCACTTTCCTGCTGGTATATTTTCTTGTAGAGCTAATTTGGGTTGTATTTAATATGAGGATCCTTCTGTAAATGATGATGTATGTTAATACAAGAATAATTGTGAATCTAAAGCACTGATGATGGGATGTCACAAGACAGTGAGCTTTCTAAAAAAGTTATCTTCATGTTGTAATTTATAGAAAATGATACTTCTCTTGTATATTTTCAGCCCTATTAGTTGAGAAATGTCTGCATTGACTTTATGTGTTCACACTGTTTGCTCAGAGGATCATCTCCTGCCTTCCTGTGACTGTTGATCTTTATATATTTGCAATAAGGGACTTTTTTTTTGTAACACATTTCAGTGCCTACAGTCAGTCTGAAACATGCTGACGGTGCAGCTGACAAGACTATAATCCCAGAACCCAACAATGATCCCCGCACTATTTTAGTCCTGCTGGATGTCAGTAAAGACTTGACACAGCGAGATTCCTGGGGAGGGGGGATGTTTGGGTTTGACTGGGACCTGAGATGGAAGGAATGATGCTCAAATTGGGGCCGAGTCAACAGATGATGCTCAGGTGTTGTTTCTCATGAGCTGACACAGACTAGGAGCTCCTGAACTGTAAATCACCACAGCTGCCTGCTCTGTTGTGTTGGGCTTGATGGGCCGTTAAATAAAACATACATAACAAACCAGATATGTGTGTCAGTTTACTGGTTTTAGAGCAGGTTTCCTCTGGTGAAGTGTAATTGGATAATTTGTATAATTGCACAATTTATTTTAGTGATAGCACATCATCTAGTATTAAAGATTGATTAGACCCATGGGACAGCAAATGAGCAAACCACCAAGTAAAGTGAATTTAACACTAGTAGACCAACACTTACACATGCGACCATTAGATGGCGCTCACTCACAACTGAAGGGTTTCATCCTGTTTCAATCAAAACCCCGTTTATTATCCTGCCTCTAACAGTTCAGCTCTCAATAGACTGGATTAAGTCACTGCTGTTCTATAGCTTTGAAATTTGGGAGATTTTTTTTTTTTTTGGAGCACAATGAATAGTTGAGTTTTTAAAATGAGTTTGGCATTAATCTTTTATTGGAGGTTTTTTTTTTTTTTTTTTTTTTTACATCCAGAAGAATGCTAATACTGAAAACTTTTTAAAAATGATATTACAGCAAATGTAGCTGTTGGCCACTGATCAAAGTGTGTGTATATTCTAAGGACTTAAAAGGACTTGCTGGATAAAACAAAAATCTATAGTAGCCATATTTCCAGTGACATCAGCTGGTATCACATCATAGAACTTTATCAAATCACCTTTTGATATAAGTTTTAAACTGTAGCTATAATAAAGTATCTATCCATCTATATCAACGCTGATAATCAACAGTGGGGTTTCTATGATATGAAGTGTTTACGCTAACAGACAGACCCACAGGTGAACCTGGTTTCATCTACAAAAACTCAAGTGACTCTTTCAAGGTCACTGAAGACGCAACTTTCAAGGCTTTTCAATGACCACAGGAAGTCTGTTACAGGCAGGCAGGCTCCTGCTAAGATCTGGAACACTGTTGTCAAGAGAGACCTGACGAAACAAATCCAGGCTTTTTTGACCATTTCTCACATTTCAAATCACGTTCAGTTACTGAGTCTCCAATGTCATTGAAATGACATTCAGTTGTAGCGTGTATGGAGTCTGCCAGTAAAATAATTACTTTTAATTACATTCCATTAATAAACTGATATATTCAAGTAATTATATATCGATGAAATTAAATTGCATTTAAATGAAAGGGTATAAATATCAAAATAAACAAAACGATATGAAAATGACCATTACATTTAGGTTTTTGTCTTTAAATGATAAATTCAATTGAATACAAAATGACTCTTTAAAGACTTTAAGATGTTATTTTTTGTTACTGCATTTATACCTGTCTGATTATCATATTCCATTTGATTGCTGCTTTCACTTTTAATTTCCATTTTATGGTTGCTTTGATTTTTACAGCCCTTTCAAAGTTGTGTGAACAATGTGTTTTATAATGCATTTATTATTGTGATTTTGATTAAATCAATTTAGAATTTTTTTTTAACAACTGGTTTAATATCTATTAATTTGACACTGTGAATGTCTGTAATTATTCCCCATATAGCAGGAACTACATGGTCCAGATGTAGTAACTCTACATTTCTATTAGGCAACTGATTGTAACATGTTGTTTATCTGGTTAAATGAAAGGCTTCTATTATATATAGAAGTCACTAAGTAAAGATTGAAGCATGACAAATTCAGACGTATCCCAGGTTACAACAATTAATTCAGCTTTATTGTTATTTATACATCACTGATACATTGTATTCTGGTGAAATAATTGGAAGAATTATCCATATTATTCTTTGTGACTCTCCACAAGGACACAAATACTGGTGTGGAAGACCAGAAAGGGGGGAAGAAAGCTCCTTGGGGGAGGGTTACGCACTGTACTCTCTTCCCTTCGCCTGCCATCATCTGCCTGTCAGAAGTCAGTCCGCCTGCCTGCATACCTACCTGTCTGAGACTCACCTGACAGCCACATGAGGAGAGAAACCGAGCCCTGCTGCCGTGTTTATACAAGTTCAACCCCCCCTTCCTACCTTTAAGTAATCCTCCTTTTTAGACATACAGAGCATTAGGGCATACCCTTATTGATATTGGTAGCAGCAAGCTTTCTACTAACAGTTAACATCTTAATGATCTAAACAAAAAGGTACTGTACAGCTACTGCTAAGAGAATCTAAGAACCTGGTGTTGACGCTTTTACACCAGATTAAAGTGCTAGAAGCAACCCACCAATCCACACTTTATTATATATATGTATATTTATATAGCATTTTCATATATATATATATATGTATGTGTGTGCATATATATATATATGCAACAAATCTACTATTTTAACATTAATTTACAGGGTAATATACATTATATTGTAACAGCTGAAATATCAGCACAAATAGATCACTGTCACACTTAACAGCAAAATATATATGATTATATAAATCCATATATAATCATATATACCAATATATAATTGTCATATATGCATGTAAAACAGTTAACCACGTCTCAGGCTTTTCAAATGATACCCAGAAAAGCAATTGTGTATCAAGACGTAAAAGCTTTACAAGTTTCTCTCTTGAAAGAGCGACAGGTGGCGGCAAAAATGCCACGACCTGCGGGTATTTGAGGTCACAGGACAGTTATTTGCATATTCCACAAATCTATTGCAACACGTTACTGTCTACAAACAGTACAGCCAGCATCCTGCGAGAGGAGCTGGTGTTAGCTGGACTCACACGTACACCCACTGAACAGAACATTACGACGATGGGTGATCTGATTATAGCTATGTGCTTTCAGATGGTGTGCTATGACAGTGAACAACAGGAGGACTACAATACACAATACTCTATAGTTTAGCCTCAGAAGACAACCCAAAACTGTACTGTACTGTAAAAAGACTCACCTGTCTCCCCCACCCCGCCCCCCCCCACAGCAATTATTCTCTTCTCTGAGCTAAGTGTCATCGTATCCTGCTGCTGATGCATTTTGTAAATCTGTGTTTTTACCACAAACCGGACACTCCACCACCACCAAGTGTAATGGAATGTGTTTCAGCTTTTTTTGTTAGCTTGCCTTTCTCTTCCTCTAACCGGGTCTCTCTCCGTCAAGGCTGACAGCACAGTGAGTAACATCCTACTGTATGAACAAAAGTTCTAAGGGGGTTTGAGAGGGTGTCGGGGATTCCTTGAGGTTCTGTTAAGTTCAGATGCACAATCTGGACCAGTAGGGCAGTTCTCTCTTCTCGCAGCAGTCCCAAACCTCAGCCACCATCATCTTCACCACCTCTCAGGTGAGAGGAGCTCCGATGGTCATTTCCTCTTCAAAGGCCCGATGGTCCCGTTTACCTTTCTCTCCCTTCCCTGCTTCCCTCTCTTCATCCCTCGGATGCAACCTCATCTCTCTGTATTTTCACCGTGATTTTCACTGCTTTACACACTCCCCCCTACTCTGCAAAGAGGCTGCACAAGGCTGTAACAAGATACACACAAAGGTAATTTTTCACAAAGAAAAAAAAGCTCCGTAATAACTGCAGTAGTAATGCACAACAAGCATCCGATAGCTGGCTTCCACCCTGGGGAGCCCTGGTGATGTGCAGTTAGGTTTGGGACGTTGCCATAGTTCTAAGGAGGAGGACTCCTTGGTTTGCCCTTTTGCAGGACTTTCCCTGTGATACACTGTCTTGTTATTCAAAAGCCCAGATCTCTATGTCCTGCACATAGAAATCCTCCTTTTTTGACAGCATGGGGTTCCCAAATGTTTTACAGGAGTGACTCCTGCCGTGGTAAAGGTCTCCGTCCAGCCACAGACCAAACTCACCACTGAAAGACAAGAAAGGAAGATGAATTTAAATCAGGTGACCACAAACTTCTCTCAGGTACACATTTATTCAAACATCTTTCTTGGGAACCAAACCTACTATGAGGGCAGCTACTGCAGCATATCACACTTTTTAATAGCTTCATTTTACCTAACTTGAAAGTGTATGACTTGACAAATAATTGGATATCTTAAGATTATCATAAAAGCAGGTCCTATGGTTCCCAAACCAAACCTCATCCTTTCACTGCACAGTCAATGATCGTCTGTCAGGATACTGGATATCACACTTTCACAATGTATCAGATTCAATGACAGAGACTAATAATAACCTAATAATGTTGCTACAAAAGTTATATTTTTGTCATACTGCTTGAAGCAGCTTGAGCTCACCTGCCTCCACCAAAAGCTAAGGAGTCCATATCTCCTTTGATGAAGAACATGTTGTCACCTGTCCATTTGTACACCTGTTGTGAACACAATAAAGCATAAATTAGAAGATATTACATGACATATTCAGCACTGACATAATCTAATATTCTCTATTCAATACTCTTGCAGTCAATGGGTCTCATTCACTAGCATGTGCTAGAAATGTTCTCTGCACAATAAAACAAACGCCCAGCAAAACTACCATTGGATTCATGACACGTGCACTGTGGCCGATCTTGTTCTTACCACCACGTGCATGTTAGCGAATGAGAATCATTCTAAATGGACAGGTGTGTGCCTGCTCTCTGTAATTATCATACCACCACGCCCCCATTCCTCTATATAAGGAAAGCTCTGTTGGAGCGATGCAGCAGTGGAGAGAGATGTCACTCACTGCAAAGAGGACTATGATGGTAAAAATCTAGAAAAACTTTACTGCTGGTGAAACGCAAACAATACTTTCAGAAGTAGAAGCCGGAAAAGGCAGATTTGTCTGGTAAACATTTCATTGGCACAACTGTTTGGAGCCTGATTGTGAATCCTGTATACAGCCTGCACACCTGTTGCACCACTACAATGCAGTATGTCCGTAACAAAATAAAAAGTTGGTAAATGTGTAGATCTGTGGAATTGAGCTAAATAAATAGCTATTGCTGCACCAGGTGTACACTGTGTTTCATCTCTGTCCACAACAGGCTGTGATGTAGTGAAAGCAGAGCGTCTCCCCGTGTATTATCAGCAATTTCATGTTTTTAAATGTTACATATATAGACCCAATCACTTTTTAGATAATTGTGGTTCTAATATACTGAATAAATATTGACTATATAATTTTTTTTTTTAAATCATGGGATGTTTATGATTTGTGTGTATGCGTAGGATCAGGCTGTTCTAAATTTGTTTGCGTGGAAAGAACAAATTCAGGTGAACATGTTGATGGATCCTGGATTTGTTTTCACGGTTTAAGCACAGATTTGTGTGTACGCACTGTTTGTGAATGAGGCCCAATGTGTTTCTTTCAGCTCATTCATCTCTGTGTCCCTGGGTGGAATCCATTTAGTGTAAAGCTCAACGTTGAGGCAACGAGAGCATAATAGAGAACGCAAGTTACAAAACACTCAACACCACTGATTTGCAAAGCTTTAGAGTCATTGATAAAGAAAGAATCATCTAACTGTATCATGTCTAAGGACGTAGGTAAGGTCTGGAGAGACAGCTGTTTATCACTGCATGTATGTGGAGCAGAATGTGTCACATGCATAAAGAACAGCATGTGACTAAGAAAGCATGTTTACAGTCTATATGTTATATGGTATACTGCACGACATTCAAGTCTCATTCTTTTATTTTGCCACATTAGCCATGAATTAGTCAATTACACAGCTATTTAAAGTCTGCACTAAGTATACACACTTTGCTTCAGTCTTTTTTTCTCAAGTGTTTTCAGTTCTGCATAACGGTGTCATGTTAGAAATGTTTTAAAGCAGTATTAATTGACCTTTTGGCCACTTGGGGGTTGTGGAAAAATCTGTAAAAACAACACTGACATATTATCACCTTATAAAGTTCAGATGTCAAACGTGTAAGCAAACAATTGCTTATTTATGCATCCAGCAGACACAGAGCAGCATTAATATTCATTGGGAGTCACGTTTCTGCGCACCTGATGAATGTTAGTCCAATATTCACTCTCTCTTTACGCTGTTGTCTCCACTAGTTCCTGAGAAAAATATCCAAACGCTTCACTGTGTTCATCAGCTAGTCACTAACTTAGTTTGTTATTTGGCTTTCTCACAGTTTTCTACTGAAAGCAACTTCCTTCTGCAACTCTTTCACCTTACACAGTGATTTAACCCATTGTTTAAATTCAAATATTGATTAGTTCAACTTTAAAGCAATAACAGCCTCATATAGATCACTTTTGCTGGATGCCCTCTAAGCATAAAGTATACTATATATTAACAAAAAAACTGCTCATCTAATGTCCAAATCTAAAAGTTAATTTAAATTTCAGAAAGCGTTATTTTTCACAGAACGTCTTCCAGCAGAGGCGAGCAGCGTACCTCAAACTCTGGATTGAAGGTGAAGAGGAAGGTCTCTCCAGTGCCATAAAAGCCATCGCTGACTTTAAAAGGCTCAGATGCCAACGCACCAAACACCTGGAGAAACAAAACACAAGAGCAGGTGATTAGTGTCTACGAGGAACATCTCTAACCTCAATGGGAGAGTTAGAGAGAAACTTATGTTATAGTAAAACCTCTACAGTATGTTTCTGTTGAATTTGCAGCTTACCTGGCCGTCGCTGTCCTTAATAACCATAAGCACTGGGGTGTCCTGGCCCTGCATGGCTCTGTACAGTGTCTTAATGCTCATGCCATGCTTTGATGTGCCAAAGGCCAGCGTCCATGGGTACCCAATGGTCCGTGGTGGGAGATTCCTGGCGAGCTGTGGGGAGGGAGGGAAATAATAAAGAAAAAGGAGGGAGCAAGGTAGAAAAAAAAAGAAGAGAGAGAGAAAGGAAATGAAACACTGAAAGGCCACAGCCACCAATGCTCAATTACATCTGCAGTGACCTTTTAACACCGTCTGGCGTTTATAGAAGAGTAACAGGGCTCCAAACACCAAGAGCCGTCTCAGGAGAAAGAGAGGTCCAGCACTCCCTGAGAGAGCCTGCTGCTGCTGACAGCCTCAAGGATTAACAGCGGCTGTGGCGCATAGGGAGATAAAGCCCACAACCGTGCTGGACTAGCAGTGCAGTGTATGCTTCATTTTAATGGCCAGATAAAACAGACTTTGCCTGAAACATGGAATTAAAGTGACAACTTTTTTTTTTTTTACAGAATTCTGCTGCAACCATTTCTGCTGTGTGGAACAAAGACCTTTAAAAACGTTGTGTTCATTCTCCAATAATTCATCAGTCTGTAAACGCTTTGCTCTTTTTCTTGTCGGTTCAGCACATCCCTCCTGTGTTGGAGCTAAAAGCAGGTCGTGTAATCAGCAGGCTGGAAACGATGCCATGAGCTGATGAGCCCCGATTTGGCTCACCTCTGCACTGCTGTGAGCTGGGTCTGAGCTCCCAGCTCCGTCCTCAGGGTGATTAAAGGAAGCCGCAATTGGCAATCTATCGGTCAATATGCCAACTGGGACTCATTTGGAGAAGTGTGTGTGTACGTGTGTGAGCACAATAACCCACAATGCCTCCAAGGTATACACCACGCTTCCAACAACATAGAAACTTAGTGACAGAAATGTCTCTTTAATGTGGATATTACAGCTATATTCTCTGCCTTTGATTATTTGTGAGACTTCATGTTGATGAAATTACTTAAATTCACATCAATTTTAAATAATGCAGCATATAATAAAGTAGATGTTCTCTTCTATAATCATGAATCATATCTACAGTACTGGTTATTACCTGTTAGGGTTGGTTACTGGTTTCTGTGCCTGACGTGAGGAGTCATCAGGTCACCTACGTGCTACGACTCTGTCTATAAATACTACTCTTATAGAATATATTCCTCCACCCACCAGCAACCAACACAAAGTGGATGTGCAGTGGGCAGATAATTGTTATCACAGCCATGAATACATTTATTTCTCAAGTACAATGTCGACAAATAAGGAAGCTCCAGGAAAAGATGACTTAAGTTTGTTTTACTTGCACCAAATTTGAAAGTGAAATGACCGAGTGAGTCCTCAGATTTTGCATGTTGGCATTCAAGTCTGCCACATGACTACATCTTGGATGGAAAATGCATATATGTTACATAAGTGATATGCTTTATGTAGAGGGTTGTGTGAGTGTAGTGTTGCAGCAGAGCAGGTTTGTGCAGCGGCGTCTACCTTCTCTATCTGGTCGGCCTCCAGGAGGTCGCTGGGTTCTCTGAGGTTGGGTTTGAATGTTTCGGGCTCCAGCTCGGTCTTGATGGACGTCGTGCCATGCTTGGAGTTCACCTCTTCCTTGGTGGTGATCTAGAAGTACAAAAGGATTGTCAGAGATGCATGTAAACTGACAAGGAGTGGTTTAACTTGAGCTCCCAGAAAGCACACTGATACGTGGGAGGCTACTAAAACAACAGGTTAAACTAGTCAGGCTCTCTAGAGCAGTGTTAGCTAACAAGCTAGAACCTGTAACAGAGCTAGGCTGACATTACGTTTACACTGAGTGAGACTGGAGTAGGGTCAAATGTAGGAACTGTAGTGGTAAATAATGAATTCTAGATAAAGGATAAAGGCCGGGATGAGAGGGGTAACATGAGGAAACTAGCATTTCATCGTAGCCTAACCTGAGCAACAAAGCTCTCATTTCAACATTTGTGTGTTTTGAATCCAGCACTTTTTCTGCCAAAATAATAAACGCAGTGTTTTCTAGCAACACGCTGATAATACAACAATTTTGATGATGACAGCTGAATATCTTCCGGCCACTCTCCAACGCCAGATGACTAGGATGGGTTTGGCAGAACTGGGAGAGTGGGCAAAGACACTGTCTGGGAGAGGAGAATGCAAAGTGAATAGGAAATCTACCCAATGAATAATTTGCACTGCACTGTTTGACATTTTCTCTGACCAGCGGACTGTTTGGGTTATTTATCTTTCTCGATAACAGAGGCTGATTGTGAAGCGCTTTGCCACTGCTGGCTGGGATGCTCTCATGTTTCAGTCCTCATTCAAATAGGGCCTACCTGCATTGTCCTCAGAAAACATCATTCACCTGTCAGGGGAGTCTTACTTCCACCCTCTCACCGACACACCATCTCTTTTCTTTTTTTTCCTCCAATGCTTTGACCGTCTCTTCGTTCAGGCCTCATGCAGACCACATTCCTTACATACAGCTCATTTGAGCATCAAAGATAGTTTTCCTTTTAAGGAAAACAGGGAATTTCCTATAGAAACACACATTTCTGCATGCTCTGTGTAACCTACATACAGCACCAGTCTATAGCTGGCACAAATACCTAAGAACTACATTAAAACACTAAGAATGTCATGACAGAGGGTCTCAGAAGGAAAGCCTGACACATGGAGATAAGGCTGCTGTCACGTGAAATCCTCAACACTGTAATGAAGTGATAAAAAAAAAGAATGTTTTCAGTCTAATTCTTGGGATGATACTCCCAATTTAGCCCAACAGGTCTTAAATAGGTCTTGTGAGCCCAAAAACTCATGAAACCTACTTAACCAATAACAGTTATTTAAAGCAATGGGAGAATGTGTTTTTGAGGATAGTGTGCAACAGCAGCAGCAGCAGCAGTGTGGAGCCTAAAGGAGACCATGTTGGTGTGGACGGAGGGGGGGCAGACAGGGCTGTCAGGGCACCTGGAGTCGTTTGCAGAGTGAGCGCAGATCTTCACTGTTTAGAGCATCAATCCGACGGTGGTACTCCGTCAGAGACACTACCTGGTAGTACAAAAACAGCAAACAGGTGGAACATAAACTCCTCAAGTTCTACTGCTGGCCATGAGGAAGAAAGGATTTGATTTGGAAGGCATAATGTGCATTAAGTACCATGATTTAATAGAGGACTTGGCTTAAGGCCAATTTTAAGTTAGCTTTGGGTAAAAGTGAAGGGCACTCAGTTGTTTTGCATGTTTGTGTAATATGTTTAAATGATCACCATTAAATGCTGTTTTATTAACAAGATTCAGCAAACCTGCTGTTCTAACTTCACACTGGATTTGGATTTGAGCCTATTTAGTGAGAATCTAACTTGTAGACCAAAGGATTGAAACAACAGCAAACTAGAGGACGATTAACCTCTATTTTATCCAACCCAAATGCAAAAAAACTACAGAAAATGCAAGTATTATGAATGAGAAAGCTGCTCAGAATTTAACAACGTTTTGGTGCAGGAACGCACAAAAAAAAAAAAAAAAAAAAAAAAAAATCAACAGCAGAGGTCTGGGCGATTCAACAACACTTGCCATGCCAAGTCCATGGACAGTAAACAACTCTGTTTGGTAGCAGCAAAAATCCACAAAACTACAACCCAGACAGACCAACACAATGACCAACTAGGCATGGCTTCATTCCAACAAAGTTACACCCCACGCTGCATACTCCACTGAGAGCTACTGCTTCTGTTCTGCCACTGTACTAACGTTGGCGTATAATAGTCCACCGTGTCTCAGTAAAGAATAGATGGTTGAAGCCTTGTGCATGAGATAAACAAACTCATGAAAAACATACACACAGTTATATTAACTAAAACCATTCATTATTAGGTCTTCTGACAAAGGTCTTGTCAAACACTCTCCGACCACAGACGGGATTAACTTTTTTTCTGAGCTATGAATCTTTTACTCACCTTGTTGTTACTGGTATAAAGTAACTTTTTAAGGAACAAACTGTCTTTTTATAGCTTTCAATAATACAGCAGAGAAAGTAAAGTACAGCCCTCATAAGAAATGCGTCTGAGACTCACTTCTCCTCAAGTGAGGTACCCACGTTGGTACACTTGTCCCCTGAAAACGGCTAAGCTAACAAGACATTTCCAAATGGCTTTTATCTTTAGATATCAATGTCAAGAAGAAGGTCAGCATTTAGAGGTGACCACCAAGATAAATAAAAGCGCAAGTAGCTAATTAACCGTCGTTTAAGCAAGCTATAAACTCAATATGATACCGGGTAACTGAAAAATATCTGTTACTGTAACATAACGTTAAAGAAATTGATGCAAAGGCTGCCTGTTTCAGTGCCACCTTGCTCTGGAAACTTTCAGACAGCTTACAGAGACACAAACACCCTGGAACACCGTGCCAAGAGGACAGACAACAGAAGAGAGCTGTGTCCTGACTGTCAAATAGTGGCCAGATAGTGGCCACTTTGTTTAACCTCAGTCACCGAACTAGACCGGACTGGCTAAAGGGCTAGCAGGCTAGTTAGCTTTGCTAGCGCCACTTGCTAATAACAACAACAAAAACAAGAATTTACATCGCTGGAGACTGAAAACATTAACTAGACACAAGGAACATACACAGGTATACTTAGGGGTCAGCCGTTTCTCTTGGTCCTTCACCCTCCTAGAAAACATGTCTTGCTTTCTGGGCGAGGTTGAAGCTGGGAAGTCTCATTACAGATCCTGTAAGTTCTCCCTGTGTAGCCCCGAGACGGAGTTGGTTTGTAGCCTGGCAGGCTGCTTCACTAAAATAGAAACATTTTTTCCAGTGGGGTCTTAACGCCGTGTAATTCGTGTGACATCACTACAATCCAATAACAATGCGGGACAGGAAGGAAACCAGCTCCCTATTGGTGGAAAAAACGAAGATCCCACCCCATAACAGAAAGGATTTAAAGACACAGGAACACCACTAGGTCATGCTGTATTTTTTTTTATGGATTTTGACAGATACTTTCCCTGAGTGACAAAATGGGACGAAAAAATTAAAATAAATGAACAAATAAATAAGAAAATTTAAGGTCAATGTTTTTGTACAACACGAATATATTTGTTAGAAAAAACTTTGATCTTTGAAGCTCCATGAAAAAAAAAAAATCAGGTATGGTTAACAGCATGAAGTAAAGCTGCAAGTTTCTATTTACTTATTCAAATGTAATGGATCATGTGGCCTCCATTTGCCAGAAGTCCAGGGAACAAACAAATCAGTCCACTTTGTTTCCTACATCATTCATTTACATTAAAATTTAAATCCAGGCCTGTGTGTCTATCGTATCAATTTCTTCATAGAATGAATGTATCCTTTTCATTATCCACAAGCTTGTAAATAATATCATTTGACTGAATCCCATGTGCTCTGTGAATGGTGCACCAGCGTGCACTCACATGGCTGAATATCTAGATCGACAACCCTCATCTTTCCTAAGTCTCACTTCCACATTCTGTAATAAAGAAGGGATTCGTTTGACAAGAAAAAGAAAGAAAGAAAAATTGAACATCAGTGCCACGTGGGTTTTGGGGATTTCATAATAAACAAAAAAAAAGTTAAGTTGCTCAATGTTTATATTCCCTGCATATGTTGAGCAACTCATTATGATGTTAGCCTTTTGCCATTCAGCAAAATAGGTTGCCAAATGCTGACCAACTATAGTGACAGCCACACAACATGTGATGAATCTACAATACACTGACTGAGAAGAATAAACAATTACACAAACATGCAAAACACTTTGGTTGGAAGTTCAGAGAAGCACATTTCCAAGCAAAGCAAGTGTTCACACAACTGAAATGTGATTTAAAGTTCACAAAATCATCAAATCAAGAAATGCAGTACACAGAAGTGCAAAATACAGAAGCAGAATACAAAACTAAGGCTTGACGACTACACAGTTCTGATGGATTAAAAACCAAGATCAGCACAATACATTTACACTTAGCACTGCATAATGAAAGCAAATTAACACAATTTTTTAACATGTGATTTAACGTAACAATAAAGTTAACGATACACCACATAAGATTCTGGTTTCACAGGTTATGGATTAATCCATAGTGGAGAACTAATTCATTAATCCATGACTGTGAGGCTGGCTCGAGACAACACGACAGGTACACTGGTGGCAAGATGAGTTAACGGTTTCAGCTGAGTAGACCTTACCTCCCATTCTTTGACATTGAGGTCAGTGATAGGCTCGTCTTCAGCAGTTTCCGACACCTCGTTCTTCTTGACAACCATAAAGCCAGGCTCTTGTCCCATCCCCCTGACCCCCTCACCGTACATATCTGGACTCCACTGCATGAAAAACACATACAGGTGGTCCGACCTAGGGGAAGAGATACCGACAAAACTATGAGATTAGGTTTTCCTGATACTGTATACACTTTGTACACAAGCTATCACCTACGTTACATCGTTCGGTCTCTTTAGAATAGTAAGACTGAGGCTGAGGATTGTGAGATAAAATTTAAAGCTGAACAATGTCAACATGTTTTAGAGGAGACGCCGAGATTTCTGAGATATTTGTCGGAGTGTGAAAACATTTTGGATTTTTTATTGTTTCCCTTGCGCACCAACCAAAATGATTTGATCCATTGTTAATATGAAAATATTGAGAGCAGCTTTGTGATACATAGTGAATGGACAGTTTCTTGTGAAGTGTCGTGGTAATGATGAGAAACGTTGCCCTTTTTTGCTCCTATTCTGTGACTTTGGGTTTGCACCTCCCCCTGCCCGGCTGACCAGTCATGTAACAGAAAAAAAAAAAGCCTTTTCATGTCAGCTATGTAAACAGTTTAGGATGTGATATGATAGTATGACAAAGCTCATGAAAAAGTCACAAACAAATACAGATCACAGCTTGTGTCATGTTGCTAGGGCTGGTAGACATGAAAGAGCTGTGGCAGACGCAGTAGGTTGAGCTCTATTCAGTGTCATGGTTGTGTATGGCTCATTCAGTAGCCTCCTTTTCTTCCCACACTATTGCCAGGGCACTTAAAGACACATCATGCGGGTCGCCTCCCATCTAGGTCAAGCTACAGAGTCTAGCAACGTCTGAAGAAAAAAGGAGTATGAGCCGCTGTGTTGTCAGTTTATGATCACTCCTCCCACGCACTTTTGCGTGCTTGCAGTACCAAGAAAAACAAGTAAAAATAATGGGCCTCATTATTTTTATCCTAAAACGCTCTGACTTTTCTCTGTGAGGTTTGCTCGTACGAGTGTTTCAAGTTGGGTTCAGCAAACTCTCTCAACTGCTCTAACTTGTAAACCTTTGGTTTCAGCCTGGTGCCACCACAAGAGGAGAAGTGTCTTCCTGAGCATTCATCGTTAGCATAGTCAACACCCCTAAAATTGCTAATAAAAAGGCTCCAAGTTCTGCTCCATTTGTGGGCGAGTTTCATTCACAAAAAATGTTACCAAAGAGTAAAAAACACTGTGTAGCTTCAAGTCTTGTTTTCAGAAAACATCAGACAAACACATAACAAATTTAGGAGTGTCAGTAGCAGGAGACGCAAAACAGTTAGAAAATATGAAATGGAATTAGATGAAAAACATCCTTTTAAAGCAAAGCAGTCTGTGGTCATGTGACAGTCACAGAGATATTAGAGGAGAGAATATTATTTCTTCAGGTGATGTTATACTGTCAGCTGCAACACAACATGATACTGGACAGAGAGCTGCAGAGAGACACAGAGGCAGCTGTCAGAGTGAAATGTAGAGGTTGCTGCGCCAAATTATGGCAATAAAAATCATAAAATCTTAAAAAAAAAAAAAACCCTTTCAGTAAATTAGCAGCCATGACGATGAATATATGGTAAACATAATATAATTTTTGCAGTAAGTATCTTTTAGCACTGAGAAAAATGGTGAAAGCCACAAATGTTCTTAATCACTCATACGTGCATTTTAAGAATGAATCTGTTCGTATGAGTGCTTCCTGCGTGAGGCCCAATGAGTAGCAAACAACGTACAAGCCTCGTCTTTCAATACTAGCTTTGAATCTGACATGATGTTGCTAAGCTATTATCCCCCAAGAGCAGCCTCCATCACAGCAAACTCTGATTTCCAGGTGGGAAATGCTGTAGCTACGCAACATGTGGATGGAAAACAACAAAGCTTTATAACAGTCAAGACCGCTCTGAAGTTCACAGTGCATAATGAAGTGAAAGAAATTTCAGTGTTATTACTGTACTCATGCACTCCATAAGTCGCATAACCAAGAAGCATTTATGGTACCATGACCAACAAAAAGGACACACTGGTTAAATGTGATCAGCAGCCTGAGGGAGCACCGTATGTGTTAGTGCTGTAAAACTATAGACACGTACTGAAGACAGTGAAAGTGTTGTGCAAGGTTAAATTACTCATCAGATTCATCTCATGAAATTATTTCTATTTTTGCCTCTATGTCTCCTTGTCTCTAAAGAGATACAGTAAACAAAGTTAATGTGCTGGAGTCATAAACCAACGACTCCACTGTGACCAATCAATTCCAGACCTCGCTCAAATGATAAAGCCACATATCAAGTCAAGCTATTAGCGCAATTGAGATGAATTCTATCTATTCATAAACATATTACGCAACTCGTGTGAAAGCAAAAAAGCATTTCTTGTAGTGTGTCTCCTTCCTGTGTGAAGAGCTCTAATGTAATTACGCCTACTGCTGACTTGGCAACTGTACGTCCAAACTGAGCAATCCAACTTGGAAAAAGACAAACAGGCCAAGTCTATTTTCACTTCAGTTGATTTGAGATATTACACATGTTGGTGCAGGTCAGAAGAAGTTCATGCATGCTGAGGATAACATTTGGGAAAACCATGAGGCTTTGGAGAGACCACACAGAGATCTTGCTTTAGTAAATCCTTACTGTTGCCATGGGCTGTGATTGTGTGATTGTGTGTGTGTGTGTGTGTGCGTGCCCCAGAGCAGGAATAAAGTGTGTGTCTGTTTCCCTGCAGAGTGAATGAATAATAAATCATTTTGCTGTCTGGCAGAGGCAGCGCAGGGAGATGGGCAGAAGCCGCGTTGGGAGTCAGACCTGACAAAGAATGTATATTTGATTGGTTTCAAATATTAAAACAGCTAGAGGTGAGGTGCCTCAGTAACTCAGCTGACTATCGTGGTGTGTTAGGAATATGTAAGGATCAAGTCCCTGTAGATTTCTATGTTAAAAACAAAAACAAAACTTTGTATTTTCTCCCCTCCCATCTTAAATACTTTATGATTTCTTACTTAGGCTATCATAAAAATGGTTCGCTTGTATTCAAATGCATTCATTGCAGGTCGAGTTGGTTAGTGGAAGAGGTAGAGGAGGTACTGACCTCTCCTGCGGCACAGCAAACCAGTACTCGTGCTTCTTGCCCTGCTGAGCATACTGCTGCATGGAGGCGCTGGCGTTGGAAACAAACGTCTTCTTCATGGGCTTTCCGACCCGCAGACACAGAAACTTGTGAGAGCGGTGCTTCCGTCTCTCTCCAGACGCTGTACCTGAAAAAAAGGAAATTATCACATAGTCACAAAAGCATTAAATAAATTTAGTTCTTTATAGCTATAACATAAGCTTGAAAAGTAGTTTATCCAACACAGAAACATTAGAATTTTGTTCCGTATCAAATGTCATCTTCTACATTAACGGTACTTGTGTATTCCCTTCCTAAAATGTGTTTTATTTATGTGACCTAGTTTTGTATGTTTTATTCACTGGCTATTGCAGCATGCATAAGTCATTTTTGTGCCAGAAACACAACACACACTATTGCACACTATAATTGATAGATGCACTGAGTCTTCTGCCCACGGTACATTATCAATGGCCTATTATAAGTTCACAGCCCCAGGAAGCTGTGCCAGTGACATTGCACTGGACATGTTGTCAGCTCCTGGTTGGGCAGCACAACATAATGGCAATAATGACAGACCCAAAAAAAATTCTAATCTGCTTAGACAATGTGGCTCAGTGGGACAAATTCAATTTTCAAAGTGCATTAATTTGGCCTTAATGCAGCTTGTTTTTGAAGTTGCTGCTGTTACTTGTGTGGGCTGTGCTAATGCGCACAGAATAAAGGGCAGCCCTGCTGAGATGCCTGTGAATTAGAAATGCTTTTGCAGCCTGGCTCTCTTTTTGACAATAATTGCTGGGGAGAAAATAATAAATCTCTCTCCCACTGTTGTGGACTGTTTCTTTTTGGGGAGAGGGGAGGAGATTTGATTTGGAATCACAACTACGTGACCAGCTAGAGCGTGATACGAAGTGAGTCGGTTAGTGCGACAGAGATAAGACAAAAACTGTGCTAACCACAGACTGATTAAAGGATGCTGCCATGGTTTTTTAACTACTAATTACATATATTTTACCAGTCTTTTCCCAAAGCACACCTTGCTGTTTTCAGAGTAAACACCTAAAAACCAGGCAGTCACTGCTTTCCATTTATTCCAGTGCACTGAACATCATCTCGTTTGAGATAGGTAATCCATCACGGTGAACATTCTGCTAGCTTTATAAAGTTATGTCATCACTGTGTAGTAATATAGTTGAAAGAAGGGGGTGTTTAAAACTTCTTGCTGGTGCGTTTAAGGAGGCACTGACTTGTGATGTGTGTGTGATTTGAAAACAGTCTACTTACTAAAAGGATATTTATTGGGGATAAGCTGTGGCTTAAAAGTTAGAGATTAGAGAAGCAGCCTGACTGGAAAGTCTTCAGTTTAATGCCGAGACCTGCATGATAAATCTGGGCAATAAAGTGAAAAAGCAGCACTTGCTACTTTCTCATTATCGCCACTGATGTGCCCTTGAGCAAGGCCTTTAACCCAAACTGCTCCAGTGGAGCTAGTCAGCAGATCAGACTGTGGTTGTACTGGGTAGTGAGTGTGGTCAGAGCTTAAACTTCCCTAAATAAAGGTTAAATGAATCTTGTTCAAAAGATGTGCAAACTTTGTTTTACAAGTATAGATTTAGTATTTTCTAATGATGAAAAGGTCTACATCAGTTGATGAACTGGCCAGCTGTAGAAGGCCTGCGAGATGAGGAAAAAAGTTCAGGATTGGAGCATTTCCTTCTTCTATTTGGTGTACAATTTATGCAAAATATATGTTATTTGAAATATACAGTTGTACAATAATGTCATGTTGTCTTTCTTCTGGATGTTTGAGCTATAACGGTGTCTTAGTATGTCTGCATGGCCAGAAAGAAAAACAAAGCAACTGCAGTCTACAGGGTTGAACATCTAAATCCACTGGTATGATCCTTTAATCTTAAACATGGCAATGAACACAAAATGCATTTATTCTAGGCTTTGAGGAATTCAGCATTTGTCTGAAAAACCAGAGAAGTATGTAAAATATAAATGACACCTCTGTGAATGCCGTCTCAGAAGGTGTTTTGATGTTGGGTTTAATCGTCACTGTGTTTCCCCCCTTTGGGTGCTAGGTGTGTTTGCAGCATTGTGTTGTTTGATAGGCTTTAGCTTATCGCCCGGAGGAGTGGCCCAGACCACCAGAGCCAGGGATCAAAGAGCTGCATAAAGCCCCATAAAGCCCGGCTAGCTTCACCGAGCTGATAACAACGGAGAGGCTGCGATTTCCCTTCGTCTTTATATTCCAATTACCAGCACCAAGGCAGAGTGGAAATGGAAAGGTTATCAAGAACTAACATGAGAGAGCTGACTCTGAAGCAGCCAGGGAGGAGAAAAATTCACTTTGATACTCCTCTGAAGAATATGGATGTAGAGCTGCAGCTTAAAGACAACATTAGGCCGGATTCATCACCTTAAATATCCTACACCTGTATTTCTAAAATACATTTTCTAACTGCTACTAAAGTACGTGTTTTTACCCTGTGCAGAGTCCTGCGTGCCGTCCTTTTGCGTCTGTTCTACATTCTCCTTCTCCTCCTTCCCTTGTTGCATAGTGTCCGTTTTGGAGACCTCGGTCCCCTCCTTGGCATCCCCCTGTGGACTGGCTGAGACGGAGGGGGTGTCTGTGGCACCGGCGGTGGCTGAGCTTTGGGACCCCGGGCGAGAAGTGCTGCTGCTGGGATCCTGGGCCTGGCTAGTGGTGCTGCTGGTGGTAGTTGGTGTGCTTGGTGGCTTCTCTACACTGTGCTGCTTGGATCCCATGGTGGACTGGCTATCATTTTCTGTGGCAGTGTCTGGTGGATTGTCCTCTGCTGTGGCAGAGGCTTTCGCTGCGGCGGGTTCTTCCGGCTGGCTGGCTGAGCCGTGGGCTCCGCCTGGGGCCTGGGAGCCGGTGCCGGTGGCCTCTACCTGGGTCACGGTTTGCACGGACTCTGTGGAAGCGCCAGAGGACTTGTCCAGGCGGAGATCCTCACTAGACGCTTGCTCTTCCTCCCGGATGGGGGACAGCTCCGACTCGGTGAAGACATCTTCTGAGATGGAGCCCTCGGTGCTGCGGGGGGCTGTGCTGCCACTGTCGTTGGCCCCTGGCTCTCTTAGGCGCTGCTCTGGATCCTTCTGGGAGGGATGTCTCTCAGCCGGCAGAGGCTCCAGGTCACTGGAGTATGGAAGAGGAGAAATAAGACCCCATGCAACTTTACCAATAATAAAGGAATGTTTGTATGATCTCTGTGGATTTCATGTTGGATGATTTGACATTTCCCTATATACTCCACAAAGGTGTACTGACTCTGTATTCCATGTAGGGATGTAATTTTTAAGCACATGGCCACATTTTGATCAATAACCACGTTGAAATATATCTACTCCTTCTGTAGATGAAGAATACAGAAGCTACAAATATCTGAATATTCTTAATTTCAAAAGTTGAACTGCTGGACACAAGACGTCTACTTCACTGTAAAGTCTATTCTCACTTATGTGCACCAGAGACTTTAAGTTTTCACATCACAATTGTCTAAGTTGCATGCTTGACCACAATTGGTTTCCAAACTAGTTGTGATGTCACAAATCATCCTTGATGAAAGAGATTTGCGCACACTTAGATCTAAGCAGTATTTCACTTTTATAACGTTAATGTTGTTACTTTACTGCATAGGTCTAAGTGTGTGGAAATCTCTTTTATCAAGTTTGGACTCATTGATGCTTCCGGCACCTTACAAAGATTTCGCTGGGTGGTAATCCTGCACAAATCATGCTTCTATCGGCTTCTAACATCTCAAACTCAGATTTAAGGTGAGCACAGAGAAATGTTCCCCCTTCAGCAGATCAATGTGAAAACAGCCTTCTAGTGTCAAACTCTTCACGTACATCATTTAAACATCTACAAAGTAACAATGAGAAAAACTTTAAATGAACTAAATAAAGCTGTCACACAAGATTGCTACTCATGCTCCCATTCTGCCCGTCATTATTCAACAAACTGTTCAGCAAAATTCAAAAGATTAAACATGATGACTGCATTACCAGACAACATAGATCAAATGAAATCATACGTTCTGACTACTTAAAAATAAAATTTAGCCTATTCATGTATCAACAAAAATGGCTGTAGCCTTCAAATGCCTTTATCAATTCAAAAAACACAATAGACTGCTCTGATCTCCTGACCATTGGTGTTGATTTAGATATATGAACACGTCTAGTGACCAGGGGTGAGGCTCTCATCATAGTACGCATGGCACAATTATCCCAAGTACAGTAAAAATCAGAATAACTCCAAATTCAAACTCTAAATAACTCTAAATTCAAACAGAGAGAGTTCCAAAGTTTAGGAGCCACATCCTCAAAAGCACAGTCTCCTCTACTTTTTAAGCCTAGAGTGAGGAACTACCAGCAAACTCTGATCAAAGGACCTTAGAGACCTGCTTGGATTCTGAATGTGATGGGGAGACCATGAAGAGCAATCAGAATCTGTGTCACATGAGACCTTCTGGAGGACCTGGTCAAGAGTTTAGCAGCAGCATTTTGGACCAATTGTAAGCGATAGTCAAAGTGTGACGATATAAAAGCATGCATTAATATTTCCATGAACTTTGCAATGTTTCTCAGCTGGAAAAAACAAGAGCGAATCAGACACTAGACATGTTGGTCCAGAGCCTGGTCTATAGTGACACCTGGATTTCTTATGGAGGATTGAACCGATGAGGTTACCTTGTGGAAAACACTAGGAAGGGCAGAAAGAAGGATTTCTGTTCTGTCTGCATTCTGCTGTAAGAAATGATCTGCCATTCAGTTTTTATAGCATTTAAGCAGTTATTACAAATGACAATCTAGCTATGTTTTGAGGTTTCAATACAAGTATAATTGAATATTATCTGTGTAGCAGTCACAGGGTATATGTTGAAAGTGCTTTATTATCTGTCCAAGGGGAAGCATATACAAGGCAAACAGAACAGGACCAAGGACTGAACCCTGGAGAACACCACGGTATAGAGATTCAGATGAGGAGGTGAAGCTGCTGACGGAAACTGCAAAACTGCTATCAGAGAGGTAAGATGAGAACCAGTGAAGGGCTGAGCCAGAGATACCAAAACCACTGCCCAAATCCCTGCAACACCAACATCAAACGCTCTCCTGCTTCACCATGGATCAAGACTTCAATCGAGACTCTTCAATCGAAACTTATCAAAGATATTATGTTCATCTATTGCAGTTGTGAGCTGCCACTTTAATTATTATACAACAAATCCAAGATCTTACTGTACAAGGGATAAATCGGTGTTGCATGCAAATAAAAACTTTCTATTTCTTGTTCTTGATAAACTGACATCAAACGTAACAGTCAAAACACTGGTATATAACTAGCACACTTCAGAGAATCACATCCTGCAGGCACTTGTTGCTCAGCTGTGCCTTCAGAGAAAGAGAGAGAGGGAGGGAGGTCAAGAGAGAAGGGAAAGAGACAGCGGGAGAGAGAGAGGAGACACAGACAATGGACCACAGCTGAGAAAACAGCTGGGCCTGGCACAAAAAACAGTCACTTGCCAGCACAATAACTGCTCCATGGGCGACACTCAACCAGCTAAATACAGCCCTGCCCAGACCCTGCTGCCACAAGAAGAAACAGAGCAAAGACTCCACAGGGCTCCTAATGATACACCATATTCGTCCTTGTATAAATTTGGCTCGGACAACGACTATATAACAATCCAAGCAAAAAAAAAAAAACAACAAAAAACTACACAAATCTGTGGGAGGAGACGCAACTGAATCCTCTGAAGTGGCTGTTTCCTACTGCATAGAGAGGTGAGCAATCAGAATGTAGGAGGGTGAAGGCACACTTCATTAACCCCGGTGTAATTGCCGCTTCCTTTTTATTTCGGTACATGGGGGACAAGAATTAAACTGTTGGTTGCTTGCTGATGCAATCTGATCATGGGTGCAGCAGAGAATGACATTGATTACAGAGATGTTGCTGCATTTCTATGAGGGCGAGAAGTGTGAGAAAACACAAAGAATTAAATTGTGGAGGAAGATATAAAGTGGAACTATATGTATAAGACTGTACGTAGGAGTAAGTCAGAGTTAGGGGGCATTATTAGATACTATAGCTGCACATATTTTAAATAATTACATGTGTGGTAAGCATAGAAGTGTTGGATTCAGATTTGGTCAGTACGTCTGTGTTTTCTCTTACTCTGGCACAGCCTCTCTGATCTTGGGGTCGGTGATCTCCTTGCAGACGGCAGCAGACTGCACCTCCTCCAGAGGACACATGATGCCGTACTCCTCGCACCCATGGGCCTGGACCAGCGGGTCCATCCGGTGAGGGTCGAACATGATGTTGTTGGGCGTCACCAGCAGCACCCCGCTCACCGCGCCCTGAAAAGAGAGGGAAACGGAGAGGGACGAGGTGAGGAACAGCGAGATCCGTCAAGAACTTTCACTAAATAAAAAAGGAACAGCTTAACATGTTTTATCTACAACAAAATATAATCAAAAGTACCCCTGTCACATAAACATCTGGAGGCCAAATCCATTTGAGACCACAAATGTCCTAAATCAAGTACAAGTTATTGACTGCCAGTGCTGACCACTTCAGTGCTTTCATTTGGTCCCTCGGAGTGAATCAGCAGTGGTTCAATACCATGGATCTGTGTGTGTGTGTGTGTGTGTGTATGTGTCAGAGGGCAGTGTGTCAGATGCCTGGACACACACGTTTACAGGCAAACAGTGACGGGGTGGAGTCTGTGTGTATTTCCAGTACAGGACGTCTGGGTAGCTGGCTGCCATCCTGCCTGCTCTGAATCAAAACTGACGAACAAATACAACACACACCCAATCTGACCATTAGGTGTGTGTGTGTGTGTGCGCGTGCCGATCAGTGGTCAAGTTATGGCTGCATTATTTGTTTAGTCTACTGTATGAATTGACAGTTCAAGGAGACATATTCAAATGTTTGTTGTTTTGTCCGACAAACAGTTGAGAATCAAAAGATATTTAGTGTCATTTATGTCAAAGAAAGACAGAAAATCTTCACATTTGAGAAGCTGAAACATGAATTTTTGGACTTTTTGGTTCTAATATGACAAACAACAGTTTCTGATTAATTTTCTATCGATAAACTAATCGATTAATTGATACAGATTTAAGTTAAATGTATCAAATGTGACATTCAAGGCCACGTACTGTATGTTATCTCACTCCTGAATTTGTTTTATTCACTGTTAATTATACTCTTGTATTATGATTTACTAAAAATTTTACCTAAAGACTCAGATTTAGTGTTGGATCAGATTTTTACAAGAAAAGTGCAGAGAAATAAAGAAAACTTAAACACAACACATAATTGTGCTGATGACTTTTAAAGGTCTTGAATGAAGATAACTCAGTTCACAACAGTTTAAGGAGCGGCACACTCCCTGGTTAGAGACCATCTGAACAAAATGAACTATAATTAGTTAAATTAAACTACAGTCAGCAGGAGAGACGCTTCTCTTCATGTGCTGGTCTACAGAGTAATTCCTATCTGCCCACACACATGCCCACAGTATTTACTGGACTGATTTTATTCTCCTAGCTGCTCTCTTCAATGAACTGAGAAACATTCCAACCTAAAATATTCTTGTTTTATAAGATTTCAGTTTCCTTTCAGTCCCTTACTGACTTCACATACCACTGAAGGGCACAGAAGGAGGAAATGAAACAGCACAATAATGTCAGGTTTTTACAGTTGAGAAAAACTTGAGGTGATCCTCACAGACGTCATTGTGCTGCAAATGGATTCTGGTCAACTGAAGCTGTTAAAGTGGAGCACTTGATATTTTTTGCTCACTGTTGGTGCAAAATAGTGAATGTAGAGAGAAGCACTTGATCTTTAATCCATACAACTGATGCTTTACAGTGAATGAAAAAAAAAGAGCTTTACTGTGAAGTTTTACTTTAAGTGCATTATTATTATTTTAATTGATCTAATTATCCTACATTAACAACTTCTTTTG
Source organism: Euthynnus affinis (assembly GCA_029490765.1). Taxonomy (NCBI): domain Eukaryota; kingdom Metazoa; phylum Chordata; class Actinopteri; order Scombriformes; family Scombridae; genus Euthynnus; species Euthynnus affinis. The sequence goes on along the minus strand of CM055847.1, from coordinate 27,435,710 downwards.
AAGTATAAAGTGTGTCGAGAGCATGCTGCTGGCGGCTCTGATGTATATTTACATATTTTAGCTTGATGCTTTGATATAACTGCTTTTTCTCTCATTCCATCTGTCATGTTTAGGTGTAGCTCCAGTTTGTGCCTCTCATGTATTACCATTAAATCTGAGTCACGCAGATAAGCATCCAATTCAACAAAAAATAAACACCCAGTTATCTTTGATTCCCAGAATATTTAAAGACTCTTCTAACTGTCCTGATAAAATATTCTGTTGTTATTCAGGGCGTCAGATGCTTAGCTTTCTGACTTGGGCTGGTTTAGGGTTGGGGGGTTTTGTTTTTTTTGCTGACAGTGCTCTAAGCTTTCACCCTGTGGCACGTTTTTATCTGTCACATGACCAGAAGGGTACAGAGTAATCTTAAACATGCACATGACGTTTCTTTATACCGGATCTTACCTTTCCATCAGTGATGTACTTGCAGTTGATCTTGAGGAACTTCTCTGTGAGGGCCTCTTCCTCCTCGGAGGTGGATGACACCACTCTGGACTGACGCAGGGCGGAGAACACTGGGGGGTGAACGCCTTCTGGTCTTGGGGGGCCATCAGAGTCCTGTGACGACATTGGTGTAATCAGGGGGAAAAAAAAAAGACAACTTATGTTAGTTCACTTATATAATACTTGATTATCATCTGTTATAGACGCTGGACTAGTTTGTCACTGGGCACATTTAACAAGAAAGGCTAAATATAAACACAGGGTAAGTTCATTTTTATATTTAAGAGTTAAATGGAACTAAGATGGATCCAAAAAAAAAAAAGCAAAACTATAAAGACTGTGGACCACATTATCTACATACATGCCTACAAACAAAAAAAAACATTCAAAAATAATTCAACCAAACTGACAAAATAATAAGTGCTGTCGTACAGGCACGGTTTGGTTCACTTGGTGCCTCCTTTCATCAGACTAATGCGTTTGAGTCTCTAAATGTATTATCTATATATAAACAGATATTTTCTGCACAGCGGGACAATCAGGTTAAAAGAAACCCAATGAGGAGCCAAATGAATGCGCCTCCTGTGTGCCCGAGATTTAAAGTGGTAATTAGGTGAAAAACATTCATATGAGACTGAAGCTTTAATTATTGTGTTTTTTTTGTTTTTTTTTTTGTTCCAAGACTTGATGCCTAGTTATTCTATTAAAAGACTAACATGCCCTGAGTGACCTCATGCACGAAAAAATACTTCACTTTGTGCGTCATGTATTATCAGCAGAGGCAATTCATGCTCTAACACACATCTACAGTATGAATTTGTGTGTGTATGTGTGTATGCTTCATGCATATTGAGTATCATCCAATTGTATGTGTAGTGGAACGTAAACTGAATATAAAAACGTGCTTGCAAATGTATGTAAATCTTATTTTTTTCTAGTTTATATTGTGCACTGAGGGCTGCGAACATATGTCATCTCTAATAAAAATGTATCTATGACTGTAATGATAACTGACAAAACTGTTAAACAATGTTATTAAGAATCATTTACAGATATGCTGATATTATTTTTTTCCCCCTCATAATCCACCAGATGCTGCACAATCAAGACGGAATTTTTTAATTATCCCTCAACTATGTTGTTCTATTATATGTTGACACATCCGCTATAAAGCTATTTTGTTACTGTTTCTTTATCTGCGCTGTGGTAACTCTGCAATCTGGCACAGATGGCGTGTCTGCTGGGCTGGAAACACGAGGTGTGGTGGGCTTGGTGTTTCTACCAGTGGCCAGTTGCCATGCAATGTCTGAGCCACGGGGAGAGTCTGACTGGAGTCTGTCTGAATAACTGTCCACAGGGAGATATTTTGTAGGACGGAGCCAACTGTTGGTCTGACTGACTAAACAACGCTCTGCAGGACGGACTGTCTGAACCGATGAATGACTGCTGGAGGAGACGGATCGGATAGAAGAGGAGAGGATCCGAGGAAGAAGTGCGAGATAGGAGAAACGGGGACACGAAAGACAAAGAGAATGTACAAAACTGCAGTAGAAGCAAATAAAGTAAAAAAAAAAAGAAAAAAGAAAAAAAGCAGTGGTTAGCTGCTGTAGAGAAATAAAAAAGACAAGGAGATAAAGAGAGCTAAAGGCAATGAAAGAGAGAGATTGGAGTGAGGACAAAGAACAAAAGGGAAAAAAAGGAGGACAGAGAGGAGTGTGTGGGAGTTATCGTCGAGGGGGATTTCGACCGGGGAGGGGAGAGCGTCAAGAGCCGGTGGAGAAGTGAAGAGCTACAGTAACAGTGAAGAGCTGGAGAGCCAGGGCCCATAACAACTGTCTGCTGCCCTCCTGACACCCACCCCCACACCTCCCCCTCGCCGTCGACAAACAGCCTGCAGTTACTGACCCACACCGACACGAGCAGCCCAGACACTGGCAGTCAGGGAAGACTGAGGGGGCCGGCCAATCTGTTACAGCCAAAACAAGCCTCTCTGACCAGGAGAGGAGGAGAGAGGGACCTAAAAATGTAAAATGGCGATAAGGAGGAGAGGGATCAGAGCAGAAAATAAAGTTTCAAGAGCATCCTTAACCTCTTAAACTCCACAAGGATGCCGATATCCTTTGCCGACATGACTGTCTTTCAGAGGCTGTGACGGGTTTAGGTGTTAAAGCTGGCCTTCCTCACTCCAAGGTTAAATATGAAAAGAAGAGCAGCCTTTTCCTCCCCACAAAGAAGAAGAAGAAAAGATAACACCGACTGGAACACACAGGGGAAGAGAAATAACACACGCTGCTCAAATGTGCAGCACACACCTGGCAGCTGCAGATGTCAAAACATGTCCTCCCTCATAGAAATGCATAACAAACACAATCTTATATTCACTGTCATTAAATCTGACGCATGTGAGAAAGGGGTGTTTTATGTGTTTGGTAACAGAATAACACCCATCACATTTCTCACACAGGCTACGTGAGAGAGGACTGTGGAAACACTGCGGTCCGTCAGCTAAGTGCTGCTGCCCATAAGGCAACACAGAGTGATGGGTAATGATTTTCTTTTTTGTCTTTTTGCCAAATGTTGACTTGTACAAAGCAAAAAAGAAAAAAAAAAAAAAAAGAGGGTAGAATTTGTGCATGATGTTGCTGTGTGGGATGATGACTGGCAAAAATCAAGAGTAAATAGCAAAAGCAAAAGCATTAACGACAGTGAGATAACTTTGGTTTGTTTTACTGACTGCCAACAGTGGCATATTGTGGAAAGCTGACAATCTGTCTTTTTTTTTATTAATAATCTCAGTGTGGCATTCTTATTAATGCTGTAAGAACAAAGAAAACAAATCTGAGCAAACTGTCTCAATGTTTTGATTTCACCAGGTCTCAGCCCATTTATGAGGCCTGACGGAAATGTTATGATGATCACTGCTGTTATCATTTCCATCCTAGGTATGATTTATTCTCTTTTGACAGAAGTGCATAGTCATGCTACATCAGCAAATCATCACCTGATCCAAGCATCCAATCATGTCTCACACATCAGATCGAGCTGCAGCTTTCTTCCCTGCCGTTCGTACCTGGCTGCTCCTTCCTGCTACACACTGCTGCTGGCTGCTTGTGTTGATTTCTTGCTCTCCACTGCCGAGCATCCACCTGTCTACTTTCTCATAAACCATATTTGCCACTCTTGCTCTAAATGGCATTTCAAAATGATACACTGCATATTGCGGTCCTTGTTAAGTTTCTAGCATACAGCCTGTACTGTGAAATACAATTCTTTAACTGTTTATACAATAATACCTTCATGACTCAAGTGTTCCTAAATGAATTTCATTTACCTTTGAGAGTTAAAAAAAGAGAGAAAATCAGTGCAGGGCAGGACAACCTCTTACTCAACACAAAGGAAAACAAACACTTGTGAGGCCATTTGTTTGAAACTGTATGTACACTGACTGACTTCAAATAACTTCACCCGAGATAGTCCTTTGTCTTGATTAATGCTGCGGCACTTTTTATTACACTCTGAATTATCTGGCCATTTACCCTGCTAATGCCTGAGGAATTTTCACTTGGTCTATTTTACAGCTACACTTATCGTAAGTCACTGTGAATATCCGCTAAACTGTAAATTGTAATCTCTTGTTCCTCATTTTTATCACTTGTTAACTGGCTTTCTGACAACAATTCAAAACACTGACTGCAACAAACTTTAGGATCATGCTGGTATTTATGAAATGTTTCTACAGTTAAAAATGACTAGAAGTCTTTTTCCAAAGCTTCAAAGAGACAGCAGGAAAGTGTTCAGACAGTTTCACTTTGGTACAGTTGTATATATGCAGTTGAAAGATCAATAGAGTTTTAGGCTATGGAAGTTAAGACGGCATCTTTCTGGCACAGACACTTCACGTATTTCAAGTGAATATTGCTTTTCTTGGCTGCTGCTTTCTTTGCGGCGCTAAAGTCCTCTAATATATGACCAATGTTTGTCCTGCAGTGGCCTCCGAGGAATCCAATATTTTCTCAGGTGGAGTGTGGTGCTGTGAGATATGATACTAAACTCGCCTGTCTCATTCTTGCACCTCATTAACCTTCAACTTCATCCAAGTTTTTATTTACACTTGTAAACCGCACAGGTAAGCCGAGGTAAAAAATACGTCATTGGAGTTCAGCCACTACTTCAGATTCCGGTCATCTTGGAAACATTTTTTTTTTTTTTTTTAGTGTGTGAGATCAAAGGGAGAGAAAGAGCATAGTGCAGAATAGTAGTGATGCACTGAAATCCAAAGATGAAAGAGGCGGCTGTACTGGCCTCAGACTGTGAGTAACCACCGCAGGGTGGGAGGGGGAGAGGGAAGGTAGGATGGATGGATGGATGGATAGATGAGTATTGAAATGAACATACAGGAAGAGCTGATGTGAGAAAGACGAGGAAAAGGGAGAGGACGGGCGCCTGACGTGGCCACAGGGAGGTTTTGGGCGTGTGAAGGGAAGACTGAGGAAGCAGTGAGGGAGAAGACGCTTTCATACTGGGGACAGAGAGATGACTGGAACAGTGTTAGATGACCGCTGTGGTGGGGCTACAGAAATCAATATCCTTTTAGTATCCAACCAATATTTCTCTCCTCACCCACGGTTAAAAGCAGAAGAGAAAAAAAAAAGATGTAGAAAGCAGCTGCTGTGAGATATGGCTTGTGTCCAGGTTGTGAAGGGCAGAGGGATACAGTAAATATGGGAGGTAACATCAATTTGAGCCCCACAACACATTTCTTTTTTTTTTTTTTTTTTTAACAAATCAGGTTACTTTTCTTTCAAATGTGATGTGTGCTTGTTGCATTTCCCTCCCTGCAATGATAAAGTATTCAGGGAGGAAGTGTGCAGGTGCCACCCGGCTTTGACCTTGACAGTGAAACATTGCACAATCAGAGAAAAAAAAATAAAAAAATAAAAAATCAATCTACAGCTCCACCTTGTGGGCATGGTCGCATTCTGCAAGAAGGAGCACACAATGGCTGAGATTCATCAAACGTCTGTAGCCAGAAGTCCTCAAGTACAATCTGTACTGTTGCTCATATCACACAATATTATAAAACCTAAGACCACAGCAACGCCTCACTGAGCCCATATACTGAATCTGTCATGCTCCAAAACAAGACGAGCCATTTAAAAAAAGACAAGATAACCAGAACATTCTCAATGAAACTCTGGGCAGTGAAATGCGAAGGCATAGCAGGTGTTCAATTGGAGGAAATGAGACCTGCTTGCCAGAGTGAGATCATCACAGACGTACCTAAGTGGCACCAAATAAATAGGTAATCTAAACCGGTTCTACTTCCTCCAAGACTAATTTTAGATTCCATCCCAGCGGAAGAGAGGAAGGAACCAAGGAAGGATGGCGGGGAGGCAAAAGAGGTGCCAAAAGAGGAAGAGACGGAGAAGGTCACAGTAGTAGCTGCGCCACCATGGTGAGTAAGCTTGTGTTTGTGTGTATGAATGTGTGTATGAATGTGTGTATCAGTATGAGCACTGGGAGGGTCTGGATAGGACAATGAGGACGAGCCTGCCCACACAGATGACCAGAGAGCGAGCACGCCAGCGAGCTGGTGGCTGCCAAATAATCCAACGACAGCAAGACCGCCAGCCAGAAAGTCAGCCAGCTACCCATTCACGCTCACACACACACACACACACGCACACACACACATAGAGCCAGCCAATGATCCATGCCTGCAAGATGTGTTACTTTTTGCTGCCAAAACCAACAGGCTAGAGGGCAGAGCGAGATCATGAAGACGCTTCAGAGTTGCATTAATTGGCCTTTAGTTCTATCCGAGAAACACAGAAACATGGAAGAAAACTTTTACATTGCTTACTGAAGACAGTGGACAGTGTTATATAAGAGAAGTGCATCAAGGCAAATGATGGATTCAGATTTGAAAATATTCTATAGACTTCTTTTCCTGTCTGTAATTTACATTTTTACAATGGAAGCGACGGGTATTCATTCAGTCATATATGACTTATGTGTTAAATATTTTCTATAGTTTCCAGCAATTAAAGGAAACATACAATTGACTTAACACTGTTTTTTCTGATATCCTACCAATAAACTACAAAGTTCAAACTCATCCTCCATGGAGGAATTTAAACAAACATGGGAAAAAGACCTGTGATAAATGTACTTCTCCTGAAGGCACTTCAGTACTCAGCTGTTATAAACTGGTTAACTACCAGGAGGAAAGTGTCGGTGTTTTATAAAAGGTGGTTGGCAGTGCAAATAAAACCAAAAAATGATCATTTTTGGCACGTCAGAGACAGTTGACCACTTTATGGGAAACAGCAAATAGACTTTTAACAGCAAAGAAAGCTCTAATTCATCACTGGAGAACACCTGAACCACTTCCAGTCAAGCATTGCTGAGATGCAGGATTTGTTGAAAAAGAGTTTCTTGAATTGTACTTGAAATGTACTTTTCTTATTATGCTTATTATGTTTCCCACTTCTTCACTATGTCAGTACTGTTTTTGTGGGTTCATCGTCATGTTCTGTTTTCTCTTGTATTGGCTTTATTTGATCAAAGACTGAAACATATAACTGTAACAACAACAGAACTCATAAGAAAATATAAATGATGTAAATGAACAGCCACACAAAATATATGGAGTTAATATTCTGCAGTGAAAAACTTCAGTTTTGTTTCATGGCTTTGATTATTTATCAGGCCGTTTGAACATGTAATAGGCTTTTGAAACATCTGGTGCCAGATCTGAGTCTTTTTATATCCAAAACTAAAAGAGACGCATCTGAAAAGTAGTTTCTCCTCAGAGCACTCGTCTTCATCAGCACTCTACTCGCTATTTGCTGCTTGCATTGCTATTACTATACACCTCCCAGAACCATTCATTTCCATGATGTCCTCATTGAGATATGTGAACCGAGCACTGAAATAGGCTTGTAATTAAAAGATGCCGGGGATTCTAGAGGAAAAAATAAAGAAGCCGGGTGAGTTATTAAGGTCCTTCCTGTGGTTTAAAAACCAAACGGCACCTGGATGCTGCTCGCTTCTGTAAGACTACCAAAGTCACAAACACATGCTCACGCACACACACACACACACACACACACACACACACACACAGAGGAAGAGAGAGATTGGCCTGTGCAAGCAAGCAGGCAAGCACACACAAACATACAGAGTTGACACAACGGGTGGGGTAATGTCCCCCCCCCCCCCCCCCCCTTCTGCCTTCCAAGCACACTTCCTCTGCCTGGAATAATTGCTGCCTAGCTGCTTGTCTGGGGGAGCAAGCTCCTCCGTTCATTAGTTGCTCTAAATATCAGACACGGCATCACTTTTAAAGGCTTAATTTCTCTGCAGTCACAGCCCCTCTCTCTGATCCTCCCCCGTTGAGAGCTGCAGAATATGCTCCTGTTCTCGCAGGCATGACCTAAATAGATAAGTAGTAAATGAACGGGGGCCTTTCTTTTGGCAACCATGGAGAAATTAACGGACAGAGATGAGAGCAGACGAGTGGGAACGCTTGTGGTGGGAGGGTGTCGAAGCTCAAGTAGAGCAGCGGTGACAGTGACGGTGATGGAGACGGCAGTATCCATTTTCCTTACAAAGCAGCAAAACAAGACGTCCGTTTCTATGGAGACCAGCAAACAGTCATATTTCTTCAGGGACCACTGGGCTTCCTGCGGTGCCTAATGATTGGCTCATTCAAATGCTGCAGACACAGGACCAGAGGGAGATGGTTCCTGCTGCTGGTCTTATGAGCACTGAGGACAGGATGTGTACCAGACCTGAAGTCACTCTACAGACCAACAACGTGCCTCCAGCCTCCAGCTCTTCTACATTGCTGATATTACACTAATGAAGCTGTGAGGGATGATGGGATATAGTGTTCAGAAAAAAACTGTCCTGTCATGTTAATTTGGCTTTTCTATCAGCACAGTTAAATAATTAAAAAAACAATAGGAAAAAACAAGAAAGCGATACTAAAAAGGGACATTGCACAGATTTATGCTTTAGTATATAGCGCAGAACTGTACAGAGTGTTATACTTGTGTTACTGTGAACCAAAACACTAAATATGTGATCACTACACTAACCATTGGGAATGGTCAGATATTCATTTGGCCATATTAGCAAACAAGTGTAAATGCCATGTATCTCCATTAATAATAAATCAAACCCAAAGTGCTGTCAGCGGCTTGAATACTAATTAAGAGTCCGGAATTTGCAGACCGCTCTTCTAATAGTCCTTTTCACGCATGCACTAAATGCTTCATGCTTGAAATGCCCTGTTATACATTTCTGTTTTTCACTTCTGTGAAACAGGACATGAAGAGGAAGTAAGTACAGGCTATATGGCCAGAATTCTTCTGCTTAACCCTCTGTTAGTTTGGTTCTTTCTAAGATGTTTGTTAGATAGTGATCTGGGTAGAGTGATTATGGTATTAAAGACCTAATTGTGTAAAGTGTACAGGACTAGGTTTTTTTTTTGGGTTATATAAGCTGATTCATTTGCTAAGTGAAGTCTAAACCTGTTGGCTGATTCTCTTTTTTTTGATTTGCTTTCTCTACTTAATCTATAGAGAGGCTTCAGATCTCTCAGTCAGTCTAGTCAGGGTTGTGTGTGTTTGTTAAAATAATAACTTCCATGTTTTAAAAAAAAACAACTCAAATTTATGGCTCATGGGATACCTGGAGGTCTAATCTTATTATCCTCTTTCAATGTGTAATTTATCATTTTTATAGTTTTTTTTTTTTTTTTGACTCGGTGCAATTTTATTGATGAAAATGTCGATCTTTATTGTGTTGGTTTGTTGGTAGTATTATGTCATCTAGTCACCTGGACACCACAATAGACATACGTCTTGGACTTTATTATATCATCCTTGACATTTTTGTGTTTGTATATGATTTAATGTCATTCTGAAAATGTCAACGAAACTAAACTAAATCTCTACTGACTGCAGACGTACATTCTGTTTTTACAGCTTTATAAACACAGTAGATGTTCTCCAGGTTAATGCACTCGGAGAAATAATTTCAGTCTTGTAAGGAGTGCCTCCAACACACCAGCCAACAAAAGAAAAGACAACCATTATCTAGATACGACACGTATGTCCTTGTTCTCGACACAGCACAACAACAACACAGTTACACACAGACATACACATCATTTCCTGTCCTGTCCTTGAAAAAATAAAAGGCACTTTTTATTGTTTGACCCATCCTTGAAAATTATTGGCACCTCTGGTTGTTTTTTTCTGTCCTTGACAGCATGGCATTACTGTGAAGGTTCACCTTTGGGCTGACAATGAACAAAGATTTAAAATGTGACAGCAGTTGTTGAAGGATAAGTCAGTTTGATGTGTATAGTGAGTGTGTGAATGGTGGTGAAGAGAGGACTATATATTCCTTTGTTAGTTTGGTTGGGTATGTGTTTGTGCAAGCGTTGTATATGAGCTCCTATGAATGGTAATCAGGTGCCTGTGCCTCCAAAGGTTTCTGTTGCATATTTGTATGTCTAAAATTAATGACCAGGATGTGGCAGACACAGTGTTTGGTCTTTGGGGGATAAATCAATATCATACACCTGCTTACCTGACCAGTAACCTCCTGAAATAATAATATATGAATGCATTAGTCCTATAAAACCTTTTCTTTCCTTTTCCTTCTTGATGATTAACTTGCTTGACATAAGTTGAATTGTAAAATACCATAGCAGATATGAGGCTTCTACAAAAAAACAACAAAGATCCTGAAGACAACATCGATTGTATGTATGATCGATAGGGTTTATGTCAGAATTCTAAAATCTGTGCTTCATTTGTTGAGTGTATGGGGTTGTGCATCGGAGATGTGGTCAACATACCGTCACCTTCTCTAAATCAGCTTCTGAGGAGGTGGGAGACAGGGGGCTGATGGGACTGAGGGAAGGGGAGCTTCCAACACTGGAGACGTACTCGGGGTCAGGAACGTATAAAACCTGCAAACACAATCCATGTCTGTATTTACACAGGTGCTACCTGGTGCCCAAACACATCACACATGTACGCACAGGGAGAGATAAGAGAGAATCTCTCCCCCTCTCTTTCACACACACACACACACACACACACACACACACACATATGCATACACACGCAGCCCAACTACATGTTTGACAAGACAAATAATATAAAATCATGTCAGTAGCCTCATGCTATTGACAAGAAGAATCATGAAAGGAGAAGTGATAGTAAGTCAACATGTCAGTACAAACAGTGATGAGAACGTGATGTCTGATGTCTTTCATGTGGTTACAACACATACAGTGAATGTAGAAAACGCAACATCAACTGTCCATGTTTACATTGATTTCTATATAGAACTGCAACTGAAAATTATTTTTTTATTATTGATTAATCTGTTGATTGATTTCTCAATTAATTGTTTGGTGCATGACATGTCAGAAAATACTGAAAGAAGGAGACAGTTAGCTTAGCATAAATAACAGAAACAAACAGGGGGAAACAGTTAGCTTGGCTGTGTCTAAAAGTAAAACAGAGTTCCTAAAGTTCACTGATTAACATCTTATGTTTGTTTGATGAGTAGTTTTATGGGCCGTATTCATATGAAATCAATTTTGTCATCTTACTCTTGGCAAGAAACAAATGATTGGCTTTTCAAACTCAGCCCAGTAATTATGAAATATAAAATATGGGGATGGCAAAAGTACTCCAGTACCTCCACTGATATAAAAAGTGGGACCTCTCCAATGACTATATCTGCAGGGCCAATTGCCTCATTTAGGCCTGTATAATATCTATATTTGTAAAAAGTTAGAGGAATTTAAGGTCTTTTTAAATTGGGTACTGAATTTTTCAGATTTTACATTTTTGGCTTGTATGAAGAAATCTAGGTGATAAAATATAAATCTAGCTATAGCTGTAGGGTTAGAAAAAAGAAGCTGTTTTGGTTATGGTGTAACTTCTTCAACAGCTGTGGATGGAGTGGAGCGATGATCTGGCAGTAAGTGGTCTTCGCACCCCGCTGTTTGAACACAGCTCAACTCAGCACTGTTTGCCAGGAGCTGAGATTAGGGAATGCCAACAGGATTGGCACATGTACCTCCTCATTCTTATTGAGATGACAGGAACACAGAGACAAAAGTTTGTACATTTGTCACTTTCCCCATTAAAAAAAACAAATTTAGAGTTTGGGTCTAATGCTGAAAAGAGGAAATATCAAAGCCAGAGAAGCATGGCAGCAGGCTAAAGATGGGCAGCTTGTTTAAGTGTATTTGGGGAAATTTAATTTGAATTAATTATTCCACATATTATTATATCTTATTAGAATCAAAATAGGTCTTTTGCAAAAATTGAATCCTAATGGCACAAGCGACGGTGCAATTAGCAGGCAATTAAGTGGGAATACAGATAGTGAGGATGTGAATGGTGAGTCAGCAAGTTGCTCTAAGAACTAAATAAGTGGATGAACAGATGCAGCATATAATGTGCCCCACCCCCCACATGTAGAAAATGTCATTAGTGATGATGAGGAAAAAGGCAAACCATTGAAAAGGCATCATGAGAGCTATTACGAGATCGAGCAGTGAGTGAGTGGCTGTAGTTATGAGGTTGTTGCAGGACAGTGATGAAGTGATGCAGCTCTATATAAAACGGTGAAGGCGTGCACGGCGGGTTCACACCTGGCCAGGCACCACTGCTCTGGAGAACAGCTTGTTCAGCTGAACCAGCTCGTTGGGTGTGGTGTCAAACTTGAGCGCAATGCTGTTCAACGTGTCCCGCGATTCCACCTGGACCACAAGACAAGAGAGAGGACAGAGAAATCACACTCCTGCTTCTGTTCAGGACATTTCCTTAAAAAGCTGTAGAGAGAAGACTTGAAGACGTGACACAGATGTGAACGTGACGGAGAGAGAAAAAAACAAAAGCTGAGCAGATATTACTTTAAAAGCTGTTAATGTGGCTTGTTTTTTCTTTCTTTCTTTTTTTTGGGGGGATTTTAGGTTTTGGAATGTCATGCTAATTAAAGCTGTCAGCTGTTGACCAGGAAGAGATGCACATGAGAAAGTGAGTTGCTGGCAGAAATATGAACGGACATGCTGTCTTGTTAATCATAGCTACCTTTTCATTTTATCCAAAATGACACACACATGAGAGTTAATGCAACACTAGCAAAGGATCTAGTGAGGACACTCCAGCAAATCCTCCTAAACTCTCTACCGGTCACAGCGTTACATTTACCAAAACACAGAGGACAGTACTCCTCCTAAAAAGGCTCTGCTCTTGTTAGAAAGTAAAGCTTGACTGCTTGAAAATACAAATAATTATCAATGCATATAGCCAACAAGTGCATATTTAAGACCCTTTTACAGGATTCTTGTTTTAAAATGAGGAAGCTGGAAACATTAAAAAAAAAAAATGCTGGAGGCGGCATTTTCAACCAGTTTATGGAGGACCCAAAAATCAATGACTCATTGTGTAAAAAAAAAACAAAAAAACAAAAAACAAAACAAGAATTGAGTGTAAAGAGTGCTAAATCTATCTCTGTTTATCAGTGTGATCTGCATATGTGCTGTGCAGGAATGGAAAGCTTGAACAAACTGCCCTAAATCCAAAGATCCCCAAATTATAATACTGATGAAACAGAGAAAATCAGTAAATCCTCACATGAGAAACTGGACCTCAATGATTTCTGCTTAATTGATTATTTTAAAAAAACTGATCAGCGCTGAAATTTTTTTTTTAATTGACAAATGGACCTATTCATCACTAGGTTGTTGCATTTACTTTGATAATCATCTTGAATCATATGAACTGTACAAATAAGCAGAAGAAGCTCGGTGCACTTGGTGTTGGTTGAGCTTTATGGGATCATGCAGACTGATGTTGTGGCTACACCCTGTGCTCAGCTGCTGCACCCTGCAGTGTGACACAGGTGCATTTCCTTGTCTCCACCGGTTAAGATCCATACAACAGAGATGTGCTCCACGTGTCTGAACTAGTTAAGCATCTAACATGCCCAGTGGGAGTTTCTACCTTCCAAATAAGGATGACAACCATGTCAGAAAGCACTTGAGTGTGTGTGTGTGTGTGTGTGTGAGTGTGTGTGAGTGTGAGAGAGAGAGAAACGTGGTTTAAGTGAAAAAAGTGAGCTCAGGGGAAAGAACCCCTGAGAACCAGACAGACAGGGCTGACTCTGAGCTGTGTATAATTAGGACAGGATAATGGCACTGTGTGTTTTAGTGCAGCAGTCATGGGACTACCTTCCCTTCTCAGCATATGTGTGTGTGTGTGTGTGTGTGTGTGTGTGTGTGTGTGTGTGTGCAAAACAGCCCTACAAATACACTAAGGAATGACAGCTTCTCCAAATTCTTGACATGTCAGATTGTTTCCAGGAGATATTTCTTGCACGAACAGCCCAGACAGACAGACAAACAGACGGAGACGCACAGTCACAGGCAGGTAGTTGAGTAAGAGGAACCAAGGCAGACAAGCTGGAACATTAGTAACACAGAATCATTGTGTGAGAAGCCGTCACACACATGACATGGTCAGCATCACGTCTGAGGCTGCCCAGAAGGAAACATACCACACATTAACACTGAGGGGAAGAAGCAGAAAATAGAGAAACTCAGAGGCTGTTAGCAACCACAGTAAGCTTGTTCTTTCAGTAACAGTAATGACTGTTTTGTCTCCGAGTAGCAACTAAAAGCCAATGTGAAATAAAAAGTTAGAGGCTAAAGCATCGTCCACTGTATTGCAGGGGAGTGCAGCAGCAGAAACAGAGAGATGAAATGTGCATAATATTGGTTATAAAACTAAAATAGATGAAATATACAAAGTGTACTTGATTTAGCAAGAACAACTGAGCCATATAGGATCGTTCCCAGAAGCCCCGGCACATCAAACACTCATCACTTAGCGTGTAAATATTCAAAGTTTAGCCAGTTAACTTCATCATGTTCTGGGACAGCAGGGTTTGGGCTGTGGAGGGGAGAATGTAGCTGTGGAGGGGTTTTGTGGGGAAATAATGCCAAGTTAAGAATGATTCAGGAGCAGAGGTGGTGTGTGATACCTTCCTTTACAGTTCCTGAGCATCACAGATACTAAATTGTGGTGTTTTAAATTTAAAAGAGATATATAGTATATGTCCTCTCAGAAAAAACATGTAAGATATGAGACTGTGGTGCTCTCCCAGTAAGAAGCGGGAACACCAGACATACAAACCTGTGACAACCCTGCAGAAAGCTACCTTCTGTTCTAGACCAAAATACATTTTGGTCAAAATGAATGGATTCAGGGAAACATCAATCCCCACTGTATTCTTCCAAATACCCATCCATCATGAGAATACTACCACAGAAACCTAATACTGATATTTATTTTCCAATGAGCTTTACTGACCACTACAGGCAAGCAGAGGAACAACAACAACATTGATAGAACCTCTGTGGGGAAAACCCTCTCATTGTAACTGACAAAGTATTATGTGAAAGCTCGCTAATGATGGCAGAAATCCAGCACAAACAAATAGGAAGAGACTAATCACCATGAAAGTACCGTGCTGTGTCACTTGTTTTGGCTGGAGAGCTCAGTTAATTAGCTTTTGTGGCTGAAATGTTTTGTGAGGCGGGTCACTTTGCTTGTAGCAACGTTCTCCACTCTTGAGCAATTAAACAAGTGGGAGAAGGAGTGTCTTGAAATTACAGTAGGAAAGTAGTTTGGGGTTTGCTGAGTCAGTTTGGAAAATCCAGACATCTCAGCAGCTGTCAAAAATGGGCACAGAGTTTGTGTAATGTGTGTTATTTCTTACTTAATTCTTACTGTCTACTGTCATGATGTGGGCTTGGCTCTGGATACTTGAATACCTAGGATGAGGGCTCAGATTAGGGCTGGGTTTAGATGCCCTACCCTCTAAAAAGGAAAAAAAAAAAAAAAAAGCAAATCGGATCTGAGGTCAGTCACGCTGCTGGGACACAGTCTCCCTGACTCAGCAATGTGTGCAACCTTGTTTGGACACCGATGAACAAGGCAGAGCAGGGATGCATTGTGCAGTATGGATTGGGCGGGTAAGGCTAAATGAGGCTGGACTGTTAACAATCTGTAAATCCAGATGTCTGTTTTTTTTTTCTTTTTAACCTGAAACACAGACAGATCTCCTCGGAGGGTCAAAGTTGAGATGCACAATAACAGCAGCTTGTTGAGCTGATTAAATTGTCCAGCTTGATTAAATGTTAATTTGATCATTTCCTACAAGCAAATCAAATCACAGAGCTTCTTTCATATTTCAAAATGCTATTTGATACTTTGTTCGCTGCTCGTTCAGATTTAATTCAATGATTTCATCAAAGTTGAGATTATGTTAAATAGAGGTTGCACACAAACTCGGAGCAGTAAATACATGAACATCAGGGGTTCATGGACCTAATGGATTCACGGTGATCAGGTTAGGAATATGAAGTCATTCCTCAGAAGTGATAGAAATCATTCTAGTGTGTGATTTAACACTAGACAGCAAAATGTCTCAGTCTCTTTCCATTGACTGTCATGACTCCAGATGGCTCTCCTTGACTCTCCTGACTCTCCTCTAGTGAATTTAACGGTTGCATCTACAAGAGGGGTTGCTAATGCTAACTAGCAGCAGTCTGCAGATAACAGGCTGATGTTTTTGTCTAGAGACACAAACAGCAGCAGATCAATTAGTGAGTGGACTTTTCTGCTCCGTCTGTGCTGAAACTGATTATTAAAGTTGATATTCCCTGTCCTACTTAGTTGAAGTAGTCAATAGCTGTGCGGGACAGCAATATGATGTATCTGAATTTTGTACGCAAAAAGAAAAATCTATTAATATCGTGAATCGACCCCTAAAAAACCCCTTTAAAAAATAAATAAATAAAGTCGAGATTTAATTTTTCAGCCACTTTGCCTCAATGCACTGGCCGCTACTACAAAGTCTGACATTGATAACGTGACCGTAATGCAACTGATTTCATCCTCAGCTGCTGAGGAAACCCAAGTTGAGATAGAAATGACACTGACAACATAGATAAAGAACCAGATGTTGTCAAGTGTCATGATGTTTGCAGATGAACAGAAACTTGAAAACTACCAGTTTCAACTTATCAGTTTCAACACACTATCATGCAAACAACGACCTGATTAACCAGACTGCTGTGTGTGGCATGTAAACACACAAGATCAAAATCAGCGTGAGACTCTGATACATGTGTTCAGGTTAACATGTTTGGTGAATGCAGTTGGAACTCAAGGCAGTGTGGTGGAAAAAGAAACATAAAAACATGTTGGTTCTTTTATTCAGTGAATACAAGAAGGATAAAGACATGAGCTACATGAAGTAATAGGTATGTCTCCTGTCTGATAAACACTCAACTGTGTCATTAACAACTTATTATGAGTGTATCAAGGACCTCCATGATTTGTCATCTCATCAGCTCTGTGAAGGGTGTCGTACTGTCCATTCAGACAACAGCGGCGTGTCAGTCTGATAAATATCCCGCCGTCTCAGAGAGGACAGGAGGCGTCAGAGAGATCAGATCTCTGTGACACCACAATGACACGAACAAAACCCTCATTCACCATGTATTTACAACGCGGCAATAAAAAAAAGCATCATAGTATACCCTAGACATTTCAAACCATTACTGCGATGTGTCATAACTCATCAACAAATCAGCCTATACTAAAAGCATTCACAGTCCCCTGTTCAATATTTGTGTCATGTCCTTGGTGCATGGCTCCCATTTAAATATTGAGAACTCAAGTGTCTTGTTTTATGGGATGTGAGCAGTGTTTCTGTTTATTTTAGTTGGGAAGAGTTAATGATCGGCAGGGCTCCTACAGTGTCAGAGTCTTTCATCCAGGCGGCTTCGGCACAGAGCATTGATTCTCCCCAGGTGCTATTTGCTAGCGTCTCCTCCATGAACTATTTATTTTTAGCTTTATAGCTCCTCTGCTGCTCAACACAAAGCCAACTTATAGGACAATCAGGTTCACAGGACATTCACAGCTGCTAAAGCGTCACTTTTCGTCGTCATCCTTTTATTTCCTGGTATACAAGGTCACATGTTTGGTTTATCAGATTAAAAACACAATCTAGAAGAAACTTAAGAAAAGTAGGGTTTTTTTTTTTTTTTTTAAGTGCAACATAACCTGCGACAGCTGTTTGCTACTCCATCATCTAGCTTTTATCAGGAGCTCAGCCGATCAATACGGGTAAAAATATATAGCCTGTCTGGTGTTCAATAAAGTAAACATGGATAAAGCCAGGTGGTGGGCTGATCTTGGCACTAAACGTGGCGTTAATAGCAGCATGATTCAAGTTTGCCTTGAAAGCTTAATTTATCATACATAAGCCTGTTATATTAGCAACACAACAAGCCTCACATGTCACACAACCCTTCAGGCGCTGCTGAAATGACACGCGTACATCTGACTCCACCAAAACTCTGAGATGCAACCATTGATCGCACTGTAAGAGGAGCTATCTCTAACTCAATTAAGCAGCACAGGACAGGGGACATGCAAATGTGACCCGCTGATAAAGACCTGTTATTGACACATTGACAGGAGAACGAAGAAGGCAGGGAAAGAAGGGGAGAGTAATCACAATCAGGATCATAGCCGCTAATGACAGGTTGGACCCTATCTTCTTATCCTCTAGATCAATAATACCCATTATTCATCGAGAACTGGGGATGAATAATTAAGCTTCTTCCTGTTTGGGTGACAATCCTCCTTTCAAGGAGAAGGGTAAAGGAAGGCCGTGGCAGCCATCTTGAGATTGACTGACATCTAGCTAATGGTCACCTTGTTGAACAGAAGAGGACGCGCAAATTCAACAAGGGCGGTCGGCTGGACAGCCAGGGACTAATGGCTCCATTAAAAGAGGCCGCTGGTATCTTGGTAAGAACATAAAGTATAGAACATAAAGGCAAACCTATGAGTGCTACGGCAACAGGTCAACCATGGAAGTAAGATGCAATGTCAGACCTTATTGAGCAGACATGTGTTTAAAGGCAATCATCATCAACAGTAGAACAAATTATACAACTGTAGAGAGAGAAAAAGAGAAAACAATTAACACAATGACTCAACTCTGTCGTCGTCAAACTGGAAATAAAACCCCAATGTACGGTTTAATCACCCATAATGCCATATCTGAGCAGCTATCGCTCCTCATTTTATAATGAAGGATGAAGCCCAGCTTTAGCATGACAGTTGCCATGGCGACTTTGTCGTTACTAGCCTAATGGCATGTGCATTGTGTGCGACTGCACCCTTGCTGATTATTTGCAGACCTAAATTTAGACGCTCTATAAGTCACATTATTCTGTCCTTTTCAAGGGGACGCGGAACAAGTTTGCCGTCTCACTTTCAAGCTCTCATGGATTCCCCCTCCCTGTGTCAGGTTCTGACCCCCTGCTACACACAATCTGCCTGTGCTTTGATAGTCTTTCCACTGATTTAACCAGCACAAATATGGGGACCTAATGACACGGCAAAGCAAAGAGATTCATCATGACTTAAAAATGCCAAAGCTAGGGGCTAATTTGACTGGTGGTGTCACCTCGCTTGTTAACATTGTGTTAACAAGATATAGATATAGAATGATACCTTGAATAATGTTATGTGTATATATAAACCACTGGATTTATAGATTTTTCTATCTAGCCTTTCCCTTTGGTTGAATTTAAACAACAATCACAGGATCTAGCATGTAATTAGAGCACATGCAGTAGTTTAAATAAAGATGGCCTGACTTGTGAGTGTCACTGGTCAGCTGCTGGACAACTGGGCCATGTCCTAGTCTGCTCCTCTTTCTCTCTCTCCTCATCTTCTCCCTGTCTATGCTCTCCTCCATCCCTCTAACATCCTCATCCACAAAACCCCTCCAATCCCATCATTTCTCCATCATCCATTGACTTGTTCTCCTGCTCTCATACAGAGAGCTGTGAAGGAGCTGAAACAGTGGGATCCCCCCTCTCCTACCCAGCGGTGAATAATGCAATCAGAGTGACTGATTGTCAGGAGGGTGCGGAGTTAAGACCGCAGTTGACGTGTGTGTGTGTGTGTGTGCCTGCACGCATACACACACACCTTGCACTCTGCGTATGACTCATCTAATGTACGCAAGTCTTCTAATGCCCACAGTGCTTCCTCTCAGCCCAGCAGAAACTCATTCAACCTGCAGATTGGTGACATTGAGTGAACAAGGCTGTGACATTATCAGCCTTTAACCTTCTTCACATCTGATGGATGACATATTAGGATTATATTATAGATCATATATGGTATGATGTGTCATTAAACATGTCTGATAAACAGTATGTACACACATTGTAAGGCCTGGCTATCAAACCTCAATACTTTATTTTTTGGACAGAAACAACTGTAGCATTGTAGCATAGAATAGGAAGTTTTTTCAAATCCTAAATTTGTTTACTTGTTAAATTTGGATAAATATTCATTTAAAATAATATTTTTTGCCAATTTTAGACTTTAGACTAAGACATGTTGTTGTATGGCTGCTTATGATTAGATAACATTTAACATTTGGCTTTTGTTGATAGAGTTGGCTTTTCCATTTACAGTCATGCTAGCGGCTCTGTGAGGCTGTACTTAGGCACAATGGTGCTTTGAGCTAAACGCTAATGTAAATATGTTTTGTCACTGTGAATATGCAAATATGTTCTAACATGCTAACATTACAATGTTAACATGCTGGTTTGGTGGTGTGTTTACTTTGTTCACTACCTTATCTCACAGTGTATTAGCATGCTAATATTTCTTAAGTATCGCTAACTACCGCTACAGCTGGTCTAAGGCAGTAGTTCTCAAACCTTTTCACATCAAAGACCCCTAAACTGAAGTTAGATCACTGACCCTCGTTAAGATTTTGTCCCACAGTCCTCCATCTGATAAGTTTCTGCTTTTAGACGTTTTATTACAGAAAACCTATGACCAAAATAGTCATACATTCCGTCATTGTGTCACTTATGGATGGAATTATAGTGAAAATAAATCATTCTCTGTTTTGCTGGAGACTCCCTTGAGCCCCCTTAAGGACCCCTGGAGGTCCCCAGACCCCATTTTGAGAGCCACTGGTCAACAGCTGAGAATGGTGGGAATGTAGTTTTGCAGGTGGATGTCATGAACCAAAGTATTAATCAAATTAAAAGTTGGACCTGATTATGACGTTAGGATAAAGGTTATGTTGTCATCAAATTTATAATAAGTCATCCTGAGGGGAACATGAATGTCTGTGCCAAATGTCATAGCAATCCATCCAATATTTACAGAGACATATCACTCAAAACCACAAATCTGACATTTGTGGGATCACTAAAGTCCTTAAGATTCATCCTCTGGGTACCATGGCTATATGCATCAAATTTTTTATCTTAATATATCTTTTTTTCAGGCTTTTTGTCTTTATTTGACAGCGTGGAGACAGGAAAGTGGGGAGAAAGAGAGGGGTATGACATGCAATGTGGGTTCCATGGCTGGGAGTTGAACCGTGGATGGTGTTGCAGTTTGGTGGTATGCTCCTTAACCATTAGGCCACCAGGGTGTTAATATATCAATATATCTCAGTCTGGATCAAAGTGGTGAACTGACCACGTGACCGGCATTGCCATCCTTTGAATCATGCTGCAAGCAAAGATGGAATGATACCCAGCACTACATGTTTATAGAAATGAATACACATTTTGTGACTGACAAATGACTGACTGCTCTGACCAGACTTTTACTACAACCCACTAGACCCCCCCCACACACACACACACACACATACACACACACAGACAGTATATAATGTAATCTGACTGCTCATGTTGTTGGCCTGAATCACAACATTATGAATGCTGACAACTTCCTCCTTTCTTCCCTGGGCCTACTGTACAGACTGGAATCCAGACAGCCCTTCCCCTTATAACTGCTCTCTAGTGTCACTATACAAAATGTAATGAGGGCTTTGCTGTGCCAGTTCTGCTGAGAGCGCTGCCATAGACTCAAAGAGCATGTGGGTACAGAGGTCCAGGCCAAAAAACTATGACAAGAGGGATGAATCCAGTTCATTAAATAAGGATATTATTTTTGTTTTGGCCATCTCTTCTATCAGTTATGATAAAACTATAGTCGCCAAGTTAATTGCTGACATGATCACCTGAATGCTCTCGTTTCTTTTCCTTCTTTTTTTAGTGATGCCACCATGTTCCCAGATCAATTCCCCTTATATATGTTAATGGAGTGGACAAAATATTAGGAACACCGTTCAATATAATGCACCCCAGTACATCACCGCCACTACCCCCCACTACAACTACAATAATAAACAAAGTAGAATTATCACCTTTCTGACAATGTCAGCAAAATCCTGGAAAGGTATGAGCTTTGCAAATGTAAAATTGATGGCAGAGCTGTTGTATTGGATTGCATTAGAGTGCACAGGTGTACCTAATGAAGTGTCCGGTGAGTGGAGTGTATGTGTGGCCTGCACTTTCTTTCAGAGCTTCGTTTTCTTTGACTTTGACTGGCCGTCCTCTCAGGCTGGTGGGTGTGGGAGGATAGCGCCTCCCCTGCATGGATCACCTCTTTGCCTCTCTCCTGTCTGCATCTCTCTGTCTCCTCATCTATCTCCGATGTTCCTAGAGACTTCAAACACTTTTTTTTTTTTTTTTTTTTTTTAAATTGGTTACAGGTCAGCCAATAGCTGGACTTGGCTGAATGGACTGGCGTTATCAGTGTCTAGGCAGATGGGTTGCAGCTGTTCAGGTTATTTCTCAATACGAAGAAGAAGAAGAAAAAAAAAAAGGACAGAGAAAGAGGCCTGTGTGTGAGGTAGAAGGTGAGGGAGGGGGAGGGGGAGGGAGAGGGGGGGAGAGGGAGATGGTATTGATAAGGAGGCATAAGAGGAAACCCTCCTTTTTCCTGCGCACGCCGGGCAATAGATTATAAACTTATCTGCCGGAGAACGAAATAAGGAAACATCGCTGGCCGTCCCCTCGGCGCGGGAGATGAGTTTAAGATAAAGCTGCTTCTCCATCACTGGGACGCTGTCTGCCATGTGTCTCTCACAGTGTAGGGGAGGCTGTGATGCACACAGAGACGCTTGGTTATACCGCCTTAAAAACACTCTCACCGGCCCCCGAGCCTCCTTGCTATACGTGCCTCCGCAGCATGTCAGGCTACAGGACACAATCATTGGCAGTGCTCGATCCATCCATCACACTATCAGCAATCTAGTAGGTGGGGTGGTGGGGGGTTTGTGGGGTAATAAGGAGGAAAGAGCGAGAGAGAGTGATGGCTGACAAGAACAGGATTGGTATGATGTGTGACTGAGATATGAAGCGTTTATTTCCCACCCAAACTAAACACAACATTTCTCTCTATTTTTCTTTACTAGCAGTATTTCTTCCCACCTTCTGCTCATATTAAGGCCATGACACAGCGCTTTGGCTCTGACAAATATCCTGTTGTAATGGTTTAGGTAAACAAGGGCCTTGTCAGTCAGCAGGTCTCGGATGAGTGACGGGTTGGGGAGGTGGTAGAGGTGGAGGTGTTGTCGGTATACAGCTGAGGTGTTGGAGACGAGGGGGTGCGGGGGGGGGAGCCAATCACAGGGGAAACCTTACGGTATTTCTGTGAAACTGGCAGAGAGACGCCAGGTGCCAGAGCAAAATAAAAAGAGGGGAGAGTTTGGGAGAGGAGACTGGAATGTCAGTGAGAGACCACAGACCCTGCTCTCCCTCCCTTCCTCTCCCCCTCAGCGGACAAGCGAGACTAGTCGGAGCTGAGCCACAGCGATCCCCCCCACTCCTCACTGTTGCCACGGAGAGAGGCGAGGAAAAGCAGTCTGACTGCAGCTGGATTTGAGGGTCATTTGAAGAACACAACCAGGCAAAAACAGAGACAGGGCTCCATTTTCAGTTCATGCCAGGGAACCAGAGCCCCCTCTCTCTCTCTCTCTCTCTCTCTCCATCTCTCTCTCTCTCGCGCTTAACACCCCCCCGCCCCCCCCCTCATCCCCTCCCCTTCTCCTACACAACAGCTAAATCAATAGAAATGACAACGCAGTTGGAAGGTCATTCGCGAGCACAGCGAGCTCTGTGGTGGAATGCTTGCCGATACGTGGCAGAGAGAACAGATGGAAAAACAAATACACATCCTGCCAGAGCTCCTGTCTTTCTGTCCCTGCTCTGGTCCAGCTGGAGAAAACGTACGGAGCTGCTACAGTTTCTCTCTCCTTCCTATACATCAACATGCAAAATGGAGCTGGAGTGTTGTGCTGCTTTAACAGAGGATACATTGTTTCCATAAGCTTTCTATCAGCTGTTCCCCTGTAAGACACACACACACACACACGCACACACACACACACACACACACAAACACACAGTCCCTCTTTATGTTTGACAGTTTGAGAATTAGGTGCACGTGTTAACACTGGCAAAATCCTGAAAATGCTTCTCCCCCTCACTAATGAGCTATCAAGCATGGTCAGACACGGTTCCTTCACAATACACAAACACAACCGCCAGAAGATTACTGAGGCTAGTCAAGAGCTACAGTAACCACCAGCAGCACACATACACACACACACACAGAAAGCAGCAGCAGCAGCAGCAGCAGCAGCACGGGAGAAGAAAAGCGTTCAAAACACGCAGCGACGTTACACAGAAAGAGCAGAGTTTGCTCGTGTTCTATACTCACAGAATATTCGATGGTCCCTTTGGGTCTCTGGAACGACATGCGCCTCCCATCCTTCTTCTCTGGAGTCTTCTTCTGGCCGGTATCTGAAAGCAAGCGAGGCAAGGTACGCATTACATTCATGTTCCTCTCTCCCCAGCTTGTCACAAGCTGCCGTTTCCCAGCCCCGTGGGTAGACAGCTCATTCGTCAACAGTGAGTGAGCCAGCCAGTCAGCCAGCGATGTGAGCTGTGAGCGCAGGACCACTTTCTCTCTCTCTCTCTCTCTCCTTCTCGCTCTGCTTCTACCCTCCTGCTCTTGCTCTCCCTCTCTCTCTCTCACACTGTCCTCTCTCTCTCTCTTTCTCTCTGTTCTCCTTCTAGCCCACCATACAGAGCAATGACAGCCGCTGAGAGCGGTTCACCTTGCCTTCCTTCCCCTGTTGCCTCTCACAGCAGACAGAGACCAGGCTGACCTCCATCAGGGCGCCGCTCTGGATGCCATGCTGGGAAGGCTGAGGAGGAGGGAAAGAGGAAGACGGATACGGTTGGGAAAGAGGGAGGAGGGGGGGGGGCGGGGGTGAGAGATTGAACTGGAGGGTTGGATGAAGGAGAAGGGAGGGTTCAGTGTTACGTATTTGTTGGGTAATGGGGGATGTTGCATGGAGAAGTGGCAGCTGAAGGTGTTGGTATTAGCTCCAGTTGTTTTTAAGCCTTTTTTAAAAGGAATATTTCCTACTTTTTTATGATGAAAGATCCTGGGGGATACTGAAAGGTAAAAGTTGCAGAAGGCAGAAGAAGTGAGGATCCAGGATGGGTGGTGGGATGAAGCAAGGCAGGAGACAGAGAACAGGAGGAGGTCACAGCTGGGGGCTTTAGTGTGAGAATGAAAGAAGTATGATATATGTAAGAGATGGGTGTATATGTGGGTGCAGAAGGAGAAAGAGATGGAGGACAAATGGTGACAGGACAAGAATGAAGGAAAATAAAGGCTGGATGGGAGATGGAGATGAAGGCAAGAGGGTGGAAGGGATACTGGGCCAGGAGATGAAAGACTGAAGAAGACAGGATGAGAGATGAAAGAAACTGGAAGAAGACTCTGGGGAGTGCAGACGATCTAGAAAAAGGGGCTGACGTTGGTCTTTGACTCGGGGCTGAGAACAAGGAGCATGGGCGAATAGGATTGAAGAACATATAGCCTATAATAAAGCGTTGGGATGTGAGGGGAAAGAAAGGAGATCTTTTACGCCCGACAGTTGATTGGAGGAGGTCACCGATCTGGAGATTAATGTCAACCCGGTGCCCTCAAGACGCCTCCATGAAATGTTTTTCTTTTGTGGGCGTCGCACATGACTAATGAGTCTCTTTATTTGAGTCTTTCTCATCAGGCATCTCAGATCAGTTCGCAAACATGAGTCACCAGTGTTGCTATTTTTGGGGCTCAGGACTACCTCACAGAAAGTGAGAGGGAGGAGGAAATCAGAGCTGCTTCAGGTGTAAATATTAGACTGGTTAAGCTGATACTGTGAGTTCAGTTCATGATATGTACGCTGAGGCGAGAAAATGGAAATGAATACAATACTGACACAGTCGTATCGGATTCATCTATGCTTTTATGATGTTCTTCCTGGTTTTAAAAGGTTGTGTTAATGTGAAGTTTGATTAATATCAGAGCAGAAGTTCCCAAACCTTTTGGTTTTGACTCCTATAATATAAAGTAATGACTTCTTGTGACTCCTTGTCACATGTTGCATATGTATTAAGCCATGAGGGGTTTAACCAAAGATTGATTTTCCCTTCTAAGATCACTAATTAGATTGATGATTTTAAAGGTCTGAGGCTGCCTGAGGAAGCCAACATTTCCAGTATTTTGCAAAAGCAAAAAAACACTGATTAGTCCTAAAAAACATAACTTTTTTTTTCTCCAATCAATTTATGACTCCTTAAGACATCAGCACGCTTCAACCAAAGTGCACTAGTGCAGTCAGATGGTCGGAAAAAACGCCTGGATGCGTCCGACCATTTCTGTAACATTCTGAAACCGACAACATTCACGCCCCTACTTCACACAGCGGGTGTGCCAGGTGTTTAAGGGGTCTGTTTCATTCTTCACATGAAACTTTTCATGCAACGCTGCACCTCGCATCACTTGAATATCAAGGCATCCTCTCGGGGAGGGGGGGGGGGAACGGTGATATTTAATTTGGCTAACACTTCGCCAGCTAGGGTAGTGTATAAAACAACATGTATCTTCATGAAAACCTCGGGGTAAGGAGTTGTATCGAGTGAGAATACAATGGCTGCACACACTGTGGGGTTGTGTGCCAAATCAATTATTCAGAATCCAAATGCAAACCTTGGAAGGATGATTACTTTCAGTGGAGGGGGGGGGGGGGGGGACACAAACCGGATCTGTGAATTGTGGATGACTGCGTTTGCTATTTAAAGGAAACACGTCAAAGCTGCGATTCCATGCTTTTACTGTTATGAAATACAATCTGCGGAGTCTCTCTGTTTAATTGCAGGTCATGCCAGTCTGGCAGACTGCATGTAACCTGACTCGGTTAGTAAACAGCGGAGGTGTTGATCTGCTTCGTTAGCTGCGGAATTTGCGGAGGGACGATAAAGACGGGTTGCTGTGTTTGTGCTCTTCTCGTAGCTTGATGTGCTTAAACGCCGAGGTAAACACTGAACTAGTGCAAGGTGAGCACAGTCGGGGTTAAACACAAGACCAAATACCTCACACACACACACACACACTCCCAAATAATACAAGAATGAGAGGAAGAGGAGAGAGTGACAGAGAGCTACAAAGACAGACAGAAAGAGAGAGAGAGAGAGAGAGAGAGAGAGAGAGAGAGAGAGAGAGAGAGAGCCAATGAGAATAACAGATATGTATTAGCAGCTGCAGGGGTGTTTGCACATGATGAAGCAGTGATTGGTCTAAAATTAAACCTCACCAGGGATGGCGGCGCAAGAAATGGGCATTTTATTCACACTCCAGACACACAGCGGAGCTCGACACCGGGGCATCTTCAATAACAAAGGCTCTGGTTGCATCCCGCTCCACAGGAAACCAGGAGCATCTGTTGTCTCTGAATAAGCCCTGCTTTTATAGAACAAAGCTATTTCCCTAAGTCCACAAACCACAGCCTGTTTGTTTCATGTCATCCGTCCGCATTCAGTCACGTATTGGAGTTTTGATTTTCAGTCAAGCATGTTTTTGTTTTTTTTTTACTGTCAATATCCAGACAGATAGTATTTCAACTGATTCTTTTTCCTCTTCTGGTAAACAGTATTGTTTTTCTTCACCGTAACGGTAACGTATTGCACATCATGCACCGAGACAGATAAAACATACTCAAAATGGCAGAATCTGGAGCAGTGGGAGATGCAGAGACTGCACCAGAAAGGCGTGAAGAAATAGGCCTGTGGCCACTGCCAATCTAGATAAAGTAAATGCAGTTATCTCAGCTGAACAGCACAGTGGAAAAATGTCTAACAAGAGGTGAGCCCAGGCACTAGTTATCTAATTTGTTGTTCAACCAAGTAAAACAACGGTTACCACAAGCGCCTGTTATTTTACCGTAGTCGCTTCCCCATAAAGAACATTTTACTTGGCTCATTAATGGGCTGCGTTACAATAACGCCAGGTCAACTGTGAGAGGAGCTTGTGTGACTCGCACACGAACTGAAAGGAGCCGCTGTGTGTTTTCGGGAAAACAAAAGGCTGCTTCTCTCCGATCTGTGGATGTAAACAGTCACAAGAAGTCATGCCTCTCTGAGCGACTTAACGGAAAAAATGTGTGACAATGACTGCATCCGAGTCACGGCCCACCACACTGCCTCGTGGCGACATAACGCTGCAGACAAGAGCGCAGCAGGTATCAGTGTGTGTGCGGGGCGGTTTGTCCTCACAGGTCCACAGCAAAATGAGGATTTGTTTTATGTCGCTGTTTATTTACGTCACTCCAAATGATGGAAGTAATAAGATATGCAAATGTCTTTTCTAGTCCTGCAGTAGGTTTACCTCTCATCTCTATGTGGCTCCATGTTTATATTTATGCATGCATCTTATGTGAGGTCTTGTAACATGAAAAGTGTGATGAACCCCCCGCCGAGTGACGGATTTCTGAAGTGAAGCCTCTTGAGGACAAAAGAAAATATAGAAATAATTAATTCAGGTCTTTTTCTCAGCGTGATGAAAGAATCAGTTTTTATATCACATTACCACTCCGTCTCATTCACGCTTTTTCTTCTATTCCCCCCCACCTCTCACAGTTTTTCAATCACAAAAACACTGATGAGGAGCTACAGCTACTTAAATAACGCCTCAATCCAGAAGTATTAGGCAGCTGTACACTGAGGAGCTCTTACAAGGACATCAATGTCAAGTCAGAAAAAACAGGCTAAAAAGCTTGTTTAAGAGCAAAACTCCTCACAGATCTCACGCTCTCTCTTTAATGCTGCCATTTATGTGTGTCCTCTGTGATTCAATTCTAACTAAAGAGAAAAAAAAACAAAACAATGAAATGTGTCTCCTATACAGCACACAATAACTATGTATACCTCTGGGAATAGTGTGACTTAACAAATCCTACAGCTGCAAAAGGAGCTGAATGGAATGAAAAAAAAAAAAAAGAAAAAAGTCACGGATGGAAAATCTTTTGCAGCCTAAAGATATTCATTTCCAATTATTCTGGACAAACTAAACACAAACGCTACTGTATTTGACTCTACAAACATGCTGTGTTCTGTACCCGCGCAATCTGTTGAGTATGAATCACGGCTGCTAAATATATAGTCCCCCCTCTCTTTGTACACAGCCATGACAAACTGAAGCAGGCAGGGAATATGAGCGTCAACAACTATCTGACTAACATTCCCTCATGGTCTGATAGAATACACAAGCAGCCAATTTCCCTCTGCTCTCTTGTTTTCCATGCCTGCTGGCTATGCAGCTCTCCCCAGATGTTATTTTTAGAAAAGCCCCCTAAACAGTAGTGGAGGCAAGAGCTCTGGACCATAGCTACACTGAACAGGTGTTAGGCAGGACTAGTTAACACTGCTGCTGGAGACTTCCCTCAAAAAGTTGGTGAGGGAGGGGAGGGGACGCCAGGGAGGGAGGGAAGGGAGGGATACATACTCACCGGCTTTATGCAGTTTGTGCTATTCAGCGGTTGGACATAATGCTGCTGCTGATTCAACACTGTGGTCAATTCTGAGGATATTTGGAGTCTATTAACTTTAGTGATGATTACTGATTTATTGATTGAAGGAAATGACTATCAGCAATCATTTTATTTGACTAAATCACATTTAATCATATTTAGTGATTAATTGTAGGGTTGGGTTGACACTATGTATGGTGAGATATTTTGCCACATGGTTATACAATGGAGTTATATGTCTTTTATATCTGGTTGCATAGAACTATTGTGGGTAATGTTGCAAATCAATGATAAGGATTTCTTCAAGGCAATATTGCGTTCTTATATGATATTTTGTGTGTGTCTGTGTATTGAGCCTTTTTTGCATCCAGTACTGAAAACAAATTCTACCAACAAGTGGCTTGGCCGCTAATGTCAAGTGAAGAGACGATGCTAACGTGCTGATGCTAAGCAGGTAAACGATACAGTAGCATTGTCACAGTCTTAGTTTTAGTGTGTTGGCATGCTGAAGTCCTGTTTGTGCCGTTTCTGTTTAAGTATGCAACATCTGATTGGTGATGCTTCCCGGTCAGCTCACTCTCATTGGCTATTGCTCTCTATTGCATCTCTAGCACAGTTAAAATACTAAAAATGTTAAAAACATTCGCAATGTGTAAATTTGTGGATCTTTAGGCATTTATTTTTTGACATTTTATAGAGTAAATGAATCAACAGATACAAACAAATACACATTAAATTGATGCACTGATAAACTTGTGCATGATTCATGTTCTTTGGCTTTTATATTTGCGTGAACAGAATACAGAAGCAGGTTCTGGACATTAATGCTCATTAAATAGGTTTTGAATCCATCGTCTGTTGGCATTAAAGGAAGTGAACTACATCAACAACCCTCTGGCACAGTTTATGGTAGCCTGTAATGGACAGAAATACCAAAGTCACATTTCACAACTGAAGTAGATAGCTAGTTAATGAAATCAAAAATCCAATATGAACGTCGGTTAAAGGACATAATAGGCCTGATTCACAACAATAAACTATATTGCTGTGCCATTTGCTTTCCTGATTTGAGGGCAAACTGTGTTGCGACATTCTTCACTGCTGAGTGGTTGAAAATTTAGGAGGGAGGGGGGTGAGGAGGAGGTCAGAGCAAGGGTCACAAAGAAGGTTTCAAAGTCAAAAATATCTGCACCTGGTTAGGTAATGTTTGAGTCATGTGGTGCTGATCAAATGACCTATCATAGTCATCCAGCTACGCTTATGCAAAGAGACTGATCAGTCAGTATTTACAGTGAAGTGCTTACTTGAATAAAACAGGATTAAAAAGTGCTGACTATCACAAAGTGACAAACTGGCTGTAAAGCAAAGCAGCAGGTGCTGTTGTCTTACCACCAAGTTGGTCATGACAACTTTATCACAGAGAAGAAGAGCTGCAGGTTTCACACGCCTTCTTCCTCATGTGCAAAAGGGAAGTCATCTATTATGTACTTCCAGCTACTGTACACTATCATATACCATAAGCAAAGCATTAATGTGTTGTAATTCAGACAGCTGAGAGTTCACCGATAGTGTGTTGGGAGTCTCACTGGTGCCAGGGCTTGTGTGTTGATGTTACAGACAGCATGCTGTTTGAGAGAGAGAGTGTAATCTCTCACTTCATGTTTGGCCAAGGACAAAAACACAAAGTCCTCACTGAACTCCTGAATGTCAGCACAACATGCAAACTGATTATTTTATATCATTTTTCTTTTGTTTTTGTTTTAGTTTGACTGTTGAAGGAGTGGGCACCGCCTTCATAAAGCAGACACATGATGCACCAGGTTTAAATGACCACATCATATTTTTCTCAGGCATTTTTAATACTTTAAATGTCTCCAATCTGCAGGAAAATAATCACACGAGTTACGTCTCATGTTGCAAGTTGAAAGTAGATAAAGTCAACGTATTATATGAACAACAGCAAATGTCAAACAGTCTCGGAAGACCACTGAAAAGAGAGGAAGAAACAGGCCATTATATCTGTGTAAGTCGGCTATAGTGCTAGCTGCAGTGTGTCCATTGTAATGAATGTACAGTATATGGCTCTAGTGGAGCTGTCAACTTAAACACAGAGAACACAGTGTGACAGGCAACACCCCTTTGCCAACACTCTCAGTACCACTCAGCTCTATACTACACTGCCAGCCTCCACGGACCAGCCTATACACCACTCAGCTTTTATGGGAAACTTTGCTGAACTGCAGTTTTGTGTGTGTGTGTGTGTGTGTGTGCGTGTGTGTGTGTGTGTGTGTGTGTGGGCATGTCCATGCTAGAACAGGCGGCCCTGGATCTGCCCTGTCATCTCATTAACACTCTCCCCATGTAGACTAATCACACTCCTGTTGTGTCGCTGGTGATGTGGCTTAAATTCTTTACACTGCGAGGTGCTTCTCTCTCTCTCTCTCTCTCTCTCTCCCTCTCAACATTAAAAGCCAGACGCTGGTCGGTACAGAGGTGTGTTATCGTTTATACACGTTCATTACAATTAATATTCTGACAGCGTGTACATGACTGTTTCCATAGTGACGAACCTGGTGCGCGAACTTAAAAAGGGAAAAAGGTGTTATTAAAAATAAATAAAGAAATAAAGAGTGGTAAACCTGTCTGCATTATGCAGCAGTTATTTCAGCTTGTAGGAAGACTGATGCAAATCACAGTCGCACTTCAGCTGCCATAATGCAGTCATAATGATATATTACATGTAAAAAGGGTCATTCAATAAAGTATTGACATGCCTCTGTTAGCTTGTAGTCTGAAACGTTTTTAAAACTGTAAAGAGTTATAGTTGTTCTTATAGGATGAAGTGCAGTACATGAATACAAATTAATTAATCAATTCGTCAATCAATTCATTAGTGTGAATTTTGAATGATTACTTTAAATCATTTATCAAACACAAGTACAGGATCCTGGTTGTGGTTTCACAAATGTTAAGATTGACTGTGTTTCTGTTATCATTGTATGATGAATATCTTTGTGCTGTTTGACAAAACAAGCGACATAAAGATCTGTTGACATCTTGGTATCTTGTTTATCTCTAAGTGAAGTGTGTGTGTAGTACAGCTGAAAGCCAGAAGTCAAAAGCCTGTTAGTGGGACAGAAATTTTATTGGCAACTATTTTGATAACCGATTTATTTATTTATTTATTTTTTTAAGCAAACATGCCAGAAAATGTACTGGTTCCAGCTCCTCATATGTAAATACATGCTTGTACAAAACAAACAGTCTGGAGTAGTGGCCTCAGGCTCTGCTAAACTGCGACGGGCATTTTCAGTTTTATTTTCTGATG
Source organism: Euthynnus affinis (assembly GCA_029490765.1). Taxonomy (NCBI): domain Eukaryota; kingdom Metazoa; phylum Chordata; class Actinopteri; order Scombriformes; family Scombridae; genus Euthynnus; species Euthynnus affinis. The sequence continues at coordinate 27,403,003 of CM055847.1, read as the reverse complement.
TTTTATTGAGTTAATTGATAAAATAAATTAGCAAGTAAAAATAATCAGCACCTTTTCACCTACTCTTTGATCAAATAGATCCCAATTTAAAAATCAAACATTTGATTTTTATTTTTCAAGTTTCTGACAATTTTATTAAGAAAAAGGCCTTGTGTGTGTGTGTGTGTAGCTGCTTGTGTACAGAAAAAATGTTGGCTTCCTTTGTTAAGTAAAAAGTTTTGAATTTTTTTTTTTTTCTCCACATTTAGACTAGTATGAAAATATTTCTTAAGCGATCCTACAGTACGTTGGGATTTTGTAATACCTTGAAGGGCACTTTTCATTTCCTCAAATTTGACTAAACACTTAATAAATCACTTGTAAAAAGAAGTCCAGTGACTTAACAATGAGAACAACTATTAACTGCCGCGCTACAGAAGTGTGTATCCAAAAAACCGTTGGGCACAATGAGCCACAATAAAACGGCAACAATTGCTTTCTCACACAGTGGAAGTACTTTGATCCGCAGTTGATGTGCAGCTGAAAAAGGAGGTCCTGATCGAGCACCTCCTCCTTCTCCTCCTCTTTGCTGTCACACATATTCAGACTCCAGCCTCACTAATCACACTGTGATTCCTCCAACCTTTGGCATTATTTATGTTATTGCGCTGTGAGCAATATTTCTTTGCAAGTCAAAGTTGGGGGTGGGAAAGTGTGCGTGTGTGTGTGTGTGTGTTGGTGGGGGTAAAAAGGGGACATGATGAATGGTATGGCTGAAGTCTAACTCTGCATTGGTTGGATCGATGGCGATGATACATATACATAATGTACGCTGGCTGTAGCTTCCCCACAACTACTCTGTAATTCATCTTTCATCATGACAGTACTGCAACGCTGCGACTGATGTGATGTGTGGTGATCTGTAAAAGGGCATTAATGACCAATGTCCATTCGTTATTATTATGTAATCACCCTTAATTAATGAAATACTCTTTGGATTGCCTCGAGAGAAGGTTCATGGTAGAAGACGGAGCGTGGGCGGTTGTGGCATGAGCGCTGCAGCTTGCGTCGTCCAACTTTGTGGTACAAAAGTGCATCTTTGTCCGTTTTTTCGTCGCCCCATGGAGCCCCTTGTACTCTGCATCACAGCAGCAACACTAACCTCTCAGGTTACTGCTCCAATCAATAGCAGGAGAAGTGATGAGCTCAGCTATGAGAAACACAAACTCTGCATTATCAGATCTTGTTATTGAGCCAAAAGCAAAAGGGTTTTTGTTGAGGAGTTAAGATATGAAGAGTCTCCTGTTCAAGCTGACTCGTAATACTTTCCTCTCCGGTGATGGAAAACTGGGGTGATGCAACAGAAACATGTTGTGCATGATAAGAGGTGCATTCAAATTGGTGGCAGAAAGGAATTAAGTACATTTCTTCAGGTACTGTGTTTAAAGCAGGCAGCAGTGGCCACAAGTGACAATTAAAGGATAGTGAGTGCTGACACAGTAGCACAAGAAGTCATAAAGTCAGCAAACTCACTCAGGAAAGTGAATCGTAATAGCAGCATCTAACCTAGCAGGTCTGCTAACATTAGCTACCATATGGTACTAATCATACCAGACCAAGTAAAGGCTATGTCAGCAAAACTCCCGAGTGTGTTGAAATGAGTGTGTGTACGTGTCGTTCATCATGAATTCTACTTTTTATCTGAGAGATAATGATGTGCCATTTCTACTTTCAACAGTTACATGGTTGTGCTTTCAGTGCAATTTAAAAAAAAAAAAAAAAAACTCTCAGAGGGAAATATTATACTTTCAGTAAGACTATAGTAACCAAAGAAGACACATTCTTGCTCTTCCAAATGAAAAGTTTAAATTATAAGAAATAAAACGTATCATTGCTCAATTCAATACATTCTGGCTTTCTGCTGCTACACATTTACTCTGTATGAACATGGTGGCTGAAGACAGCTAATGTCAGCCAACTTCAGATAGATATTACTTTAACCGACATTAGCCAGTTCATTTGTTTAGTGAATTCAATTCAAATCAGTCATTATTGATTTAATTCACCATTAAGATTAGTGTTCACTTTTCAGATAAGGGATTTGCATATAAAACATGTGACCTGGACCAGCTGCAACATTAGAATTCTTCTTGCATGTTAAGGTCTCAGTAGAATTATGTAACACTCTTTAAGGGGTCATGCATGATAAACAACTGTACTTTTGATGTATACGTACGTTTGGCTTACAATACTAACTAGCTGACTTGTAATCGAGTATGTTACAGTATTGCTACTTTTCCTTAAAAGATGTGGAAACTCCTCCCACTGCTGCATTAAATAAAGCTGATCAGCGAATTTCACCTGGTGATGTGAGTCATGCAAAATTCTCCTTAAAGTGCACCTCCTGTCTAACCGCAGGCTGTGACGGCCAATCAGAAACAGAGGTTTCATCACCAACACTTTCCATCTGGCCAGACAAATCCGCTGAGATCAAGAATCAAGAGGGAAAAATGACAGAATGTCTCTTCAAATCCATCTGCATGACTAACTACTACATGGAGGTGGGAGGAGGGGGGGGGGGGGGGGGGGGGGGGGGACTTGACTTGAGAAGTTGATGAACTGTCTCTCTGCTTAGCAATAAAAACAAAACCCATCTTACAAACAGTTTTAGTGCCAAATGTTTATCCTTGTCAATAAAGCAAGCTTTAGAGGGAGAGGATGCCACTGTTGAGAAAGAAAAGTGTCTTCCTGACTCAAACTATGGCTGGTCTGGAGCTGAAACACACATTTAAAACCACAGGTAAAAAAAACCCCAACAAAACAGATGGGAGTGTTTAGTCAAACATCCACAGATACTGAAAGAGGAAGGACGATCTTTGACCTCAGTGAAGGCCTGCGGGCTGTGTGGTCAGAGATGAGATCACAGTGCAGATTTCGTAGCAGTTACTCAAGGAAACTGGACGGTTGCATAAGTGGGTTTTTGTTAAACAGGACAGTTTGTGCTAATATTTTAACCGTCATATTCTTGGGGGGAGTAACAGAAGATGCTACATCATTTAGACTAATGCTTGTGTTCAAGCTGTTTAACTGTAGTGGACATTACGAGTGCCCACTCAGTGTCTACTCTTGTGTCCAGAGGGTACAGCAAAAGTCAAACTGGGTTTTAATGGGACGACAGTGTCAACAGATAATTATTCTAGTCGCCCTCGCCACAATCATCTCAGAATACATTTAGCTCAGCTGGCAAATATTTGTATTGGCTTTTTGGAGGAGCGCTGTAACCTTTCATTGCGCAACATAACAAGTTAATCTTTTATAGAAAACAATCTGTCGTTATTGTCACCCGGCTTGCTACTAAAGTGACTCAGTCGAGCAAGAGTGGTGACCTCTGGTGTGGTGGACTTCAGGTTTAACCAGCCGGTCTTTGTCAGGTCGTGGCAAATACAAAGTAGAAAAGGACCGCGCTCGCCTCAAAGCAATTACGTTCCCCGCAGACTCCATTTTCGCGAATGTTTTGAAGAGTTCGTATTTCATCTTGAGAAATGACATCACCGGGTGTTCCCTCAACCTCCTGCAGGAGAGTGACAGAATCATCCGTACACTTGATCAAAAAGGTCTCTTCACACCGGCTCCCCGATGATTAGCTTATAAAAAGATAGTGAAATCCTTCCGACCTGAATCGATGAAAGAAAGAGCGGCTCTTACACGACACGCCGTGATTAACACAGTCTAAAGAAAATAAAAAAACATAAACAGGAGCAGTTTTGCAAGCTGTAAACCCAAATATGATCTACAAAAACAACCTTTTAGAAAACCGCGGGTGAGATCATATCCGTGCTCTTTTACAGTCTGTGGTTTTATTCGTGTGATGTATTTAGCAGGAGGGGAATTAGTAGCACAGGTGTGGAGTCCTTGGGAACAAGAGCAGCATGTTACTTGCTGGGTGCTTTTCTCAGCTGGAGTGATGGAGATGCAAGAGATGCGGTTGAGTCACTCAGAGCGGATCTTAATTACCTTCACTTACACATCATTTTTGCGAGTCATCTGGCCTCTTTGAAACATCTGCTGTTGAAATATCCTCCCACCGATCTCAGAATCGGCAATCATGACATATATAGTGCTCCTTGGCTTATTGAGCTACAGGTATGTCTAATTTAGCTGTGACTGTGCTGTGGAACTTGTCCCAGTCCTCTACCATCATACACATACAGAGCCTCATGTGTCTCCATTTTCATCTGAATTTGTTTTTATTTCTAAACTGACCTCCTTTCTAGTTTCCCCTCATAGGACATGCATCATTCTGTTAGTGGGACAGGCTGTCACCATTCTGGTGACAAAGTCCTTGGAGATACAGTGTCTGTATGGTCCTCAGTACAGTCGACTCCTGAAACATAAACCTGTGTGGGTGAAGCATCCTTGAAAAGTCAAGGAACAGACATTTATAGTTCAGAGCCTGAACACACTCCTGTAAGTTCTAAGCAGGTGTACGACGCTGCGGTCTGGTGAGCCCGGCGGGACTCCTGCCACTTAAGTTCCCTTGACAGAGCCGTAACAGATCCCAGGAGCGTCTCATAATGGCATGCAGGGCGAGCAACATGCTGCTACAAACTGCTCAAGGACTTTTTGGAAATTAAAGTGATTAAAATCACCTATTACAGTGCTGAGAGCATCAGCAGATTGCGGTTTCTGAATCAGTCCGATAATTGCGGCGGAGCTGGTGTCAGCTTAGGGTGAACGTTTAACAGTGACAAATACTGTAAGTGAGCACCCCGGGGACAGAGGGAACTTAAGAGACGCAGAAGGGAGTTCAATGTCAGGAGGACAAACCTGCTGTTGCATCGTGACACCGTTTGCATCATCTGCTATTAATATGTGCACAGACAATCTGTTTGTGATATTATGGTCATCTCACTGGAACAGTATGAACAGAGTTAAGCTCATTTTGGATCAGCAGTGCTTTCAAAATACGACAAATATGACTTAAAGCGATCCACGAAAGCTGCAACATGGTTTTCTCAGTGTGGCTGAATATTTCTGGAAATGATGAAGACCAAGACAAAATTCATTTACAGGTAATGTTTTTTTTTCTGGGCAAACTGCATCACCATTACCAATTATTGATCAGTGGAACAGCATGAAACCTGCAGCAGGACTTTGTATCGCATTGCATTTATGTCCAAAGCCTAACCCAAGAAAAAACACACAGAGGACAAACTCTAAAAACATTGCTCAAAGGCACTACTAGTGCCAAAAAAAAAAAAAAAACTCCACAGGGCACCTTTAAGTCAGAAGACTTGGTGTAAAACAAATGTCTTGATTGATTTTCAAGTATAAAATCAAAAACTACAAACAAATGTCTTGTGTTGTTGGATTAACAGTCCAACATCCAATATTCAGTTTTCAATCATCACATAAAAACTTCAAATTGTCACATTTGAGAAACAGCAACCAAATCATTTTTGGCATTCTTCCTTAAAAAAAATGACTAAAGCAAATATTCAATTATCAAAATAGTTTAATAGATTAATGCTCTGTCAATCTACTAATCAATTAAAATCAACTGATTTAGCAGCTCTACACCCATTACTCACATGGACTGTTCTTACAGGCAAGAACTCCTTTATTATTCTTCATTTGGATTCTATTTAAAATCACATTGAGCAATAAAACAAGCTCAAACAAGCCAAATATATAGATCAGAAAATAAGTGAAATCTCTCTGAAAAGGGTAAACAATACAAACTCCTCTCTATCCTTCACAGATCTCATCAATACATCTGAACATTTCAGGGTTTGGAACCCCTGCATCTTAAGGATGAGACTCTAATTCTAGGGAGTTTTCAACCAAAAACTAAAACCATCATCTTTCTATCCATCCCATGTGAGAACACTTCTCAAAGTATTTACTGTCACTTCTTCACACAGGCTTCCATAATCAAATCAGATGAGAAAAAGTACATTAGGAGCATGCACTACTGTATCTGCTCAACCGGTGTCACTTCGCAGCACGACGACTGTAGAGTCATGTGCTGCTGATTTCAGACATCATGATCGGAGGATGATGCAGAAGCATGCTGAGCTGTAGCATGTGGCTCCGCGCCTGCGGCAGTGGCAGTTCTGTGTTTAAAGTGAAGGCGCTTTACAGTAAAAATCCTGCCACTGCGCCGCTAATGATGACTTTTGATCTCTCTATCGTGTGTATGCTTTTTTGTCTCCTAGGAAGTAAGCCTTCTAAGTCGTCCTATTTTCGGCGTTCGTAGCGAGTTTTTTGCGAGATTTTACACCTTTATCACTGTTTCAATCCAATGCATGAGATACAGTATGTAGCCAAAACACTATATAATCTAATCTCAAAAAGGGCCACTTATCTTTTAAAGCTTATTCCCAAAAAGATGAAGAACGAATACCTGAGATATGACAGCAACTGACAACAAGGCATTAAAATAAGCAGATACCACTGCAGACCTCACAACACAATACTTTTCTACACATCTGCCCGTGATTGTGATGGTGGTAATCATGGTATTCTGATGCTACAACTGGAGATAACCATTGAACAAGTTGTTCAATGGCAGACAGATGGAGCTTTTAACTGCATCTAATGGTCTTAATTCAGCAAATGGAACTGGCTCAGGTTGGTGTCATCACATGACTCAAGTGTGGGACTTCAGTCACATGAACACTAGTATGTATAGCGGGAGATCGTAACCCTTTTCTGGGTTTAAGGATGGTCTTTGGCATATGATGTTGCTCGCTATTTGAGCTTCCCACACATAACTCTTAAGGCTTTTACTCAGAAAGTGAGCAACAGACCCTCAGTTTTATTAAACTACATCTGAAATATAAGCTTTACTGGGCAAAGAAAAGCCTCTCTGCCCCGGGTAACGTGATCTGAGGAATGCTTGTGCTATTCTTCATTCAGCATTCGGAGCCCACTGCACCCTCCTACGCTCAGGCGAGGATCAAGCAGGTGACGTCAAAGGCTGTGAGGCTTCATTGCTTGGAGGTTAATGTGGACATTGGGTCGGCGCCCTTTGTCAGCGTTCACCTTGTCATACCGGCCACCTACGATTTACTCGTGCCCACCCAGGTCTCGAATATCCTCCTCACTTCTACTACCTGACTCCACATCTAGTTAGTCTCATTCCCCTCAGCGGGGGGGAAGTAGCCCGTAGACAGGAGTCGCCCCCACGGTCCATTCTGGCTGCCGGAGAGAGAGAGAGAGAGAGAGAGAGAGAGAGAGAGAGAGAGAGAGAGAGAGAGAGAGAGAGAGAGAGAGAGAGAGAGAGAGAGGCACAGGGACTGCTAATGAACCCGACTGCCATCGGTGACGTTTCAAGAGCAGCGGAGTATGCATCTGATTAATCTTTGTCCTAATTAGATCGAACAATTAACCTGCCTGCCACCGAGCTCTGGAGCTTCATGACTCTGCATGAGCTGTGCGTTTAAAAAAAAAAGAAAAAAAAAAAAACGAGAGTGGGGTGAGACGGCGCCCTCACACTATAAACTTTCTGTGTTTCCAGAACAACCAATTAATGCCAATTAATAGTGCAAAGCATTCTGTGTGATATTTGGGTGGATCGCGTGGCCGAGAGCTCAGATCCCTTTCTGCTTTTTATTTCAATGGCCCTACATTTCTCCGCTTTTAATTCAAAGCCAGAGAAGGCACTGATGGGTCTCATAATAAATTATGTGTGAGAGGCAAAGCAGAAAGGGGGAGAGAGAAGAAGAAAAAAAAAAATCCAATCTTCATTAACATGGAGATACTCCCTGATGTGAAAAGCCTTGAGGACATGCTTATTCACTCACTGGCTGGATGGTTTGAGCATGCACTGCCTGCTGATCTGAAATATTTGAAATGCTTCAGTTGTTACCGTCAGTGCGTCCTCATAACAAACTGGACAGGCGGAATGGAACCACTGAGGACATGAACTTAGCTGATTTGTCAGGAACTAACATCAGTTAAGAAATAGGAAATCAGGGAGGGAAACAAGCGTGAGGACCCTGCTATGACTACACTGTCCAGGAAGTCTAGTGTTGCATGATACATTTACTTCCCCCCCATACACCATACATAATATTTACTTAGCATAAGTACACTTGTGAGTATAGGTGTGTAAGTACTCATGAGCTGACATGCGTTCATCTCAAGTTCTACGTTGCGCACGGAGTGTCGTTCTCTGGTACATCATGAACCTCTTCATCCACAGACTCTCTCATGATCAACAAACACACAAATTACTCCGCTGATTGACCCCTGACCTCTTAACTGTTACTCAAACCTGATTCTAGCTTCCACTCAGTAGATAGTAAAGTAATTGATTATGTATCCCAGCACATCTCCATGCATGATGCCCTGCGGCAACAAAAAACAACAACACTGTTCTAGTATAGAAATATGACTTTAAACATGTTAAAAAGTTATATTTATCTTGCCAGTTGCTGGCACTGTGTCACATGGGTTGCTTTACTTCCTGAAAGGGCTGCTCCACCCCCACACAAAAGCTCAAACCCACCTCAGTCCCACATTTTATTGGACACAGACATGCCTTGTGATATCATACCTATAATTTTAATTAAAAAGCATATAGGGGCGGTGTGAGGTATGAAAAGCTGGTTTGTTGTCAGGGGGCGATAATAGAGAGGGTTAAAAGGTGTCTGTTTTCAACACACTGGCACACAGTTACGTGTAAAGAGTCACTCTTTCAGCTGACAGGCTGCTGGCTGGCAGCAGCAGCAGTAGCAGGGTGTGTTTTGAGAGCTGCAAACTTGGTTCAAACTTCGTTAGCTTGCTAACGTAGTTCGTACGGAGCTATGTACAAATGTTTGAATGCTCCGGTGGATTCAGTAGAATTTCGCTTAATAAAGTCGACCTGTGTCACGCTGCTCTAGAAAAGCAGCTGAACACATTTCAGTGGCAAAAGGCTGCGGTAAAAAACGTAGCTAATAGTTGAGATGATATCAGAACAGGTCGTACAGTTTATGTCTGGTTGTTAAACTGTGTCCCAACACAGTTATTCTTGAAGCGAGTAAATGTGGTAGTTTTTTTTAAGGGAGTTTGGTGCAGCTCTCTGACGGAATCTGCGGTGCGGGTTTGGTTTCTCTTCAGAGTTGACGACGTATCCCCTACTTTCTATACGTTACTACCAACTAACGGAATTAAATGTTGGACCGACCTGTGTTTGAGTGGACGGTGTTGTTGTCGTGTGCTGGCCCAGCTTGGGGCTGTTGGGTTTGGACTGTGTCCTGTCCGGGCCCTGGTCCTGGTCCGGGCCACAGTCTCTGGGATATTGCGTCTCTGACAGCTCTGGCGCCGCTGCCAGTCACTGAAAGTATGAAGTCCATGTCGCCGCTGCTGCAAACTTAGCGCGGTTAGCCAAGAACAAAACTTTCAAATTCCTGCTAAGTCCGTGGTCATTGCTCAAAACGAGACCGGCGTAAACGCGTGGTGTGGTGTGAAAACCCTCAAACAGTCTACACATCCCAAACAGGAACTGTTTGAAATACGTCAACAAGTGCAGACTTTTTTTTTTTGACCCCTAGTGGAGTCAAGCTGCGAAAAGAACTCACGTTTACTGCCCCGCTGCCCTATTGGCCCACATTTACAGTGCTGATGTGTTTCAAACATAGTCCCCAATGCTTTATTTAGTCCTCAAGAACCAGAACCGAACCTTTTAGTTCAGGTCAGCACTTACAGACTATTGAAAAGCCCTTTCCTGTTCTTATCTAAAATACTTAAAAACAAATAGGTGAATTTTACATCCAAAAACTGCTTAAAACAAGACAAAATTCCATCTACACATAAGTATTTGTACAGTTTAACTTTTTAATTTTATCGATTGACTAGTTATGTCATTCTACATCCTGTTATGCAGATATTTTTGTAGGCTTACATTCAATTTGACATGAATAATAAGTGGCAGGTTCAGTGCTGATTGGAGCTAGACTTTTTAAAAAAAGGTTATTACAATTCAGATCATGAAAAATGAACTTTTTAACTTTATTTTGCAAATAAATATATGCATCAAAAAGCAACTCGGCTCAACCCACATAAATTTTCCAGAGAGTTGCAGGGATATTTCATAGCCATCAAATGTGGGGCTTTATTGCGCCGCAGAGAATGACATCCATCTGACTCCCACCATAATAACATTCTAATAAATTGAGACTTTCTCATTCAGAGCCAAAGTACACTTCTGCACCCATATGCCACTCAAGGGGCACAGCGAGAACTCCAAGACCTGTGACATATAAGTGTCTGCTCGTCTAGTGAGGGATAGAAAGAGATGACATTTGCGGTGCGTAAATGAATGTGGAAAAGTGAAAAACCAACAGACCAGAACAGGGTGTAATAATTGGGCGGCGGACTCAGGTAGTGAACTAGAAAGGCTGAGATGCATTATTCATTCAGGGGCAGAGCTGTGGTGAGAAAAGAGTCGGGAATGTAAAGAAATCCTGTAATGTTTCAGACAAATTAGAGAAATAATCAGAATGGGTGACCTGGCTCCCATTCATTCACACGTTCACGCCAGAAAAGGTAAAGATTGGGAGAAATTTTCTTTTCAAACTATATTCTGTAGAACTACTTGTGTGTGTCCTCGCTGGTATCTGTAGTAGGTGGGCTGAGACTGAAACAGCTGTTAAAAAGTACACTGAACCAATGTAATGTGAGAGTCAGTCAGAGCCATCTACAGTACTGAATGTGCTCCATCTGCTGGTTACTCTGAGTAGTGCAGGCTTTAGTGTCATCCCTCAAGTTTAGGTGAACAGCAGCAGCAATCAAAATAAATAAAAATGTGTTAAAAAATTGCCAAAACAAAAAAGATATTTTTATATTTATTTAACTTTAAATGTGTTTTATTATTACTGAATATGACTGCTTGCTCCTCCCTGATTCAGTCTCCACAAGGATACAACTCTTAACAAGCCTTAAACTGGTACCCTGAAAGCAACTTTAGCCCAATACAAAATATGTTTGTACTGTTGACTAACCTGATCATTTTATCTTTTTGTGCATGCACACGCACATGCACACACGCACACCACACATTTTCACACAATCTGCTCTTTTCTCCCAGACATTTCCTGTTTACAGTGGAAAACACTGACATAAACACAGCAGAGAAGTCACTTATGTGACACAATTGCACCATCGTTTTATAGATTTAATAGTCTATAAAATGTCTGGGAAATATTTGAAAAAAATATGGATCACAGTTTTCCTGATCCGAAAGTGATGTCTTCAAATAGCTTGTTTTGTTCATTTGCAGTGATATAAAACTGAGGAAAGCAGCAAATTCTCATATTTGAAAAACTGGAACCTGTCAATTTTTTCTTAATAAATGACTTAATCAATTTTTACAATTGTAGGTGATTAGTGTTCTGTTTAATTAGAGTTATCAATATTTGGGATGTTCAGGATGAGTTTTCTGACAGATCAAAAATAAACTTTAATTTGAAACCTATTGCACATAACCTGCAGCTGCTAAACTGGTCTTACTATTGTTTAAACAATGATATCACTAGAAAATGCAAAAAAATAAGTAAAAAATTACAAAATATGTATGTTTGATTTTGAGTGCCATCTCAAATAGTTTTGTCAACAGTTCTGACACTGATGTATGGGATTAGATGGAATTGCAGTCCAGGGATTTTATGCAGCCCTCTGTTCCTCTGTGACCTTGCACAGGGCCCTGCTGGTACACTTGGCACTCGGAGAGCCTATTTAGACAGGTTTCAGAGTGGCCCAGTGCCACCCCACAGGGTGTTGCAGCTGCGTGATATACTGTGATGCTGTAAAGCTGCCCAGAGCGGTCATCAAATCATCCCACAATATCCTCAGAGGGAGCTGGACTGGGTTCCTCCGCTCTGCATTTCGACCTCATAGGTTGAGAGAGAAACTTTCTAATAACTATAAAGCTGAATCTAGTTATAAAAAGGCCTATTTTCTTGGGGAGTTGCTCCATTCTTTAATTAAGCTTTGGTGTGACCAAAGAGGGAAAATGAAAGTATTCCCTCTGTGCTCATCCAACAACATGAGCCTCACTGCGTGGAAATTATGTAAGTTACTTTGTTCTGCTTAAGCTACGTATTATGTTTGATGTATTGTCTGTTTTCTGTATTTTATACTATAGGTGTTTAAAGAGACTTTTACAAGACAATTAGTTAACCGACATCCATTAATGTTGTTCTGAATTTTTGAAAATGACCCAATTTGTTTGGTCATTATAAAGTCTTCTTTTGAGTAGGAGTATTTAGAATATCCTAAAAGAATAGACTTTACTGTGTGCATATGTTTACAGTGCATGCACCAATCATATCATTGACTTTTTATTAATTGTAACATGATCTTGAGAGTCAGGGAATCATTCCATTTAATGACTCCAAAGTGGTGAAGTCTTGTTATACAAGTACCTGCATAAAAACCTCCTAGTGTCAGCAGCTGCCAGCGAAAGCCCTGAGAGGGTCTTGTGTGTGAGGCTTTGTCATCGTCTAGGAGCACACTGGGGAGCGAGTGTTAATCTCAGCAGTTTCCCATTGAGAGCCAGGTAGGCTGCAGCCTAATCCTGAGAAGAGTAACGCTTTCATTACGGCACAACAAACATGAAGGCCACTGGGGAGCTGCCGCTTTTCCATCATCAACGGATGGACGGAATACACAAGCAAGGTTACGTAAGCGGAGCCGCAGCACACTGGTGTGAACCACCAGCGTGTGTGCACTACAATGGCTGTATTAGCATGTGCGCGCACACACACACACAAAGGCTGTACACACATTTTCACACAATCTGCTCTTTTCTCCCAGACATTTCCTGTTTACAGTGGAAATCACTATGACATAAATGCAGTAGAGAAGTCACTCATGCGACACAATTGCACCTGCTGGCAAATACAAACAAGCCTTTCAGTGTGTGGTAATTGGGAGGGTTCATTGAGGTATGTGAGGCAAAAAAAAAAAGATGACTTGAGATAGTTTTCTCAGAAGGGATGGATCTCACGTGGCATTTGTTGAAGCATCTCTGGATGCTGGAGTGTAAATACCGAACACACGGCACGCGTAGTCCTGTGTTTCACGAGCGTTCTGGTAATTATCCAGCAGCCTGTACAAGAGACGTAAACAAGATGACGACCAATAAAAGACAGTTAGCTGCTGGAGGAATCAGGCTGACGCATCCAGACAATGGTGGCAATCACAGGTGTTTAACAGCCCTTGTCAGAAAATCCCACCCTCTCCAAAGGCTTTTTCCATTGGGGAGGTGAAGCTTCGCCTCTCAAAAAGCTGTCAACACTACAGCAGATGAACATGTTTTTCATTCTGGCAGCAGGACCCAAATATTCATGAGAGGAAAACATGGATCAAATGTTGTGTGGCGCCTGTTAAGACTGTGACAATGCCAAGCTGATTCACCAGATCATCTGGGGGAATGGGGCTGTTTAATTACTCAACACTATGGTTACATAAGTGTGACTGGTGTCACTCAGGCTTGTTTGTCACTTTTCTTCTTCATCATACATGAGCATTGTACGTTCCTGAACCTTCGACTTCTCCTACCATGCAGCTTACATTATGTGAGCTGCTATAGCAAAAAGACTATAACCAAAACGTTGATGCAGTTTGGGCACTTAAGAGATGAATAGAGATGATTAACATTATCGTAGAGATGAATAGAGATGATTGACATTATCTTACAAGTGAGAAAATAACCTGTAAGCTGTGGTGCTAAAGGACTGGTTAAAGTAGTAGTTTTAGGGAATGCGCTCATTTGCTTGCTTTCTGAGAGCGAGATAAGAAGATCAATACCACTCTCATGTCTCTACATCAAGTGTGGAGCTGAGGCCAGGAGGTGATTAGTCTAGCTTAGCATAAAGACAAGATGTGGGGGCCTCTCCAAGGGCCAAAAACTCACTAATTAATTTGTTGTAATATAGTTTGTTATATTGTTAATTTAATATGTATCTAAACAGACATGTAGAAACAACAACTGTGAACCAGACCATCGTTCACTCACAACAGCATCGGACCTTAGCCTATAGGAGATGAGAAAGGGAGTTAAGGTAACCAATCACTTCCAAGGAAACCTCCTATCCCCAACTGCTACCAAAAAGGTCTTACATGGTCAAGGACAGTGTGTCAGAGGGTGAAAGCTCAAGAGAGGAACCAGTCAAAGAGTATTACTCACAAAATTACTGACACATCCACCACAACATTATCCTGACATGAGGGGAAAAGAAGGCCTAAACAAAAAAAAAAACAATTACATCACACTGGCCTAATTTTAGAAGAAAAGCTGCTTGTGACAGTTAATTGTTCTTTTATGCATCTGGGTTTTTCCTCTCTAACTAAGTCAGGGAACCCAGGCCAAGAGGCACAGATTTGTGACTAAAGCAGCCAAAAAATTCATCCAGTGAGTAGAGCTTCTGTTGCTCTAAAAGCCTCATGTAAAGGGAATATAGAATAAAAACTAAATGAGCTCGCTGGATGAAGTAAAAAAAAAAAAAAAAAAAAAAAGTCTCAATGTTAAGCTAATGAATGAGTGTGGAAATAAGCCTCTAGCCTGGTGCTTTCATGTTAAGGCTCCAGGAGAGACGGCGAACGAGGAAGTGATGGCTGAGGTGTTGTGCCACCCAGTCTGACACTGACCCCGCTGCCGCAACAATTCAACCCAATGTTATTGCCTGGGTTTCTCTGTCAGGACAGCTCTACAGGGCGGCTGGTGGTGATCGATGACCGGTGGCGTCAGATCGAGCTATCTTTCACCGCCACTTCCACTGCCCCCGCTCACGGTCATCTATCCTCCGTGGGTGTCTGCGCTGTCTGAAGGGGCGCCCCGAGAGGCTGGGTGGCCCCGACGAATGATGACCACTGGCTTCGGAGGAAGAACACATCCGTCTGCTGGAGCGGAGGGCTCTCTCTCTCTCCTTCAATTGTTTCACCTTCCTCCTCTCTCTTTATGCATGCATATAGATTTAGTGCTGTTTAGGATGAGGAGTCAAGCGGCGAATACCGTTTCACTGACAGCCCCCAGAAGTCGCTTCATTTTAGGTTAGAGAGGAAGAGAATGCAAGAAAAAGAAAGATGCATGAGAAAGGAAGAGAGGGTGAGGGAGGAGGGGAAGGGGACATGCATCAGATACGCACCACTGCTCTCTTCATACAGGGCAATTTATTAAAATAATAAAGCCCAGCCTTGCGCTGAAGGTTGAGCCCACAATAAACCTGACAGGGAGACAGGAAGAAAGGCTACACGACGGAGGCATTGTCAGGCAGATACACAAAACAAATGCTCTGTTATGTCAGTGTCCACTTTATTATCTGCACTGAACTCCTTGGATGGAGTTAATTGCTTTCTTTTAAACTCAGACACAGTCATATATTTCATCATTACCCTAAAAAGCCTCCCATGAATCACTCAGCTACAACAGAAACACAAAAGCGCACGGACTGTTCTACATAAGCCTCTTCGCCTCGTGCTCCTCCACAGGCGTTAAGAGTCAGACTACGACCTGATACAACAACGCACGCTGGGGATCAGAGGAAATTAGAGCCAAATGGACGTCTTAAATCCGACAAAGATGGTAAGAGGTTCCGCACTCTCTCTATCTGCTGTAAAACTGTCCTCACCCTGGACACTCTTCATCTATCACCTGATATCGTTCGGTTCCACAAGTATGCTAAATTGGATAATGAATCTTTCCCCCCCGGGAGACGCAGTAGATGGATAATTTGTTGGTTAAATTACGAGCCGGGGACATATTGCATCATCCGAGGTGTGAGCGGTGAGTGTAGTTAAACGGATTCAACATTTTGGACAGGTCCACTGGAGTAACATGGGTGAATTAGGATCCAATGAAGATGTAATTAACTGTGCAGAGAGGGACTCATTAATAAGAGTCATGCTGACTCTGTTAATGAAGCACACTTAACTCAGATGCAGTGTCAATGTATCAATACACAATATGATGTAGCTAAAAACTGTGCAAAACTGTTTTTCCCGCTCGATCACACATAATGTCTTACTGTTCTTTTCTAAACACCCATCTTATAGGACCAAAACACAAATCAATACATTTATGTGGTGCCGAGAAAGAGCACAATGTGTGATTTTCTTTCAGTCTGACAGAATAAGCATTATTACAGTCTTTTATTACACAAGGGATAGCTGAGACAATACTGAGCAGGAGCTGAGTGTGAGATTTTTCTTCACCAACTTTGACGCAATTATACATTTTCAATGCAGCAACACTTGCACACTTTTCAAGGTGGCAGTTTTTCTTTGTACAAACTTTTTTCCCCCCCATATATAGAGCCAGAGTCAATAAAGTTCTTTTTAAAAAGGACAGTGAGAAAGCAAAAACAAAAAAAAGTGCAAGGCAGAAATAAACGAAAGGGTGGTGGTCCAACACACAGAAATATGCTTATTCACTTCCCGTGTTGGTGTTGGTAAACCAGGCCAGCTTTTTCCCCTTACTTTCAGTCTTTATGCTAGACTACACCCCGAACCTCGCTCCATTAGACATGATATTACTCTCAATCTTTTAATCTTACCCTTGGAGAAGCAGCAGGTAAACTTATTTCCCAAAAATGTTGCACTATTCCTTACTTTATATGAGACAATTATTAAAGTTTGTTCTTGTAATTAGAGTAAAATCCATATTAATGTGAGTAAAAATTATAAATGTTATTATGTTGGTATTTGCCAAAACATTTCATACAGCATATCATGCCTGTTACTGTAAGCATTTTTCCTGTTTATGTTCCAGCTTTCAGGGCAGAATATGAATGCATGTTTTGACAGACGATGTCAAGACATACGTCAATCAAGCCAACGTGGCAGATTAATGCCCACAGCCTATACTTTGTCATGTCTGACCTGAAGACTGATACCACACCGGAGGCCTCATATAGAAACTGTCTGAGCAGTGAGGGCAAAGTCATGACCCTGTATCCAACTGACAGCATGATGAGTCTGTTGTCAGTTTCAATCTAAGGTGTTTTGGATCTATACAAAAATGCAGCGTAATAATAATTACAAAGTGTTTTAGAACTGAAGACATGAACAGGTTTTAGATGAGGCAGTAACAAAATTAATGACCGCACATCGGACCATTTATTACATCCTCATTTTAATATCATTTATGTTCATTAAGGCCTGTGTTATCGCCGCAGTGCTGTACGTCCAGTGATGCTTAGTGCAGCCAGAGTGGAAAAAAAAAACAGGGAGGCATTCAGACCTGATGTATGTAGCTTCTGCTACTAGTTTCTTTGTGACAGTTTTCCAGAGCCCTGCCATCCAGTGAATATCCAAAGCAATGACCCGTGTGGAGAAGACAGCGTACTGCACTGGCCGGCTAAATCCTGTCCTCCAGCTATTCTTCCTCTTGGATAAACCGGTGCACAGCAAACGTGGCCCTGGAGCATGTACAATACAAAGTCCTCCACATTCTAATAAGAAGAGCTAGAGGAGGATGAGGACGGAGGGAGGGAAGCAGGGCTCAAGGTGGATGTGGATGACTCATAATCATGGCCTGCTTGAAGCTGAACTCCAACTATTTTTTGCCAAGATTCAACTTTACCATCCTTTGTAACAATACCTAATGATGATAAAGGAACTCATAATATGTCTCTTTCACTATGTAGTAATAATACAGTGTATTATATATATATTTATATAGTAGCATGTCTGTAAAAAATTTGGAATAATAAGATTCTTCTTTTTTCCATCATCACAGAGTCAGACCTCTTGATTAGAAACATCTTGAAAGGCCTCTTTATTTTAAAACAGCTCAATGGTTTTCTTTGCTCAATATCTAGGAACTGCACTCAGACTGAACCTTTAACCCCACAATTCCATGCTCACAAAAGAGTTGTTTTCCCTTCCTTTTGACATGGATAATAGAATTGAAACAAATACAGGTCTTATAATGGTATGAATGTAAGTGTGTTTGGTACTGATTTTTTTCAGTATCCAGTGGCCCTATAGGGAGCAATTAGAGAGTAAATAAGGGAAAGTTCAAAACAACAGTTTAAGCAATGAATAAGTTTTTGTTAGAACTGATCAGTATGTCAACAAGAAAGAATCTAAAGCCACGCTAGTGGCTCTGTGAGGCTATACTTAGACACAGTTGTTGCTTTGTAGGGCTGTAGTCAACCAAAGAAAACCTAGGTCGACTAAAAGTGTACATAATCTTCGACTAATCGATTAGTTGTGGGGGTGAGAGGGAGTAACGAGACAGAGTGCATAGTGAACTCAGCAGCCATACATTTCTCTGTTCTGTAATCCATCGTTGCTAACTTTGGAGCTAACTCCCTTCACTTTTCCAGCACTTGAGGAAACAACAAAAGTGACTTTTTAGCATTTAACTGACACACTGTAGTCCGTACTGAACATTTTACTGCCACTGACAACTTAACGCTAACTTTTCCTCCAACTGGCTACGCAAACATACTACGCAATGCCATATTACTTAACAGAGTTACTCTTTTCCCAGGCAACAACATAGAGGTTCACTCACGTCCTGAACAGCACTGCACAGACTCCCAAACACTAAATATTTCTGAATGTCAGGTTATTTGGCGTTAATTCTGACATTAAAAAATATTTTTTGGTCTGGCGGGGGGTTCTCATCGATATAATTGTAGGAGAAACACTGATTCAGTAAATGTTCATTACGTTTAGTAAACGCTCAGTAATCGTTGAGTACAGTTAGACCCAGAAGTCTCTGTTAGTTTGGGCTAGTTCAAAGTTGTGAAAACAACAGGGGTGTTTTGAATACACTTTTCCCCTTATGAAAGTAACACAGAGATTATTCAACCAATGAGAATTTAGTCGGACAAGAGCATATCGACCAACTAATCTACTAGTCGACCAGCAGACTACAGCCCTAGTGCTTTGTACTAAATGCTTATGGCTACCATCTTAGTTTGCGTGTTAGCATGCTAACATTTGCTAATTAGCACTATAGACTAAATAAATGTAATTTGTTTTGCAGGTATTTAGTCCTAAAACCAACAATTAGACCAACTAAATTTTTCACCTCATGATGGTGTTAGATGAAATGTTAAAGGATCACAAAGTTATGGTGAATAATCCTAAGGGAGACATGAGTATATGTACCATATTTCATGTTATTCCATCACACAGTTCAATCTGGACTAAAGTGGGACACCAACTGACTCTCCAACATCGCTATCCATAGAAAAAATTATAAAAAAAATTATTGAGTCAAACAATCTGAATAATATGATAAAACACATCTTAACTCAAGCTGCACTTACTAGCTTTTACCAGAGCCTTTAATCACACCTTCCTCAGCAAGTAAGCAAACTCTGTCTCCTGAGGAAGACCATTAGATGCAAGAAAAAGCTACTAAGTGGACTTTGAGTTAAGAATGAACTTGAGAACGAACACTTAATGTAAAATAATATGTATGATGCAGGAGTCTTTCAATATGCTGCAAAGTCAGCAGCAGTTTTAACCCATAAACTTACATTTTCAAGTGTCTAAACATTGTTAACAGTGTCACTGACAACAGATGTTTTTGGTAATAGATATTAAACACAGTCAAGGGTCCACATTAGCAGAACTTGTGACACTTAGGCAGAGGCTGCATTTCACGTCTACAGAACTGCACCTAATCAGTTTCAACTGACATTCTATGCTTCTGTAAATTCAATTAACTGTTATATAAATATCATCCATAACTGTGTAATGGCTTCTCTGCTCCTTAGAGGCACTGGCTGACATCATGACATAAACATGGTTTCTTCTGTTTTTAGCACAGCCTGCCTCCGTACAACATGTACATTAGATACAGGCAAAATAGAGCTGTTTTTTTAAATAATAGGAGGCCATAAATTCATGGGTAAAGGGAAACAAATATCAACAGTTATGTGAAGTGGCAGATCTTATTTTCCCTCTGCTGTAAAATGAATCAATAGCAGGGGCCGGTCCTGGCGTTCGACAGTGGAAAACTGCTTACTCTTCATTTGAGCTATATGTAATCAATCCTAGCCAGAGGATGGCTAGAGCCCTTTCCAAACTAAGTGGGGAAACAGTGGGATTACTAGTTCTGTGGCATTTATAAATTGAACCCAATGAGAAGAGGGCCACCAAGAGACTCCCGGTCAACGTAATTACACCAGCAGGCCAATAAATCCGATCCGCAGATCTTTTACAGTAGCGCCGCAGTAAATTCAGTAGTGAGCTTCTTTCTTTACATTGCTCGCTCTACAGAACAAAACGAAACATGTTTTTGTTGCTGTCTAAAGTAAAAAAAAAAAAAAGAAAAAAACAAACAGTGTCCTTGGTAGCTACAAATCTCTGTGGCCTTCGCTTCTGGCCTAGCTTTAAGTCAGTGCAGTTGTGGTGATTTAGATCTACACAGTGTTGACTCATACATATGACAGCATGGTGTGCTGTGGATAAAAATATGCATTTAGTACCCTTGGAACAGGTGAATGCAAAACACTCCTGAAGTCCATCTAATATCATTCTCTTTTGAAAACATGAAGGACACAAGAGCTGCTTAAAAGCACAGAATCGATTAAACCAAAGACTACATGCATTGTCTCTGGGGACATTTCGAAATGACAAATGTCAGACAAATATCTAAAAAGGACATTTGTGGCAGCACTTACATCATACTAATCTTCATGACATTGAGACAGCCCAAGGATAAGTGAATCTGTTATCCAGGGTATGTGGGCCTTGTATGCTTACGTCCATGCGCAGCAAACACGAATCTTAACCGCACACAAATCTTTAATTGACGGCCACCAATAGTTTAAAGTCATATTACTGCATGTCACTGAAGATCTTAAATATCTGCTTTGACTCTCAGTTACAATATAAAACCTCCTTCTCTGAAGAGTTAGCCTTACCGGATGTTCACCTTAATTCAGTCAAGAATCTTCCCCTGGATGCAACCTGTTTAGTGTGTGATTGATTCAACCAGTGTGTACCATGTGCTTTGTCATCCTCTCTGGGGGATAAATAGAAACAAGGCCAGCATAAATCAATCAGTGAGCCTCTCTCAGGCTTTGTAATGCGGCTAACCATCTTGGTCAAAAAACTGCTTTCGAGTCAAGCTGTTCGTATTTGCATCGCCTTTTATGTCCCATTATTTGCAAAGAAACTTCTTGATGGCACAACAGAGACGTGTTTCAGCTAGTCTGGTCTGGATAAGAACATGGAGGGAGCTCAGAGAATAATAAGCGCGGTGTAAGAAGTCAAAACCTGAAAAAGTAGAGGTGACATTCTCTGCCTGTAACCAAGTTAGCGTCAAAGCTGTTCCATTGCTATCTGGGGATGACTAAAGCATACTATTAACCTTTGTGGAAATGGTTTCTGAGCCCTCCCGAGTTGCTGTGGAGTGTATGTGTGTCTTTGTGCATGAATGTGTGTGTGTGTGTAAGTAAAATGTTGGTTCACCTCTCTCATATTACAGAGTGGGTTTTAGAGAACTCATCCAAACACCGGCAACTAGGACACCGATGTCACTGTCTGTCTGTCTGATGCACTCTGGGATGTAACTCAATCAAACCTGCAGTGCTGCAAACATAGTACGAGCCACATGAGAAGCACCTGAACAAAACAAATCGCTGCTTTTTTTGTTTACAGAATGAGGAAAAATCCAGACTTATCAGATATCCCAATTAAGGCTTGCGAGAGCAGTGTGATTCGGATGCCTCTGGTGCTGTTTAGTGTGAATGCAGCCCTGGAGGCAAGTTGTTGTCAGGCTTTTCTTATCAAAGCACAGTGTAGACTATGGTACCCTGTGGGCAGCACCACTTTCACAGGATTAACTGTGGAGGTTCTTGTACAATATTACCCAATCTGCCTTAACCCCCAGAGTGCGCTGAGAATACTGAATATGTGGGAGACCATGCCCATGTGGTTGTATTACTGTGAATACCTTGAGTTTGCAAACCATGTTTTACATGTGCAGGACTCACATTTTAAGACAGGAGAAAGCAATAATTTTGACAATGAACACTGATATGATGACCCACATAATTTAAAATAGGTGTAAATGTAGCACCAAAATAGCTTTTTAGTTTAAAGAACCGTGGTAGATCTGCAAGTTCTATAAGATTTGGCAGAGTCTAATCAAAATCTTGCAATCACATTTTATTGGATGGAACGTTAATATATACAAGTACAAAAGATGTGAGTGCAAATGTGGACATCCAACTGGCCAGCAGCCTGTTGCACCAGCTGTGTGCTAGTTCAAATTTAGTCTAGTTATAACATAAATTAATACTAAGTTGTGATTTATGCATTTCTAAAATAAAAAGCAGTTGCACCATGGAGATAAGTCACAACATAACTAAGTAACAACTTAACAGTGACAAAAATGCCCCTAGGTTATGTGTAAATCATAAAATGTCACAGAATTATACTCACTAATGGTAAAACAGCCACACAGCATCATTTTTTCATCAATTGCTGCCATTTTACAACACAGTAATCCAGTAAAAACCCAACTGATATGATATTACAATATTGATCTAGCTTATTACAATGTGCTATGATGCCAAGTGGCTCATGCCAGCCAGAAAGCTAATGTGCATGGTAACCATCTTTAAATCGCTGATTAGCCACTTGCCTTACTTATGATTTTACATCCAAACTAGTTAAGTTATGCACCAAGTAACTGTGGTTCAACCAAATAACTAGTAGGAGAGAACTTACACATAGCTGGTGCAAACCATTCCAGAGGTTTATTTAGATAACATGTAACCACCGTCCAGCCTTTAAATCAGCCAAGCAGGTTTTCTTCATGGATGTTATTCATCTTTACTCTCTACCACTCCCACTCTCCACTTTTCATTGTCTAAAGAAGCTTAAAAATGTCATATACAGCCTTTAACTTTCCATCTCATATTACAGTTGGGTTAAATTAGCTGGCCTTTTTCAGATAAGCATAATAGTTCTGCATGAGGAACCCCAGTGTTTAAAACAAGGAACTTGTGAAAATCGCAATCTAAAAGTAAGTAGGCTAGTGGAACACCAACATTTTCAAACATCTGTACAAGATTTGCACTGTGCAGCGAGTCCAGACCAGCTGCCACCTCATGTTGTTCATTCAGTGGTTGCTAGGAAGGGTACAGTAAATAGTGATCTCTCAAGTGAATATGGAGTGTCAAACAATGATAGACACAGAGGAAAAAGCCAGAAACCTTGAGGAAGACGGAGTGAGGAAACGACAGAGAAAAGGGTGCGTGGGAGAAAGTAAGCGGGTGAGAGAAAGACCCTCCACTGGATTTGTGGAGGGGCTAAGCTGCCTTCTGGTGCTACGTGACCAGCCTATACCGCCAAGGCAAGAAGGCTCGGGCTTATCTCAGTGCACACAAGCAGCTCTACTGGCAAAAGCACCGTGGCATGGCTGTGGGTGCTGCTGTCAGAGCGTGACAGATAGCTCTTACTCTCTCTCGCTCTCCCTCCCTCTTCTCTCACTTTCACTCTGTTATTCTCTCTCACCCGTTCACTCCACGCCTCCCTTGGTCTCACACATTCACTTGGGATGAGCATGTACAGGTTTGATACTGATGCACCACGTGGGGACGATTCATACTTAAGTTGGATTTTTCAAAATAGAACAGTAGACTCTTTTTCCTCACAGTCTATATCCCACAGGGTCCGCAATAACAGCATGGGAGAAAATGAATGGGATATTTCAATTTGTCTTGTTTAAATGTTAAGAGTCATGCCTAAAGGAGAAACGCAGTGGTAAATTTCTACTAAAACAATGTTTGTAGAGCTTCCTTCCAGACCACATTGTGCAGAAAAACTTTACCACAAAAGAAACTTTACCAAGAATCTTTTAGAAATGATAACATTGACATTTAACAAATAAACTCTGACAATTGACTGTTCGCTAAACTCCTTCCCCCAGCAGCAACTGTCCAGTTATACCAGAGCAGCAGTACAGTTAACTTGGCAGGGCAGGTCTGTCAACTTTTAGATCTTTCCACATGCTGAAGTGGTCTCCATGGGGCTGGAGTAAGAGCAATACTTTATGAATAAAGAGTTTGAAGGTAGGTGTCTTTTTAATGTCTTTCCAAAATAAGAGCAAAAGTGTAAAAAAAAAATGACTTAAACAGTGTGTTTATGTGATCTAACATAAAACAATACTGTTAGCTTAGCTGAATAACCAGTAACCTTCACCCAGTGATGGGTAAATCACTTATACAAAACATATAACTCATATTAAAACATATTAAAAAGTAACCAAAATGGTAAAAACCCTCCATCAAATTACCAGTAAGATGGCAAACACGTCCCCCACTCCAAAATGTTGAAGAAACAGAGCATTGCCGGGATTAGTAGCAGCAACGAAATTACTGAATTTCAAATAGTAATCCCTTACACTACTCCTTACTACTAAAAAGCTGAGTTCAGGATTGACACATACACTGTGTGGGGTCTCAGATGCTACTAACCACTATAGTTTAAGTCTGTCCTGCTCTTCATTGGATTTGGGGAAGTTTAACTGAGAGGGCCTTGTCAGACCCATTGGTTGGTCCCTCAGCCTCAAGACCCTTTTTCATGTACATATTATGTTCACTATGCTGGACACAGCTTGTAAGAATGGAGGCCGTATTTGCTGTATTCACATTAGCTAATTATCAAGAAACAGGCAGACCTCACTGTATGGACTGACCCTGAAATCGAGAGAAATTACAGTACATCCATATGGACAAGAGGTATCAGGACACATCAGTTGGCATCCATATTGCGTAACGGGATTATTCCCCAGGTCGTTATCCAGATGTCGGCCAGATCGAGCTGAGGTTGCATGGAGATGCATGTTATTTTTTAACCAGGGAACCAGTCTCAACTGAATAACAGAAAAACAATGAATTGCTGTTAGTGGTGCCATTGTTGCAAAGTTGGCCTTGTATTTATTTGCAATTCTATTAAATAGCAGCAGCATCCTAAAAATTTTAACTACCATGCAAAAAGTCAAATCAACCTAGGTGTTCTGTACCACCAAGGCCAAACACATTATTTCCGCTTCCTATTAAAATGGTCAAAAATATGCAAGTTGTCCATTTCTGTAGAAAAAAAAACAGAGAGATGTCTCACAGTGGCTTGTGTGTAATTGCCACCCCTGGCTATGATCCAGATGTGTAAACACAAGAGACGTACCACCTGAGACAATGACATCAAACACAAAAAGAGAGCAACAACGGTGTATCGCCCGCAGCGCTGGCTATAACTGTCAACCGCCATAGTTATTAGCTCCTTGTGAGATATCATGCTGTGACTATACAGCTGCTGCCGAATAATGTGGAAACACTGTCTTCAAGGACAAGGGCTCCAGCTATGTATCCACACTCAAACAAAACCACAAGCATCAGAACTAAGGAGCAACAGGATGGCGACTTAACACCAAACCTGACACTCCCTTCGATGTATTGAATAGCTGCTAATTTAATTCCAGCCATTGAGTCCCTTTCTTGAAAACTGCATATCAAGCAAGGCTTGGTGGGAGCCTACAGCGAGTTAGCATATTGCTCCCCCAGCACTGATTCCTCCCCTCTTTGACCCTGCAGTGAAAATCCAATGAATAACTAACAGGGGAGTAATCAGTCACATGGCGGCGGTGGCAGGGCCGGCACTCTCAGGGTGTTAGGGTACGCCAACACGTGTGGTTCTGTCTTGTTTATTAGCATTTCCTGTCAGGTGCTGTAGATACAATGCTGCGTTAGCAGAGTCAGGTTTCTGCTTCTGCCTTCAAGCCACGCACACTCACTGAAGTAGCAATGCGTGTCAGCACTTGAATAATTTCACACAAACACCAAATCTGGCTTGTTTTAAAAAGGACATTATCAATGATGGTTTCTGATGACACTTCAGATTTGGTTCTGACTGGCTGGTCAGTGCCAGTATACTCTACAAGTTTTATACTTGTCTTCCAATAAAGATTTTATATTAGGCTTTTAATGTTTCAGTAGTAAATACTCTTAGAATTTAGTGGCTTTAAAATGACCAAATGAATATCAAATACATTTGTTTTGGGGACTATAAATAAAACAGTCAGTATTTAAGTTAAAAATTCAAACGGGCCCAACCCCTATAAAAATTTCCAGTTATATTTTGTAATTAGAATCATTACAGTGAAGCCTCAAATCAATAGTCCA
Source organism: Euthynnus affinis (assembly GCA_029490765.1). Classification (NCBI taxonomy): domain Eukaryota; kingdom Metazoa; phylum Chordata; class Actinopteri; order Scombriformes; family Scombridae; genus Euthynnus; species Euthynnus affinis. The sequence continues at coordinate 27,376,877 of CM055847.1, read as the reverse complement.
GTCATCTTTGTGTTCTATATTGTTGTATCAGTAGAATTTGCTGTCTCTTAAGTGTGGATGCAAGTCAGACCAGAGAATAATGTGCTAAGACGCCTCTCCACAAGACTGCAGCCAAGGTTGGTGCCTCAGTTTTTAGCAATCTGTCTGTCCTGTCCATCTGTCCTTGAGAAAGATTACCCCTCCACTCGTACCCCCCGGTCAGACACTCTGGAAATACATTAGAGGATAACAAGGTAGAGAGTGTGAAGATGGAGAGAGTGAGAGACAGGGAGGAGGAGGAGGAGGAGAGGGAAAATAAAAGAAGGAGGGAATGGGCAAGGGAGCATAGGAAGGATTGAGAACAAAATGGCAGATAGAGCAGAGGAAAAAAAAAACACAGGGGAGGGGTTGGGGGGGGGGGGGGGGGGGGGGGTACAGCAACTTTCCTCTTAAAAGCCATTATCTGCAGTGACATGCTGTGAAGGCTCTCCCTTTGCACCCATACAAAGACATCTGCAAGAGGGACAGTGGCATATCTCCTGCCTGCATGTTTCAAGTGCTTACCTAACCTGCTCATAAACTACATCCATAGACAACTTGAGACTGTGCACACACATGCACACACACACACAGTTATATTTTCATCACTTCAGAGGACATTACATTGATGTACACTCATTTCCTGGAGACTTACCCTAACCTTAACATACACCTAAACTTACCTTACTTTTTAAATTCAAGTCTTCAGCCTAAAATGAATGATTTACATTAAGGGAACTTGTTTTTTTTTGTCCCCATAACAGCAGCGAGTCGCCACAACATGAGTGCATAAACAGATTTATGTCTCCCCAACATGAGGAATACCTGATACCCACATACACACAATCAGACCCACATATACTGTATGGAGGAACAAAGAGCATGAGTCAGACCCGGAAAACAAACAGAAGAGTACTTGTACAGCACGTATCCAATGAGAACACACTGTGATGAAACCCTTTTCAAATGCACTCGTGGGCAGGAACACTATAAGTCATACTTAATGAGTCTACGGCTCATGGAGACATTCGGTTCATCTCCTGTTTGCCGTTCTATTACCGCGTAGAGCTCATTGAGCTCCGGAGTGGAGGCTACAGGCTGGCTATAATGATGTAAAGGTCAGACGTAGCAGAGGGACTCGCAGGCTGTCAGACAGAGATGCTGACTGGGGAGAGCTGTTGTCAAGTGTCACACCCTCTCAGGAAGGAACGCTGCACGCATGTGGGAGATCACAGGCAATTTAGTCTGTTTCCTCTCTTTTCCTTCCCTCTCATCTCTTTTCTTTTCCTTCTCCTTTCTCCCCCCCTCCTGCCATTCTTCTATCTCTTTCTTTCTTTCCCTCTCCTCTCCTTTCTTTTCCTTCCTTTTGTGTCCTCTCTTCATTTTCCTCTCCTGTCAACTCTTTTCCTTCCCCTCCCTATTCTCCTCTCTTTTCCTTCCCTCTCCTTTCCTTTATTTCCTCTCTTCTTCTCCCTCTTCTTTCCTCTCATTTCTACATTTGTGTAATGTTCCTTGTTTAACCCATTTCATGTTACATTTATTCTATAGAATATAGCTTACTCTATGAATGAATGACTTCACTCTGCCAGCCTAAATACCGCTCCTTCTTCCTGTTGTCCTCCTCCTCCTCTCTTCCTTCCCTGCATCTTCCATCCATCTTTGCTGACATCAGCCAGAGCGCTGACTGACACTCATCACGGTATAGTTTAGTTGCTGCTCCTCATCATTGCCAGTTAAAAAGGACACTATGACAACTATGAAAATGTAAAACGCTTAATGTAAGGACACCATCAACATATCAATCACTGCTTTCCCTCGGGAGGGGGGGGACTGTGGTTGGGTGTCGTCCTTGTAGAAGGCTCATTGGTTGGGTTATTAAAATGTCGGTGGTGAATGTGCTCTATTCCTCTAATGACAGGTCTGTCTGAAGCCAGGCAGACAGCACAGCAAGCTGCCTGCCACATTATTACTATCCCATTAGAATAAATTATCATGATCAGCCCTGAAGAAACTGCCTGGCCTGGGTTTGACTGTAGGAAAATGCCACAGGGCCACACTTACTGGGTCCCATTGAAACTAGAGAGACGGGACAGTCGCTAATCAATGTCTAATTATGTGATACAACAGCGTAAATGACTGACAGATGCGGTATCTCTATATTCATATGAAGAAAATTCAGGCCTTGATGTGAGTGTGCCTTATCTAGGCCAACGTTAGCCAGAGCAAATGATTAACCGCTATGACTCATGCTTTCGAGGCTTGTACAATTTGTTACTTTGTAGTTAAAAGCCGTAAAAGCACAATAAGTCACAGTCGCATTTCATTTAACGGCTGAATGACTGTGACTTCCGACCCCGAGCTTTCAAAAAGAGCCTGCAGATACCACAGAATGGATAACAGATGATGAGAGCGGGCTGAAATATCAACAGTCAGTCCACCTGTCCCGCATCGCTTTTATCCCACAATTTCCTTTATCGATTATTGCCGACTCGACTGACGCAGATGACCGCAGATCAATCCGTTCCCGAGTCAATGCTGGCCCCCGGGAGCAGAGTCAGTACATGATGACTCTGTAGAAAGCTTATCAGAGTGTGACACCAGCACACACACACACACACACAAACAGAATGACACACCTTCACCCGCTTTCGGCTCCCTCCCCACACAGTGATGCAACGGGTGCCCTGTGACTCCATGTGGCATGATCCTCCTGCCACCCCGACACTGCCCTCTCCAGCAGAACAGCCACTGCTGCAAAGTTTTAAGCTGCCGCACTGATTTATTGTATATGACTAATAGCAAGGACATGTGGGACAAAACCGAACTCTTGTAAAGTGGCTGCAAGAGCATCAAGTGGAAGAATGAGCTGATGGATCAGTATAAACTTACCTGAGATGCTTTAGGTAAAAACTATACATCTTAATGACACTTCTTTTTAGCTTTGGTTGGGAAATGTAAAGTGTGCCGAAACAATGAGGAATTTTTCTTCTGGTGCATTTGTCTGTAAGTTTAGGCTTGTTGAGGCTTCAATGGAACCAAAACAACAGGATCAAGACTGAGTGAAAAGGCGGGTCTCCCTCTCAATCATACTCATTTGTGTTGGTTAAAAATCAAAACCACAGGATTTTGTAATAGCCGATAAGAAATTTAAAAGCATGAATTCAAAAGCTGAACTACTATTTCATTCACCTGCATATATTATAATCTGTCAAAGGAGTGACGTGCATAACCGATCATGATTTTGCAAGATCATTTGGTAACCATGGTAACATGTACGCACGTCAGCATGTGCAGGGATTGTTCCTGATCAATCAATCAGGGGATGTAGTCGTTAAAACAGTATTGTGATATGTTTGTGTTTTGTGTATTTTGCCTTTTCCTGATTCCTGATTTTTTAAATAGTAAAATGTAGCTGCAGAATAACTATCTGTCACATTTCTACTGGTCCGTTATGACCAGGTGAATGTTCATGATCAAATTTTTTTTTTTTGTGAGATCAAAGAAGATGATAAATAAAAACACAAAAGTTGCATTTAAGTGCATCATGACCTGGAGACTTTTGGACTGCTATGACCTGCGAAGCCAGAGTCATGTGACTGCAAGATCATCTGCTGGCTGACCATTACTGGCGTGTAAGTTATGTTATCTCACAAAGCACACTGGTTTGACTTTGGTAATGTTGTTTTATGAGTTTTGTTGTCTAATAATCAATGAGATGAAGGTGTCATTGATTATAGTTTCTGTGTAGGTATTTCTCTGGAAATTCTGAACAAAGTGCTGGGTTTTTTAGCTGGACGATAGATCCAAGAATTTGAGGAAAAATTTCTGATAATGGAATTTTGATGGAGTCTTTCAAAATCTGAATAACTAGATGTGTCTAGATGTGTCTCTTTTTCTCATGGTCACAGTTTTTATATTTTAAAATTTTTATATTGTTCAAGTCACAATTTGTCAATTTGTCTTTGCTGGGGACAGTTTTAATATCTTTTCAAGAACAGTTGTGTTATGTGCTTCATTCCTGTCTTTTAGAGTACAAATAAACAAGTAAGCTAGACTACAAAAAACTAGCATGAATGATGCCTTCCGCTGTGTCTGTTGTTCATGTGACGCTCACCTTGCAGGTCATGGGTCCATGTAGTGATGATGATGATGATAATGATGATGAGATTCACCAAAACTCTCCAATCAATGAGCTACCTGTCAGTCCATATGACTTTGTGTTTAGATCTCTTGGTTTGTTAGTAAGAAATCTTTTTCTCCTTGCTCCAGACTAAATGAACTGATTTACAGGCGTGAAAGTGACCTAAAGCACGCAGACAGACTAAACTGACATGGGAAAAAAAAAATGTGTCCGCGTATTAGCTCCTCACAGCATTATAGTGTGAGCTGACTGGTAAATACAGTACTCAGCAAACAGTCACTCTTCTCTCCTCTGCCAGGTGATAATAAGTGTCACATAGGTAGCTATTCAAATGTCAACACTCATTTATTGGCCATGTTTTGGGACGTCATGCCTGTGAGCGACAGTTTTCTGGCTTTTATTTTTTTTTCCCCTTTTGTTTTCTTTGCTACCTTTGTATTTTTATTTTTTTTTACATTTTCCTATTCTCTCTCCTTGTAAACCCTCTCTCAGTCAGTCGTTATCCAGTTTCCATGGTACCAATAAACCACAATGTAACAATTAACCTCTTCAACTCTGATAGTTCCTTTGGTTTCAGAGCTATATGAACATTTCTTCACATTATATGGATTTTGTCATGCATATATTTACCGTTTAACAACATACCACTGTAAGGATAAAATGCTTACAGTGAAACTGTCATATAATATCCAAGCAGTCATTTTTAATTGCTGCAACATTACATTCAGATTCAGCATGACAAATTTGGTATGTTTGGAAACCTTGGTAGCTTCATACTGATTAATGTTAATTTTGAAAATACTGATTGATTCCAAATACAGACAATTCAAGCAGTCCTAAAATCCTGCAGTCTGGGACACAGAAACATTTGTCCAGGAGCTAACAGTAGTATATTTGAAACAAATATGTCTGTGGTATCGTATGCATGTCCATAAACTAGATTAGGGACAACAAGCTGGCAGAGTACAGCAATGAGAACCACATGTCTCTACAAATATAAAAGAAATCAGTCAAAAAAAAAAAAAATCTAATCTTTCCAGTAGCAACATTTAAAAGTCCTTTTTTCCCCCCCTTACACACGGCGTCGTTCTAACCTTGACCTGAGCAGCTTGCTAACTGAATCACATCATTGAAGTGAACGGGGATGCATCAGATTTATGAGTTTGGAATTAGTTTATCTCAGACTCATTTCATCATCTCTGAGAAGTCAGCTCCCTGAAGTGTACTTACTCTCACAGTAGCAACCTACCCTCCAACACAGAAATAGACCCGCAGCAGACAGTTGTCACCCCTCCAACCCCTCCAACACCCCCTCCTTGAAAAAAAAAAAAAAAAAAGGCTCCATCGCAGGAATAAATCTCATCAGAGTCACATAATTATAATTTGTAGGCAGGAAATGAATTAGAAGATGAGAAACGGGGAGAGACAGCCGTGGATGTGACGCTGTGAAGTTTGCTCGAGTAAGAAGTTCGAGTCAACAGTTCAGACAGTGCGTGAACTTCAAATATGCACTCACCCACATACACACACGGAATAAATAACAAGCCATACCCCAGAGGCCCTGTAGCAAACGATAATGTAATAACTGCTGGATAATGTAATAAGTGGTTATCAAAATCTAATAAAATGTTCAAGGAAATATACAGAGTATGCAATAAAAGCTGATAATATGATATTAAAGGGTCCCAATTAATGTCATGATGTATTATCAGGAAAAATATGATTACAACATGGATGCTTTTATGTGATTTCTCTGGCACTTAGCTGTATTAAAAGTACGCTTAGAGTTAAGACAAATGGTATTAGAAGAGCAGGTTGTTGGTTTGAATCTCTAAACCTGCTGGGAAAAGGACGTTGGGGATAAATGTATGAATAAATAAGTAACATTTTGCAGTTATGATATAATCTGGCAGATTTTACATTATCATTTACTATGAAGAGCAAACCCCAGCCCCTGTTTCTTTTTTACCTATGGTGTAGCCTCTTTTCAGTTCGCCACACCGAGGGCTGCGGCGCTGGGAGTTGGTGGTGTTGTTTTCCTGCACCGCGAGGACGGTGGTTGTCTTGGCAACAGGTGGTGCAGCCTTGTTGAGGGGCGAGGCTGGCACCAGAGTCGGGGAGAAACCTTGATTGGCAATATCCACCGACTGAGACTTCTTCTTCAGTCTGCAGGGGAGAAAGGAACCGCAGGAGCAGAACACATTATTGTCATGTTTATATATATATGGGCACACCATTAGAATCTATTATATGTGGCATTATGAAGACATAGAGCAGCAGGAAATGTTGTGTGACCTTGTCGCTGTTCAAGGGTAAGCACAATCAAAGCACATTTGCGTCTGAGGTTGTTGATGTCGATGCGCTCCGTCACAGAAATGTAATCGTGCAAGACCATTTTTAGCGGCGGCAAGGAAGTTAGGAGAAAGAATCAATAGGCTAATCACACCCTTGTTAAGGGTGAATTTATTAGCATCGCTCTGCTTGCCCAGCGCAGAGCCTCCTCTAACAGTAAAAAGAGATGAAGCAGTGGGATATCGGAGGAGGACAGCAGGAGACCAGATTTAAGACCTAGCTGGAGACAAAATCTCAGTGAGTAACAACCCGAAGAACAAACACCGCAGCAAATGTGAGGCAGGCTGTGCAGAAATGTCCATATTGTAATTCTTTAAATTTTACAAAACAGCATTTATAAATAAAAAAAAGGACTACCAACAAGACTAAGAGCTGAGTTATCCTAAAATAAACACTAGCTTGTAAGACGTCAGGAGGCAAAAGGTTTTTATAGCTGTTCTAAACGGCCACACTTGAAGGTGGGGTGAAAAGCCGGCCAATCTCAGTGAGGGGATGAGCGAGTGAAGTTGATAATACAGCGATAATGGGGAACATCTTAGGACAGCCTCTCCTGGAATGTATTTATAGTGCTGCACTTGTTCTTTCACAGACAAAAAGTGACAGAAATAGTTGTGTAAAGAATAAAAAAGGAGAGGTCTTAAGGGAGAAGTTCAAAACCTTGCCGACTTTCTACCTCTACACACCTGGCATTCACTGTATAAAGTGTGCATTCATATCACATTGTCGGTTTCAGAAAATAACAGAAATTGTCTGATGCGGTGCCCCCAATTTCAACCATTCAGATAGGTGTGTGCGTTGGGGGGAGGGGTCCTTCAGCTGAGGATGAATGATGTCATTTGTTCTGTAGTATTGTATTGGACAAATTGAAATTCTGATGCCATTATAAGTGCTACATGAAAACCATGGAAATTTCATGACAATTCATCCAATGGTTGTCGAGTCATTTCACTATAAAACAAAAAAGGTAAAACTCATGGGGATGCTAGAGGAGCGGGGGTCACCAAAGTCACCCTGCTTCATCCTCAAGTTTCCACGAATGTCAGTCTGGAAAAGTCGTGGCAAACCATCGGATAGTTGATATTTCAGCGTGGAACAAGTGGTTGACCGAGCGACAGATGGACATTGTCATCCATAGAACCTGCCCGCTAGCGTGGCTAAAACTTTCACATACAGTCTAGAAAGATAAATAGAAATTCCTTACACACGTTTTCTCATGCAGTTAAGGGCTTTTAGAAGGCTGCTTATGTAAAATGTATCACAAGATACACTACCGTCTGGCTGAGCTAGGTCAAATCAAATCTGCCTACGACAACTCCTCAAAGCCTATTAAAAGGATGACGAGATCCTGGGTTTGGGTTTGCACAGTTTAGAAAGGAGTTCACTGAGCTTATCAGGTAATCCCAAAACCCTCAGCAGCAGCAGGTCTATCCACTTACATATGTTCTCTCTCTCTCCCTCTCCCTCTCTCTCTCACACACACACACACACACACAGACAGACAAAATGCACATTCAACACATCATAACAAAAAAGTTTACAAAAACAAGATCATTCTTAGAAGCTCCAGCAAAAACTTAGAGTTAAAAAAGTGGAAAAATAGCTCGTGAAACACTATCTATCTATAGTCTGAGAAAGTCCTGAAACAGCAATACAAGATTCCCAGCACTCTGCTCTCTCACACACACTTTCAATCATTCCAGCAAAACTGCTGAAGCGAACAGAATCTTTCTGGCCATTTCACCCAAGCGCTCATCCCCTGATGGACCAAAGAAGCACACATGACATAGTGTCTAACTGGCTAATGAAAATGCATAATCTCTATGGAAAATGCTGTCATTCACTGTGTGTGTTCTTTCTAAATCAAACCCAAATAGTCCAGATGAGGCAAACAGAGCAGACTGAGCTGTGAATAAACACCAGAAAGAATTATGTTCTGCTTCACAGAAGTGTTCCCCAAAGTCTTTTTAGTGCAAAAAGAAACAAACAAAAAAAAAAAATCCCACACTCACTGACCACTGTCTACAAACATATTCACTAAAACTGAAAAAGCCACTAATGGACTGCATTCACTGTTTATTTTTATTGATTTTTATTCCCTTATGTTTTCTCTTTTCTTTACAGAATTGCATATAGTGGAAGCAAAGTGAAACAAAGGCAGATGAAGTTAGCTGGAATGCCAGAATGTGCTAATGACTACTTTGAGGAAGCTGCATGTGTTTGTTTGGATGGCTCATAATGAGTGAGGAGTAGAGACCTGCTAACCTCAAGCACCAGATGGTTTGTTACACAGAACCATTCGAGAAGTCGTCCTTGGAAACTGTTTGGGAAAAGGGCAGGCACTTTCAAACAATATTTGGCAGGTGATTGGATGAACCATCTGTCTATTACCTTGTGAGGCAGCTGGATTCGTGAGATAACGAGATAACGCGAGAATTCTCATAAGACGCCGATTGGTCCGAACTACCGGAGGTTCCGACACAAGCGCACGACTTGACGCTGGATTCTCGTGTGATCTTGTGATCTCGACAATCCAGCTGCCTCGCAAGGTAAGAGACCTGCTGCTGCTCTTAATGACTGTGGAGGACGAGAGGGAGAGGAAGAGAGACGGAGAAAGAGAGAGAGAGAGAGAGAGAGAGAGAGAGAGACAGACAGACAGAGACTAAAAGAGAGGGAGAGTGTCAAGTTGTGTGAAGTCTATCTCCACTCCCTCAGGAGTTACTACTAATTACTGTCTCATCAGTAGAGCAGAAGCCCTTCTTCTAGCTCTGTTTCACTGAGCTACAAGGCCAACCAGTATCAAAACAGAATGTGTGTGTGTGTGTGTGAAGGAAGAAACGGAACCAATGTGGTAAAATGTGTGTCTCGAAGAGGAAGATGCAACAGAAACAGAGATGCATAAACAGAATTGTGTGTGTATGTGTCTGTGTGTGTAAACAGTATATACGTGCTCTTGTGTGCTTGTGCACAGTGTGTGTCCACTCTTCATTCGTGCTTTTGTGTAGCACGGTGGCACGTTTCAATCAAACACTGATTTATGGCGCTCTTCTTCACAGGCCTGTTTTCAGGGACTTTAAAGGGAAAGATCCTACAGAGTGTAGTCTTATCAACACAAAGTCCCAAAGCAATATGGGCCAATGCACAAAACAATCAAACAGACAGGAGAAAAATATATTTTTGGAAAGTCATATCTATCACCTATCATTACTAGCCAACACTAATGTAGTTTTTGATCAGTTTTAAGCAGCTTAAACTCACTTTTTTAACAAATGAAGGACAACTAAACTATATAACTAGTCATCTTCTAGTTTTTCATGTTTTGCTCGAGTCATATCAGTTAAGGCTCAAAACTCCAATCCAGAAACTTTAAAAGATTGATTTAGCATTGCACTCTTACAGTATAGCATTGTCTGACTCACAGGATATCGTCTTTTTATTCCATGCATTCTTCTTGGTGCCTACATTACCAACAGTGCAATTCAACTCGATTCACTCAACTAAACAGAATTGGATGCTTGTAGAGGCTACGGAGATCTGGTAACCCTACTTCTGTCTAACTCCACAACCCAATTTCTTTTTCCTTTTTCAAACTTGTAGTCTTCAACCAAAGCTGACTCAAGTGACATCACTGTAGGAAATGGATCAGATTTCACACAGCTGCCTCTGGAGCCAAAAAAGGTGTACGACTTGTACAACTTAAAATATGCAATAGTACTCCCTGAGACCTGTAAATAGACTTGTAAAAATCAGTGGATTAACCTTCAACAAAGCCAGTCATATCTTGTATGAGTTTACACAAGTGCAATTTTCACTCCGTTAAATAATGTCTGGAAAAAGAACTGTACATTTCGCAACCCTCACTGCAGAGACGCATCACCATTTATGATTTATGACACGGTGAAAACAAGACTGGAAAAACAAAACTAAGTGAGCGATCAAGTGTAATGTGCTCAGACTTGTTACGTAGGATGTTGTTGTGATTTTAGTCAGATTACAGTAGAGAATTTAGTTGCCAAAAGACCAACGCACCCTCTCCAGTGATGGTGCTTCAAGTTTGTGTTGACTTCTTTGAACAGTAAATGTAATTGTTTTGCCATCTATAAAAAGGGACATTTTATTAGTCCTATGTTTTAGTTTTATTAGGCTTACAGAGTCTAGTCAGAGTTGAACTTCATCAGATTTGTAAGTGTTAAACTGTGGCTGCTTATATTTTATTTATTTATAAAACTGTTATATTTGAGCTATACTGAAGCTAAACTTCTCTGTCTAAAAACTTTTCTGGAACAACCTACACCGGCTCTCACACTGTGACAAGCCTAATGCTACATAATACCATGTCAAATGATGCTACAGTATAATGCAATGGCTCAACAATCAGGCCTGGCCTATGTTATCTATGTTTGCTGACACTGAAATGCCACCAGTGATAGACTGGTGTTAACTGCTGGGTTTATAACATATAATTGGTTGTTTCGTCAGGTCGATGCTAACAGGAACAACGACCACCGAGGTGAACTGGTGTTGACATGTGACAAAAGTCTCAGGCTCTCTGCTGTAACCTGATGGCAGGTCTAACAGCAGACGATGGTGCTGTTTTTCCCCTTCTCCCAAACACTCTACCTTCATCTCATTTCTGTAATAACGCTTGTTTTATTTTTTCTTGCTGCAGTATATGTACTGTAGGGTCAGCGTTTTCCCTCTGCTTACAGGCTGTGTGGTGCCAATATTTCCCACCGCCTCAGGCTCTGGACTCCAGTAACAATGTCCGGCATCACACATCACCTATACGGACCCACGAGGGACCGCAGTCACATACATACGTGACTATGTCAAGTGTATGACAAAAATGTGAGAAATGCTTCACGGTATCCTCGTTTTGTCTATTTCAAGTTTGATTTTTGCCCTGAGACCCTATTAGGCAGTAGAGACCCTGCTCACAACTGAGCTGTGGGCAGTCTAAACCTTTCTAATATACATCCTGAGCTTATACTTTGTACAGAATCAATGTCTACTGTAACTCTGAGAGCTGAAATGCTGTTTACCTACTGTGTTCCTTTAACAGCTTCTGTTTCACATTGCTACTAATGGAGCAACAAATGATCAGATTCAACGGAACCATTATACCTCTTAAACGGAACGGCGTTATTACTCATTACAGTATATCACAGCAGGTGTTTAACATTCTACAGTCGTGATTTCCATGCCAAACCAGTAACATCTTACACTATAAAGACTCAACCCATTACGCTACACGATTAGAATCAAATAGCATCATTATTTTGCGATTGGAAACTTCAGGTGTCAAACTGTGCAAAGAAAATTATTCACAGTTGCAAAGTCGGTCTGAATTATTTAGCGTGTGAAAGTATTTGTGACTCAAAAGTACATCGACACCAGGAATTTCCAGCATCGCGCATAGATCTCTGCACCTTTGACGTGTTTGTGCTACATGTCGATGTAACAGTGCGTTATATGTAGTGGCTCCTTTTCCTTGTTGTTTTTTCTGCTCTGCATCAAAACTAGAGAAAGTGTGAGGTGTGAGGAAAGAGCATGCAGGAGGTTATAGGTTGTCCTGACAGATGGTAACGCATGTAATGATGTAATGGGTAGGCCTTGTTTCACAGACAGCTCCTGCTTCTCAAACCGCATGGCCCACTTTACATTGAGGAGTTTCACAACCTAACTGATAATCCGTGTGAATGCCACCCCGCAAACGCACCCTTCTCCACTGTGAGAACCAGAAAAAAAAAAAAGGCCCCGATGGGAAATTGCAGGAAGATTAAGAGGCTTTTCCTCTCACACCAATGAGGAACTGGGTAGCTATTGGTTTAACGCAGGGCTGTTTTTTTTTTTTTTTTTTATCTGGGTAAATAGGCTTCATCCTGAGCTATGATTGCACCAATCTCCATCTCCCCTGCAAGCAAAAAAAAAAAGCTCATGAGCACCAGAGAGGAATGAGAGAGACGCTTGTCAATAAAGCCACCAGCTCTGACTGATTTCTATCTATGAGCAAATGCTTACACAAAGATGAATAGAGGGAGGCAAAAAAAATGAAGGAAAACAGACGCAGAGGCATTTTGTTTTCTACCCTGCTGTTGTGATCTGACCTGGGCCAGGAGGCAGTGGTATATTTGCAGCACTGCCAAACTGGCATCACTAAGATTATCCGACTCTACAGGGATCCACGTGGTTTGGCAAAGGATGCATAAACAACAGGAAATTTGGGGCTAAGTCAAAATACGCTTATCGCTCCCCTACTAAGAGGGATTAGACCTAGAAAAAAAAAAAGGGGCTGCGCTTGCATTGCCTTCTATTCCTCCTCTTTGCTTTGCTTCCCGTTCCTTGCCTCGCAGCAGCAACAGAACACATTTCTTTTTTTTCTTTTTTTTTTTTCTTCACGGAAGCAGTGTTTACATATAGCAGTAGATAGGGTGCTGTGCTATATAAAGCCCATAGGAGTAGGCTGGGTTGACGTCATAGTCAGTTACAGTGCTGGCAGCACAATGACCCGTCTGACAGTAATGATGCCTCACAGTCCCAATACTTTGAATGCTGCTTATGTAACTTTGAAAGGAAGGGGAGGGGGGGAAATTATCATATTTTTTTTTTTGTATTACAAAAGAGACTCATTTAGCGAAACATAAGTTCAAGTTCCCTTCAGGTGAAGAAATATAAGAGATCAGTGACTAATGTTCAAGGACTTCATGTCTTTATTGTGCTGCTGCAAGGAATTCAAAGTGGACGTCTCACCTCCAAAACTGCAAAAACAGCTAAGTTTGTATATTAAAGCTGCACTTATCAATACTTCATATGAACAATGACTCAAATGTCTATGTGTGATCTGAAAGAGGTCGCTTGTGGTGATGAAGCCGCAGAGAATTATCACATGATTCAGCTCTACGGAGCGCTTTAGCGTCTTTCGACTTGATTTTACAGCCTGCAAATATTTGGTTCACTCTCACTACTCCCATCATCCTTGTTTCCAGCAGCAGCAGCAGCAGCTGCAGGGAGCTGTTTTCAGTGAAAGAGATAATAAATCCACTGTAAACTACCTGCCCTGCAAAACAGCAGCAACAGACAAAGCTAGTGACTGGATGGTGAACACAGTGGAGCCTTTAGCTGCTGCAATGACATATTTTTTTTCCAGGAGTTAGCAGAAGCCACAAAAGAGCTAAAAAGGAGAATGAATATTACACTTACATTTCTCAGGTGACCAGAAACACAACTCCAAATGAATGCTTAGGGTTGCTCCAACTCTGCTGGATGTGTAACTGTCTGCTAACATGTTTACTATAAACATTTTACAAGATGATTAATATGTTAATGTTGTTTCTGCAGCTTGCTGAGCTGCCCCCAAGTGACCAAAAACATCTATTATGGCTGCTTTAAGAGATCAGTGATTACTCTTCATGTCTTAATCATGAAGAGCTGTTGCGGGGTATTCAGGAGGCAGATTAAGTTGTCACTGGAAATGTGCATTTCCAACTTCCATAACTACAGGAACAAGAACAAACATCCAACAGTACATACATTTTACAGTCTTCATTATGTTGTTAGTGTTAATGGTGCCTTGCGGAGTTAAACTAAACTAACTAAAAAGGTATGTTTACATTACTTTCTCCTCACCAAAACTTACTGTGAGGTCTATCAAAAGTGTTGAATGGATTTCCTTCCTGAAAAAAAAAAACATTTGCAAAGCTGATTTTTAAAAGTATTTTAAATCCTGCATTCTTTACATCCATGTTTACTAGCATGCGGTCTTCCTCTTCCCTGCATTTGCTGGTGCATCCCTGCATTGCTTGATGCATTACAGCCATTTGCAAATCATTGAAAGAGTGTGAAAACACTGACAGGATGGTGTTATCGCGTCAGCCGTACAAGACAAACAGAACGGGGGCCCACTCATATAGAAAATAGCTAGTAGAGATCACAAACTCCACAGGGAACCTTTGATTACATGACAGTGTCAGTTTCGGGCCCTGTACATTCAGAATCATAGTGAAATAGCATTAGCTAAATTATAGCATCCTCTCTATGTATCCCAGCCATGGGGCTCAGTATCGTTTGAAATTCTTTGATACAAGTGCAGTTACGATACTTGAGATCAACTACGGAGATGATGCTTTACGTAACCATACTTTGAGGAATATAAAGATTAATAAATGTTGTCTAAACACAAACTTACTACTATAAAGTGTCCATGTCCTAGCCATTAGTCAGTTTGTCTCACAGCCTTATTTGATTCAATTATGAATGATAAAAACCAACAAGGCGTTCTGTAATCCTCATGGTAGGAAACTCCGATGAGGACTCATTAAGTTTACATACAAGAACATGAGGAAATGTCTTCTAATCCGAAGGGAATGATCTCCAGATTAACTCCCAATCATCTCTTGTCAACATCCCCTCTCCTTCACACCATCAATCAGACTTGTATCAAACTGCTATTTGAAATGGATTGCAGGGATTTCAATTCCTGCGCTCTCCGAGGCAGGCAATCATAACAAAACAATTGGACAACTGTGGACTAGCTTAAGCCTAATAAGAATGAGTCAGTCAGCGTCGAAGCAGTCAGACTAAAGCTCTGCTGCTGATAGTGACACACAGAGAGAGAAAGAGGGCAACAACAACCTGTGGCCATGCATGTTAATGAGGCCCTCTGTTGCATCCCCGGAGCCTAATGAAATACGGTTGGACCTCGCCGCTCTCTGCTCTAACTGTTGGACACCTCCGCATAATGATGTATGGAGCTCTACGCCGCATTACGCTCATCTGCCCTTGCTAAATGCCAGAGCAGCAATTCTGTGTCAAAGGGTTGTGCGGCGGTTTTGACCAATGAGGCTTTAAACTTATGTTGCTGGCCTTTAACTGTTACTACTTTGATACGGAAGCAGCCAAGCAGAGAGAAGGCTGAATGAACTGAAAAGTGATCACAGAGTAGCTGGGTGTGTGCTGTGCTGTGCTGTGTGTGTGTTTTTACCGGAAAAAAAACATCACAAATTCTTGTTCGAAGTTTGAATAGACTGTTTGAAAGCATCTGTAAAGTGCCTGTCCTTGAGCCGGATTTGAGCAATACAATCAAAAAGTGAAACGCGCCTCCCGTCTCCTTTATTAGTTATGTAAGAACCTTCGTATTACCGAGGAGCGAGACGCACTGTTTCCTCACTGAGTGGGTGTCCATATTGCATTCCCCCTCAGCAGGATATGCGGTTTGATGTGATTTTTCACTCCTGACACATCTCCTGTTCAGCAAATGCTTGTTTTTTTTTCATTTTTTATATTCTTTGAGACCCTCAACGTTCTCTTTGACTTTTTTTTTTTTTTTTTTTAAAAAACACGTTTTTTTGTCTCACTTTTTTGGAGGCAGACAGAGGCCAACTTCTGCAGCCTGGACGGATGGGAGAATAAAAAAGATGAGAAGCTCTTTGTATGCGTGTGTGTGTGTGTGTGTGTAAATGTGTGTGTGCGTGCATGCCTTGCCTGTGCGAGCATGTCAGTCTCTACTGTTACACTGTAATTAGGAAGTGAGATCTGCTGCTGAGACAAGACAGAACTACAGCGTACGACTAGGGAAACCTTTCAATGACCTTATGGCCGACTGTGATGAAGAAGTGTTAGTTAATTTTGGTCAATGGTGGAAGAAGTGTTCTGATCATTTACTTAACAACAAGTAGCAAAACTATAATGTATACTTCATTAGAGGCAAGTTGTACATTTAAGATTTACTAAAGTATAAGTACAGAAGTATTGTGAACAAAATGCACTTATAGTATAAAAACTGATTTTATGATTTTTTTTTTCACGTCATCTTACGCATGCCCCAGATTTATTTTATGACCTTGTGAGGGGGCCCGACCCCTGGGTTGGGAACCATTGGACTAAACTCCATAACTGTACATTAAGTAGTTAAATGATGATACATCTGTATTAATCTAACGTCATATATGTGTATCAGTGACGGGATGTTTTCTGCAAGACAAGTGTAATTTGCTGATAATTCTTCTTCTGTACTTTTGCTTAATTAGGATTTGTATGCAGGACTTTTACTTGTAATGGAATATTTTAACATTGTTGTATCGGTGCTTTAATGTAAGTGAGGGGTTTGAATATTTTTTCCACCACTGTGGAAAAGTAAGTGACATAACAATAGCAACCGAAACCTGTGCTCCAATTTAAAATCTAGCCTGGCTGTGGGTTGTTTTTTTTTTTTTTTTTTTAAATCCCCCAGACACCAGTTTGCACACTTAAATCAACCCTTAACTGATCACACATACACAGCATACACACAAAAACAATACCAGACGAAGACACCAGCACACATAATGCCTCACCAGCCAACCAGCCCTCGAGCTGTGTCTAATGATTTCTCCATCACTTAGCAGCATCTGCCAACAGTGTTGAACAGCTCCATTTTGATCAAAACCCAGTCCATAAATCAACAGTTCGGCTCATGAGCACGGCTGAGGGGAAAAAGGCCACTATTCATTTTCTAAAATGTATCAATATCACACAGAAACACCCCTCAGCCACGGCCTTTCACTTGACTAACAGAGGAATTATCTTAGCTGACACAAGGCGGGGAGGGAAAAGAGGAAAAGGAGAAAAAAAAAAAAAAAAAATCACTGCTTTATTATGTGTCTGGCTCTGACTCCGGGGCATGTTTTCCTCTCTCACTTTCTGGGTCTCTATGTATCACTCAAGCAGTAAAATACAGACATGTACAGGAAAAAAAAAAAAGGATGCACACTTGCTCTCTTTGTCCCCATCTTGGTGATATACACAAACACACCCCGTCAGACTCAGCCGCTCAATCATACACAGCCTTCAGCGTTTAATTCAGTGAGTATCCGCGGGGCCTTGGGACTGTTACTGCTGTTACTGCAGTCTTCCACTATCCTCCTCCTTCTCCTCCTCCTCCTCCTACTTCTCCTCCTCGTTGCTAGCCTCAGTCCTGCTCTCGCACTCTCATTTGCCGGGCTCCGGCGACAGGCAACGACATGATTGGTCAGCAGAAGTAGTGGATGCAACGTCATGCCACTGTAGCTTGTGGTGGTGCAGAAATCAGAGATGTGTTGTGAGTGTATTGACAGTTTTCAGCAGCGCGCGGGGTATCATGTTAGAGCATTACAGTTGGAAAGAGCAGGAGGGGCGGGCAAGACAGCAGAGATGAAATGGAATGTTTTAATTATCACAGTTACTGGCTCACCACATTGCATCTAATTTGTTAGAAAGAATCACATGCAGAGATATCTCACAGCAATAAAAGTGCATTTCTCGGGAATGTAATATAGAGAGTTCCCCAGAACAATTGATTACTGCAATTAATATAAACTTGACAATACTGCAGAGACATCTCAATAATTTGTTGTGAAATATTCTATACTCTATTCCTTTCTTTCTGAGAGAGGTATGAAATTGTGTAATGCTCTCTTTGACAAGCCTGTTAACTCCTAATCATTTCTTGAAAGTTTCCTGTAAATAATTATGTAATTTACTTAAAGAGAAAACAGACAATTTCACAGACTGTTAGCTTAGTTTAAAAGCAGTCACTGATGAACAGCTCTATTTGAACCTAAGTAAATATTCATTCAATTCATTATTACAAATTTTAAATACAGGGCTGCAACTAACTATATTTACATTATCAATGAATCTGTTGATTATTTTATT
The DNA here is from genome assembly GCA_029490765.1 of Euthynnus affinis. NCBI lineage: Eukaryota > Metazoa > Chordata > Actinopteri > Scombriformes > Scombridae > Euthynnus > Euthynnus affinis. The sequence goes on along the minus strand of CM055847.1, from coordinate 27,358,699 downwards.
GATTTATCGATTAGTAGTTTGGTCCATAAAATGTCCAAAATTGGTTCAAAATGTCAACCACTGTTTCCCAGAGTCCAAGGATGTGTCCTCAAACTCAAAGACATTCAGTTGACTGTCATAAAGGACAGAAGCTCAAACCAGAGAAAGTGGACATTTTTTTCACTATTAATACTATTATCATCATTATAACACTATTACACATTTAGCTATTCTTTTAAGGAGTAAAAAGTTCACTTGATCTTATTTCATCTAATTGCAATATAAATGTTGATAGAATAATGAATGGATGCATATATGATCTTTTCTTCAGTAACTTCCTTTTAGTGTTAATTTTGTTCAGTGTACTTGTCTATTTGTTGTGTTCCTAATTAGTCTATTTGGTTGTTGTTACAGTGTGGGCAGGAGGTTCAATGATCTTGTGTGATGGATGCACCATTTTGAAAAGCTAACAAAAACAGCCCCCTCTCCTTTTCTCTTTTGCGTATGCCTGAAAGACAGATAAACAGACTGCTAGTGATATAAACATCCCATCTGACCCAGAGCAGAGGCGGTTGTGAAACCATGCTCATTTGTTGAAGCACAAACCTTTGATTGGCTGCCCACTCTAATTAGCACAAAAAGTCCCTGTGCCAGACCCCAACCATCTCATTTGCACCATGTCCTTGAAACAAAGAAGAGCAGTCCCACTTGTTCTGTGTGGACAGACTCGGGCTCTACGCATGAAGGACGCTACATGTCATCACTGTAAAAATGTCCTTGGGAAGGCTGAGCCTTTGTTTTCCTATAGTGTACACCAGGAAGCCCACTTCTCCAGTGATGGTGTACTGCATGCTTTTACCGAGTTTGCAGATCTTATAATGTGAACTGAGTCTATAACATGTATAAAGCTAAAAGACGTGTTTGGAAGAGGTTAAGGTGTATGGTTTGACATGAAACAGTTGGAATGAAAACATATATGAATGTACATTTTCTTTGTATGCTGCTTTGCTTTGAGATGTATACAATACTGAGCAAGATTAATGATTTAACCCTAACCCTTTACTTATTCCTCTATGCCATATAGAGTTCCACTGTTGTCAAAAAGCAATTAAATATAACAATAACAACAACAACAATAATAATAATGATAATGACAATAACAATGACAATAATAAACATCGTTGAGCCACAGTGTTTCACTGGGTGACACATTCCTTCATGAACATATCAAATGTGTATTAATCCACAAGTGAAAATAGTCCCAAACAAATACACAATTTCCTTTTGTTTGAGTAACTTTTGCTAAAAACCAAAATGCCCAGCTGTTTTAGGGAATTATTTAGCTTTTTAAAATATGAAAGTATACATTCTTTTTACATCTTCAGTGGGTACAGATGATGTTGAGTGCCACAGGCAGGTTAGGGAAGTTGGATGGGATGGCTAACATGTTGGTTTTGGCCTTTTCAACATTTTTAAGTCCCCACTTCAGTTATAATCCTCTTCATAAAAAGTGATTTTTTTTCCTTCTATAGCTAACCTTGTTTCTTTATATTCATTTAAGCACTTTTGATAGATGCTGAAGTAAGCTTTTTTATATATATACCAAGTCCCTCAGTTAAACGCAAATGGGAAAGGTAATGATTACTACTATCCTCTGCTCTATCTGAATGCTGCACTTTCTATAGTCAAAAGATGCATGCACTGACTGCGTTCACCTTTTTGTCAGCCAGCACTCTCACAGTGTAAAAAGCACTGACTGGCTTGAGGCACCAACATCTGTCAGCACTGGTGTCACTGGCATTGGGCTGACCGGGTCACACAAATCCTGAATGTTGTAAAGGATGCATATTGTTGTGGGTCAACTATAAATCAGGATGTGTGTGTTCATGTGTCTCTTCTGCAAATGCACTCGGGCCTTTTTACACAGAAAGATGACGCGAGAGTAAATGTGTGGCTGCAGTTACAGTACCTGGATCCACCTTCCTCTCTCTTATGACTAAATTCCTTCCCTTTTCTCTTTACCTACTTTCTTATCAGTCTTTATCCTCCCACAGCACACATCTCCCTCCCTCCTTCCTTCCTTCTTCCCCTTATAGTCTTTTGGCAGACAGTTTGGCTCAAGCTGGTCAACCTGATGGCCTTCTTCAGCAGGCACCATTGGCATCACTTGGCACGTTCTGCAGCTCGCTGAAATTCACTGGGCATGCACACTTGCTTACTCTAGTGTGATACAATTAAACTGATGTAAAAGCAGAAATGCACAGGAAATGGGAGTCGTCTCGTTGTCTTGTTTCAGAAATCGAACATAGTAATTTCCAAGATGCTGTTTTGCATATCTGCTGTGTGTTCTTCACAATCAAACTCAAAACTAACAGCAGGTTTAATATAAGGTTAGCTGGTTTGTTCATATATAAATCCTGTAGACAATTAATGTGAAACACCAGAGGCTTTGGCAGGTACTTAACCTTTCAGTGAGAAAAGATGTAGGAGGACATAAGGAGTGTCAGAGGCTAGATCTACGTCTGCCAGAGAAAGAAGACAACAATAGTGTTAGACTGGTAGGAGAAAGAATAGCTCCCAAATGGAGAGTGACAGTTGAGACGGACATGGCAAATGAAGATGGAGCCTCCAGCAGTTCTCAGGGCAGCTGTCAATCACATCAAACTGCACTCTCACACCAAATCATTACAGAGAGATTGTGGCCCGCTCTTCAGACTCAGGATCCAAGTGCGTATGGTGCACTCCAAATGGAATATTAAAATTAAATAGGTTGGTATTCATAAAAAAAAAGCCTGTGTTGTTTTCTGCTAATTTACCTGTTATTATTCAAACAAGCTGGGATGATGTTAAACTGTGTTAAACTCCATTTACTGTATATAATTAATATGAAAAAAACCATGCTCCTCTGCATTTGTAGCTCGTTTTATCCCTCATGAAGCTGCACTGAGCAACTTCTCACTTTTTAATTGTCTGAAGTAAAAGTGAGAGATAAGTGCTTAAATTATTAAGAGTTTGAAAGATTTAAATCACTCATATCTATGAAGCCGTAAACAGCCACATTTAGTAAGGAGCATAACCTGCCACTGACTGCACCTAGCACCTAAAATAGCCTTTTTTGAGCTCGAAGATGAAAACATCAAGCAGCAAAACACTAAATTCACGGCATGTTTCAAAGTCTGACTGAACAAAGACTTTACAGGTCATTTAACAGGACCAAATAGACATTAACTTTATATATCTAGGAATAAATGTCACAGAGTTTGGTTTAAACGTGGGTGGAATCAATGTAACAGTAAATCAGGTGTGAAATTCCTCAAAGCCAATCAATGCATCGAGAAGGTGGAGCTTAAAATAGGTTTGATGGATGGTTCTCCTGTACGGTCTTCTTGTTCTAATCTACATGACAACAAGCCTCATCACTGTGGATATACAAGTTAAATGGCTGACAAGACACCATTAATGACTCCATTAAAACCAAAGATGGAAATGGTAGATGGACTGAATTTATACAGCACTTTTATCCTATGAGCTTTACAACGCCTCATATTGACACAGGCGCATACAGATAGGTTAATGCATGGATGGTGTTGGACTGCAATGCAGACTGTGGGACTAGACTAAACCTAAGTGGATTGGACATGAAAGTAGTGGACTACTCACCACTGTATGTGGTCTCAGCTGCATAGTGGTGATGATATGACTGTAGGCAATGTTACTGTACTGTACTGTACAATTCATAATTCACAGAATGTTTGACAAAAGTCCAGTTACTAGCTTTTCAGATCTTCATGGTCCATGTTACTGAAGTATTGTCCTGTTGTTCTCAGTATAGGCTATTGCTAACATCCTATATAAGGATGTTAGCCTACCAGCAACAGATTTGAAGTCCACCGCAGCAATGGCACAATAAACAAACAGGTCAATTTTACAAAATAGTTCAGGATTATATTATGTAGGTTTGTCTTGAAATTAATTTAAAATGATTAACATGTCACTTCTTAACTGTTCAAACATGATTTTCTCGAAAAAGTGACGGCCCTAGCGCACGGTCTGAAGGAAATTAGCGACTCGTCATGAAGCAGCACATTCACATCTCACCAAGAGACTACGGGTCATCATGTGACTTATGTTGGTAAGGGTATAAGCTGAAGGAGAGAGACGGAAAGAGAGAGAAAGATACGACTGATCTCTCCCGCCAGGCAGCACTTAGTGAACAGCCTGTCTTCCTGCCACAGGAGCCAACTAGCACCACGCAGGCAGCTACACTTGATATTCCCAGCACAGCTCAGCTCAAACGGGACATCTGTTAGCTTCCTGTAGCTCGGCCTTCATCAAACCACCTCCCTCACAATACGGTATCTTCAGAGAAATATGGATAAACTGCCCAGCTGCTTCTATATTAATTAGCCACACAAACTGATCAAATTCAGCTTAAGATAATATTTTAGTGCACTCTTTTGGCCTTTAGGTGCATGAAGTTGTAGTGTTGTAACGTGTTTTGTTTTTAAGAGCAGGGCAGGCCATCCCGTTTGAGAATTATCTCTTAATTCTGAATGCAGAGAGGTATGCAGATAGAGAGAGATTAGAGGACGGAACGTGCCAGAGCTGCATATCGATCCGACACCTATGCGGAGTGATCCTTTGAATTTGAGAGTCTGCTACCCTGCGGCTACAACAGACTGTACATCTGGTGCTTCAGGAGGTCGAGATTGGATGCCGCTGACAGGTTTATCCAGTGCACACACCCTCTAATCTACTCCTCTGCTTCTGAGAAACGTTCAAATTGCTCCTCCTATGCTAGTCAGCATGCCGCCTCTCCTCACGCTGCCCGTCTCTCGGCTCAATAAAAGGTTTTCAATTTGAACGATGAACTCCAATTGGAGATGTCAGTCCATCAAAAGGACAATTGTCACAGCGGTGGACGGGGTTCTTGAGAAGAGAGATAAACCATTCACGTGCAAACATTACTATTTTCAAAAAAAGACTTGTGATTGCTCAAAATGACAGTGTTTGAGCGGGTGACGGGAAGAAAAGGGCCTCGCTCTCTTAACCTCCCTTTTCTCCGGTAACCGCTTTCCACATCGCTCGCCTATAATCACAAACCGAGCTGAAAATGAACTATTTTCAGGCCTCACTACGTTTCCCTTTATGTTACAGATCCATACAGTAGGTATACATTGATAGACTATTCAAAAAACAAGCTATTCCAGCAAAAATGCACTTAAAGAAGTCAGAAGGCATTACTAACCATTGTCAGTAGAATGAACTGGAACAAAGAAACACTCGAGAGAAAAATCAAAGAAAAAGCAAGAATTGCACTGTAAACACAGTTAAAATGGGTGTTTATCACACCTCACTGACTACGTAGCAGCAAAACTACTCTCCAGGTGTATTAACTACAGCACAATTCATGCTGGACTGTACACAGAGGCTAAACTGTTTCAGCTCCGAAGTCAACAGTAAACACTGAAACTGTGTGGGTGACCTGCTAGACAGATTAGTGAACATGCGCACGCAGACTCCAACACAGGCCTTTAGTTATGTATGTGCTGCATATCCATAGGCTTGTGACTCTAAATATGGCTGACAAACAGTTATTATCTGCGCTGCATTATCGTCGCCAAAACCCATCCATCAACAAACTCGACATAACTGCTCTGTATTTTTAGCCCCTAATGCATCACTTTGAAACAGATGGGATACTGTAGGACACTGGGGATAAACAGGCCAGCTGTGGGGTGTTGATCTATATGCATGGCTGTTTGTGTACAGTAACCGCATATGGTTTTGTTTTGCTAGCTTTGTGACACTAACGCCTTTTGAAGATGACAGGAATAAAGATGTTTTCCATAGCAAGCTCCTTGCTCCCGTGCTAGGGTGCATACTCGATTGTTCAGTCTTCTGTCTTGGAACAACAAACAGAAGGCATTAAACACTCATAACTAACTTACACAAAATAACAAAATAAATGCCTTGAAAATCAATCAAGTTCAACACCTCAACCTACAGAGCAAAAAAAAAAAAAAATGACCACAGAGGTCAATCTGCACCTCTATGACACAGGTTTAGAATTTGAAAGTGGCACTCTGCCGATTTCACACGTGCATGTCAGTTTACTACTCATGGAGAGTACAAGTCAGGCTGTGAAAACCGTTCCAGCTCTAGTGGAGCAGTTGGAGGTTTTAAAAAAAATAATCCTAATGACATCAGCAGACTTTTATATACACTCATCAAGTACTTTATTAGGAACACCTGAGCAATATAATGCAATCTACATTTATGAGGCTAACACTTTTCCAATTTCTGCTGACATTGTCAGAAAGGTGATAATTCTACTTTATGTTTATTATTGAGGTTGTGGTGGGTGGTGGTTTTATACTAGAGTGTATTATATTGTTTCTAATATTTTGTCCACCCCATTAACATGCGTTGGGGGGAATTTAAAAGTCAGGATATTTCACCCTCTGCTGAATTGATTCTGATCCTTCTTTTTTAAATACGTCTCTCACGCATACACAAATTTATGGGAAAGGCAATACTAAATCATAAAATTAACATTTTTAATTAAACTCCTCGTAAAGTATTCTAGATGTTTCTGTTATTTTGTCCATGCGCTGTAGGATTAGTGTTTAGGTTTAGGATTAGAGCTAGGATTAGGTTTATTCTGGACTAAGGGTCAAGGTTAAGCATGTGGAGTCTGTGAGGGTTGGTTACAGGTTATGGATTAAATCAACAGTGGGAGGTTCTCAGAAGGAAAGCAGTAGGATGTGTGTGTGTGTTTGTGTTCAACAGTATCCTGTTGGCTGTTGAGCCACAGTTTCAAAGTTTATTGCACTACAAAAAGTCATCAAAAGGCATTGTGACGCACAACTTTGAGTCCCCATGAATTAAACAGTGAGTCTAGTCTTTCTTCTTTACTGGCCGCTGCTGACGGCCGCTGGTCGCAGCAGCAGTGTGTTGATGTGGAAGACAGCGGCCACATTACAGCACCACTTCTGCTCTCTCTCCACCCCCCCCCCCCCCCCCCCCCCCTCCTCCTCCTCCCCCCCTCCAATGTAAAATAACACAGCAAGCCTGTGGCCTGTCTTTGCTTCGTCCTTGTCGTGTTGACTCTCCCTCCCCTCCACCCTTTCCCTTCCTTCCTTCTCACCCCACGCCACCATCGCAGAGTGAGCGCCAGCCTGCCCCAGCTGGGTTTTTAGATGCGGGGAGCCGAGCACGGCGGGATGGAGCAACAACTTCTCTCGCTCTCTCGCTTTCTCGCTCTCTCTCGCATTCTCTCTCTCCCCCAGAGCATCTTCTGCACCACTGCTCTGCCACCATTAATTCATCAGTGCAAATCTCCTGCAAACTTCCTAAACAAACAAGTGTGCTGACTTCTGCTCCTCAGCACACACACATACACACACATACACACACAGGTCACACAAGTATAGACCTCCTTAGAAACACACACACTCCGCTGTCCAACACACTGAACGGTGCTGTATTGATATCTGCTCCATGAGCTAAATGGAAATAGACACACACACAGCCTCTCTTTGTGTTTGACCTAATAGCTGCTGACATAAATAAATGTTTTCTGAATCAGTGCCCTCCAAAAACGGAAGTGCAGATGTGAATGCGTTTAATGATAAGTTGCTAATGAGTTTATCCACTCTGTGATTCACATCTGTTTTGTTTACCTCACTCCACGGTGAAGCCCCCTCAGGGAGCGTGCAGGCTAACACCAACGCTATCAGCTCCATCAAAAAGAATTGGGTAAACAAATCTCATGCTCTTTTATGTACGGTGTTCATTTACAGTAGCTAATAACAATTTGGTTTGCTTTGCATGTTAAAAAAAAGCAGAAATATGAAAGAACAGCATACAAATTTAGAAGGAGACGACAACAATCGTACAATTCAATTCAATTCTTGTCATTTTTTACTGTCGCTGATTTATCCGCAGAGTTTAATGCCTTTAGATGCGTCTGAAGAGCTGACTCCACACACACACACACACACACACACGCAGCATGTTGTTACCCCGGGGTTCAATGTTAATCACAACCGACAGAGAACAATGTAGCTGCCACATGCGTGACTTTCAAGGTGTGACCCCCCCCAACCCTGACACACACACGAACAAGCACATACTCACTGACATGTAAGAGCATACACACAGCGACGTGTGGATCACTACTTATTAATTCCCTTAATCAACGTACGGATGCTGCATGATTACAAATGCGATACAAAACATGCATCAAACTTCGCACTTATACTATGTTGTATACCACATACTGTACAGTACAGCCAAAAATACCAGCTGTGTCTCCTCTCCTTCCAGGTGATGCTCAGTGTCATCAATTACTTTCCTCACTGGGAACAGATGGTGCCGTTCGGTCAAATGGTCAAGAGGCGAGGACGAGAAGTGAGGGGTGCAAACATCACAGCTAATGCTGACTCTGCATGTGTGCGTGCACGTATCCGCACGGAGGCGTATGTCACGTTAGAGGAGCGGTTCATCTCAACAGATTTACTGTGGTGATCCCAGGCATCTTTGCGTATTTATGATCCCCTGTGGACTTTACACATGCCGGCGTTCACATAGCATACAGCATTAATGTCGCTAAAGTGCTCACCATCCAGCTTCAGATGGATATTATTAAGCCACAGGAGTGTTACTTGTCGGTAGGTCGAGTGGTTGTGGAGTCTTCTCACATGTCAGGTTCTCCCCTGCATTTGGAAAGTGTCTTGAATTCTGATGTTTTTCCCCCTTTTCATGTGACACAGACATTCATATGTACACCATATCCGCATCCTAAATCTTTAGCTAAATCCGTCACATGTATGACCTTTGGCCACGTGACTGAAGTCTAAATTGTCAGATTATCTGGTTTTAGTGTAGCCCTCGGAGGGAAAGTGTCACATCTCTGGGTCTATTTGCCTTGAAAATATGGCAGATAGTCTAGAGATAGCAAGGGTGTCATTTCAGTAAGTAAGAACATTAGCGGATCACTGTACAGTGTTGAGAGACACATGGTCATATACCTTTTGTGCTTCTCATACCCTCCCTCTCCCCTCCCAGAACTTTCATCAGACAGTCTATCTGGGCCACCGGGTTCCTGCCTACACTGAAACGCCACATCCACTTTTTCTGATCAAAGTGGATTAAAGGTACAGTGGGTGAAGATTAGAAACATGTCCGGGAGTGCTCATTTCACTTGCTCTGCCAAAACCTGCGTCAATCCGAGGTATCAGATTGTACATGTGGACATAAACCTACTTAACATCACCAGTGCACTAGATCCTGACAAAAACATTAAGACCCAGATCCAATAAGGTGGCAATAATAAGGATCGAATGAAGATGGATAATTTGCCCTGGTTAATGTGTGGATTTACAGTACATGTGATCTGGGAACTTCAGTCATGGCGTCCTTGCACTAAAGTGGACGTCAAACGAACTAAGACAACACGTGTTTATAACATACCCTAATGGCCACACCCAAGAGGCCATCATATCCTCCACCTCGCTACATGCCACTGCCTCCAAAATCTTTTTCCAAGAATTTTTTTGCCTTTCCTGTGCGTCTCTGTAGTCTAAATGGGATGCATCAAGTTACAAATGGGGATAACAGTGCACACTGTCTGAAAGTCTCCTCTCAAAAGTTTTTCTTAAGAGCTTGAGAAAAGTTCAAACCCTGCCTTATTGTACTTTCATACCTCTGCACACCTGGCCTATTGCTGTATAAAGTGGGCGTGAATTTCAGGAAGTTACAAAAATTGTCAGACGCAGCCCCCAGTTTGATGTTTTTAAGGCGTTTCACAGTTGCATGTTGTTTGAAGCAAATATTCAAGCATTCCTAAAGTGGCAGGGCACCATCGCTCACTACATTTGTGTCTAAAATTTGAGATCATTCTCTAAGATAGTCCTACATGTGTTTTGTTGCATGGGCGTTTTTTGCTCTAAAATATAGTTTGTCTTGAAAAATAAAACTCTTAGAATGAAATCTGGTATTTGATACAACAGACAAAGCATCCGGTAGTGGATTCGCTACATTTGGAAAGTTTGTGCCTCAGTTTCTTCCATGTTCATTGCATTTCATCAGATTCTTCCTTTTTTGATTACTGTGAAAATATTAATGACCGGACATAACAACTACTGGTACCAAGCACTCATGCCAAAAAAAATAATGCCTCTCAAAAAAACTTTTTCTCAAAAACAAACAACATCTGTTTCTTTTCCATTTCTGTTTTATAATCTTAAAAAGGCTAGCATGCATTATTGCTCTCAGTTGCTGGTGAGGCTGTACTGAAGCTTTATGGTTATTTAGCCAGACGGTCCCTTATTCTGTGTGATCATACAATAGCGGGGAACTGATCTTGCAAATGTATGATGTGTCTGTGAAAAGCTGGTGTGTAAAGTGACGCACAGCTCGCTCCACTTCAGACGGCTTGTCGTTGTAGCCTAATGATGACTGTACCATCTGGTGTCAAAAATCAGTAGGGTATTTTCAAATGGTCTATTACGACGCTGCAGCCACTGCTGAAAAATTACCTGCTCCTTGATGAATGCTTTCAAACACATCTCTGACAAACCCAATTGTTTCCTCCACAATCTCAGTAAGCCTTTCAAATCTCTCCATTCTGCTCTCCAGGGAGGAAATGCCAGTGTTGTCGACTATGTCTTTTCATTTAGACATAAAACCCCTTTTTCCAATCCCCTAACAGAATCGATTGAAAGTGGTTCCCAAAGCACTATCAGAGAGGCTTTGGGCCTTGTTTGAAGAAAGAAAATTCAAGTATGCACCATAGTACTTAAGGAGTTTGCTATTAAATTGTTCAAAGCTCATGCTTTGGGAGAAGCTCTTACCAAAAAACTCTTCCCATTAGTTCTCCTTTGATTTACTTGATAAAGAGGCCCTATACAACAAATAGGCTTCTCTACTATTTCTCTTCAACAGTTTACGTTTGCACGGCAAAATACCTGATTATGCTTGTAGCTTCCCTCTCATTATACTTTCCCTTCCTTCAAAACAAAACTCAATTTAAAATAAAGCTGTTTTTTAAAGACACCATTAGAGAGAGAAATTGCTTTTGGCTAAAACAGAGAATCCAGTGAAAAGAGTAGGTACATACCCAGCAGGTTTCAGAACAGGTTCCATTGACTCTTGTGCAGAGGAGATAATGGAATCGATCCTTCAAACTGCTTAACTTAAGCGTAGGAAATGGCCTGTCATGTGACCTTGTCCTCATTAGGAGAGTGGGGCACTGTGCTAATTTATTTACCCAATATAAACCAGAAGAGCACAGAGATGCACAGACAGAACAAGGGGGAGGAGGAGGAGAGGGAGGCTTGAACTGGCCAAGCCGATTTGAGCCTGTTACTGATGTCCGAGCCAAGACCTATGGGGTGGGAGGAGGAGGAGGAGGAGGATGAGGAAGTATGTGTATGTGTGCAGGTACAGTGGATGGGATGACAGAAGAAAAGATTGAGATGGACAGGACAGAGAGGAAAAAGGATGGAGGAAGCTGTCAAAGCAAGCAAGATAGACACAGAGACAGCAGGCCAGTAATGCAGAAGTAGCAAAGATAGGAGGAAAAACATCCAGGCTTGGTGAGGATGGGATGGGATGGGAGTGTGTGTTATGTGCTGTGTTTTGCCTGGTCCTCGCTGTGTGTCCCGGGTGGCCAGGCTCCAGGGGCGTGTCACTTTGGGTCTGTTCCAGGTGGTAAAAGCATAAGGGCTCCTGGTGGCGGAGATGTGCCACACTCAGCCATCTGGTGATGAGTCATTCTGTCTCTGCTCTTGTTTGCTCTGACTGGGCGCAAGATTGCAAGCCCTCAATGTGGTTGTGTGTGTGCGTACGTGTGTGTGTGTGTGTGTCTCCATAGCGCCCTATTTAATGTGATGGTAACTCAGCCAAGACACAGTCAGTAAAAGCTAAAAGCGTTTGTATCTGGATTCCATCTGTGATATGGTGATGAGAGAGGACTTGACAACTCATTTAATTTAGCAAGGCTATGACCCTCTGAAATGAAAGTCCTTGTGTACAACTGCAGTTCTACCCTTTATATATATTTTTTTTTATATACCCTTTATATATTTTTTATATATATATATATATATATATATATATATATATATATATATATATATATATATATATATATATATATATATATATATATATATATATATATAAATATATATAAATATAAATTATATTAATTTATTTATTTTTTTATTTATTTTAAGCAGAAAATTTGGTAATGATAAGTTAATGGAAGAAACGGAAAAAGATTGTAGCACAGCTTAAGATGCGTCCACAGCACTGCAAATAAAATGTGCAATGTATGGGAGACAGGCTGGAGGCGATGCACACAGTAATCTCCCCAGTATTGTGCACGCCTGATGGCGGCATGCATGCTGCCTCCTAGATAGATGCAGCCAACTAACAGCCCTGCTCCTCTGTGACAGCTCCCCTCCTCCAGGCCAGAGCTAACCCAAATCTAGTTTTTTTTTTTTCCTCCTCTGCTTTACTCACAATCCCAGCCGAGGGTGGGACGGCGGGCACTCCACTCTCTCAAATCTCAGTACCATAGCTCATACAATTATCATGCTGGGGAAACTGGTTTAGCAGTCATACTTCTACTGCCCCCTATCCACCAACATGTAGCTTTACGTCACTGTACAGAAATTGCATTAAATAGCATCTCTGGAGCTGAGGATACACTACACTGCAGTGTAGAAGTCACTCATCAATATATATAAAATATGAATTGGATAGTAGAAGATCCTGAACTCATATTGTATATGATAATACTAATATTTCATGGAATTTGAATCCCAAATTATAATTTGATTTCCTACAAAATAGAATCTTAAAGATGATTCAATTACATACAAAAGTTAGAAGATTTTTTCAAAAATATAAAACCCCCTAAGTTTGGTGTTCTATTGTTTTTGGGATGTACTGTAGGAACTCAAGCTTATTCTACCGTTTCAATTACTTGTACAGACACAAAATATAAAAGCAGTCTCAAAGTTGAAGAATCCCTGCTCTATCTGCAGAAAAACAAATCCTATTAATGTGACCTGATCGCTGATCCTAGATCAGTGCTCCTATTGTGACAGTGTTTATAAGTATGGGTGCTGAACGGAGTCAGGCCTTGAGCGTGCTGTCCTATTTCATTACAACTGGAAAGAGGAGAAACACATACAATACGTTGAGGTGCAGGGATTCAAAACCCAAAGCTCTTCAGAAAGAAAGACTGGACACACAGATCGCAAAATGTCACAGTAGTGTTCTTGTCTTGAAACCTGCAGAGGTTAACATCCCTGTTAGTTCCACATCCATTTATTATTGTCAAGAAGCTCAATAGCACCTCAGGCAAGAAAAAGATAAGAGTTGCTGGCTGACGACTCGCACAGTGAATCACAATTGGACTGATGTCTTTCATATTTAGCAAATTCAGGATTCTGTTATGTCTCGATGAAAGTCACTCTAATCTCATAGAGCTGTAACTGTGTGGCAGCTCTTCTCATATAACTTTCAGTAAGTTTGTGAATAAGCATAAGTACTACAAAGTCAATGTGTTCCTTTCAACAATTAGAAAAATTAGCACAGTATACTACTGCTTTTGCTTCTGAACTGACGAGCCAGAAGTCATGATCATTACCTTGAATTAAAATATGAATTTATTGGTGTTTACATGCCGAGTAATGCTGTTATACCTCATTAACACTTTTAATACTGTAAAGAGCCACCAACAGACTGATAAAGCCGGTGAAATTGGATGGTAAAAGCGCACCATCTCCTTACAAATCAACTCTGCTGTCTTTATACTGGCTGTCACTAGCGTGTAAGAGAGTCATATGGCTCAGCAGTTTTTATGGCTGACTAAACTACAAGGCTCTCCGTCACTGTGAAACCCCTGCCAGAGAGCTGCGGAGAGCAGAATGAAGAGGTTGGGACAGTCTCAGGTCTCCATCTTCATGAGAAACACCACTCTCACCCTGAAATATTTTGGGTAATGAAACTCTGCCCGGCCCATCTGTATTCTGGCCTGTTTTGAGTTGGCCAGTGCATAATGATGTTTCTGAGCAGCCGGCGAAAAATGGCTGAGCTCTGTAATACCTTCCTGAGAGGCAAGCACTGCAGAATACTGATCTACCTGTCTGGATGTAAATACCTTAGTGGAGTGAGCTGTAAAAAAAAAAAAGAAACTCAGACTCTGGTAGATGAAAAAAAACAGATCATATCTGAAGAAATTCACCACTGAAGAACATTTATTGTTTTGATTTTACTGAGTGCAAGTATGATGAAATAGTTTCTAACTGGTCAAACGTACTATGTATGCGAGATGTCAAGTTGATAAAAGGGGTAGAAATAGAAAAACAAAGGCTCTTTTTGACCAAATAGACTTGTCATGTACACAAGGTAATGATTGAAAGTCCAACACTCAATCTATATCTCATCCCATTGTTCTCTCTTTATTATCTATCCATCCATTTCCTATATACCCTTTGCAGGGCCCGCAGGGTGTTGGAGCCTCCCCCAGCACACATTGAATGAGCTCTCAACATTAGAAACAATCAAAAGTGATGCAGTCATTTTGTCTTGAGATGAACAGATGGCTGTAGTTTGGTTTGCTTCTTCTTTAGGATGTATTATAATATTACCTCATTTCAGAGGAAATCTTGTCAAATGGTGTATAGTTGTAAAAGAGATGCCATATGTCATGCTATATGGAATAATGGATATAATGGTTGACATACTGAAGCACACCACAGAGGATCTGTACATTAAAGAGCAGTTTGGAGTAATTATCAACAAAAGAAGTTTTAAGTTGCTTTCCACAAGCTGTGCACGTCTTTTCAGTTTTGAGAAGTCCAAATATTGTGTTTACCATCACGTGCAACAAAGAAAAGCATTAAATCATTAAATTTGAGAGGGTGGAACCAGCAAATCTTTGGCATTTTTTCTTAAAAAAATTATTATTTGAGTAGATTTAAAATAGTTGCTGGTTAATTTGTCAATCGACTTATCAATTAATCGACTAATTGTTTCAGCTCTTGATTGATACTTAGTCTTCTGTTGTGTTTATTTTACTAACCATTTTTAACTTTCCAACCAGTTTTCCTTCTTTTTTTGTCATTTTGCCAATAGTGGAGACTAAAATGAATCACGGTGACATAAAATCTGAATGGAAAAGCATTTGTATGTGAAAAGAAGCCGCTTATGTTAAGAGTAAAGAACAATGCGCTAATGACATCTGAAGCAAATCGTGCACATGTAGGGTGATATAATTATGAATGCAGTGCAGAGAGTTAAGTTTTATATCATTTATCTAAGAAGTATAATCTTTATGTGCCTGGTTGAAATCTGGTGTTGTATTTCTGTTATTCCTCCATTTAGGGGGTTATGAAGGCAACAGAAGTAAAAGGTCATTCACTTCCTGATCCCCAAACCAAATCTTCACACTGTGTTGTGTTGAAAGCAGAAGAATTTATTCCTATAGAAGAAAAAATCTATTCAAAAAGGCACTTCACCCCTACAGAGTATACAATTTTCTATTTACCAGATTCACAAAGACTCTTAGAGTTCAGTAACAGGGCACAACGCTTGACACAATCTCAAAACTTGCCATTCTCAAATTTACACAAAACCACAAAAGGCCAGGTCCATGACAACCACTCAATGAAACTGGGTGGTACTGTACTGACAGTATGTCAACCTTGAAGAAGAAAAGCAGGCTTGTCCAATGTGCTGCATCAGTCATATAATATATTGTTTAGGGAGATAAAAATTGACAAGACTTAAAAGATTTAAGTTATCCAGGGAGATGAAGACAAAAAAAAACTTTCATTAGAATAAAAATAAGCATAAGCAGGCTGAGTCTTTCTTCTGCTAGCTGGTGCTCATATTAATCAAAATGTCATACATATGCAGTTTGCTGTGTATGTGTTAATGGAAGATCTCTTGGTGTATTTTTAGATGTTTGTGCTCATGTCCGACATGCATTAGGCCATTTGGGATGAGCCAAATGTCTGGCATGATATGAGAAAAAGAAGTAAGTACTTGGTAAACGGCCACCAGATCAATAGGACACCCTTTCTGTGGGGTTTCCCAGTTTTCACTATTGATTAACTTTAATTGTACTGCCCCTGCAAAAGTGCTAAATAAACAGTGTAAAGATTATTATCTGTACTATCAGGAGCACCGGTATTACTAATACTACTATACAGTAATACTTTGTTAAAATCTGAGACATTTGTTAACTTAAGAGAACATCCAGTGTAAACATGAAAATAAATCCTCTGTTAGCAAACAATAAATGCAAAGAGCTTTATCTCCATCTCTCCATCTCTCAGTCTGTAAAGCCTGTGACAAGGGAGCAGTGGAGAATAGCCTTTTAATCAGAAAGGCCAAGGCCTGTAGAGGAGGAGTGTGTGTGTGCACGCATTACATAAATAGTTTTATGCTGCATCAAAATTCATTATCAGACTACACATTAATCTTGTCAGATTTATATTTAGAAAGGGCTTACATCATGACGGCAAACTGGGTTAGTACTTAACAGTGTACAAGCACAAAAAACGTAAGCAACAAGAGAGCCAGAATGTCTACATTTATAGTATATCTATCCTTTTCTTACTGGCCTCTGTTGGTGACCAGTAGGAAGTGCAACAACATTAACAGGTGGCCTTAAATTACAGTCACCTTTCTGAGCCATGTCAGGTTTCTAATTGCAGTATCCCAACAGATACATGCAGTCAATCTGTATTTCACCAGGAAAAATGATAGAATTATAATACAAATGTCAGCTTGAGAATATCACACCTTCCAGACAAACACTGTCATAATTTTGTGTCTAGATGCAGTAAAAATCTTACTAACTGCATCTTTAACCGATTCCCTCTACGTGTGAATGGCCAGAGGATGCAGTCATCCAAACACATTGATGAGCGATGGCACCTTTCAACCAAGAATCATAAAAAGAGAGGGAGAGACACACACACACACACAGACGCACACT
Organism: Euthynnus affinis; assembly: GCA_029490765.1. NCBI lineage: Eukaryota > Metazoa > Chordata > Actinopteri > Scombriformes > Scombridae > Euthynnus > Euthynnus affinis. The sequence continues at coordinate 27,341,691 of CM055847.1, read as the reverse complement.
GTATGTGAGAACAAATGATGTGATGTCTCCAGCATGTGCTGCAGCTGTTTGACAACTTAGAATGAAGATGCTCTGTGACAACGCTGCTCTGTTCATCACATACAGCACACATATGAGACAATGCTGCATGTGTCTCTGGGCTTACTGGGGGAAAACTGAACTGTTTTGACGGTTATAGCAGAGTGCTGATAATGCACAGACATAAAGATCTTAGGGGTGAAGAATCTCGTCTTTCCTAGAAATTGGTTTTCCTCATTTGTAGAGTAGAAGCTGTTTGTTTGACTGCATTTGTTCTTATTCTCTCTCACACATACACACATTCTGCCTGGATTTCCTCTCACTCACACCTCAGAGCAGAGCTGAGAGGAACTCTTGGTGTGATTTTCCTGTTTTGTCACTCTTACTGCGTACGAACACGCACGCGCGCACACACACACACACGCGCAAGCACACACACGCACACACACCTCTGTGGGTGACTACTCACAGGTACACCAAGAGATGAATCTTCATTAGCGGCAGAAACCCCTGAATAATTCATAGCTAATCAATTTGAGACACACACACACACACACACACACACACACACACACACACTAACACACACATATCAGACCATGGTCACTTTTGGGGACATTACATAGACTTAGATTAATTTCCTGGAGACTTAGCCTAACCCTAATCGCTACTTGCTTAACCCTACCCTAACCACTGAAGAAAAAAAAAAAATCAGCTTCTTCCCAATTGAGGATACGGCTTTTGTACCCAATTGGACAAGCCGTCCTCAGTTAACTGGTCCTCAGTCTGAAATTGGTCCCCAAAAGTAGCCAATGACAGAACACACACACGTTAAATTAGCATTTGCCATGTTTCCTGCTGAGCTTCATAATTTAATTCATTTAGCTTTTTAGAAGATGAATCAAAAAAAAAAATAGACAATTTTATAGAGACTGAATATATTGTTTGTAACTCTCATACAGTTGATGTGATTATCAAACAGTCAAATGTATGTTTTCCTCCAGTATGAGTCATCAAACATTATTCAATGTTCAATGGTAAAAGGACTCCAAGTGGAAACACCATGGGGTGAAAATTGAGGGCAATAAGCCTTGCGTACTGTGAGTCAGGCAGTTTGCTGGTATGCTCATACTGCAGCCTTCACCCATTTGATTCTGATGATTCTGACAAACACTACAGACGTTTGCCCAGAGTGCAGGAGCAGATCTCCTCTCTATCACTTAAGCAGAAGCTAATTTAATTTATCTGAATAAAATACAAGAACCAGCTGGAATTAGTTGCACTATGTCTGGTTGACAACAGAGTCTACAAGAAAATATATTCTACTCGTGAGCTCATCTTCCTGAATTATGTATGCAACGGAGTGGATGCACTGTATTCTGCTACACCACAGTAAATGACCTTTCATGATAATTGTGGCCCTGTGTCCTTGGGCTTTCAGCCTAGTAGTGGATATTATGCAACTGGGATGACTACACTGTGTAATATGTGTTAGTTTCAAATGTCAAACATGTCAAGGATAACAAGGCCAGATGAAGAGTGTCCCTTTTGTTGCATCTTTTATGGAAGCAGGCACAGTATGGTGGAACACCTCTGGCCTGCTAAATCAATTTCTAACATGACTCAACCCCTGAGAAGACAGCCTGGGATTCTGCTGCCTCCTAATGAAAAGATGTTGATTGCAATTATACACAAGGCTCTGGTGGTAATCACAGGGTGCACACGTATTTATCTGTCTGTATTTCCTTTTATACTTCCCGATCGGTCTATATTCTGTTTCATTTTTTAAATCTCACTGTCTTTGCTTCCTTTATATCCAGATGAATTCCATCTAACTCGTCTATCCACATATCCATCTATCTATAAACACTTATCTACATACCCTCCTACCCATTTACCCATCTACTGACAGTACATACACATCTACTCTAACAATACTAATCTATCCAACTACTTCATCTATCCATTCCATCTACCTACTTATCAATGAATCTAATTACCTGTCTACCTATCAACCAACCAACCTATCAATCTACCTACCTATATTAAAAAGGTACCAATTTACCCATCCACCTATATACCCATCTAACTATACAGAGTACCTGTTCACCTATATACCCATCTACCTTTACACCCATCTACCCAGCCTATCTATAGGTTTACTCATCTACCTACCCATCTGCATATCAATGTACAATCTAACCATATACAGTACCCATCCACCTATATACCCATCTACCCATCCTAGTTATAGATTTACTCATTTTTGTACCCATCTGCCTACCTATTTACCAAATTATACTAATTGTTTGGATATACCCATACACACATATACTCTTCTATTTATATATTATCCATCCATTTACCTATATACCCATCCACCCATATGTTTATACCATCTACCTACCTAGCCATTTACCCATGTACCCATCTACCTACCTATATACCCTCTTACCCATCTACACGTGTGTGTTATACCCATGTACCCATCTACTTACCAAACTGTTTGGAAAATTTATGAGCAGTTTGACATCTGTGGCTTTATTTTTCAAAGATTAATGGTCTAAATGGGTCTAAATGTGATATTATATTATTGGTACATTATTTTCATAACCATCACTGATCACTTAATATTTCTGCAAGGGCTAATTGAGCATCTGTAATAACAAAATATTTTATGAGCTTCAGGATCATATTAGAAGAAGTTACTCGAGACAAGAGGTTAACTAAATTAAAGGCATAATATGACTAAATGAGAAAAAAGGACTACCTTGAGTCACTTAGTGACTAATAAAATTCAAAAGCCAAATCCGTGTTTTTTTAGGTCACTTCTGTAACCAAAAGAACACTCCTTTTGAGAGCATACTCTCACTGAATTAAAATTTACCATCAGCAAAACTTTTGATGTTATCTGAATCCTTTGATAAAGAGCTGATGCAAGCCTAGCCAGAGTATTAGCTTTGATAGTATCTCACCTTGACAGGTTGACAGGTATGGGTCATGCCTGCATGGGTCTTGTACCTTTTCACTCCCTCTGCATGACATTGAACTCTGGATGGCCCCGAGACTAATGGCAATGAGCACGCTACTGTCATGCAAAGACCAGGACCTATAGTCACAAGATGTGTCCAGGGACGACAGCGCTATCTGTCCTGTCAGCAGGAGCAACATGATCTAATGGAACTTCATGGGAAGAAAAGAGCATGTTCTATCAGCAAGTACTTCATTTTATGACCTCATGTGATTGTGCATGTCAGCTTGAATACACGGTGTGTAAAACTGTTACAAACGATTTGATGAGTTAAATGTGTCAGAATGTAGATTAAAACCAACTTCTACTCCTGGGTAAACCAGACCAAGCGTCGGTTAAGCTCTAGCAAATACCACCTGCAGCTACTGAATGGATACATCAAAGTCAGAAGTTTTCATTTGAAAGATTTTACTGTGAAGCAACTGCAGAATTGTTGAGAAATAGTTTGCCATAACTGTTACTTCAGCAGAGCTTTGTCTTAGATATATAGTTGTGTTATCTCTCATTAAAAAAAGGAACTCCCCTCTGAGCCAATCAGAGACAAATGTGGTCACTTTCTCTTTGAGCTTTGACACCCTCACTTCCTTCTCTTACAGGCCAATTAGGCGTCATTTTCGAGACACAGCGGTTAGATGCATCACTTCTTCTTAGTTTTGTCAAAGCTCAGTATGATCACATGATTTTACGCTGACCACAAAAATCCATATTCTGGTTAATGACCACAAAACCACATCTAAACTCCAGTCCCGGGGCAGGTAGATACTGTAGTAACACGTCAAGGAGGGAGGTGCAGAGTTTGTTTATTGGCTAAAAATAAGCGTTCTTCCTCACAGGCAGGTTCTCTAAAACAAATTATTTTCCCCTGTCACATCAGGCAGGGCCAGCTGTGCCTGCAGTTGTCACATGTCACCTTCTATCCAGCCATATGGTAACACAAGACGACCTCTGGACAGGCTGGCTACAGCTGCAGCCGCAGTGTGCTTTCATTCTGGGAGCAATATAAAGTATTAATTGTTTATATCATGCTGCAGAACCCTTTACCTCAGATTGTAATGATTTGTGACTGTGAAAAAAACGTTATAAGTTATAATTTCACATATTTCTAACAGCAACTCTAGTATAGTATCTAGTATGTGACACAATTTTTCAACAACACGCCCGTCATCAACATCATTTAGCTTTTAAAAAAAACACAAGCAGAGCTCAGTGTCCTCTGGATTGCATCACTCTAAGGACAACTGTCAAGGTCGTTTACAGCTGTTGCATAATATATCAACTTTGTTTTGAAGTGAAATGCTTCTTTAAAACAGCAGCAGTCATAAACGCCTTGTTGTTTCCACTGCACTGCCTTTAGCGTCTGCTTCCTGCACCTCCTCTCCAGGGTCAGGGAACACATCATTTATCAAGCCTTGTTAAAGCCTCTGTCAGCGACACACAGACTGTGTGTGGGGCGATCGTGAAGTGGCCATGGATCTTCAGTGATCAAACCTGAGCTGGATACTGTAGCTTTTGCAATCATTTTACTGAGTCAGGTGACAGTTCATACCATCATTTCAAGCTGTACATTTCTCATGTTCTCATTTAATAGCATTTATATTTTACAGTATGGCCAAAGGTATCTGGCAGATAATAGTGTGTGGAAGAACTTGATTGGCCTCCACAGAACCTTGTTGACCTCTTGTCTGACAATCAGATTGAACTGCCATGTTTCACTTAACTCTTTCAGTTTCACTTAACTCTTTCAGTCTGACATTATATTCATGTTAACCAATTTCTTGTTGTGTGTGTGTCTGGTGGGGTTATTTAGTTTTGTTTTATCTCAACCAAACTGTAGCATGTGATGTATTCTTCCCACTACCACAACCTCTCTACAGGTTGCTATGAGCCAAGATAACTTTTTCACATTGATTGATCAAAGACGCCGTTTGTCACTTGAAAATGGTATTTCTGTAAAACTTATACAGCCTTATCAATCTCCACCTCTTTTCTGTTGCCAAGAAGATTACATCCCCATTCTTGACTGGTTGACTGTTTCTCCAAAAGCTGGAGACTGCCATCAAAGAGCACAACACAAGACCTATTTGAATAGCTGAACAAATATGAGACATGGGCGGCCATACGGAGGTCTAGAACTAGACTGACCTCAACCTCATTGTATGAATCCCTTTGGGATGGAACACCAACTGTGAGCGAGGCTTACTGCCCCACATCAGTGCCCAAGCTCTCTAATGGGACAAAGTCTTAAGGAAAGCATTGCCTGAAGTAAGGAGGATGTTATTTGCATCGTATGGCTCATGGTTTTAGATTGAGACAATCAGATACAGGTATATTACTTGGGTATCCATTTAATTCTGCTGATGGAGTGTATGTTGTTCTTTTGTGGAGTCATTTCACAATCTTACTTAATTACATCTCGTTATATGGTGAACGGGATTGCTCTCATAAAAAAAACAATGAAAAACAAAGGATCCAGGCAAGCAACAAACAAACAACACACATAATTAAAACCCTGAAGATAGTGGCGAGACACTTTTTTATGAGGCCGAGTGCTGCAGTAGAAAACATGACGTAAGAAAGAGAGGAGACTGAGTACCATGAGTCATTTTCTGTTCCTCGAGACAAGTCTCTGTTTTGGGCGGCTGATTAGTGAGATCAGCAGACAGCCTGCACTGACCTCTCCATTTTTCCAGCATCATTAAAGTTGAGAACAGCTTTTTCTAAGAATGGATACAATCTGCTAGTGTTTATCCATTCCTTCCCCATGTAGAACAAAGCTCATTACAGTTGGGGATCTTAGGGTATTAAAAAAAAAAAGGTAAAAAGGAAGCAGTATTGTGGTCTCTCTGCTTGAACATTCTTGCCTAAACAGCACTGATTCACACTTGCTATTAACCTGTCAGATGTCAACATTTATAAGTGATGCTCCATTTATGCAGACAATGACTGTACATATCTCTGCAGGCTATCAGGAAGAATGATTTGTAAAGCTATGCTGCCACATAGACGGCCTCATTCCTGACTTAACTGGTGCTAGCTATACAGTTATTGCTCAACATGTACTTTAAATGGGATTCATGAATTTCTCAGTGCCACACTTAACGGTTGTGAGGGTCCACGTTGAGACCATATCAGAAACAGATGATTTGCAAGGCAGAGCAGCAGGGATAGGTTTCTGGGAGAGAGATGTTCCTAGAGAAACACGGGCAGGACATCAAATATAGATGTCTCAATTTCACAAGCCAAACAGAGTGAAAATGAATGATGCTTGCAGGCTCATGTCGATAACCTTAGACATCAGGAGGACTTGACGTATTTCTGATTTGGTTAGTGGAGCTTTGGGTGCAGCAGAGCTGTGGAGCGCAACTACAATACATCAAAATTGTAAACCATACTGTTGCTATGGCTGTTAAGATTTCCATTTTTGCAAGACATATGCACTTCACATTGATAATGAAGGCAGATTCACCACTCAAATTTAATTCCGTGTCTAATAAAAAACAACAAAACCCTCCAAACTGTGTATGCAGAGTATCGACTTCACCCCATTTCAACATATGGAGAAAGCTTGACAGACCTGCTATGCCTAGTTACGGTTGCTAAGCTAGGTCTGGATAATAGCTGTTAGGGCCAGAATGGTCAATTATAGAGGAAACCCCAGGCATTTCTGTGGTTTCAGCCATTTTGAAGTAGAGGTGTTATTTTACTGTAATCATAACTGAGTAAGCAGTTACTGCTGACTCTGTGGCACATCTCCTCTTGTGTGTGAGGGGCTAATGCTGATGATGACAGGCCCTATCTCACTTCTGCATTTTAATTTAGTTGTGGCTGGTGGAGAACAACCTTTCCAGCACTTAATCAGCACCATAAGACGGTAAACACATCACAGGCTGCAATCAGACCGCAGAAGGGCTCATAGCTCACAGTTCAAGGGAGTGAATTATATTTGATTAGATTCAGATTTAAGAGTAAACAGTTGCTGGGATGTGGATTAAATACACACACACACAACCATACACACATATATACACACCCCTACAATACACATGACCATGATACAGCGCAGAAGTATAAGGTCAAAGGATGATGCCATTACTAAGATGGGATGTGTAAAAAAAAAAAAAAAAAGCTATGAGCTTCATTGGAGCAGATTTATCCTTTAAAGTCTAGAGGAGAATGCACAGGAGAACAATGTGCAATTCACAAAGTACGTACACAGTAGAGCTGGGGATTCTTCTATAACCCGCTCATTTTTGATTCATTGTCAAGTGTTCTTAACTTGACACTGTTCTGCCAGATATAGAGCTTGCAAATAGCTTCTATTTTACAGCAATACAGCCTTCAGATTTGAAGATTTGCTTTTGACAACTAAGAAAAGCAGGAGCACCTCTGACGTAACATGATTTATTACAGGTATTTCACGCTTATTTGCAGTGCACTGCAGTATAGTATGCGTTGCACACTGGATTACATCCAAACCTAATGGGGGGCATATATTACATTTTGATTGCAGTAAATTACCCAAATGATATCAGTCAAAGTAATGGTGCATTTGGTGAGGATACACAAGAGACAGTTTAACAGTACCGATATGTGGGGCACATGAAAAATCATATTTCTTTTAATACATCATTTCTACTATTAATACAGTAGTAATGGCAGAACTACGTTTTCCTCATTCATATAATTTGAAAAAAGTAGATGGCTGTAGTGTAGTATAGGCATATTGAAAGTTTTATATTCTAAACTATTCTATTCCTTCTCTGAGTAATGAAATAGCACTTTTTATTATGGACTTATTTTATACTTGATCAGAGATCAGAGTAATTAAGACTGAATACATTCATAATTTATTACATTATTAATAAGTTATAGTCATAATTTATTAACGTGACACATGGGTTATTAACCTTTATATTATATGTACAGGAAATCCTGAACTAAAATGTAATAAATAATTGACAATTATCTTTTGACTTTGGAACTACTTTAAAAGTCACCTGAATGCTTATAGTAAAAATTTTAAAAAAAAAAAAAGCTTCAATATTTCAGCCATTCAAAACAATAACAAACATACCCTGAGTCTAGCTGTCTTTATGTTTTAGCTTATATACATTTCATATCACCCTTCACATTATCTGCCCCTGATCCCCCTGTGCGAAATGCTTCATTAGTACAATTCTGTTCAGCAGGCTCATCTCATGTGCATTCACATAATGTCCACAGTGCACTTAAGTTATTGAACTTGACCTTACTTCTTTGCTCTAATACAGTAATTCTCTATATGCATGCCGTGTGCATAGTTTTCAGGGCGCCACCACATTATCTAACTCTCTCTCTTTCCTTTATGATGAGTCACAGGCTCAACCTTAGGCAACAGAGCTCAGGAAAGGGGGGAAGAGATGTGATTTGAATTCAGCAGCACTCAGGAGGATATGGATGGAAAAGGGCAGTTTATTTTAAGATGCCTCTGTACCACTGGGTAGATTTGTCAGAAATCATTTAGAAATCATCGCTTCAGTGGAACTTAAAAATAAAGAGATACGCATGTGTGAGTGTGTATATGCGCAAGTTTGAGGGGCAAAAGTGATTTCATAACCATGCCGTTTTTCCATAGTGCATAAATCATAAAAACAACACAGGAAAGAAAACATTGTGCTATACTATGTTGGTGTGTCCATACAGCAGATGGCAACAGACATTTTTTTCCTTCATTGGTCTCTAATTAGTTAATTGGGCCTCCAATGGCCATTTAGGAAGTTAATTTGTTGACTGCATCTTCCATAAGTCATGTTTGAAATACAAAGTTTTAAAAAGGAATAGTTTAACATTTTGGAAAATGTGCTTATTTGCTTTCTTGACAAAAGTTACATAGCAGATACATACCACCCTGTCTGTACAGTAACTATGAAGCTACAACCAGTACCTGGTTAGCTTAGGTTAGCACACAAACTGGAAACAGCTAGCCTGGCCCCGTCCTAAGGTAAAAGTAAACTTAATCTCTAAAGCGCACTATTCAGCACATTGTGTCTTGTTAGTTTAATGTGTGCATACTGTACATACCAAAGTGTAAAAATGGCACATTGTGGTTTTAAGGACAGCTATGCACCAGATTTTTTTTCTAGAAACCTGATGATGTAGCATGTCTTTTGTTCTCTGGTATCAAGCTGTACAACATATTTTTAACAGTTACGTACTTTTCATTAACAATCAGAAATACCACCTTGCAGTTGTATGCCTCCACCATTCAGTCAAGCTGCCGGTGCAAGCTACATCCATGTCTGTCCAGACTCATATAATGTTTGTTAGGAAGACTTTGAAGGAATTTCATTAAAAAAAAAAAAAAAAAACTTACACTTTATTGGCATGATGATTCCAGTGAATAATTTGCAGTGAGAAACATGCTGTCTTCACTTATAATTAATGGATGAATTCTTGATTTATGGCCAAAAAGATGTTTTGTGAGGTCACAGTGACCTTTGACCACTAAGTCTAAGTGGACATTTGTGTCAGATGTAATGAAATACCCTCAAGGCGTTCCTGAGATCTCACAGTCATGAGAATGGGACGGACGGAGAGATCAAAGATCTGAAAACATAATACCTCCGGCCAAGACTGTTGCCTACGCGGAGGCATAAAAATCTCTACAGCCGCTACAGGTTCAAACCAGAATCTCTTTTTACGTCTCCTCTCTGCATAAGAGGAACAAATTCAACTGAAGAAGAGCACCTTGTCCAATCTCTAGCTTGCAGGCCACTTCAGTTGCACTACTTTAGGGCCGAGGGAAGGAGGAGGAAAAACAGGCTTCACAGTGGAGTAAGTGGAGCGAACAGCTGGCTCCGTGTAGGAGGCTGATGAGCACTGGCGTGTCGTTGATGCTGCTACCTTAGCCTTCCAGTGAACCCTGTGTAAAATGAGTAGAACAGGTACTTTTCTTCCCTCTGTCGTAATGCCCCTGCTCTCCACGAAAATGTCTCAATGCTCTGACTTCTCTACAACTCTTCCACTGTCTGTCAAACCCCACTTTTATACTTACAATTGGACAAGGGGGTGTTGGGGGTAGGTGGCTGAATTTTCTCTTTTCTTTTTTTTTTTTAAAGTCAAAAGGATTGCATTTGTAGTGCTATTCATAACGGACTTGCTTAATAATGCATTCCCTGAAAAAATGCAATCAGCTAAAGAGCCACACAGGACTGTCAATGTGTAAGCTTCATGATTATGCATTATTTATTCAATTTCCAACCCACACCGTTTTGTTTTTGCACATGTGTGCGATAAAGAGTCATGTTTCCAACACTGGTTGGAATGCTTAGAGGTGTTTTTTTATTTTCCACTTTGTTTTAAGGCATTTGCTTGAGTAATGATATTGAAAATTTAGTAGGCCATCTGTTGTAAAGCCATAAATCAGAGTCAATGTCACATTGACTCACCTCTCAATGAATACAAGCTTGAGGCTTTCAGTTTTTAATAGCGCTCTGAGACCACTATATCTCCCCTGCATACATTATAGAGACCTGTGAAGTCGAGCCCTTTCAGTGGTGCACTAGCAACCACTACAGGTTGCACTGGACTTTACACCTAACTGAATCACAGTAGTTGAACCTACAAACAAAATGTCTGATCAACTGACCACAGCAGTGATAGGCAGCTCTGGAGAATGTGTTATTAAATAATTAAAAACAATCTCGACTATAAACTATTATGAACTAGATTGCAAAAAGCCAGTTAAATATTTGACCTTTTAAACCTTTTTTCAAGCACAAATGTCTACATTTTTGTGAGGGACTTGCTGTTTTTTCTGTCTGATGTGATAGTATACTGAGTATAATTGGGTTCTATGGTAGAATTAAACAAGCAACAATAAGATATGACCTTTGGCTTTAGGGCGGAGCTTTTTTGACAAACTTTTTTCAATCTTTTTTGATATTGCACAGACCAAACCATGACTACCTTAATTGAGAGAATAATCTGCATGTTAATCAGTAATGATAGTTATCGTCAGCTGCAGTCGTGAGGTCTCATTTTAATGGAGTAGCCTGTGGCTAATTACAGATCACAATTACATGTGCAACATACTGTATGTTCCATATGCATCCAGTAGTAATACTAAATACAGTATGGGATACTAAATTATACTGTAAATGAAACATCTGTAATATATATTTTAATTGATTTGATGTATACTGTATTACATATATGAAGAATTTATAAGTTAGAGATTTTTTATATGACACATATACATAGCAGTAAGTCCCAGAAACGTCCCTGTCATGTCTAAGAATGTATACTTATTTGATTCCCAGAGAAATTCACTTTTTTTTCTGTCCTCCAATAACTAGTACGATGTCCTGCACTCGACTCACTTTTAAAATTTGGTCACCTCAACCCATGTTGCCGCCCTCAGATACCAATGTCATTTAGTCACTTTGGAAAGAGACGCAGAAACAAAATGAGATGAATGATGTCTTAATGCTTCCTGCCAGATAAGGATGAGCTCAGAGCACATTCATCAAAAATGCAGAGGCCCTCTAACAATAAATTCAGCCACTGCACTTTTCCATGATCGCAAAAACGTCACAGCAGTCAGCAAATTGAGTTAGATGCAATGGCAGTGGGAGATAGCTGCAGACGTCGCATATCCGACTCCTAACTGCTGCCCGTTTGAAGCGGTTTTGTCAATTGCCATCTCTTTTTTTTTGTATTTATTTATTCATTTATTTTCTTAATCTGTCCTTATATAAGATATGGAATAATTCGAGCCAGACGGATGAAAGCTCAGACAGAGAAAGACTGCACAGTTACAGGAGCAGACTATCTTTGAAGCGATGGCTGCCCCCCCCTCACCCCCTCCCCTCCCTCCAGCATTCTCCCCACAGTGAATTACCATGCTTAACAAACACATCCAACCACCCGGAGGTGCTCTCTCTGCTGCTCTCTGGCTACTGCTGGCCCAATCTGTTTGCATGACATAATACTGTAGCCTCAGAGATAAAGAGAGGAAGAGACAGCAGAACAAGAGAGATGCTACAGGCGTTGCAAAGAACTGTTATAGTCTAAAACACATAGACATTTTTAAACAAACACCAGTTTTGCTTCCAGTGTTGGAGATGTAAATTTGTATCGTCTTCCTGTGTTGCGATGCCGCTGTTGATGTTTTTGTTGTTTCCCCCTGGTTGAGCAGCGTTTACCCTCTGGATGACATTGAGAGCTTCTGCTGCTGCCGGTGTTTCAATGTGAGTAATGAAATAAAACGTTAATTTGACTTTTTCTTCAGTGCTCACCCCAGGTCAGCGATCTCCTGGGGCACCAGCTGCTACACCTAGCTAAGCTGCAAACCATCCATCCAACAGGAGGACGAGCAGAAAGAGAGAATGATAGGGAGGGAAAGAGACAGACGGAGAGACTGAGTGAGGGGGAGAGAGAGGTCAAGAGAAAAAAGACAAGGCCCAGGGTTGACTGTACTCAAATGCAATATAGATATTTATCATACGCCAAGGAGTCCAGCGTGAGCACATGCACCTGGGGTTAATGATTTCATCTGTTTTGCGTACCATATCCTCAAAATTGAGATCAAGATCTTTTTTTTCCCAAGCACACAAAAACATACATTCCCTGGTTCTAGCTTCTCATTTGTGAGGATACTGCTCTTTTCTAAATCGAAACTAAATGCCGCTGGGTTTTGCGCGATTGGTCAGACAAAGCAAGCAATTTGAAGATGTCACCTTGGGCTTGGTTTTTAATAACATTTTCTTTACCAAATGATTAATCAGTTAATTAAGAGAATAATCAGCAGATTAATCAAAAAATGAAAGTAATTGTTAGTTGCAACCCGTGTTAAATATGTAAAAAATATGTAAAAATGCTCCCTGCAAGTCAAAAGCCAGGGCTTCAACCTGCTCTGAACGCTTCACTTGCAATGTCACCTGTACTTCTTCTTCGTGATGACATCAGACTGTTCACACACGCCCACAAACGGCTGTCCGTTCCATAGCCTTCAGACTACTGCTAGTTGTTTACGTAGCCTCCCTAGCTGGAGGAAGTTAGCTTCCAAAAGTTGGCTAATCAGAACGGAGTGGGCTCGTCCAAAGGTGGGCCTTAAAGAGACAGGGGCTAAAACAGCCCGTTTCAGACAGAGGCTGGAATGAGGGGCCACATAAAGGGCCAGTATAAGATAAATAAGTTGTAAATCATGCAAAAATATTCCAGTAGAGCCCTAGAATAAAATTATAGACCTGAAAATGTGCATTTTATGTCTCCAATACAAATTATCTTCATGCAGAGAGAACAAACAACATGACCATATGCTCATATGCAATTACATGGAAGGCAAAATCTAAGAATAATCAACCAAGTCTTGTGTTTGTTCTTTGAACAATGTTCCTGTGTGCATACAAATAAAAAAAAAAAACACAAATTAGTATAACTAATATATAGCTCACCCTAGCTAGATATAGCCTGTGTGCGAGCCATCCTTTCCACTTCCAGCGCAGTAAGCAAGAGCCAGCTTCAGTCCTGTGTGATCCTCACTAATCCTCACAGTCTGTAGACTCAGTCTGTTCATGATGAAGTCATTACTGATAAAAACAAACTGTCCGGCTCATGTATGATTCCATAGTTCGGCTTGACAATAAATCTGCCACAGTCAGAAAATATGAAGCATTTTTTTTTGCATTCTCGGCCTCGACTGCTGCTACGTTAGATGTATGATGTTAGAGCAGGTAGCACAAGATACAAGACCTGCCGTGGGAAAGTATTGAGAGTGTAAATGAATCCCGTGTTTTACAGTGTAAAACAAAGCCTTAACTTTGGCTAACATAGGTGATACATCATAGTCTCTGCAGTCTTTTTAAGGGTGACAGGGACTTTCTGCTCAAGTTTTCCTGGCGTTGACAGCTTTTTTGTGACACTTTAAGGTGGTTGTTCAGATTTGCACTGTTACCTTTGCTTGCGAGGGAACGTAGGTGCTTTTGACATTCATCTTCATCGTCTTTGAATCCGCTTCCACACAGTATACCGCACAACTTTTTACAGTAGAAGCACATTGTAACTGTCAGAACCGGGGGTGGATACATTTATGATGCTGAATATATATGAAGCTTTTTTCTTTCACCGCATTTTACTCCTCCGATTCTAATAAACATCAGATTTACTCACGCAGATGTCCTGACCCTCTCTTTTTGTTGATACAGCGCAGGGGGAAATTGGAAGCGCTTAGTTACATGCAAGGGATCACGGCACTAATGCAAACATGGCAGAATTGACACATAAAAATGAGATTGCGTGGATGCCGGAATCGAGATTGTGATCTTAATATGATTCATCACACAGCCCTACTGTATGCACTCCACACACACACAACCAAAATATGCAACTAGTGAGATGCATTGACAGCTCTCAGATATTAATACATCAGAGCAGCAGAAATATTAACATCATGAAACATACACAGCCCATGAAGTGTTTATTCTAGGGTTAAGCCGTCACCACTCTATCTATCCATAAACCCCCCCCCCCAGTCATTTATCTCTCATCTGGCCACAAGTGATGAAAGCACTAATCTAATCGAGAAAGCCACACACATACCCGCTGCATATCTCACTTCGTGGATTAACAGAGCGGGGTGGGAGAGGGATGAAAAATAAGGTGAGTCAAGGGGCAAGCAAAAATTTGTCAAGAAACCTCCCAAAAATTCTTGGGAGTGGTTGAGCTAGGCTTCCCGCCCCCAGCAGTGGTGAAAGCTCATCTTTGAAGTTGGAAACAGAGCCTGGAACGTAATCCGGTAAAATATAGTTCTAAATAAAGCTTCATTAAAATTTCATTAGTTGGTGCCCATGGCCTGCAGGCTCACTTTCACCAATTTCACTAGGTGACATCCAACCTCTGTACATTGATCTGATATGTGAAGAATACATTTCAACTAAGTACGGGCTCCTAGCGATACGTATAACTGGGTTTTTTTTGTTTTGCACTTCTGACATTCGCTGACTGAGGTGCTTCAGTTCAGCTACAACAGTAAAATTCAAAAACATTTTATTCTCTTAAAAAAAAGCTACAACATGCACTAATCCAAAAATAACAACTATAGGCATGTATGTTACATCATCAGTCATAAAGCCTGCTTCTGGGGTGTATAACATTTGTTGTGCTGCTGTCAAGCTCAGAAAGGTCACAGCAACAACAGGAGACAGCAGTAACAAATTCGTGACCAGTGGGCAAGACCTGTTCAAAACTACTGAACATTTCTGTTGCTTCTTTTTTTTTTTCTTACAGATTTATAGCCTCCAGCTAGAAGTGGACATCTGTAGATTGTAGCAGACAGCTCATCAAATTGAGTGACAAGTGGTGGGATGGGAGGGTAGCGAGACTTATAACACAATATCTGCCTCAAAGAGAAAACATGCATATAACACACCATAGTGCTATTTTTTAAATGTTGCTAGCTGCTTATGTTTTGGTTTATGCAATGCAGAGGATCCTTTAGGTGGAGCTACACCCCAAATCACCAACCACTCACTTTGGTTACCCAGGGTGCAATATGTTTTGAATGAATACAGACATGTACTGGGCGCACTAAGAACAATCCCTGATGATACACATGCTGTAAACATGAACTATATTCATCCTGATAAAGCATCAATGCAAGCCCTGTGTTACAGATGTGTTACCCCAATTTTCAAAGTTAACAGAAAGCAACAACAACAACAAAAAACAGAGCAGTGGTTTGCTGAGTCTCAGGGGCTTATGCTTGACATTTCTGGGCTAGATGTAATGAACCAAACTGTTTCAGAGGTGAGAAATGACATTCATATATAAACATACAGACAGTAAAATGCTGAGCTAATGTTTAAAGCTGTACTTATTAATATGTTTACAATAACAATGGCTATGTTTTAATATTAAAGAGGTCTCTTGTGGTGAGGAACCCACAGAAAATTAATGCCAATCTCTGCAGTTCCCCTCAACTATGCAAAGTGTTTTGGTGCCTTTTAGTTTCATTGTTTTGTTTCCAGGAACAGTATGCATATAGTTTCAATACATTGTACCCCTCCTGCCCAGCAATAAATAGACAAAGTTCGCAACTAGCTGTTGAACATATTGGAGCATTTAGCAGCTAACTAGGCTGGTGGAGACCAAAAACAGAGCTAAAAAGGAGAGGGAATATTGGACTTACATTCGTCAGGTGGCCAGAAACACAACTCCAAATTAATGCTTTTGTGTCACTGTGTCTGCTGGATGTGTAAGTAAGGGAAATATCTGACATGTCAATATTTTACTTTGCTCTGCTGCTCCCAAGTGGCCAAGAAAGCAATTAATGCAGCTTAAGGTTAATCTAAATATTAGGGCTGTAGTCTGTTGGTCGACTAGTCGATTAATTGGTCGATACTCTCTCATCCGACTAAATTCTCATTGGTCGGCTAATCTCCTTGTATCTCTATCTCTACTTTCATAAGGAGAAAAGTGCTACATCAGCAGCTTTCTGGGATTAATCCATTATTTTCCTGCAGCGGGGGGACAAACCAACAAACTACCTTTTGAAAACGGGGGTGTATTCAAAACACCCCCGCTGTTTACACAACTTTGGACTCTTCCAAACTCCGGAGGTCTAACTCCGTTACTGAGCGTTTATTAAAGAACTTTTCAGTGTTTCTCCTACGATTATATTAACAAGAACCCCCGCCAGGCCAAAAAATATTTTTTTAATACTAGAATTAACGCCAAATATCCACTCATTCAGAAATATTTAGCGTTTGGGAGTCTGTGCAGCGCGTGAGTCAACCGCTGTGTTGTTGCCTGGGAAACGAGCAACTGTGTTATACGTCACTGCGTAGCATGTTAGCGTAGCGAGTTGGACGCAGAGAAAGTGTCGGTGGATACGAGTGGAGCAGAGGAAAAGGTTAGTGGTAAGTTGTCAGTCTGGCAGTAAATGTACAGCACAGACTACAATGTGTCAGCTAAATGATGAAAAGTCATGTCTGTTGTTTCTCCAAGTGCTGGAAAAGTGAAGGTTAGCTCCAAAGTTAGCAACGATGGATTAGCCTAGCCTGAAGACGCTAAACAGAGAAATACAGAAATACAGAATTCACTGTGCCCCCCCCCCCCCCCCCCCCCCCCCCCCCCCCCCGCGACTAATCGATTAGTCGCAGATTATTTACAATTTTAGTCGACCAAGATTTTCTTTGGTTGACTACAGCCCTACTAAATATTATTTTAACTTCATGGTGACTGGTAATGAATGTTGATATGTACAGCAAGCAAGGGTAGTGCAAAAATACAAATGGTCTCTTGCTTGTTTAGAGATAAATGATTTCCTCTCGTTTAGAAGTAGCATCTTTTAAAACATCACCAGTGTCGACTCAGGTTTTAGGGTGGACATGAGTTCTTTTGTTCCCCGTGCTTAAGTACAAAGCTACTCTCATAACCTTTCCAGTTTCCCCACATAACTCCAACCCACACATTAGCGAGAAGCTGAAAACACATCAGTGGGACAGATTTGCACGGAGGTCACTACTGTATTTCCCAGATTTACAGACTGAATAAGGCCAGGGCCGCTTCTCTAATCATCAGAACAGAAAGAGCACAAATCTCAACTTTAATTTTGTGTAGAGCGCAAGAATACAAAGTGTTGTCAAAGTTACAAGAGTGCACTTGAAACAGACCAGGGTCATGTGTTTTAGACACCCATGACGTACAACTGCTGTTGTCATGGCAGTGGCGTACGTGCTAGTGATGATTACACTAGGACAGTATTTTAACACTGACAAGATAAGAGAGCCTTATCTTGTTTAAGACAGTGTCCACATACACAGCTTCATGACACTGTTCAGTCCAGCGGCTGTAATGCTAAGCTGGTGATCTACATGTCAGCAGCTAGGATTTTATCTCTGGACACTGATTATTGACCAACACCCTGTTCATCTCCAAAGCAAAATCACAAACTCGCCTTAAATAGCCGGCAAGAATCCATAGAGCGGCTGACTCGGTCAAATCGACTGCTTTCAATCAATAAGAGAAGTTGGAATGAACGATGCTTTCATTATATAGAGAAACAGATTGTGCAGTAAGAGCGGATAGAGCGATGAGAAGATAAATCAGATAATACTGAGTGACATTTAATATCAACATTCAATGAAAAGATGATGATGGAATTTAACTCCTGAGAATACACACTTGCACTTTAGCGTGTTTGAATACATGAAGATATGTTCCGGTATACAACGAGTGACACATTTAAGATCCTTTCCTTCATATCTGTTCAGTCTCACTCCACTTAGGACCATGAAGGAACACTAGAATTAATGTGTCCCTTGATGTTCGATACCCCCCTCTTTCCTGTGTCAGCAGAAAGCACTTTCCTCATCGTGTTCCTGCAGAGTTTAGCAGTCCTCAGGCTCTATTACTGATGCTGTCACTTCCTATGTCCTGGACCTGCCGCATCGAAGGCTGGCTGATCAAAATGCTGCTGCCGTCTGCATCATTTAACTAGGCGGGTGTGTAGGTACAGACTAACTTGGACATCCCCCGCAGTGAGACTGATTATATCCACATTGCTCATGCAGGCTCATATGGTACCCTCTCGTCCAGTCTGGGAGTGTTCTCAGCAGTATCTCTCCTTAGAATTGAGGATCCAACAGCACATGGCGTCTGACAGCATCAATTTATAAAGTTCAGTTATTTGTGATGAAAAGCACTTTAAATATATTTACAGTCTCCACAGTTTTCTAATGATGTCACTGGCTGTACCATTACAATGTATGTTATGAGCATGTCTGTGTTGCATGTCGTTGAAGAGAGTAATACTGAGAGGTCTTACTAAGTTTGACTCTTAAGAAATTCAAAGTCACTTACTGAAAAGACATCATGGGCCAAGCACAGTGTGGTACGTCTTAGGTGCACAGGCAGTGTGGGCGTCTTTATGCGTACCTGCTGTTTTGGTTCATGTATGTGCAGCAGCGCAACGTGCAAAAGGGCTGGATGAAGGTGAATATAGATCAGCAGGTGTGATGATTATTAAATACTCTCTCAGCCAGTCAGATCGGACTTTCATAGTTCTGAAACAGCTGTTTGCGCTGCTTCATTTGAATGAACCTCCCACCGGTCTGCTCCTCTCCTCCCACCTGTGCACCATGCACTGGTCACCAAAACACCACATAGATGCACAAAGTGAGTATCAAGGTCAGGTCGAATCACTGCTTACACTGGTTGTTGTGCCTCCACAAAAGTACTAGCTGCATTGCATTCTGGTCTATACAGAGTGCTCTTTGGCAGAGGAACTGCCACTTTGCTCTATGATGGATTACTCCATCTCTTACTCTGATTGCTGAACATCAGAGCTAAATGGTAAGTCTACAGAGAAATACTCCTTGCTCTTTGATCAGTTGGGAAGTGACACCAAAACCTCACAATTACCTTTGATTTTTTTTTTTTTTTTTTTTTTTTTTTTTTTTAGGGATGAGCTTTTTTGTAATTAGCCTCCCCTGTAGCTGTACTGAAAGTATTCTGATTGACATCACATTTTACTAAATGTGTACTGTGCTCAATTTCCGTGGGTCTGGCCAGTTATCAAAAACCAGAATAATTACATGTACAAATATGTATAGTATCGCTAACCGCAAATAACATTAGGAAAAAAGGTACATATTTTATTGTTAGTATTTCAGAGCCTGTATTTCATTTAATCAATCACATAAAATGAGATGTCACTATACATGTAAATAAATGAATTGAATTGAATGCAAAGAACACTGCAGTAAAAAAACAGGGTGGTGTATCCTCCATAAGAGTCCATGATTCTCAGGACACCTCAGTGTGTATTATCACACTTGTATCATTGCTACTCTCCAAAAGAGAAGCTGTGTTCTAATTGTCACCAACCGATGTATAAAGTTTGTTTGTGGTCAATTTAACAAATAAAAGGGCCACTAAGAGTTAAAAGTTTCTATTTCATTACAAATTGGATCTTTTTTTGTAGTTTTGGCAATCCTTTTTATCAGTTATGAGAACATTGTACTTAAGGTAATTGAGGTCTGGGTACACAACAATATTACTAGAATAAATAGGGCTGCAGCTTCATTCAAAAAAATAACTATAAATTAATATCAATATTAGGAGAGACAGACATTTCTCGTCATATTTTCTTACATTATTTTGATGGTTTCCTGATGTGAGTGGTAATGAGAGAGAGTACGAACAAGACGAACGAGGTTTGAGCACAAGTAAATAAGAGAGAAAAAATGAGTTGTTTCAAATGTTGTAGTTGCTTCTTTATCAATTATCAGTCTAAATTTCCCTCATCTCCATGGTTCTTCAGATGTGGTGGAACACAAACAGGAAAATGGGGAAAAAAAACCCATTTAATTCTGTGTTTATTTCCCGAGTTTAGTTCTTCTGGAACTCTTCAAAAGGTCATAAAAGGGGTCTTAAAGGGGGGACTTAGTATTCAACAAAATCAATTGTGTACAGCCCAACCTGATGTATATTACATTACAAAGTCCTTAAAGTGCAAGACAGATAATGTTTTTCATGCAAGGCTTTCATGTAATGAGTCACACTGTTGCAACACCCCTCAAGGTCAGTCCAAGGAGAGCCAGTGTGTGGCGTCGGGATGGCAGCCGGTTCATCATGATTGGATCAGCAGGCCTTCGCAGGGGGCTAACACATCCCAGCATGCACTCTACTCCCTAGACACCATTCTCTTCCCCCCGCATACATAAGTAATCAAGTGCAAGGCCCCTTGATGTCGATCAACAGCTCCTAGCTACAGATAGTTAGATATCCAATTACTCCTTATGAAGGTCAAGATAAGTGGGGAGGGGGGGAGGGGGGGTCAATGTCGTATCTGATATTTTGTTAAGACTGTAATTACTAATGTGTCATTATAAGCTTAACTGCCATGATGAGAATGTGACATATTGATCACGGTATAGATGAGGCCAGAGGTGCAGGTACTTGCACACATATGTCATCATGGTACAAGAGTATGCCAAGGACATCCTGCACATAGCATAGACAGAGCGAGTGGTGTAACAGATAATAACAGAGTTTACCTTCTGTATTGTTTGGATTGTTTGTGATGAGTCATCCAGTGAGGCTACCACAGGAAGCCACCTTTCTCCAATATCTCTTTATAAAAAAAAAAAAAAAAGGGGGCCAAGCTACAGTGAAACATCAGCTCAACTGCCAAAGCTTTGGCACCAAAAAAAACAAACTTCAAGTCTACAATTTTGCCTCTAAAGCAATTACTGGTCCAGTCATGACACCGCAATGCCGACTCTTCAAGATATCTGCTAGAGCTACTGCTGGCATGACAGTTACTTCCTGTTCCTATCCCGACAGTTTACAAAAACAGCTGGGAGGAACTAGCTTGAACCGATGACCCGAAACGGGTGACAACCGAGGATGGACACGGAATTACTCTTTTTGACAGTCTTCTCAGCCTGGGAAGATGATACTGAGTGACTTCGACTGGAAAACATGGGGTCAAACTGAGGTTGTGTTGTGTTATTAGAGCTGGAGTTATAAGAGTAGAGTTATAAGACAAATATCAAATGTCTCAAATATCTATGCAAGTAAGGGAATTTTAGTTATAATTTTACCCGTATGTTTTACTTTTTTGGGTATATCGACATAGATGGCATGTAGATTAGGGTAGTTATAATAAGAGGACAGGTTGGAATAACCATTCACAGACAATAGCTGACAGTATGGTAACAACATTTCTTTAGGCCTTGAACTGAATCCTTGTCAACCCACACTGGTTCACAAAACTGGAGCCAAGAGCCAAGTATGAACCTTTTTACTTGAAGAAATGACAAAAATAGACATTGAACAAACCTTGAAACACCTGTGCAAAAGTTTCTACAAAACTGCCTAGAGTCAGGAGTATTAAGGGAATAAAGCTGTTTATTTACACTGGGTAAAGTTTTTGTAGTTTTGGCTTTAAACTGGTGGTAAAAACTTGCCGTTTCTTTGGAAGTGAAAATGAAGGAAAATATTATTATTACACAATCAGTTTTAAACTCTAAATTTCATTTCTAAAGCTGCACATGATATTTTACGATGGAATGGATGATTACAAAAAGGCATTTCATGTAGACTCACTTTTATTTTCATTACATAACCTGTGTGTCCACTCGCATCACTTGTCCCCCTGGACTACAGCATTTCAAATAGGAATGGCACTGTGCCTACTGATGGCTATTTGGAGAAACAATTGGCCAATCAGAGCTTAGAATAATCAGCTTTGTAGACAGAATTAAGAATGGGGATGTCATTTTCCTAATTAACAAGCTAGCTGCCGAGCCACATCCGTGAAAAACAGTGATAGAAAAATGGCCACAAGCATGCATGCAATAGATGCAACTGTACACGTAGCCATAAGTGGACTTTCAATATTTTTTTTTTAGGATAATAACTGAATCAAATGACAATGTGTAATGTGAGAGGCTCTTGTGTCAACTGAAAATGTTGGCAGGATGTATAAGTTAGTTGCTAGTGAAACAAACCAGAACAAAAAGAACTCAGTCCTAACAAGAAACTGGCTAACATGAACATGCTGTTAGGCTGAAAGAATAAAATGAAACACAATAGCAATTCATTAATTATTAGTCTAAGGATTAAGGCTGGGTTGCCATTTCCTTTTCTGGACATCTCTGTCTAGAGCACAACATAAATTACATCAGCACTCAAAAAGGAATTATATCCGTTTCTTTTCATGGATTTATGAATAACCCGAATGAAAGCTATGGTGCATCACTTCATAAATGTTCTCATCCAGAATGAAAGACTCACTTTAAGAGCGCTCCAGTTACATTTTAATGACCACATGTAGACACAAACAATCAAGCTGTGGATATGCTGCACTCTCAGCTTATCCATAATAGTAAAGCAGTTCATATTATAATAGGAGAGAGCACTAAACAAAGTCAGGAGCACAGAGTGCTAATGCTTTGGATTTATTATCCGTGCCCGTGTACCACACTTCATTCCATTCAAATTATAGGTAAACTGCTACGTTAAGATGTTTGACTGATTAAATTTTACTGAAAGATTTTTAAATTACGCTCTTGCATTGTATGTAGGTGTTGCTAGAGATGACTTGAGGGAACCCAAGAGGAAAACCAATATTAAAAACCTACAGATAAACCCACAACAGCACATGGCAATCTCTGACAGATACACAGATTTCCTCAACCACTTTATGTTTCGTTCAGCAGTTTAGTAGTGGGGAAAAATGCTTTGTTTCATATTCAGCAAAAATGTGAATGAGCTTTTAAGAGTCTTTGAATTTCAAGATGGCAGCCTATTACAGTCATTTTGAGCGTATCCGTGTCATCGACTGTGCTGACACAGCTCCCTGAAGATGAAGAGATGGCTTGGTTTAATCATCTTCTCACCCACAGTATGATGATCACATGCGCTGCGAGTAGACAGGTGGATGGATGCAGCATTGTGACAGCACTCAGTCCTCATCACATGATGATACCTTAACCTCCTCCTATACCTCGCTTCCCAACAACGGAAACTTTCGCCTGTAAATACATTCCTCTATATTTCTAGTGCGGACATCACATCCTGATAGACAAAAACCAAATAACTAAAACAAACCTGTGAAGTTATGACTCAACGTGCAGGCAAAAAAGCAATCAATATCTTACTAATTGCAGTGACAACTCTTCTTTGTCAGTGTAAATCAGGACTTGACAAGTTAATGTCAGTTTCATCCAACCATCTGGTTCCACCACGGGATTCTGCTGCCATCAGTACAAAAAGGTCTTTCATGGTCTTAGCTACAGATAAAGAGTGTATGTGTGTGTATTTTATACTGTAGATGATTCATTGTATCTATGGGTGAACGCCTGATATTGCATGTATCAGTGGCAGAACAATATAAACTAGAATATAAACAGAATTACTTTTAGAACACAAGCCTCTGTTTGTGATACAATCAAGACAACTTTCTCTTTAGTCATGTCTGGGGACTGCAAGCTGTGTGCTTTTATCTTTCTAACTCTCACACAAGAAAATACCTTGATTTCACTTACACTTTTAAGTCCTCAGAACAGGTTACAAAATAATCTAGTCTGAATTGCCTTTTGGCCTTGGAATATCTTCTGTAGGTAGTAAAGCAAAGCAGCTTTGCACCTTACTAAATAATAAAAAAATATATATTTTATTCTTACACTTTCACAATTGCTTGAAAAGGCACAGAGGCTTAAGAAAATACACCACCCTCCAAACTCTTTACATAGCCCCATGAACACAGCTTCATCATGTAGATAAAAGTTTGACAGACCTGCTGTGCCTCGTTACTTTTTCTAAGCTATGATTGGACAATTGCTGTTTGGGGAAAAGGTTTAACGAACTGTCAATTCCAATAGATTCTGTAGGATCAAAATGTTTTTTGTATATATTGTATATGCTGCACTTGCAGACTGACAACTTATTTCCTTTGTAAGAACTATATTTCAAACAGATGTCTTCTACATAATAAAACTTTTCTGGACAGTTTGTGTACTAATGTACTATTTGTATAAATATCTCGGAATAAAACAGTAAGTAAATGCTGTTTTTCCCCCCATTATGAAACATATAATGAGATGTCACTGTTTTAGTTTTTACATTACTTATTGAAAAATTGGAATCATGCAAGCTGCAATTTCTGCACACAGCCTCCCTCCTTAGGCTATATAAAGGCTGTGAAAACAAAAACAAGTTTTGAGCCAATAAGCCTGTACGTTATAACCATATTGATTCGAAACACAGTGTTCCATTTGAAATCAGGTAATTAATTATTCAGGAGGAATTAATTTGCGTTTTCAATGGCAGAGTGAATGGAATGTTCTCAGGAATGTATAAATGGACTCAGATATTCAGATATAAACCAAACCCAAACTGTAAAATCAGTAGGCCTACACCTAGGATTAAAACAACATGAAAGAAGCGAGCATGAGCCTTCTGTTTTGATTCACCTTACACATACTAGATAAGCAATGTGACCACCTCTACCTCGCAGTCAACATCCAGAAAAGCCACAGCCGTAAATGATTTATGCAGACTGTACGCTACCACAAAGCACATTAAAAATACAAAATGTACACACGAGCACGGAGGATTGTAAACTGGGTTTCCTTAACTTCCTCCAAAAAGGCTCAATGAAAGTATTTACACTTGTGTTTAAAAAGGATTCTCAAGTGTCTGTCTATGTTGAACTTGTTGAAAATATTAATTTATAGATATAGATGCATAAAGGTAGGGTGTCTCAAATTATATAATCTATGTACTTCGCCCTGGACAAATAATAGACGAAAAATGGCTTTTTTTTCCCGTTGTGATCTGAAATCAGCCGTCTCCTTTTCCTCACATCAATGTCTTTTCGCATCCTAAGTCGTCTGTGGAACACAGCTGACCAGAAATGTCAGCCATTATCAATAGAAGGCATTTTAAAATGCCCTGAGATTTCTGACGCTTTTTTTTTTTTTTATGAGCAGATAAGAATAGATCAAAAGTGACATTGCGCTGACCTTTTGGTGCTGAACATCTTGGCGGCGTCTTCTTTCTCCTGCTCAGAGGCTTTGGGAGGGTCGGGGCTTGATGTTGACTATTCAAACCTGCAGGTGGTACGCACGCACACACGCATACACACACACACACACACATACAAAAGCATAAGACAGGGGCAGGGGACAGAAGGAGATAACAGTGAGATTTTCAGCATCACAGTCGAGTCGCCCTCAAGTTGTCTGGATGCCATGGCCGAGCTGACCTCAACAACCTCCATTAGCTGGCCTCCGACTGAGCGATTCAAATTGACTGGGCATGGAGGGAGGCAATGAGCAAAGCATAACTCAGCCAACATGACAAAGGCAGTGCAGTCGGAGTCAAATGGCAGTTTTAATAATTATTTGTTTTACCTCGCCACGACAGCGCTCATTAAAACAGAATGGCGTTAATTAGTACTGAAGCTCAACTGGAGCAATAAGGAATGTTTGCAATTAAAATGCAATTAAGAAGGGGACCTATATATATCTGCTTGTGCCGGCAAACTTGTCACATGCAGGCTATTAAGTAACACAGACACTGAATGGTTAAATCCCCGAACCGGGTCTCTTTCTATACGGCGCATCTATGCTATACCTACCACACGGTATAATGGCTGCGTGTTAGCCTCTGCTCTTTTATGTAAAGGTTATCAGAGACTGTGGAGGAGGAGCTGGAGTAAAAGAAGATAGGGTTCAATAATTAATGCTGAGGTCTATGCAGGCCTCACTTCTCACCCTCTCCTGTCTGTAATGAGATGAGTGGAGAGGGCCAGAGGGAAGGAGGGAGGGAAAGAGAAGGAGAACGGGGTGATTAAAGCGCCCGGCTCGGCCTCATCTACTACCTTCTTCTCCCCCCCTCCCCTCCCCACGCCAGTTGGACGCGCGAGTCCTCCACATGCATCTCATTTATAAACACCTGGTGTATGCTTCTGCTTTCCTATACACTGGCAGGGAGCAAAAGAGAGCTGAATAAGCAAGCGTAAAAGGTTAACAAAGTAGTGTGACACTGGAAACATCTGATAATTCATTCAGGTGACATGGAGACGGTGGATGTACTCACTTCTGTAAGTAATCTAAGGAAGTGCAGTGGCCAACTTTGTGGCTTCCATGATTTCGCAGAAGATAAGATGACAGCACGCACAAGCGGCCGCACAAACGCGTTATTATTTCTTTGTGTCATGTTTGGCACACTATGTTTTGCAGAGAAGATGATATTTTCAATACAGGCTACAGTTAAGATTAATTGTTCTGATGTTGCGTTACTTTCAGGGTATGACGTACGCTTGATAATGCAATTAGGTGGATTAAGGATTACAGTAGTCTCACTTTTAAAAGGCTAAACAAAACACACATTTCAGATGAAGTGTTAAACCTGCCTTTTGCTCCACCAAGGAGAACAACAGTCTGACTTCAACAAAAATATCATCTTTGAACCTCACAGATAGTACATCACATTTAAGAAGGTTCCGTTTTCATATATCTGAAACATTTCAGGCCACTATAGCAGCAGTGGGACATTAATGAGATGAGAAATAACTCGCCATAAAAGGCTGCAAAGTACACGCACAGTGAAAGCCAATTATTATAAAATATTTCATTTCATTAAAGCGAACTGTTTATCTAATCGGAGGGAAAATTCAGAGCCCAGGGAGCACGGAGAGATAATTTCAAAAGAGTCGCACAATTTCCTTTTTCCACTGCTGTTAAAATGTGACTCATCCTCCCATTCGTCACAGTGTTGCAGGGCTTTAAAATGGTTACACAGAGTGCTTTACCGAACCGAGCACTCAAACCCCAACCCTAAGAAAAATGACAAACCTTCAAGCTTTCAGCATCTATACTGGACCAAAACAAAAACTGGAAATACATTTAGACACGATTTGAGATTATGTGAGGCCAGCTTCACCTGCCATTGAGCTTGAGACCAAACCAATAAGCTTCATTTTAAAGCTATATAGCAGTATAGCAGTGAAATGAAAAGAAAGTTGAAGCCAGCAAAGAAGAGAAAGCCAAAGATACTATTGAAAAGATGCACAAAGCATAAATTGAAATGAATCAAACCTGCTGTATAGTCACTCATATCACTGAGGGAGTAATCCATACATTAAATTGCATTGAGCAATTTCATACATGCGACCTAGCATTTCCATTTTGTTTTTATGCCTTTGTCTTTTTATAAAACTGTCATGTTCTATTTGGTCAGAAATTGGTTTAAAAAAAAAAAAAAAAAAAAAAAAGAGCTTGTCACTCCGAGCAAGGTTACACCGAGCTACATGCAGCAGGGACTGGGGAAGTGACAATTATAGCCTATAGGTGGATGCTGAAATGGAGTAAAAGGAATATGAAATGCCAAAAGAGCAGCAGCGACAGTGGCAGCCAGTGACTGCAGCTGTTACAGCAAACTTCCCAGGTGAGCAGTTTTAAAGTACGTGTTAGATTTATGTTATAGCTTGTAGAGTAAGTCATGTGTGAGCACAGCAGCACACTCACATTCTCAGCTTGAACTAGTTTACAGGCTTAATGTAACCATGTAACTCAGTAATACATTGGTCATACAATTTCTTCCTTTTTTTTACCTTAAAGGACCTGTGTGTAGGATTTAATAGCATCTAGTGATGAGGAGCAAACTGAACAACCCCGCCCGCCATAGAAACATGGTGGTGAAACATGGCAGCCTCCATGGAGGAGGACCCACTCCCTATGTAGATGCAAAGGTCTCATTCTAAGATAACGAAGACACAACAATTCTCATTTTCAGGTGATTATACATTAATTAAAAACATAATTATGAATATTATATTCCATTTCTACCAAGTCCGTTCCACTAGATGCCACCAAATTCTACACACTGCATCTTTAAATCTGTCATTTATTAGCAGATTTGTCATGGTTCCACTTCATACTTCATACATTCCTCAGCTGTGGGACATGTCCTTCTGTGTAGCTGAATAAAAAGCTGCAGTCATGGAACCATGGCAGCTGATAATGGCTGATCATGGTTTCAACTCTTTGCTCATGTTGAATTTATTTAATTATACTATAAGAGCATGCTGTTATCCAAGATGAACAACTCAACTCAATGGACTAAGAACAGCGCTCTGGACAAGAAGTACAATGGAACCTTGTGTGATTCAGGTATTTAAATCTATATTTTATACAGCAAACATGCTGGGATACACAAAACCTGTGTTTGCAACCAAAATGATATATCAAAAGGTCTCATTAATAATAGCTATATAATATAATATAATCATAGCACTAGAAAGAAGAAGAACATTACATTTGACTCAAAAGCACAACATCACAAGATCACGAGAGAATCCATATTGTCTGGCTTCAAGTTATGTGCCTGTGTCCGAACCAACCATGGTTTGGACCGATGAGCGCTGCGAATCCAGCTGCCTCGCAACGTAAGGCGGCACATCAGGTTAGTGTGGTTGTATTGTGGTATTTTTTGTTTCGTATGAATGATGTTGGGTATGCATGTAAGTGAGTACGATTGGGAGATAAATGTTTTGTGATGCTTTAATGTTGAGCCCAAGAAAAATTTCCCTAAGTATGTCTTATCCTATATGAATCTACACCAAAACAACACACCAGTAAAGCCACGTGGCTCCTCCCGACATGAACGGACCTTGTCTACTTCTATCTCTTTGGCAAAAGAACCATGTTTGAGGATGTTTTTCCTGCCGAGCTTCATTAAGTCAGCCTTGTGTTTCAGCTTAATTGTCTCTGGGCGTGCAGAGCATTCAGACAAACACTATCAGCATCCAAGCATGTAATGGATTGAGGCGAATCCCTCAGACAGACAGAGGGACAGCAGGTATCGCCGGTGCTCTGGTCTGCACTTCTGCTGAAAGCTGCCGACCGTAAAACAACAATGACACAGAGGTGGTGTGTTTGGCCAAACACAGGCAGCTTTACACTCAGGGCTGACAGAGCTATTTCACACAAAACAAAGATGAGCTAAGCATGTATGCAGTGCACAGTTAACACAACCAACTGCAAACAGCCACGGCAACTAACTCAGCTGCCCAGGCAAACGCAGTCAGTTCTATTCACTGTATCATCTCCATACTATTTCTGATGTATGTTTCAATTCTCCCTGCCCCCAAGTTTATGAATGACTGACGAGAAGACAAGGTAAATAAAAATATCAGCTGTGTTGGCTCCTGGATGGAATCCAGTGGGTGAGAAGGAGAAGTGGAGTATTGATCAGAAGCAGGATTAGCTGGCCCAGCATGTAGCTAAAATCAGTACCAGCCATGAAGAAGTGCACAGAAAGCACAGAGGACAGAAAACAACACATAATACATACAGTAGCTATAGCTGTGGTACTATTTTAAAGCAATGACGTTTTTGTACCAATATTCCTCTGAAGCATTTAAAAAAAGACGAGGAAAGACTGAATTGTGGCTGTAGAGAGGAAGTACCCAGATTCTATTCATAACTGAAATAGTGTAGTCATTACTAGAGCTGCAACGATTAGTCAATTAATTGATTTGTTGTCAATTATTACATTAATCAGCAACTATTTTGATAATCGACTAATCATTTGGAATTTTTTTTTTTTTTTTTTTAAAAGGAAAAAAATGTCCCAATTTCTGATTCCAGCTTCTCAAACGTGAATATTTTCTGCTTTCTTTAGTCTTCTAACATAAAGTGAATATCTTTGGGTTGTTGACTGTTGGTTGGGGCAAAACAAGACATTTGAGGATATCAACTTGAAATTTTAACGACCAAACAACTAATCATTTAATCAAAGCCAGACAGACAGATAAACCAAGATTAATCAATAATGTTTCCATTATCGATTAATCATTAATCAACTGTTAATCGCAGCTCTAGCTCATAACCTTATTTGTTCAAACTCATTTCTAATGAAGTTGTTTACAGGGTGTTGAGTTTGTTTGTTGACATATTGTACACAATTTCTTGGTCACTGTGTAAAAACACCTGGCGCAGCTTTAATGCGCAAAAATGTCACAGTGCAATGCATCAATATAAAGAAATATTCGGTATTCGGTGAAATTAAAATCTAGCCAAACATCATCTGTACCTTCAATAGCTGCAGTGGCTTTTCAATCAGGGCCCGGTTTGCTGCAGTGATATGACTCATCTCTCATCATCTGTTCTCCTCTCCTGTCCCCTGGTTGTCCCATTGTCTGCACCTAACCATTGTTTACATCACTCCCCCTCTCCAATCCCTCATCTCTTCTTTATCCCCAATTCATTTCCTGGGCTGTGTCTAGCGGCGCACACAGAGCCTGATTGTAGTATGTTTCCTGAACTAATAGGGGTCACATTAGCCTGGCAGGAAACACAATGCCATTATGGAAATGCGCAGTCAATTACTGGGCAACGAATAAACACCCTCTCTGTCATTTTTGACTCTCATATTTGCGTTCGTCTAATGGTTGCCTTGCATGGTTATCTTCTCGGGGGCATCTTATCTGCCTCTCCTGGAGGAACTTGGCAATATGCTTGAGGTCAATTGCGTCATTGTTGGATTGGATAGGTTGCCCTGGATGAGAGCGTTTCTCTTGCAAATGAAAAATCTCAATGTAAATGTTGCCAGCCACTCATCAGCAGAAAGGGATAACGGAAAGATCTTGTTTAATTTCAGTGTCCAAACATCACGAAATGGTACTCCTGTATTGACACCATCTTCAGAATATCTCATTTAGACCAATAGATATATTGTTGACTTTGACAGTTTCTCTTTTGTAGAGAGAAACACCAAAAATCTGACAAAAAAAGTAAGATGATAAGTTTAACACATTTACGGTTTTATTACAACTAATATATTAGAGTTCTCCAGTTTACCTTCCTGTATGCCACCATCTAATAAAGCACAAGGAGGCTCATTCTAGCCTGAATCATAACAGCTATATCTTTTATAGACAGCGCGCTTGGGTAATATTGGAGCCACCATGTATGCTTATGGGAATGCCACTGCAATGAGGTTAAAATATGGAAGACTATAAATGTGTTTTTAAATTACCATTACCACGCCAAGTTCACACTGGCTAAGTTAATTTAACATGATTTATACAACTTTTTGAACCCAGTCCAACAATAAATTTAAATACAAGATAACAAGGTAAAAAGCACGCTTGTAAAGTGAGCTCCCTGTTAAACTAATGGTCTGAGAACTCGTATAGGAAAATTGTAATGAAATTCTGAATATATACTGTGGGCTATGACAGAGACAGTAGGCTCCAGTACAAAATGTCCAATTACCTGGCTTCAGCTTGCTCTGTTGAGGCTTTTGAAATAACCTGGGAATAGACCTTAAGATTACTGAATCCTGCAAAGACCAGACACCTGAAAACCATCAATATATGGAATGACTGAGTAAACACTAAGTCAAGCAAAGAGTCACAAATACTGCCAGAACAATATTGCATGTTCCTGTACCAAAACCATTCATCAAAAACACTTGATTATTAACTGCTCTATTTAACTGGTTGCTCATTTTCAGAATATTATTCTTCCTGCTACATGATCTCAAAGATCCCAATTCCAATCATCTTAACCCATCTGACTTCACAGTCCACCTTGAGCCTTTTCAGACCTTTCAACTAGATCTCACTGTTCATCATTACCGAAGGCTGTCTTCATGCCCCTCTACATGTGGGTTGCATCTCGTTTCAAAGATGGTCTTTAGGGTAACATTGAGGTTGCAAAGTTCCATCAAAGCCCCAGTCTGTGGATTTCAAGTACAGATTCTTTTGCGACACATACTAATGCTCATATTTCAATCAATCAATCTTAACGAGAATGATGAGCAGTCACTTAAACAGAAGGTAAACGGTCAGAATCCTTAACTGCTCCAGACTGGAATGGTCTTGGTCAGATCAGTCATGACACCTAAATCATCCACTATAAATCAGCCCACCAATCATAATGGGTGTCCCCACCTTTACTAAAATTAGATTAAGGCTGGCCACTGTAGTACAGAATGAAGCAGAACACTAGAAATTTCCTCTACGAATCTGTGCCACATTTCCTTCAAGCCCACATTTGCATTGCTATTTCCTGCACATTACATAAAAATATGACGAACTGTAGCTCTATTGAAAAAAGGTGACGCAGTCAATGAAAAAGGTCGATGAAAAAAAAAAAATGAATCACTTAAAGAAATATTGACAATAAGGCCCCGAGCAGCAAAAGTCATTCCTCATACCAGGGGGAATGATTCTCTCCTCTTGCTTGCTTGTACACATCATTTCAGTCAGAAACTACATGAGAGCCCCCAAGAGATTACATTATGCAAAGAAAACTACTGAGAATTTCTTCCTTAGAGTTCACTTGTTTACTCAAAATAAATCTCTGCCTTCCTGGGTTGATCTATTTCTGTCTGTGAGTGTTCCTGAAGTTTCTATGTGCATGGAGGCTGCACATGATGATGACAATGGTGGGAAAAAAAAAAAAAAAAAAAAAGAGAAAACCTCAGCTTTCCAGCAGAGTAGCTCATGGCAAGGTATGTACGAGAGTGAGAACACTGTCAGTTTGAATTAAAGACGTGTACACAGTTGGGTTGGGGACTGCTCTCTGCTGAGTCACTTCATTGCGTGATATTAGGCTGACAGAGACAAACGCCCATGGAGTGTTCGTCAAAAAAAAAATGGCCCCATCCCCTTGCTTTGATTCAATTGGCTTTCAAGTAGTATCCCGAAGTGGAACCAAAGGCAATGTGCACTCAACTTAAGTGAAAGGGCCGAATCTGATTTAAGTTTGCTGACAGCATCTCCTTCTTCCCATCAAGTGACATGGCAGGGATTTGTGATGTATGTCATCTTGCTGTCACATTATCACTCCATTCGCAGGAGGAAAATGCACTCTGAACACGCCCTCAATTTACCCTGACAGCTATTTGGATGATAAGTTCAGTCATTAAAGCAAAATTTGCACCTAGCAGAAAAGGTCTGCCTGAGCACGGGGTGACAACCGGTAGAACCGAAAGGAATGAACGAGGATTCATCACTCTCTAACCAGTTTGAGGGAAACAGATTTAATCACTTTATGAAACATCAACATCCAAAGAGGGCCTACGCCATCCTTTATCCTATCCATATAATCAGTGATTTGGGTCACATGGCTGCCTTCCCATTGCATCATGGCACAAGAAGACTGGTAGGAGAGAGGAGAAGGGGGCGGTTTGTTGCTGTGCTCGAGGGAGGAGGAGGAGGAGACATGAGGGGGTCACTGGGCTGGGTTCCTGTGGCTTAGCATGGCAAATCCTCTGTAATCCTCCAACTAGTCCCATGGCGCTGTTTACTGTATGTAGGTAAAGCTATTATGGACCCAGACCAAACCCGCCCCACTACCATGTAAGCTACATCCTACAACCGCAAGTTCGTCCTTCCTCTATTGTTCACCTGTTGTTGTTGTTTTTTTTTTTTAAGAGGACAGCTGAGGATGTTTATCCTCCGTAAGTCTCTTTTGAGATTAGCATCATTAGATGGCAGGATAACGGCGAGGAAGCCAGACAAAAGAGATGAAAATCACACAGAGAAGGGCGAGAAAACAAATCAATCCTCGGGGCATTTAAACGGGAGGGCTGTAGGGGGGCTGGAGGGGGCTGGACGGGGGCGCTTTATGGCCTGTAGTCTGGCAGCTTCCCTTAGATACAAAGTAAAAATCATTACTATTACTGGACTGTTCTTGGCGACTCCAGAATCCACACTCCTACATGTAAACACAAGTCATTTTTAGCAAACTGCACCACATATACAGTAAAGTATGAAAGTGGCGTAAAAAGCATTGTGTCCTGTCCAGGAATCTCTGCGGCATCTTTGTCAACAATGTCTCCAGCCAGTATATAGGGCCATAAAGCAACAGAACGCTTCCAAGAAGAATGCATTTCTTGGAAGCTTTAAAATTAATTTTCAGCTGGATTCCTGGCATCACATTACAAAGGAAGGCAACAAATCACTGTGTCACTGCCTTTGTCATTATCTAATTGCTTTCTTGTGGATTCGAGACTCTCCCTCCCTGCCAGCCTGGTTTCCTCTCTCTATCCATCACTGTTTTAAACCTCGTCTTTCTGATATTCCCCAAATTCAGCAGCATCACCAAAAACTACAATCTTTGGAAAAACTAATAATTGCACTCGCTGAAAAAGACTGAATGCATTCATTAATCAAGCAATGTTATTGCTGGCAGTGGGGATGGATTAGAACAGAGGGACACTTCGCACATGTATTTTATGAGACAGATGTGTAGGAGAGGGATGAATGGATCAACATTAGAGGGCAACTGTTTTAAATTCCTCTAATATCCATAAGATTGTTTTATATCACAGTCTGTTATATTTAGAATTTTAATAGATACAATATTTTTGCATAACTGCACTTCAGTTACTGCAGTTTGCTGATTTTTACACATTAAATTCAGTTTAATCGTCACCAGGAGTACAGCTGAACCTGTAAAAACAGTTATATAATGTCTTCTGTGGCTTTGGAGAGCACTTTCACAAAACTTGCAAAAAAAATAACCCTGATGATGTCATCAGGGTCAGGATTATCTTTAACAGAAAACCTCCATTATAAACTTTAGATGTGCGGATTTAGGAGGCAAGGGGGTTTAATGAAATATGTTAACAAATTGCATTATGGGAAATGTAGGATGCTTTTTTTTTTTAGTTTGGGCTACACTAGAGAATCAGTTGCAACACTTTTTTTTAAAATTTTGAGCTGTCTCTTAAAATCACATTTTTAAAAAAAGAAGTGGATCAACTGATAACTTGGGAGCATCATTCAGCCCAGTTAGTATCTCCCATGCAGACTATATATGCTAAATATTTTATTTAAATCAGTTTTTACAGAATCTTGAACAACATATGAGGTGAACTTAACAGACTGTCTCTTTAACAGAATATGAACACTCATGAAAAAATATTCCATCTAGCAGCTGACTCACACATTTCAACATATTTCATAAATCAGGGAAAAAGTCCACATTATATAATTTTTTTCGCCTGTAAAATAGCACACCATGAGACCGAGCAACTAAAAAAGGTCCTTCTGAAGCCTGAACAAAGTGCTCAACAGTGTCAAAAGTTTGAAATTTTGGCTCATGATCAGAGGGAAGGTGATTTTGGTTGCAGAGAAACTCTCTTCTATCTAAGATTATCCTTCTCACATGGCACCGAACAGCATCAGCATGCAGGCTCAAACACTACTTTATTCTTTTTCATTGCAACAACTTCTATGAGTTCATGTGGGGGTTTGAACATGGATTAGCTACCAGCCAGTTACAAACACAGATTTAAGGTTCCGTCTGCACCAGTGATGGTGGCTCCCTTTGGTCTGCTTGATTTAAGAGCCCTCAAAGAACCACTGGAGGACTAAGTGTACATATACAGTCCGTGCAATAACAATCCCTCACTGGCTACATGGCACTATTACAGAACAAATGAGAACCATTAATGACTCAGAGGGGAAATTATTCCTGGATCAGTCATTTTTACTTAAACCTGCAGTACTTATAAGCCACTGAATCCCCGAGGAACCACTTCTATCTGCATGGAACCACTCAAGGTTACACACAACCACTAATTTACCTTAAGGTAGGTCAAACCATATCAATGTAAAAGCAGTTTGTACTCCATACTGTCATAGGCAACGCCACATTTAAGGGTATAAAATTAGCAGCAGCTTAACCACTTTTTCACACCCAAGTGTGTTTTCAGGAAACACTCTGCTTGGCAACAAGTCAGATCTGGTGTTAGTAATTCAGCGTTTGTCTGTATTCCTCAGGGTAGAGCAGAGGTTGTCGGCTCTACCTGAGAGCATCACGCTGGTGTGCGTGTGTGTGTGCATTAATGAGGTTGCAGATATAGGTGAGATAGTCGCAGCTGTTAAAAAAAAAAACATGACTTTTAGAGCCTTCTGCAGATGAATCTGAGAGATACTGAATTTTGTCGTGACCGTCCTGATAAACATCAAGCCTCCCTTACAGCTTGGGCTTATCAGCAGCACAAAACAAAGCATCAAAAGCATGAAAGCACAGTTTGATATACTTGAAATATAGATAAGGAAACGTTTGTATTTTAAGTAGACTAATTGAATTTGTTTCTTTTCTTTTAAAAAACAAAAAAAAACAAAAAAGAAAAACACAGCCTGTATATAATCATTTCTGCTAAGTGAATATAGTTCAGTTCCGTCAACATGAATCTCAGTGCAGTAATCAATTGGTAACAGCAAGCGCTCACTGATGATGGCAGGGTTAGGGATTAATCAAAGCCAGCAGGACCATGCATAATTTGATCATGAGAATCATCATTCAAGGTGGCTGTGTGTGTGTGTGTGTGTGTGTGTGTGTGTGTGTGTGTGTGTGTGTGTGTGTGTGTTTGTGTCTACACCATCCTTTACAGTAGTGACAGAAGTGATGGTTCTTGTTTATTCTAACATGATAGGTTGTCAACAAGTGGATTTTCCCCCCTCCCCCATCAGACTGCACTAAATTTCCATTTGATAACTGTGCATGAGTCTGTGCATGCTGGATAAAAACATTGGAGTATGTGCTTTTTAGAGATTATTTCTGCATGTTTCTTGGGAGCCTTTTTTTTTTTAATGTTAGGATTAACAGGTTGACAAGATTAACCTCAGTTTAAGAAAGTCAAATTTTTCCCTCCAATATGAAACAAGTAAAATAACACAGCGTCATGATTACACAAGGAGTCTTTCGTCAGCATGACTTGTAACTAATTTGTCAACTTGTCCATCCGCGTTCTGCCGTTCCGTGAACTGACCTTGAACATCTCGGCGACCTTGAACAAACTACCTTTACACATCAGCGCAGCGCAGACTGTCTGTGAGAACTAATACAGCTCCACACCTGAACATGCTGACCTGCCCTGAACTGATGTGTTTTTATTAGGTTGTATAATAAGAGATTAAAGAGCTTGGACAATATACAGGCTTCCCTCATCTTACCCTGGAGGCAGCTCATTCGGCACCTTATGGAGCTATACCTTATTGCATTATGCAATGGTCTAATAGGCTTAGCTGCATGCTACTCTGCAGGGGGGGAGTTTTAGGCAGACTCTGATGACTCACTTCATTAAGTCTCCCTTCCTCAGAGCTTTCTAGTTGCTGAGGAGTGAACTTTCTACACCCCCATATTAACACCGGCCTTGGATGCCATTTGCTGTAGGTACACATCCAATAATCCGTCCACTACAACAAGACCTAACTTAAAAAAATACTGTTTGTGCTCACATTTCTGAGTTTATGATGGTTTATTTCAATTGCTGGTCATTTTATTGAATTTCCATGCTTTTGTTTTAGCCCCATAACATCCACTAGAGAGTCTAGTTGCCTTATTCCCCTAATGCTATATTTATTCTCCTGAATGTTCCTATAATATTCCTGCAGGGTCTTTTTCTGGAATATTTATTCACTAAGCTTGTAAATGTATTCTGAGACACATAATACATATTAATGCAGCAGATAAAAAAGGATACAGCCACCCCTTAATAGTAATATAACTACAGGTAAACGACATTTTAAAAAAAAAAGCACGTAATGGCGTTTAGGATGAATTTCAGCGACCCTTCACCTGAATTTCACCTGCACCGCCCGGAAGCATCAGCATCCTCAGACAACTATTTTTAAACCATCCGGGCTCCTGAGCTCGTACCAGCTGCACGGAAACACAACACTTTACAAACATTAAACCTTTATAAGGAAACGACTCATCCGGCGGTATCAAAAAAAAAAAAATAAGCCGGTGAGTCGCTTCGGAAGATGACACACACACACGTCGGCGCACATGACTACTTACTTTTCAGAAGGACATCACGCGACGAGCCGCTTCAGATGCTCGCAAACATTTTCGGTGTTCGGAAGTGTTTCTTCATCAGGCGTGCACCACAGCGGGAATGTACACAGAGGCAGACATGCGGAGTCATTTGACCTTCTCCCAATAGAAACTACCATCGCCGCGACGTAGGACAGGGGAGGAGCGGACCATACCAAACAGGCGAGGGGGGAGTGGTAGAGGGTGGGGAGGCTGTCATCCCGGGATGTACTGTAGGGATGAGAATGATACAGTGTTTGTAATAAAGGGTGGGGGGAACATAGTGGAACTGCAATGTGGAAATAAATGTCTGGGTATTTGAGACTATATCGGTTTAATTAGCGATTTAAATCAGTTTCACAGTTACTTCAGTTCCTATAAATGAATGTGTTCTCTGATCAGATGTTTTGTTCTGCCTGCTTTTACGGCATTAAAGACACTTTTTATGTTTATCAAATGGAAGATTTCAGAGGCAAACCTTCAAATTGGACATTTTATTTCATCATTTTTTTAAACCAGGAAGTCTTTTGAGATACATGATCAAGACAGACCTTCATATGTAGCACAGTAACATAGAGCTTGACTATTTAAAACAGTAGTAAAACACTGGTCTGATAGCTGTTTGAAAAAGGTGAAAGCGTTTTAAAGAGGAAGACTGAGTTTAACATGAGTGACTTTAAACGAAAAAGTTACATCTTCCTCCATATTTTTTTAGGGAAGTCTGGCCAGTTAACATACATACATTACAGTGATGACTTTGTGTTCCTACACTCAAAAGAAAATACAGAAATGAGTGGTAAACAGGATCAAAACCACGCAGCAGTGACTCCGCTGCATGCATGTATAAGAGGTTGTCATAAGCACAACAAAAGATTGAAGTGAAGTAAAGTGACCGGAAGCAGGAGTCCTTGACAGCAGATGTTTAGTGGCCACAGCACTTAGAAATAATTGATTTTTCATTAGTGTCACAGTCCATTTAAATGATTTAATTCACTATCGTTTATACTTATGTCTCATCAGATAGCACAGTAGAGATAATTGTCACTTCCGTGCCTCTACATTTCATCAGGAAACACTGATTAAAAAAAACCCTAAATCACGTTAACTGACTGTATATGACTAAACAATGTTTGTATATTTGAATGATATAGCAGATAAAATGGCGCTATCACCTCACTCTAAACCATTAACATAGTGCAGGTCCTTAAATGTGACAACCTCAGATATAAAAACGTAGCTATTGTAACTCACTTGCCCCCCCAGAGATGTTAGAATGCTACTGGAATATAACAGCAAAACTATGGATGATAAATAAAATGACAAAAAGAGATCTATAAACTCTATATTGAGTATCACAGATACATTATACAAAACATCACTGATTATCAGTGGCATGAAAAGCACACAAACTATATAGAAAACACAGTTCACTGATGAAAGGCTTTTAAACTATTATATCTGGATTAAAGGTAAGATCCTTGAATGCGATCTACTATATCAGCTAGTTTTACTCAGTAAAATACTGTCTGTATAGACCAAGAAAATAAACGTCCTGGCAATGATGAAGTGAAAACACCTTGAGCCATTGCTTTACATGAAATGTGAGGCCTTGGGAGAATACAGCCTCATATAAAACACTGCTTCCTTTCCAGGGATTCACCCTGGAAGACCCCTGCAGGATAAAGATGTCATTGTGGGTGGAAAGAAGAAACCACAACATAGACATTAAACTGGTTCAGTGTTGGGATCCTATGTTACAGAAGAGTCTCCACATAGACACAAGAAATGGATTCAACCATGCGTTTGAGGTTTTACTGTTCACGGTTGTTATTGCATTTAAAATTTATATGGTCATTTATGTGTTGAGTATGTACTGTGACCTGCTGATATATGTACAGCCATGTATCAGTCGTTGGGCAGATGAGGCTCAAGGCCGAATGCCGACCAGTGTCTTTCCCTGGCCACATCGACAACGCCAGGACTTCGTGCCCACTGAGTTGGAAACTGCATTTCTCAAGTATAAATGAAGACTTGTTACTGTATTGATTGATGGAGCACTTCAGCAGCGAGGGGCTAAAATCGATGAGCGCCGCATGGCGTCTGAAGACTGAGGGCTGAAGACTGATGCCTGTGATGTCTACCCTCCTGAAGACCCCAGAGCTCACTCATAAATAAATGAAGGAGACAGTGCATTTCCTGACAAATAGCTTGTTTTTATCAGAGGAAAGGCCGCTGTTTACCTTTTCAAAATGATTCATATGGAACAGAAAAACTCCCATTCCAGTATTAGAGATCATACACTCTGCAGATATACAATATAGTCCTGTTATTCATTAAACAGCGAGTCCATTCATCAGAAATTAGTTAAAGAGGCTCTTGCAGCCACTGTAAACAGTCTTGCAGAAATTAATTTGACTTGAGACCTATTGAGAGGCAGTAAGTATGAATTTCTCATCTGAGTGAGTCTGAGTGAAATTACTTGGAAGACATACTGTACAGAATATTGCCTGTAATGTTACATAAAGCTCACTGGAATAGTTACAAGTAAAACTGACTGTAACATGAATTAAGGAATGATACTATGGACCCACATTTTAATCTATATAAAGTGAGGTTTTTATCTTTGTATCAACTACTGCTACTTGAGCTCTGCATTTAGTGTAACCGTATAGCCAAAATTGACACAGAAAATTTAATGCAGTCAGTCAGTGATAACAAGAAAATGTTAACTCATGAATAATTAATAAATTGATGATAAAATTCATAGTCTTTCTTGGTGATATTACCGCATTTAGTATGACAGGAAGCTGCTCCATTCATTTATAGTGTATTTTCCATCTTGGCTAGAGGACAGGAAGATGTAAATCTACCAAGAAAAAAGGGTGAAAAGGGAAATATTTCCTTCATTCAGGATCTCTAAATGCAGTGTGACACTGGTATATTAACATGATTAGAAGTGCAGTCATGCTAGCAGCTCTGTGAGGCTGCACTCACAGGGCACAGCAGTGCTAATGGCTAATGTCAGCATGCTAACATGACCACAGTAACAATGCTAACATGGTATATTGTTTACCATGTGTACCATAGTTCCAGGAACTAAGAAACAAGAGAAACAAAACCGAGCTAGGAACCAGGAACCTGTTTGTGTTTCCACTGCATCTGAGGAACTTAGGCAGTTAGGCAAATTAGGTAAATCAGATGACAATAAATTAAAAATGACAGATAGTAGTTTAGTTAAGTGTGTTAGCATATTAACATTTGCTAATTAGCAGGACACACAACTAAGGCTTAATATTGGACAAGTTCAAATGTTTGCATGAGATGAAAAGTCAAAGGTCACCAAAGTCATTAGAATTCATCCTCTGGGGCACAATGAAGGCTTGTACCAAATTTAAAGGCAATCCATCCAATGATTGTTGAGATATTTCAGTCTGAACTAAAGTGGTGGAGTGACTGACAGCTCAACATTGCCATCCCTGCAGCCACACTGTGAGTGTAGCTAAAACCCACAGCTACTGTTAAACACAGGAGCATTGGAACATCATGCCACCATTCAGTCAGGTGGATTTAATAAAGGCAAGCCAACATGTTGTGAGATATGAGTGCCCCTGCCGTATTTGGTGATGGCCTTTGGTGATATAGATAGCCCAGTGCGGAAATGTCACCCAGTTAACCTGCTCTATGTGACAAACCAGATAAGACAAACAGGAAATGGCTTTTCATCTGCCCGCCATGCTATCTCAATTACGATTTGATTTCATGGACTGTACATGTGGTAGAGTCTCCTGTGTGTGTTGATGCCTAGGTGTGATGTGACGTATGTTTCTTTCTTTTTTCTTTTTTTTAAAGAAATCAATTTCCAGGGCTTGAGATCAAACAGCGAGCAAAATGAAGTGCTATTGCTTGGGAAAGAGCTGAAACAGGCCAGGGAGAAAGGGAGGTAGAGGCATGTGAGAAATGTCAAAATAATAGGTTATTATTTGCACTCAGACACCGCTCTGCTTTCCATTTTTACAAGCTGTCCTATCCTATATCTGTTGTTTGGGAAAGGTGCCCTGTAACTAAAGATGAAATGCATTGGCTCTGCTGAATGTCAGGGCTGGGGGGGAAGTAGCAACACCTTAAAAATGGCTGCTGCCTCTAGACATGGCACAAATGGCAAAGATGGTGTCAAGGTGACCTGGCACTGAAGGAATGACTCCTCATTGCTGTGTGCCAGCGCTGTAGAGATGTTACATGTGGCCTGAGGGCAGATGTTGTTTATGAAAAATATCTAATTAGAATAGCAAAGTGTATAAAGCAATTACATGCATAGGACATTCTCTTCTTTTCTATGGGCATCAAAAGACATTCCAACATCACGTTAATCCCAAGCAAACAGAAACTACAATGCTCTTTTCATTCATTTTAGCAATAATACTTATAAACATCATCACAGAACTGTACGTATAAGGAATATTATAGACACTAATTTCAAAGATGATTTTAAGGATTATATAAAGGTTGTCGTAAATACAACAGAACAAAAAGCACATTTTAAACCCTAAAGGGAGATTGTAAGAATATTATACATTTTTTCATCAGGAATGTTACAAGAAAATAAAGGGAGCACATATTTCAAAAGAAAGCAATCATGTAAAAGCATCACAGGACACATCTTAAAATCTCACTGTTCAATCACTGCTGGAATTTGAGTGTTTGATTTAGAGCTCTGTCAACAATCAGAGATGTATAAAGCCCTGAACCCTGTACCGGTAATCCAAGGGACAAACTATAAATACCAACCTTTAGTCTGGCAGTAAAGGACATCATCTTGTTCTTTAGTCCAAATCTTTGATGGAATGAGCTGTCTTTGATTTCCCACAGGAGGCAGACAGCAAAAGACCCGGGTGG
This sequence comes from Euthynnus affinis, assembly GCA_029490765.1. Lineage (NCBI taxonomy): Eukaryota > Metazoa > Chordata > Actinopteri > Scombriformes > Scombridae > Euthynnus > Euthynnus affinis. The sequence continues at coordinate 27,298,404 of CM055847.1, read as the reverse complement.
TGCGTTCACTGATTTTTCCCACTGCTGTTCAAACTGACAGGCCACATAGAAGTCAAGAGCCTGAGTGTCTGTTGTTTGAATGGCATTCATAAACTGTAGAGTGAAGCTACAGTTGTCTGATTAGGCATCCTTCTCTCAGTCCTAATTATGTGGAGCTGGAACAGAAGCAAGAGGCTGTGAAGGCCCTGCGTCATTAGCTTTAATCAACCCTGGATACCCTGAAACAAAAACAACAACACACACACGCACGCACACACACGCACGCACACACACACACACACACACACACACACACACACACACACACACGCACACACACGCAGCCTGACAGTGAGTCAATACCTGACATTCATCATTTTGGTCCAGCCAGGCTTTTTAATTACTGCAATGAATTCCCTACATGGCTCCAGTCACCAGTCACCTGCTAAACATGGTTGAGGTTTTGCTTTGTCTAGACACTTTTAAATAAATGGTCAAGGTAATCTGACTTTGCTCTCTCTTGGTGAATATTAAAAAAAAAAAGAGAAATGCATCTAATTTACAGCTACTGGACTCTCTGAGAACAAAACAAAAATAGGGCCTCATATCATTCTGATGACCTGTTTCTGATATCATGGATTGCCTAAAACTTGAATCCTTTCCTAAAACCATCAACCATTATTACCTAATGTCTCTCTAGTGTCTGAAATGTGCAAGGTGATTTCAGAAATGGAGTACAGCCCGTCTGCGCACCTAATTCTCAACAAGTGCTATGTGAGAGCCTGTGTGAATGATGCAGAATATCATCAGTATGGATGTCACAGTCTCCGAATGACGCAAACCAGCCCCGTTTGGCACGCCACGCAAGTATGACTGCATAAAAATGGCCTTTTGCATAAATTACTTGTCTCGGAAGCAGCTGCTCTGCCCCCCATAAATGCGTTATTATACATGATGAGGGTTTGATTGGATGTTCTAAGAGGAACAGGGGACATGAAATCACAGCCCCAATTTCTCATTACCTTCATCTATTTGGTTATATCAAGATGCAGACTAAGTTTTCCATATGTGTAGTTGTTGACCTCCAGTTTGTAGTAGGGCCGTATTTCATTTGAGAGTGTGAGATGTTTAAACAAAGTCTTATTAAATGGTGATTATGAGCCTATCCAATGTTAATCCTGCTGCCTTTGCTGGGTGAGTGCAGTATATTATGATGTGGAATACAAGATGGGTTTGTGGGATATAGCGACCCCCGCAGGCCAGCAGTTAGACTGCTATACTCCTCTGCCTTTTTCTGTCTTTCCTGACAGAAATACAGAGACAGGCAGAGAGAGAGAGATAGTGTAGTGTTTTATATATATAAAGAAAGGCAAATTAGTGGCATTATAATTTTAAAGAATCAGTTGACACTGATAAAATGACACTAATGGCTGTCACTTAGCAAGTAAAAAGTGATTGTGATTAAGTGGAGCAATTAAAATCGTCATAAAAAGTAAAAAATCAAACATATTTTGTGTCATTTGTAAGTCCTGCTAGCAAAAGACAGTCAGATGTTTATTACTGTACAAAAAAACTAATTTGCGGCTTTAAAGCAACGCGTTGACATGACATATTTGTCTCTTATCGGCTTCTGTACCTCCACCAGGAAGTAACTAAACAAGTTCATTCATTCTGGACAGTTTGAAAGCAGTTTGTGCAGACGGTATTGTAATTATCAAATACGGTTTTTATTCTCAAAATGCGGAGAAGAACCGAAGCTCAAGCATCAAGCAATGAACCTGTCAATGCTGACAGAAAGGTAACACGTCGTCATCAGTAGTCAGTTTGCTACATGTGATATTTACCAGCTAACATTAGCTGACTGGTTATTAACACTTGCCTGCTTGTCGCTCAAATCAGAAAGTGTCTCTAAACTATGTCTAACAATACTGTATTGTCACTCGTACGAAGAAAATGGAGCCAGACTCCATAAACAAACATTGAATATTAATATTTGTGTGCTTGTAACTTACCCCTAGAATTACCTATATTTTATTTTAAACCATCATTAACAGTGGTTCTTAAATTCGGCGTACACCCACGACTATTCATTGCCAATATTTGCAGTAGTTTGCCTATTATTGGGTTTTCTATTTAAATAACGTTAAGTTACATAGTTGTTAACGTCAGCCTTGTTTGCCTTAGTTATCTTGTCTTTTGTTTCTGATTATAATTAAATATAATGCAATGATTGCAGCTCATTTGTCAGGGCATACAATCACGATCTCACACATGTCACTGATATGTTTGTAGATATAACGTTACTCTTTATTTATTTATGTAGGTTTTCCAACTGTGGAATGCTAGGTTGAGGTTAATGCTTGAGTTAACATTGTACTTTCTTCTCTACATAATCCAGGATGCAGATCAAGGATTGCGCAACAAAGCTGAAGTTAAAGGCAAACTCTCTTACGGCTCTGTACTACTGAACATTGGAAAGTGTTTGCTCTTAATCATCATCGTCCCTCCATTCCTCAACTATGCATCGCTGCAGAGAGAAGGGCAGATGCTCTTGCCCAAAGGTTCTCTTGTTTAAGTCTAACAAAATCAATGTTCCTTTTCAGTTTAATTTTTTACAAAACCTGAAAAACAGATGTGTTAATTAAACCACCTCCATTAGGAGGCTGTCCGCAGGTTGTTCTAGGAGGTTCTCAAAGACAAATGAGACTTCATCTGTGAAGCTTTTAATCTTTGTCTCTTTTGTTTTGTTCCATCTAACATTCAGATGGCCAGATTGTTGACGTTGGCTTGGGTCAAAAGATGCATCTTTTGTGTAAAGGGCAAGGAAAACCAGTTGGTAAGAAAACATCCTCCATCCTATGAATTTACCATAAAATGATTTCTTTCTATTAATAAAGAGCAGTCAACATTTTCTGGCACACGATTCTGTCTGTGTGGCTTGTTTGTGTATTTTTAGCTCAGGCTTACCAGTCTGTTTTTCTTTAGTTATCCTGGATGCACCAACTGGAATGTCCTCAGACATTTGGTTTCATGTCCAAGAGAGCGTTGCTACATTAACAAAGGTGAGGAAATGTATTATATACCATATACATATCATGTATTATATTGAATAGGTGCATTTTGTATTACTGTGTGAAACAAGTGGGCTCAACACAACTGATGTATATCTGAAATGTTAGATGAATCATTAATGACCTACGCTGAGGATGAGGTTGCACGCTGACATAGGTTTTGGCTGAAGTCTACCATGGTGAAGTTTCTGTGGAAGCAGCTACTACTAATGTGGCCATGTTGTTTTTTTTTTTTTTTTTGTCAGGGGCATGTAGGGACAGTCCCTGCCACATCGCCTCTGCTCAGCAAGGACCCAGCACAGCACAAAGTCTGGGCTGACAGCCTGCCCCATGTTGTTTGTCTGAAATGTGACCCAAATGAGGTCACAGGCTTGTTGGGGACGGGCCTAGATACATCTGAACTAGTAAATCACCACAGCAGTTACAAAAACAAACCCACTGTGCACTGTTTTCATCCGCATCTGTATCATCTTAAGGGGAGATTCAAAGTTACTCGGCTGTCATGCATTTTAAAATTACTTACCCGGGATAGGAACGAGCTGATTCCTCATTGGGAGGATCTCATGTGTAAATAGAGCGTGATGCTATTTAAAAAAAAAAAACAAACAAAAAAAAAAACCCTTCTAATCCTGTGGTGTCCCTGTTTGTCACACTGCGCAGGTTTGCACCTATGACAGAATGGGACTGGGCTTCAGTAAGCGGCTGATGCAGAATGAGAGCACAGGAACCGAGAAAGTTTGGGGGATGTCAACGACTGGACGGTGAGCACCCTGCTTGTTGGAACTCATTCTGACTGCTTGTGACAATGAAATGAAGGGTAACACTTCCTTTAGTCATGCATGCTGCTGTGCACAAAGTCCACATTATAAACATTATGTCAGTGTCAGTTTGACATCACTTCGTTTATACTGCCATGAAGTGGTTTCTCAATGAGTGAGTGGGCTGTTTTACACCTGTAGGGCCATCTGTCTCATTTTTTTCCCCATTGTTGCTGAGTTTTGGGAAATTAATTTGTGCAAATTCTACAATGAGATTCAGGCCAAATGTTCAGTAGGTTTAGTATCTGTGTGTAGTGCAGCTGAATCTGCTGTGAAGCCAGAATCTACTGTGGAGTATTCTACAGGTGACGCAGGCCTGGTTCAATCAAAAAGCATATCTTCACAAGATATCTTTGTTTGATTTCTGCATTAATAAGCTTGTATCGTTTCTATGGCGACCTACTGTGATGTTTGTCAGTTTTAGGATAATGTAGCTTAAGACATTAGGAGGAAAAATGATTTGGAAATAAGCCATGAGCTAGTGTGGGAGGAAAGCAACTCCTTCTTGTTATTAACAGAGATGGCTGAAGAAGGTGACAGATGACCTAATGTCTATTGAACATCTAAGGCAGTCATTTTTAGTGGTGGATACTTACAAGTTTAACAAGCCAAAGGATAGTTCTGTTTAGGACTGCAATTAACTATTTACTAACTTAAAAATGTTAGAAAATTGTGAAAAATACCCACTACAATTTTCCGAGTTATTGGTGATGTCATCAAATTGCTTATTTTGTCCAACCAAAAGTCCAAAATCAAAAGAATCAGAATCAGCAAATCCTCACATTTGAGAAGCTGGAAATATCAAGTGTTTGGCCTATTTAGCCATGCTACCCATGTAGCTTGTTGGTTGGTCAGTGCACCACTCCACCCAGACTGAAATATCTCAAAAATTATTGGATGGGTTGCCATGGAATTTGGTAAAAAATATCAATTGTCCCCAGATGATGAATCCCACAGACTTTGATGATCCCTTGACTATTCCTGTAGCGCCACGATGAGGTTGACATCGTGGTTTTGAGTGAAATGTCTCAAAAGCGAATGGATGGACTGACAGGAAATTTGGTACAAACATTAATGTCCCCCTCAGGATGAACTGTAATAACATCGCTGATCATTCATCATCAGTTCAACATTTGAATTTGTCAAGTACTTTGGTTTATGAATTAATACCTGCAAAATAAATCACATCATCAGTCTCAGCTGTATTTTGTATCTAGTATTAAATGTTAGCATGCTAATATGCTAAGTTAAACTAAGATGGTGAAAACTAATTATGCCACCTAACCATCAGCATATTAGCATTGTTAGCATGTTAGCATTTAGCTCAAAGCACTGCTCACACTGCTGCTAGCATGGCTGTAGACTCTTTGTCTTTTTGCCTGATAAATCAGTAAAACAATTAACAGAATCATTGCAGTTTAATTCAATGTTGATCAAGTTCAACACATTGCTTAATCACCTAATGTGCTTGTGATGGCAGTGTAGGCTTTCATTCAGTTTTGTTTTATATGCAATGAATATTTATTGGGCATCATAATCCTCTCATTTGGCTGGTTGGAACTCTTAAATGTATCAGCCAGCAGAGACTGATGTGTGAGCGGGCACCTGCCTGCCTCTGCTGAACACACCACATCACAGCCCTGTCCTGTCTCATACCGCTGTGGGATTGGGCTCTAATCTTCCGCTCTTTGACATCATAACGCATTTGTCGAGCCTTAAATCTGCCTAAGGGATGAGCAGACGTGATTCGCCGACGGTCAGCAGTCTAGTTTACCTTGGCATCTGGCCCAGAAAAGGAGGTGACTTCCCATCTGAGATGCAAGCAATCAATTTCCCAGAATTCAATATCTCGAGTAGTTTGATGACTACCTAACCTTAACCCTGCGAGTCTTGTGAAATCTCTTCATTTCAGTGTGAAACCTCAGGTTTGATTTATTAGCACAGCAGACCCAGTACAGCAGATGGCTCTCAGAGAGGAGCTGCTGCAGCTCATGTAATGATGATACTTCATCTGATGATATAAGTTTGCTGGTGATTGTTTTTCCCGCTGTGTTTTGCAGTGGAGAGGAGCCAGCAGTCCCCTCCTTTATGCTGTCATTTGGGTTTCAGCACTGCTGTTTATTTTGGTGCCATGTCTGGAAAGAGACCTTCATTCACTTGGCAACATTCTTTATTATAATTTTAGGATATGATTTTTTTCCCCTTCACTTTTAGGTCATTTTTGCTTCTTCATAATGACTCTCTAGCGATTTCTTGATAAACCTCTTAACGAGCAGATCAGAGATTAACGAGATTAATGACGGGACTTTCCTATTCATCTTTCATGTTAGTATTCCGAGGCCCAACTAGCTGAATACATCAACCTCCTGCCCCAGTTTGTAGTGTGTCCTGGTTTTGCGCAGAGACAGATGAGCTGTGTTGTCTTCCAGGATGGTGGACGATCTGCACCGACTCCTGCAGGCTGCCGGGATAGCCAAGCCCTTCATCCTGGTCGGCTCTGAGCTCGGCGCACTCAACGGCAGGTTCTACAGCCACATTCATGACGCGTAAGTCTACTGTAAAATAACTGATGAGAATGATATGAACGGCCAGTTAATATAGTATAAAGTTTCCTGTTAATGATGATAAAAAAAAAATCTGATTTTAAAACAGACAATTATGATGCAGTAGTTACTCTAAGATCATTCAGAGGCTGCAAAATAAAATTGCAATCCAAAAATTGTAATTTAGTGAGTGACATACAGAACAACAATAATAAAGTAAGTTAAAGGATGAGGCTGGTGTTATTCTGTAGGTTTTTTTTTATTGTCAACAAATGTGTTAGTCCATCTCTCAATAGTTTCTAACTTTCCTACCATGTCAATTGCTCTCAGTTCCATTTCCTGAAGATGGAAATTTGTAAAAAAGGTATATGGTTGTTTGGATACTATTTCAGCTGCAGATTAAATGGGTACCTTTTTTTTTTTTTTTTTTTTGTCAAGTTTTTCTTAACCCTCTTATTACATTGAAAAAGTGATGGGTCGTATTGATCCTCACTGTTTAAACACACTCACAAACAGGCAAATAATCAATTCATATCAATGATGTTTAATTATGACTTGTCAGAAAATTTAAGAAGAATAAAAGATTTGATCTACACTCACCAATCACTTTATTAGGTACACCTGTGCAGTCGAATGCAATCCAATACAACAGCTCTGCCATCAATTCTACTTTTACAAGGCTTGTACGTTTTCACTTTTTGTTGACATTGTCAGAAAGGTGATAATTCTACTTTATGTTTATTATCGAGGTTGTAGTGGGTACCGGAGTGCATTATATACTGAATGGTGTTTCTAATAATTTGTCCACCACAACGTCAATAATAAACATAAAGTAGAATTATCACCTTTCTGACAATGTCAACAAAAATTAGAATTGATGGCAGAGCTGTTGTAGTGGATCGCACAGGTGGACCTGATGAAGTGGCTGGTGAGTGTACGTGCACTTTATTTAACAACTAGTTCATAAAAATGTCTGACATTTTGACAGTCCTTCTATTAATGTAATGCAAAGATTTTCACTGTCTCTAAATAGTCCTTTTATCATTTTGTAAAGATAAGTCCATTTACCTCCAATCACCCAGATACGATTTAATCGCTTTCGTCAATATAATCCTCTCCCTTTTTCATTATTTCCCACATGATGAGCACGATGTAATGTTTGTGCTTCCTGCAGGGCATCTTTCAAAGACAGTCTTTTTAGATATTCTTAGAAATCCTTCCTTTGTGTTCCTATCCCTCCACTACAACTCAACAAGGAAACATTGTCCGGGGAAACTTTGGACAAAAAAAAAAGATCGTCACTTTGGAATGATTGGATTAACTCGGACTGCTGAAGCCTCCTTTTAGCTTCAGATCAACTGTCAAATGTATTTGTGCACTGAGCAAGGACTGTGGAATTTAAATACCACGGTGTTCATGTTCTTTGTGATAAAAGAAACATGTCACCCAGTGCAACAGTGTGGCTCATTGATATGTTTAGTTTTAGAATAGAGCTCTATGGCACAGAGGAAGAAGATGCATCAGACTTTGGCTACTCAGGCTATACTTGTTTGGATCAATTCATCGTCTCTTCGCAGGATTATTAAAATCACCAGCCTTTATTCTTTGTGTCTAACAAAACTTTGATAACATCTAAAAAAGTTGCTCATCTTAAAATTGCTTTGCAGCACATACGCAGCGCTTTTCAATCTCACTCTTGACAAAATATATTCCAGTGCCCATTCCCATCATCCCCCATAACTCAGCCATCTCGCAGACAACGCAGTGATTAATGTGACACGTAGCTCATACCAGGAATGAAAGATTTACTATTTAATCAGGCACGATGTTGCCGCCGTTAAGGGAGGAAAATTAAGTAGTGGTGAGAGGATGACACCTCTCTCAAATGGAAATATTGCCCCTGGATCTGGCGTGCTGGTGGTCATCCGTCTGCAGGGACGGACAAATCTACAGAAAGACAGAGACGGGATAACGCTATCCATCTCACACTCATTACGACCCCGACCAGGAGAGTAAAGTGGACAAGGGTAGTCAATGAGTCTTACGTCATCTAAGAGTGTATGTGTGTGTGTGTGTGTATGTGTGTCCTCTCTTTGTCCTCAGGCAAGTGTCAGACTTGGTGCTGATTGATCCGATCCCGGAGGACGTTTTTGAGGAAGGCCAGTGGAAGGAGTACTGGTGAGTTTCGGAATGACGGAATGGTGGAAGGGAGAAGAAAAGGAAAGGAAAGGAAAGGAAAGGATAAGGAGGAAGGAGCAGGGGATAAAAGGGAAGAGGGGAGAAGATGGAGAGATGTCAAAGAAGCAGCAACTAGGGAGGGATGTGGAAAAAGCGGAATGGAAACGAAGATTGAGAAAAGAGGAAGGGGTAGAGCGTGGAAAGGAGCACAGAGGGACGATAAGCAGCTCTGAAGGGTAGAGAGAAGCAGATAAAAAAAAAAAAAAAAGTGAGAGAGCAGCGGCGGCGGGGAAGAGGAGATGCAAAAAAGGGTATGAAGAAAAAGAGGATTAGGTTGAGGAGAAGAGAAGCGTAGAGAAGGCTGCACGTTTCACGAGTCGAGCTCCAAACTCCTCCTCCTTTTATTGGCTTTTATGGTGAGAATAGTTGATTATCTTTACTGGGTGGGGCTCATTAGCATGATTAATCGGAGGCCAAAGAAACTCATTAGCTGATTGCAACACTTTAAGCATGAAACAGATGAGGGGAGAGCGAGGGGTTGTGGCAGTGGTCGGGACTGACTGACAGAAAGTGTAATAACACTGCTTGAATCCTTCAGGCGAGATATATGTCAAGTGGCAGTCATTTTCACAAGCATATATCTCATTATGCAATAATTATCATATAGGGGGACGGGCCGTTATTAATGATAACAGAGTGCGGGGGAGGAAAAGTGTCAATTATGCAACACTAACAGTATCTCAGATTGTTTACAAGTATAGCGTGTCATGTGTAATCATTAAAAGGTATTTCACCACACAAACAGACTATAATTAATCAGTAATATCGTTTAGCGAACCTTTTAGCTTTTAGATTTAACTGACAGCCCAGCAGCGACAACTACACGATAAACAAATCTCTGGAGTGCATCTGCAGTATGTTTTTGTCACGAAGCGAGCAGATCAAAAGCCCAATAATACAATGCCTATATTAAGATTCAGCTTCCTTTGCAAGATTTTATGTTTTTATGATAGTACAAAATGGAATCGATGTAAATGTAATATGGATTTCTTTTTACACTGATCAACCAAAAAAAAAATACTCCTTAATGTCAAAGTGAACAGATCTCTACAAAGTGATCTAAACTGGTTGCAGATGTGACGTGCAAAATACAGGTTTGCACTAGTATTAATCCCCTCAGAGTCACTATATAGTTGAGTTGCACCTTAAGCAGTAATTACAGCCTTGAGTCTGTTTATATCAGTCTCTCAGCTTTGCACATCTGCATGCTGCAATTTTTTCCCCCCTGTTCTTCTTTTCAAAACTTCTGAAGCTCTCTCAGATGAGTCCAGTCACATCCTGACTCGGCCACTCCAAGACATTAACATTATTGTTTTTAAGTCGTTCCTGTTTAACTTTGGCTTTATGGTTGTGCTCATTGTCATATTGGAAAACAAATCTCCCTCATTTCTTTCAAGTCGCGCCCTTTTTTTGCAGACTGCATCAGCTTTTCCTCCAGAATTTCATTGTATTTTGCTGCATTCATTTGACCCTCCACCCTCTCAAGCCATCCAGGGCCTGCAGCAGAGAAGCATCCCTCCTCCATCATGCTTCACAGTGGGGATGCTTCCGTGTTCATGATGATGTGCTTACACCAAACACGGTGTGTAATCCGATGGCTGAAAAGCTCAGAGACCTCAGAGTCTCCACCACGCTTACTTTTAGCAAAAGTTTCTTCTTCCTCTTTTCCACTCTCACTCAGGTTAACTGCTACTGTTAACAGACAGGCTCTGTAGTTTGGAACTCCTTCAGTGTTGTCACAGGTCTAATGGTGGACTCCCCCACTAGTGTGTCCCTTCTTGCACGCTCACTCAGTTTTTCAGGATGACCTGCTCTTGGCGAGTTTAATAGCTGCGCCATACTCTTTTCATTTTTTAATGACTACTTTAACTGTACTCCAAGGGATGTTCAGTGGCTTAGAAATGTTCTGGAATCCATGCTTTTCAATCACCTTTTTCGTGGAATCGCTCGGAGGGTTCCTCTGTCTTCATTGTGGAGGTTTTGCCACGGTTACTGACTCGCAGATTCAGGTTTATTTATACTGAAAACCTTTGATTACACACAGCTGATCTCCCTTTAACTTATTCTGTGACTCCCAAAAGCTATTAAAGGGGGGAAGCACTTGTATTTGATATTTGTAATCAATTGAGCATCACTTTGTGTTTTCACTTTTTCTGGTTTTGCTTGATTCAGCGTTTTTTTTTTTTATTTTTTTTTTTAAAACAAGACAACTTATAAAGGGGTGAATACATTCATAGGCACAGTGTTTCTGTTTTAAAGCACCACTATCTGTCATCTGGAATCCTGAAGGAGAGAGTTAGTGTGCGCTGAGATAGGACAGAAAAAGGGACGGTAAAATCAAATAATCTCATTTTGACCATGACTTAATGCATCTGCGGCTCCGTCCACCAATATTAGCTCGCAGGTTATATAAGCATGAGTCGAGCCTGATAAGAAACGGATCCCTGAAAATGGCCTAATTTGTACGTGACTCAAAGTGGAGCAGCACCATTTATCAGGGGTATGTGTCCAATTATCCTCTGATTAATAGGCATTCATTTCACTGAGTACATGACAGTGTAGCCACAATCCAATTACTGTGTAGAGAAGAAATGGAGAAAAGAAATGAAGCAAAGACTTAAATTTACTCCGTAAAAAAACAATTTTTTATCACCGCTGTCTGATTTTTCATGGGGCAGTAAAAATAGAAACAGGAATGGGATATACAGTAAGATAGAAGAACTGCAGCACAGCTCTATGCATCCCAGCATCCCAGTGCCATTGGCATCCTTCAACTCGCTTTTCTCCCTTTCCTTCCTTCCTCTCTCTCTCTCTCTCTCTTTTGTTCCACGAGATTGCGTGTAGGTGTGTATTTCTTTCTCAGATATGGGTTTATTAGCTGTCGGAGGTCTTACAGTATTTGGTACACAAGATAAGTAATGCAGAAGGGAGCGAGGCTGCACCTGAGCAGGATTGTGGGGAGACCGTATCAGCTTTGCACTGGGACCGGAGGATTTACACATCAAAGACCTGCTCATTAACAGAGGCTCACTCCCAAAATTAGTTCTGTTACATCCTACAAAATGAATCGCCACCATCTCCTGAGAGATTTCTGTGCTCTTGTGTGTTTGTGTGTGTGTGTGTGTGTGTGTGTGTGTGTGTGCGTACGTACGTTCGCTTGTGTGCACTTGTTGTAAGGGGTCAGCGTTCTTATTTGGGATTTTCCTCTGCAGACGTTGCAGCACGTGTCTCATTTCCTCGCGGGCACAGATAATGCTTCCTGATGAGAAATCAAGCAGTGGGTCTAGCATCAGAGATTAGCACAAGCCCCGGCGTACGTCTGCACAAATTGCATTCAGGACGAGAGCCAGTGGTTTGAATCACTCGGCGCTGTCATTCTTTGTTTCGGCGGCTCAGTCGGTGGAAAAGCCTCGCATCTCTCCACTCGATGACAGACTGCAATGTTCTCTTCGATGCAACATGGGATTGACAGGGAAAAGATGACAGATGGGAGTGGGGGAAAGGTGCATGGCTGAGTGGGGGTGAGGGCTGATTGATTTCCTGTTTTTTTTTTTTTTTAATGTACCATTACTGTGTTTAGTGCAACTCGGTTCTCATAGGTGCACCACTTGAAAGTATTCCTCATCCCTTTTAGTCTTTAATCTCACCCACATAATTTGATGCTGAGTCACAAAGTCTGTCGTCCGGGTTTGTTTTCGGGTCTGTTTTCAGCTGTGTAAATCCACAGTATATTGGCTTGGCTTACCTGATGCATGTAAGAGGCTGCCGGGGGAGTGTGTGAGGTGATGAGCCTCTCAGTGTGGGCCTAACAGCTGTGGCGGCAGGCCTGGACGGAAGCATGATTGAGTTATGTGTCCCAAAATGAAAACAACACTTCCTGTCCCATTCATCATCCTAGTTGTCATCAATATGCTCAGTATACCCCCCCCCCCCACACACACACACACACACAGGATCATGACCACACAAACATGTATACATGCACATACTGTATGTATGCACACACCTATTCAGTCTCCCGCACAGTGTGTAGGAGACGTTTTGTGGCTCACCTGGAGCCTGCTCTGTATGACAGGAAGCGTATGACTGTCACTTTGACTGACGACCCTTCAGAGCCTCACAACTGCTGCATTTGGTTTGATTTATAAGCCAGACAGGGTTTAATATGAGGAACAAGAAGAGTGTTTCTGTCCTTCCACACACTGCACTTTGTTAGCAGATAGATTTACAGGCATAACAGAGTCTGCTCTCCTTTCCCTCTCCTCTCCTCTCCTCTCCTCTCCTCTCCTCTCCTCTCCTCTCCTCTCCTCTCCTCTCCTCTCCTCTCCTCTCCTCTCCTCTCCTCTCCTCTCCTCTCCTCCTCCTCCTCCTCCTCCTCTCCTCATTCTCCTCGTTCTCCTCATTACCGCGCCTTCCATTGTTGAGACATTTAAACATTTCAATTATACTTGGACGCTACAGTCATTAATTTAACACCTTAATAAGCGTTATGTAATCTCCGAGCTCTCTCTCTCTCTCTCTCTCTCTCCTTCTCCTCTGCCTTCATTGGTAAACAGTAGCAGCCAGTGATGACATATCCAGTCTCCCCCCTCAGAGCTCATTCGCTTACACCGTGAGCTCTGCGTTCAATAACCCACTGGAGCACAGCCCTCCTCTAAACCCCTCCAGGGATGCTCTGCTGAGATTGGCAGCAATCACCTAGCCATGGGCTGATGGAGGGAGGGAGATGGAGAAAGAGAGAGAGAGAGAAACGGAGAGGAAAAGTTGCAACAGCAGGGAGTAAAATGAAGCATTAGGAGAAGATGCAGCCTGTCAAAAAGCATGACGCAGAGACTGATGATTGCTTTAACTGATAACTGTGGTTCATGTCTGTCAAGTTTTACACACAAAATTAGGTCAAAGAACAGTCGCATATATAAAATGTGGAAGATTGTGTATATACAGTACCAGTCAAAGGTTAGGGTTATGTTACAGTATGTTTTGTACAGTTATAATTCAGCTTCAGTGATAGAAAGTTTGGTATAGACTGAACACTTGAGCTAGGTTACAGACATGTATATACTGTATACATGCTGAATCTTACCCTGCAAGCTCCAGCACTATTTTTCACGCCGCGGTTCAGTAATGGCTCCTCGTGCGTCGGCCTCCTCCCTCAGTCTTCGCCTGACTCAGCTGCCTCCCCCCTCCCCTCCCCTGACCATCCAGAGACTCCCAGACGAGTCAGGAATGCCAATTAATTGTAATTAGAACCACTGTAAGCGTAACTATTGCTGTTACGCTCCACTAATGAAGCAGGGCTGCCGCGGCCCCTGTGTATTTACCCCAGTGTAATCTATAGTATTGATGCACAGAGAGGAGAGGCTGAGAGCAGGCAGGGGGGGATTGTGGACTGGCCCGACGTCGGCTGCGGTGCAAGAATGACACCTTGTGTTCGTTGTGGGTATTACAGCTCTGGGTTAAGATGTGAATTTGCAGTCATGTTATATTTGAGCAGTTTATGAGACACTTAGAAGTGCTGCCTATTCCCTGATCAAAATGATTGTAAAATACTTTCAAAAACATGACATTTTCTAGGCTCAAAGTTGTGATTATATTTATGATTTGACTTATTGTTTGACTGCATGAAGTGTGATAAAGTAACCTGCTTCTAGAGGTCTGGATTGCTGCTCACATCTTGGATTTGTGCAGTGATTCAAACAATGAATGAAAACAGTGAAACTAAGTTGAAATTAAGTCCAATAATCAGGTTTGTAATAAACTAGATATGGTCCTGAAAAGGAATGCACAGTAATTATGAGTTAGAATGCACTTTTTGCCTGTCCTTCAGTATTCACAAAAGCAAAATGAGTGTAGTTCATATCAGATAATAATCAGATAATTATGGAGAATGTAACTGAGATGCATTTACTGTATCAGTGAACAGTAGTGGTGTTGATCTTAGTCTCTTAGTCTTGTTGACATAAAACATGATAACATTTTATGAAAAAACAACATCAAAACATGGAGTTATAAGTTACAAGTGAATTTTTCTGTTTTTAAATTTGTGCCAGGGTCTTATTATTTTGCTTTTTCAAATGTTTTTTTCAAATATATGCATAATTTAACATGTATAAATATACATAATCCCACATAACCACATAGTGTCTGTGTCCCAAAGCAGATTTGCATAAAACAACATCATCCTATATATGAACAACAGTATTCTAGTTCAAGAAAAGTAGGAATACAGTACGGTTTAATTAAGTTCATCTGACATTACGAAGAGGAAATGATCAACTCAAACACAAACACACATCTGTCAAGAATAACACAATAAAGTCCTACGCTTAAATCCACTGTGATCATTGATGTAAAGATGGCAAACATGCAGGACTTGGGGACATCAACAAACCAACAGAAAAAAAAAATACCTTTATCATCATCATCAATAAAATCACTCCAAACACAGCTCTCCATACAGTGACTAAAGGTGGTGTTAATTGGTTGGTTAAGTCCCTCTAAGAAAGGTCGGATGTTTTAGTATCTCACACACTGCCTGCAAACACTTTGTTTTACCGCTTTATCGTCCGCTACCACAATCATATTTTACTGTGTGAAACCGTTTGAGACTTATGGCTTAGCTGGTGTAGAGCGCCACACATCTGTTCATCACAGGATTGCTGGTTCAACGCCCGGCTTACTCCGTTCACATGGCGAAGTGTCCTTGAGCAAGACACTGAACTCCAAATTGCTCCTGATGGTAAGGCCATAAATGTAGATTGAATTAGAAGTTCTATACTTTGGGTATTAAGGCCTCGTGTTATGCTATGTAAAGTTAAGGGTCTAATGTTCCATCCTTGTCACATTTAGCTGTAATGAATATTGAGTCTAACAAGTCATCAAAGATCCGCTCGTATTGTCCCGTCTCAAAGAGAGTTAGAGGCCTCATCATGTACCCGTCCACGTCTATATCCCATTCTTTTAGTGATAGTCTCTGGAAGCCTTTGCGGTAACCACTTTTTAAAAAAAAATGTTCCTTCGGCCTAATAGTTAGTTGAGCCTCATGTAATAGTCCGTGTTTAAATGTTCTCTGCTCATTGTAATAGTTGGCAGAAGCTCGTGTAATAGTTCGTGTTTTGTGTGTGAGCAGGCTCTCAGGTAACAGAGGCCCTGCATATGAAATGAGATGGTAATGAGGAGGAGGAGGGGAGCCTTATCACTACAGGGCCAAATTCCGACAGTGAATTGCGCAGTTGTAACAAAAGTAACAGAGCGTCCATTCAGCCTGCACTAATCCAGATGGGAAAGTCAAACAGCAGAAAGTCCACGGCACAAACTCATTTCATCACTTTATTAATTTAGATATTGCCTCCTCGCTCCTGTGGGGAGAAAAAAAAAAAAAAAAAAAAAAGAGCCCCTCTGAAATGACCAACATCGGTGAGGCGTTTTGCTCTACATGGTTCCCCCACTTCGTCTCCTCCCGTTATCTGTTTAATTCATCCCGCCAATCTTGGCTGTCTTTACCCACTAAATTTCCCTTTGACACGCATGCCTTGCTTCGCATAATCCTCACTCCGGGGCAGAATTAAAAATGGAAAAAAAAAGAGGAGGGAATAGGACAG
The DNA here is from genome assembly GCA_029490765.1 of Euthynnus affinis. Taxonomy (NCBI): domain Eukaryota; kingdom Metazoa; phylum Chordata; class Actinopteri; order Scombriformes; family Scombridae; genus Euthynnus; species Euthynnus affinis. The sequence continues at coordinate 27,282,154 of CM055847.1, read as the reverse complement.
GTGGCTGGAGAATCCTTGAAATAATGTTCAATGCCAGACTCAGGAATGATTTGACCAGATTCGAACTGGGGGGCTGATAGGAAGAGAGTTTTTTTTTTTTTTTTTTTTTTTTTTCCTTTATTTTTGGAATCAAGGGGTAAGAAAAGGGTGACAGGTGGAAAATGTGCAAAGACTGAGAAGTCCCTTAAGAGCCAGGTCGAAGAGTCAGTTCTAAATTGTGGTGCCAGAATGACTTCGGGGGAAAACTGTGGCAAAGAAGATGAAAATGTCAAAGTGTCACTCTACAGAGGTCTGATTTGAAATGTTTTCTCCGCATATGAAAGACTGAAAATTAGAATAGTCAACTTGTTTCCTCACCCCTCCTCCGCCTGTATCCATTATTGACCTGTAGGGACTGTTTTCTGTACCATGAACGTGGCAGATAGTATGTTATCTTTACACAGACGTTTGTGGCAGTTGAACAACCGTTCTCTGCTGCTTCTATCAGACTTTATCTGACCAATCAGCGCTGACATGCTCTGAGCTCGATACGTTGAGCTACAGATCTTTGAGGTAGTGACACGTTCTATCAACAACAGGTGAAATGGGTTATTTTACACATGAAAAGTGCATGCTTATGATGCCGACTTGATATGAGGAGTATAATGGCAGCGGAGCAGTACTGAAGTCTGCCTGCTTGTTGTAAATTGCAGTTTACTGTGGCGTGCACTACTGGTGTATGTTATGACTGAAGATACTGTACAACTCAAGTACTGGTAGGCTTTAGTGCTGAAAGGATTTAGTTGATTAATTGATTAGTTGATTAATAGCTAAATGAATTGACATTGGATTAATAATTGAAATCATTCATAAAGGAAAAGTGCAAGACTTTTGTTGCTTCTAGTGTCTCAAATGTGAGGATTTGTTATTTTTTTTATCTTACATGAATGTAAATTGTATATAATGTTGTGTTTTGGGCTGATATTCAGACAAAAGAATCATTTGAAGACATCATATTTGACCCTAGAAAATTGTGGTGATCCTTTTCATTCTTTTATATCTTTATCAGGGCTACGGAAACAAAAACAGACTATAATCATTTGAATTTTACAAGCAACTGATGCCTAATGAAGAAATGTAACCTTTACTGAATAATGTTGAATTTGAAATACAACAGAAATTATAGCATTTCAATATTGTAATTTAAAATAATTGATTTGAATTGATGTGGTTTGAATCCCCAGAATTCAACCCTCCAAAGTTATTCCATATTTTGCAATGTTGAAAATGTAGATTTTATTTTGTCGTTTAACAACATTATCTGAACTTCTTTTTCTTTGATCATATTACTGAGAGAAGATAAGCTGATAGGACAAAGGTCTTATTGATTCCATTCATGCTGGATTGCTTGTCAAGTTCAAGTTTGAATTTTTCATTTTAAATTTTGGTTTCTGAATTTCAACGATCTAATTTGACTTTTTTAAATCCAAAAAATGATCAGTCAAGGTTGAGCAACTTTATTGTACGTGTATTTTTTAGAGTAGTGGGCACTTGAATTTGTAAACCCTTCAAATCAAGGTTTTGACGTTGCACAACTTTTCAAATTTCAAAGTAAAATATTTAATTTCTATAAACAATGAATTCATTAGAAAAATAACTGACAGATTAATCAACGTACTAAGCTGCAACAGTACCTCTGTGCGCACTCCAGACAGCTAGAGGCTGAAGGTACATGCTACTGTATAAGCTGACATTAGGTAATAAGAGTTTAATGGTTTTTCAGTTTTGAAATCTACTACAGGATCACACAAAGCAGAATAAAATTGATAAAACTTGGAGGCTTCAGTACTATAAGTCTGGCCCGGTTCAGTCAGAAGACTGAGACAGGAACGAGTGTCTCCTGGTGCTCAGGGGATGATCTACAATGTGTTGGCAGCATGTAGGGGCAGGCTGCGCCGTGCGGCACGGGGATGGTGGCAGCAAGCGCACGGCACTATTGATTGGGCTCCACAGGCTGAGACCAGCCAATTCAGAGCACCAGTGAGCCGAGACCGATTGGGCCTCCTGAGTTACAAAATCGCAGAGCTCTTCTTCTCTCATCTGCCAAAAAAAGAGTATTTCTCATTCCCCAGGCAAATGTTTTTGAAGAGAAAGTTTTAGATTTTAGGTTAAAAAAGACTCAAGGGAAGGCAAATATTCATGTATGACTTTGGTTTGTTTTTTCTGTTAGTTTCATCAGAAAATCATTCCTGTTGTTGAAGTTTAACCATTAGGAACTTTAACATGTTGTTGAGCAGCACAAATTAATTCTAACTCGATCATAAACCATAGACAAGTTACTATGTTTTGAGTGTTGTACTTTAACATCATTGGAAAACCAGTGATAGAGACTCTGTTGCACTGATGGTTGCACTAATCCATATCGTAATCCTAATATATATTTACAGACGTTTAAATGACTGTGTAATTTAAAAGGGATAGAAAGTGATGAACCAACAGTCTCACTCAGCTCTATTGTGCCTTTTAGCCTCTTTCAGCTCACTGTTTTGGTTTTACGACCCACAAACTCTCATCAGCGTCACTTCTAGCATTAGCAGGTCGCTGTTTTTCAGTGAAAAAGCGCTGATAAAGTAACTGTAGGCTAATTTCCCAGCACCAAATGAAGTTAGTGAAAAATTTTGTCCTCAGGACTTTGTAGTGACCAAAATAAGGGAGAGTGAATATTAGACTTGCATCGAGTAGACAGAAATTAATGTTAATGTTGCTCCGCATCTGCTGTATGTATAAACGGAAATTGTTTGCTAACACTTCAGCCATAAAAACTTTATACAACCACAGTATGTCAACATTAGTTTCCCCCTGACAACCAAAAAAATCAATCAATGCAGCTTTAAAAAATTATTTAACTGTGAGACTTTAATTGGTCTCCTGCTAAAGATTTGTGTGTGTGTGTTTGTTCAGGTACGGTAAGCTGTTGCCGTCTCTTCAAGCCAAGCAGTTTTCAGCAGCTACTGGACTGAGCCGCATGCTGATTATCCTGGGGGCCATTGAACCAACTATCAAAGGCGAAAATGTCTCAGAGGAGGTCATCCAGCGCCAGGTCAGGCTAATGCACACACACACACACACACCCACACACGCACACACACACACACACTACAATGGAGAATTCCCTAAAGGGTATGACACTGATTGTTCAAAATCAAAAGGAAAAAGCTGCAGGGATATCATGCTGTAGAGTCATATCATAGTAGAGTCAGAGGTGATTCAGGGATGAATATGACAAGTGATTCATGTGGAAAGGTGCTAAACATGCCATATATGTTTAAATTCATATAGTCTGAAGACGAGGTTAAGGCTTTGGTCCCCTGCTCAGATGATTTCTGGGGGCTCCTTAACCTAATTTAAAAAAAAAAAGAAGGAAAAGGTGATAATTTTAAAGGTTTTCAAATATACTCCCATCTTTCCTATACAGCCACAGGATGGTGCTAGTGCGAGAATAATCACGCTCCCTCCTCAGCAGAGATACGAGTGGATGATGATTGCAGGAGCATTTGTTTTCATATCGTCAGAGACTGTGAATTTGGCATGATATGACACCAGACGTCATTTTGAAATAAATGAGAATTGAACCCGTTCCTGGAGCTGACATGACACCACAAATGCAGTGTGTCTTCTGACGCCTGCCTGTATTGTAAAGTCAGCCTTTTGACAGGTCATACAGTTTGCAAGGAAGAAAAGGCTGTTAATATGAACTACAATCTATTCGCTGTGTATAGCAGATGAGGTTTTTATATGAGGGGGGTGGGGTGGTGGGGTGGGGTTATTTTGCGCTTGTCCATAGTATGATCTGCTGTGAATCTCAGAGAAAAAAAAAAAAAACAACACATACAGTGGTGACACTTCAGCCTGTCAAGAAGTCCTGTAGTCATTTTTTATTTGCTATGAGAAACATCTTAAGCGGAAGAGAAGTAATGGATTCTGGTGATGAACAACAACCAGTATCTTTGGTGACACGGAAAAATGCTCTCTATAGACTGACACCTTATTTTAGCAAGGAAACAAACCTCAAACAGTCATGTAGGATGCATCGAGGATGTAGAGACAGAGAGATTATTTCAGGAAAGCTAATTTATGGTGTTTAAATCATTCATTTCTACTTTGATTTTTTTTTTTTGTGTAGACTTACACTAAAGTGGCGCTCTGTGAACACTCTGCTGCATTTCTAATATCTGTTTAGCATCAAATTTTTTTTTTTTTTTTTTTGTGCAGCTGTCTGTATGATGCGATGACGCCTGTTCTAGGATGAATGTGAGCAGTTCGTTAAGACTCCTTGTTCTCTGCTGCCAGCCACCCACAATTTGATGGCAGTAGTGATGAGGGACCTATTTCAGCTTTTCAAGTATTACAGTTGTTGCCAAGGAGATAAGGACATCATTGTGCTTGAATTCTCCAAGGACAGAAAAAGGTTTTGTAGACAGGCTAGTGAAGGTTATAACGTCCACACACACACACACACACACACACACACACATATACACAAGCTCGCCGAACTCAATAGAGCATGCAGTCCATTTCTCAAGGGCATGTTCTGTAACCACTGCTTAATTGAACTGGAGCAGAATTGTTTGCTGCTATGTTAACAGCACCAAAGCTATCTGGTTTCATCACATTTGGGTGATGGATATGGTTAGAGGGGGAATTCTGCTTAATTTATGAATTCACGTCTGTTCTGGTAGCCCGGTGAACTTTAGCCGCCCTGAGCTGGACAATCAGAGAAACAAGATTTCAGATGCGATATCAGTATTCCGCTTGGAGCCGCTCCATCGAACGAGCTGGACGCTGAAACACCGCATTCAGACTTATTTAATAAAACGATACTAATCTGTTCTTTTCCCCATTTTCCCAAATTATTATGGAAATTGTAAATTTTTGGATGAAATCACAAAAGTTACTTCTGTTCTGTCTTAGCGAATCAATCATGAGAATTTTGAATTTGTGCAGTACAACAGTGATCAATGAGACTTAAAGGACCACTTTTTTGTTCATTTTCAACTTGGTCTCAATCAATCTGAATTAGCGATATAGTGTGAAAAACAACAACAGTTGTTGGTAATGTTCTCTGTGTCTCTGGGGCACAGCTGCAAAATCTGTTGTTCTGGCACCAGCACAGTCATTTGACATGTACAGCGATGTACAGCTGATTTTCTGTAGTTGTGCTTTCAAAGATGGTCAAAGGTGGGTCTCCCAAAACACTCTGTCTACCATGTTACATTATCTATAAGGACACTTAAATATCATACTACTAAATACTTTAAAATATCAGCATACTGGGACAGACACAACAGAGTGTGGAGGAGGAGGAGGAGGTAAACACCAGAGCGACATTACAGCTGCAGCCTGACACACTAACTTCAGCTGCTGAGTTTCTCTGTGACTCTGCCAACGACGAACCAGAGAATGTTGAGGCTCAGATGGACAGAAAACTTGAATCCAACACAAACAAACCAGTAGCTTTACAATATAATGTAAAGCCAGTAAACATAAGAAAATACGAAAACACAGGCAGAGGGCAGGGTCTCTGCAGATAACATTCACCGCCGCACACTTCTAGCGGGTCATAAGGGAAGACTGAGAGGGATTACTTTTGTATGAGTATATACATTGTTTTTGTTTTTTTTCCTGCACAGTAAACCTCAAAGAAATCATCGTATTTACAGCTGTGAATTTTCCCTTTTAATATTTTATAACTAATTTATATTCTCTCACTCTGTCTCCATATAGAAATATCTGCTAAGTAACCCTGCCCACCAGAGTAGTGCTGTGGATGAGCATTACTTTTTGAATGAAAGTGCATCTCAAGTTAGGTATGGCATACCTGGGTTCTACAAATTTCATGTTGAATGTGAAAATAAAAATAAACATTGAAAATATTACATGGAAAAACATATATTTATATTTTTCTGTTGTTTTTAAAGGGACATCACAAAATTTAAGCCCCTCTCCAGCAGGACATCAGTGAGCGTGATCACCGGGGATTCCTTTGACCAGCAAATACCAGAGCACCTCAACCAAGTGAGCCTGTTTACTGCCGCACAACTCCACGATGCATTATTAAGTCTGCCGTGACAATATTGTTATAACAGTCGTGTAAAACCTGTAATAAGTCATCTTTTCCCTGCACCAGATGGTATCTAAGCTTCAAAAGAAGTTTCTAGAGGAGTCCTACCCATCAGCCAATCACATTCACATAAAAGGAGCAGACCGGCGAATGATCTACAAGAAGCCATCTGCCATCAGCCAGCACCTGAGGAAGCTAGTCAACCAGAGACAATCCAAACAGCTGAGAGAGTGACTAAATGTAACTATTCCACAGACCTGGGCAGAATGATAGTTGAATATGTTTTAAATATTCAATAAAATATTCAAGCTATCTTGTTTAGCATTTCCTGCAGCAATATGTAGAGATTGTCTACAAGCCTGGTGAGGTTCATCATGGAGTCAATTTTTGCACAGCTCTGCTGTATTGGAAGCTTTTTAATTGAAGATAACTGGAGGGTATTCAGTTTGATGAAATATTTGCTTTGTCTTAGATTCAGAAAATCTTATCTTCCAAGTCGTTATTTCAGTGTCTTTACCTGGTTGGCCAGTGCCAAAAATTAATACATTACTTCTTATCTGTGTAAAGGCCACACACGTCACCGCTCAACCTGATTTTTTTTTTTTTATCTTGTGCAGCTCTGTCTTTATATTCTGCAATGTTATAGCCATAGGGAGAGTTACAGTACATTGGGTTCCTGTGTCTCTGTTGCATCAGCTTCAGTCATTTGTTACCTTAATATAATTGAATTGCATCACAACCAGTCATAGACCTCTATTTTCTTTTTTAGTTTAAATTTTATACATTGCAAACAGATGAGTCTTCACATGAGTCTTTTTTTGTAAATAAATCTGTGTTCCTTTTCGTCTATTTACAACCATAATGTTCTTATTTTTGTGGCAAAGGTGAGCTGTTTTTATACAGTAATGTGAAAGAAATACCAGACAGCATTGGTTTATCCTGAGGATTTAAGTTTAATTATGACACCACATCAAAATAAAAATTTCCAACAGATCTGGAATTTAATTCCATCCATATACATGCATAGCAACAACGTTTTAAGAAATATTTTCTCCCATAATCAGGACATTGGAATGATAATTTTACATCAGTTTCCCCACTGACCTCCCACCCATCTTGTTCATCAGCAATAAACTTAATTCTTGTACAACTTCTTTTTTTCCCAAAGGGGTTACAAATAATTATATGCACAGTCCCCATTTCATAATACTGCTTTCAGTAATGTTCCCTCATTTACAAAGTATTGCATTGAGAGCAAATTTCAAAAAGGGAGAACAAAGTGTATCATCAAACAGAAATACGAGTACTATACAAGAATGCTGCCATCCTCATGAAAACATCCACATCTGAGTTGAAGAAAAGAGACAGGGACAAACAGCCACATATGTATGCAAAGCCATGTGTATATGCCAAAATGTCAGATGCAGGGTTGTGCCTGGTTATCACCGCCAAATGGTGATTTTTAAGGCTAACAAGTCATTAGTAGCAATCTGCAACCTACATTGTGGGCATATACAGAAACTGGTACAGCAAATAAGAATACACAAGTGCCTCAGTAGCTATTTTTGTGTCTAAAATGCATCTCATTTTTGTATTGTCTATTGTTTCATTGAGCCTACATTACAGTGTAAACAATATGTGTGCTACACAAGAATGACTATACAATAACATTACAAACAACTCTGATATAAATTTCATTTGAATTTAAATTAAGATCACTACTCCTATTAATACTGATTGTAAAATAAATTAATGTGAAAGTGGCACCAATATTATTCTTGATTCATTTTTCTTTTTCTTTTTCTTTTTTAACCAATGGTTTTGCATTTTTAAGTCTTAAAACGATGAAAGAAGAAGCTTCTCTTGATTGTCCACAAGCAGCGTTTAGCACTGCGTGATGCACTATTCCAGACACAACAGTGTACCAAAACAAAGGAGAAAAAAGGGGTAAAAGTTGGGGGGGGTGGGGGGTGGGTGTGGGGAAGGTAGAAGAAGAACATGTCTTCTCAACTTATTTTACATGCTCTGCAGCATGTGATGAACAGTAAAACTTCTTATGGGTAATAAAGTTTGACAGGTTGTTGAACTGGATATCACAGAGGCGGCAGTACTTGCCACTTCCAGAGCCGTTCACACCTTTATTGGCTGTGGGTGCCGCCTCCTCGTTTGGGGACTTGGAGGAAGGTGACATGTTCTCGTTGGAATCGGCCTGGTTGTCAGTGGCCCACGTAGGTGAGGGATTGGGGGGTTGGCCGTCTGGCTGGGGCTGGTTCTCTTGCTGCGGTGGAGCTGTGCCTGAATGCTCCTCGGGCTTATGCCCCCCGTTGACGATGACCATGCCCCTATTTTTGGGCAGTAGGGGAAGGGGCTCCTTGCCAGGGTGGGGGCAGCCGTTAGCAGCCGGCTGCTGCGCCTGCTCTCTGGTTGTTCCTGTCTCTCCTCCTGCACCTCCTCCTCCCCCATTAACACTCTGCTCCTGTTCGCTAGCCTCTCCCTGCATCACTGGGCCCCCAGTCACATAATCGGTTGGCTTTATCCCAAAATACGGTGATATTTGCTCAGGACCTTTCACCTTCTTTATTGCTCCGGGATAAAGGCAATGGGGCAGAAACATATTCTTGTTCTCATCTTTTGATGGGATGAGCTGGGGCTCAGCAAAAGACTTGAGTCCCGGCACAGGCCCCAGGTGAGGGGGGAACATGCCTCCATTCTGCACCATCACCTTCCCATTGCCGTTCTTCTCACATTTGCCTGGGCTCTTATCGTAGACATCATCAGGGTTGTTATTGCCTTCGCTCTTCACATCTGGGAACATGGTCGGCTCCAGGCTGCCAGTCTCATTGTGTTGTTGCTGCTGTTGTGGCTGTTGTTGTTGCTGCTGAGCGGCAGCGGCAGCGGCGGCGGCTGTTGCAGGGCAAAAGTTCTGTTTGTGTGCCAGGTAGTTCTCCACTTTGTTAAAACTTATCTTGCACACAGCACATTCGTGATAGTCCAACAGTCTTTTAGGAGAGCTACATGTCTTGTCAGAGACTGGCGAACACTTTTTGCTGAGATCAATGGGAGCGTCCAGCTCCTGCTGCTCCACAGTATTGCATTTGGGAGCCAGAATAGGTTTAGTGACAGTCAGAGAGGCCTCCAGGTGTTTGGGTACCATACCTGGAAAGATGTCACAGCGGGGATGGAAGCGGTCTGCTAGGCTCTCTACAGCTTCTTGGGATGTACAAGGGTTCATGGAAGGAACCCCAAGGAAACCTGGCTGGCTCATAGGGGGCCTCTGGTGGTCCTGGTCAGGGAGACACATCTCGTACATCTTTCTGCGCTTGCGGGTTCTCATGGTCCTCTGCATGGAGGGCACCTTGTTGGTGGACATGCGTTTCATGGGTGGGTCGTGACGGGTGGCACAGTAGTACTGCTTGTGGACCATGTAGGTCTCATGACGGCTGAAGGTGATATTGCAGGCATCGCAGGTTGTCTTGGTTGGGTCATTGTCACTTTCCACCAAACCAGTACTGGGGCTTTTTCCCTCCATCTGCTTGCCATTCAGCCTCTCCTCAGCCCCAGTTGGGGTAGAGACCTTCTTCACCTGTCCTGCTAGATCCTTATCAGGCCCTTTGGGCCCAGCATTGATCATGTCCAGCACATTGGAGTTCAGACAGGCAGACTGCATGAGGTGGCTGTCGGCCTCTGTAGGGTGGCAGCCAGTCAACATGCTAACAGAACTGTGACCACTGTTGGGGCTCACTGCCTCAGGGACCTTATCTGAGAGGGCAGAGAAGTCAGGGGACTTTGCCATATGTTGCCAGCGGCTGTTACAGTAGTGCTTTTTGTGGACCAAATAGTTGTCCAGGTTGCTGAAGGTGATATTGCATTCAAAACAGGTGGCCCCTTTGGGCATGAGAGGACTGTAGATGACAGGGGGGTAGCTGTTCCCTCCATGGCGCAGCCTCCGGTGAACTAGCTCTGACATTTTAGCCAGAATCTCAGAAGCCTGCGGGACCACTGAAATGTCTTGGGAGAAAGCAAACTGAGACAAGAAGGGGCCCATGGGAAATGTAGGCATGTTATGCTGCACAGGGGAGGAGGCCAGCCTGGGGCTGGAGGGCTCAGACTTGATCCTAGTGTAAGAAAAACTGGCTTTGCTGCCTGGGTGGGCCTCTCCCTTTTGAACAGACAGCATGGGCTTCTTCTCAGCCTTGTCAGCCTCTCCGTCTGTGCTGGTCTCCTTGTTGAGGGCCCCTTTGGGACTTCCCAGCAGAGCATCCTTCCTGTTGGCCAGTTCAGCGCGGGCCTGCTGCTGCTGCTGCTGGAGGCTTTCCTCAGGCCCCCTGGGGGAATGCTCAGTGCCGTCGCCTTCCCTGTGAAGTTTGCTGCCGTGCCCATGTAAGTCCTGATGCTGTAAGAGTTCCCTGTGGCTCTGGAAGCTGATATGGCAGTGATTGCATCTGAAGGCCGCCTGTGACAGGTGAGACATGATGTGATGCTGGAATGTAATAAGAGAATCTGCCGTGTAGTTACAGATTGTGCATTTCAAGCTGGTGCCAGGAGGGAGGCTCTCTTCCATTTTGACACCTGTGAAGGAGATAAAAGGGAGAAAAGCTCAGAATCTCGCCTCCCACTTCTCCTTTAGAGTTAACTGTAGAAACCATCAAATGCTCATGCATTATGCCAAGCTTATTCCCAACCACTAGATTTTTTTTTTTTGCTCAAGGATAAACTGTCAGCTGACAGCAGGATATGTATATTTCTGAAAAGAAATGACAGTCATTTTTCCAAACCTGTGTAAAAGTCTGTCATTTTTTCCCCAAAACAACACTTTTCAGGACCCTATTTCTTTTAAAAGTGATTGAAAGTGTCTATCTCTAAGCACAGTGAAAATAAATAAATAAATTAAATTTAGTTTCCCCTCATACATGATATCACTCACCACTGTGTGAAGTGCTCAAGTGCATTTCCAGGGCCCGTGCTCCGGAGAAGCTCTTGTTGCACTGTGGGAAGGGGCAGATACTGGAGGTCTGGTGGGGTCCGGTGTCGTTCTCCTCCACGACTGTCTCTGGCTCTCTTTGCCGCCCGCTGCAATAGTACATCAGATGAGCCTGCAGGTTCCTCTCGCTCCGAAACCAGATTCCACATGCCTTGCAGGGGAAGATGTCCTCTGGATGGACACAGAAAGGTACAAAAGGGGATATGATATCAGGATACATACAGTACTTTCTTATTTATGTATAAGTCTAAAGATAAAGAGCTGGAACACATGGACACACATGCATACACACACACACTCCTCTTCTACACTTCTACAGTTCTGACTCTCAAAGCCTGTGTTAAAAAGGCTTTTCCACAAAATCCTCAGCTGCTGCATATCGCTGTGTTGCTACCACTGGGTTGGTGCCCTTTCTCAAGGGCAAACAAGAACACTGGACCATCTGCTTACAGAAGCCTCCCTGTTGAGCTGAACCCAGATAGCCCTCGCTAAGTAAACAAACACACTATTTGCATGAGGCGTGTATTTTGCAATTAACACGTTAGTTTGAGCCTCAGTGTGTTTATGTGAACCCAAAACTTGAAGGTCGATGGCTCTTATCTCCAGTGCAGAGACTCATCTGGGTTAATCTACGCCCGGCGGAGACGACGCTCCTTGTTAAGCAGGTGACTGAGTGCAGGCTGTGGACTGGTGTGTGTGTGTGTGTGTGTTTGAGACAGAGAGAGTGGAAGAACAAGAGCAAGCACGTGTGAATGTGTGTGTGTCTAAACAAAAGCATATCTCAGTCCAGCTCCGTGTACGTGCGATCATGACGGTGCATGGACACTCACTGTTGACGATGGCAGTGGGCAGGATGGAAGCCATTGCGGCCTGCTGCGGCAGGAGCTGGATGCTGTCCAGCAGCCTGGCTGGGTACATGCCCTCGCTCAGAGACATGTGGTTCACCGCCTGCAGACGCGAGTCAAAGTCCACCGCAAACGCCACCAGCTCCTCGCCCTCCATCATGTTCTTGGTGGTGGTGCACCACAGTTGACCACCTGGACAAAACAGAGACAGAGGAGACGTTTAAATGCTTGCTGTGAGAGAGGAGAAAGCTTTGCCGCGCGTACACATGAATAATTGTGGCCTTAAATGTCATGGCATTATGAAAAAGCAGAAATTATGCTTATGTGTGAGCCTTGGATGGTGTGCAACATCTCACTTTTCAACGCTGTGTTGCACTACAAGTATGTAGTTTGAACAGAATGTTGGGTAGGACAAAAGTGGATTGTGCACGTTTTACTTAAAATACACATCTTCACATAAGGAAAAACCTGCAAGAAAAAAAAAAGTATTTATTTATTTCATTTTTTACTGAATATGTCTGATGAGGTTGAGAATTTGTTTATTTAGTTTAAAGGTTCAGTTCATCCAAATGACAAAAAAAGATTTTTTTCTCACGTAACCTTTCAAAATTCCTGCTGCCACCTCAGTACAGTGAAGATGAATGGAATTTCAGAGAGCATACAGTTTTCATGGGGGACTATTGTTTTCTGGAATCATAATGAAAACTTTTCACAGTAACAGAAACACTCTCTCTGAAAAGACATGCTGTTTTTTTTTTTAAATATTTTAAATTTTTCAATGATCTGAACACTACAGATGAAATTCCATTCGCCTCCATTATTTTGATATCAAGGCAGAAATCTCAAGGATGTATCTATCCATACGCGTCTCAAAACCTGCTCAGATGACGCCAAAACTATGTAACTAATGGTAAAATTAGAGAATATTTTTGTTTTGTTGTTATTTGGGTGAGTCGACCCATTAAAAGGTAATTCTTTTCTTTTTACTGTCACTCAAATGTCATTTTAGACAACCAGCACTCATATCCACAAGCAGAGCAAACCTCAGCTTGGGTAAACTGTAGCCTACAGTGCTGCTGTCAGCTAGAACACTGAGACAGGTCCTCCATATTATTAGATTGTTGTGTTTTGGGATTAAGCATTCCTCTGAAATCTTCTGAACATATTCATTAAGTCAGAGGAAGGGGGAGGGGGGCAGGAGGAAGGAAGGGGGGGTAGAGGGAGAGAGTGAAGGTTTTAGCTTAGATAATATTTATCTCAGCACATGACAGGCTTTTCAGCTGCACTTCATTTTCCATTGAAGAGATTAAAGTTTTTAATATGACTATTTACAGAAATCTGGCTGGGGAGATAACAACAAACTATGATACGCTCCCGCTAAATGGCAGAATTAGGACATTGTTTCTGAGGAAAGCTGGACAATTAATTAAAGCACGCTGTTAGCTTTCAAAGATGTGCAAACATACCAACAGAGTGTCAGGCTGAGAGGGGACATGTGATTTGAGCCTGGCTGATGTGGAATAAAGAGAGTCCTGAGGAGAGGTGTGAAGGCAGGGGGATGCTACTAAAAAGCCCCCACACATGTGGAACACTGATTACTCATGTTTACACAAAACCTATGAATCACCAGGTTTAAAAGCGCCCTGTAGACACGGCGAAGGTGCTCAAGTAAGGCTCTGTATGAAAACAATCCACTTTTCTTTGGATTTATTAGAAATGGAAAACCAGGGGGATGGAAACAGAGCCACCATAACTTTACGCTACCGCAGCATGCATTATGTATAAATCATTGTTAAGTTGCTAGAATGAATTGCCCCATTATTTCAATTCAAAATTGAATATTTCAGATTTCACATCGCTGTTTTGATTAAAACCTTTCTAGCCCTTCCTATCTGCTGGTGAAGCACTGAAAATTAGACCAGCACAAACGTGTCAAAGGAGTGAAATGGTATTAAAATATGCTATCTTTCAAAGTCCCATTTGTGTGAAGGCTTTCTCCCTGTGTGTGTGTGTATGTGTGCGTGTGCGTGTGTGCATGTGCGTCTTCGCAAGCGTGTGCATGTCAGCGCCACTTTAAAGAGCAGTGCCTATCTGTCGGCCAATCTGCTGTGACGAGACACACACTTCAGGCCGCTCCACTTCATCGTTTTGATTCTGTCATACCACACACTGCCTGGAGAGGCCCTTTGAATTTTTATCTCCTAATTAAAATAACAAAACTCCTCTCCACTGTCTGCCCAAGTTACCATCAAGGTAGATACAAACTGCCACTGACAATGGTGGGGAATATACCGCAGTCATAGCCACAAAAGTTTCTCTCCTCTGTGTGGATCTCTTAGTTCAGACGCACTCGGCTTACAAAGAGAATTATAAACTAGGCCCCGACGCCGAGATACAAATCAGTGTTTTTGGATCAATCCAAATCAAAGATACAGTATGCTCTCCTCAGCTGAAATGAAGCAGATTATATGGAGTCTGATGAAAACGTTTTACTGCATTCTGACAGCGGAATATGCACTCAGATTGCATCCCTTTAGCCAAGAATGCTACAGATCCATCTGTTGTGTTGTGAGAATGCTGGAAGTGAGTTTTAGGACTGCATGTCCCAGTTTTACTGAGCTACACAAAACACTGAGGCAGCACTCTTGCTTGTTACACTCACTCATCCAAGACAAGGTAGTAAGATACATGTGCTCAGGCTGCAGGATTATGGTTTCAACTATACTTAATATTGTCATCAGAATTAGGAATCAGAGCTGTTTCGCTCAGATTTGTGACAGTTCTAGCTGCATTTTTGTGCATTATATAGCCTATTTACTTTGACTGGGGTCCTAGCTCACATGTAGCTTTATAATATATGAATATTTCACACAAGTCATTCAGGAATGAATGATGTGAGTGATTACCTGTAAATGCAAATACACGTATGTACCCATAGTGCGTGCATGTACTGACACATGCACACAAACGATTCTGCAGAAACGACGCCAGAAGTACCAGGCGTAGAAAACAGACTGCGCAGAGGCGTCAGACTAGGACAATATTCCATGAAGAAGCTCTCTCGAAAAGATTTGTCATGGCTGTGCTCCCCTGGCAGCCTTTTCCTGACAGGTGATTTGAATCGCAGAAACACAGGTGAGCCACCTATGACAATGGCACGATCTGTGCGAACGAAAGAGTGAGGAGGGAGGGGGTCAAGAGTTAAAGCAAAAGACCAAAACCGTGAGTGGTGAAACTGGGGAAAAAGGCTGGAAAAAGTGCAGCTTGTGATTTGCACTTGTTTGCCTGCTAACTGTCTGCAGTGAGCTGCCTTTGTGCAGTGGCCAATGCAGTTGGAATGAAGGCTATTGTCTAAATCCTCCTGCAGAGCACCTGATAAAAGAATAAAGAACTATGACATATTCTAAAAACAATGGAGGAATTAAGGGGAGACAATAGGCCAGCTGCCTCATTAAAACAATCAAAAACGGCATCCTGTACGTAGTCCAGATAATTAAAAACCACTGCTTCCTACAGTCTCTCAATACCATATCCACCAGCTCACTGAAGCCCTGAGACTATGGCTCCGTTGGCTAAATGCCCTCTTCCCTCTCTTGCCTTTGATTAATGCTTTATTTGAACATGCAGTTGAAGATGAACATATGAAGGAATTCATGAAACAAAATTATAATGCAAACCCTTTCCCCCCCTATAAGTACTTATAAACTAATCAAACGTCTCAGGATGAATCGCAGGGACTTGGGGCGTGTGTCCCCTCCCCTTTGCCTAAAGCCCCAAGAGATTTCAAAGTGCAGGCATCACAGGGCATTTTTTAATTTTCTTACTTTAAATGACTTTATAAGAAAATGGATGTGTACAGTATCTGTATATGTATGGGGGAGGCAGGGAGAATAGAGTATGAGATACTTGAGCAGGAATGAATTTTTTTTTTTTTTTTGCTCCCTGCAAACCGCTACCGCCACCATATCTTAATGAAGCCGCAAACAAATCTCTCATGCCTCGTGCAAAGCTGAGAGACAACAAAGCAGCAGAAATAACAGAAGGGCCTGGATAATTAAACTGGCCTGAAGACAGGTATTCAAATGTTGGTGTGTAAACAGCACAACTCTTTAATAGTTTAGCTGTAAAATGCGTAGTTAAGCACATCAGCACTTGCCTCTCCCATCTGTCCAAACACATTACCATTGCGGAGGCCATTACAGCACTGGAGTACAGTCCCACTGCACCGCAGCCACATATGATGGGAGGGGTGGAATGGGGCTTGTGGGAAAACTAACAGCGGCCCAGTGGCGTTATCTGAATGCATCACGGGTCATGTATTGTAAAACATCACGGCGCACTTTGAGAAACGGGAGAGCTGTGAGAGATGTGTCGCATAAACTCACAAGGAAATGTTTGACTATCCTCGTTAAATATATTTTAAGGAGCAAAAGTTTAAAACGCGCGTTACTTGGAACTCGCAGTCTTTCTCTTTGTAAGCCTGATGATGATGGTGTAGAAACTTCTTTTTTCTTTGGGTCGGTTATTCAGGCCCTTAAAGTTCTCGTCTCTGTCTATTGGCTCTGCGCTAACTGCTGGTCTTAATTGTGAAGTGAGGCCAGTGGTGCCTGAAGCCACAGAGAGGGTTGTAATTAAAGACCTCTACTCTTCTTGTCTTCAAATCAGCTCCAACTCCTTCTGGTCAAATGGGAACAAGCTCCTTGCACCTACGAATATCAAGTAGCTGCATGCTGTTAACTGCCAGTTTTTTTTTCTTGCTTTTTTTTTTTTTTTTTTTTTTTCTAACAAAGCTTTATCATAAGGGGGGAGTAAATTACAACATGACACACAAAGCAACTTCCAAGTAAACTTCCCCTTTTGATGCTCGGATCTTGGTGAAATTATTAATCACAAATGGTGGATGAATAATATCTGTATCTGCACCTGACAGCAGACGGTACTCCGACAAACACTAAACAAATCCTCCTCATGAATACTGGTAAATATTTGGACTGTTTCTGGATCGTCAGAGTTGAACACATTAGGATGACTCATGGCTGTCACACCGTCGTCACAATCGGAGCCAGAGCAAGCAGGCAGAAAGGAAAACGCTGAGTTAGACCCGAGCGAGAACATCATTCACAGGGTCAAACAAGCTTACTATTATTGACGGTACACTAAACTAGAATTAGCTGACTCTACTATTATTTCTCTAAGGCACTGACACAGATTGACTCTCTCCCTCTCTATCTCTCTCCCACTCTCTCCTCCACCAGACTCCCTCTCGGGTTTTTTTTTTTTTTTTTTTGCCGGCCACTAGGAGGCACTCTTCTCATGCTCAAGCTGCAGCCGGTGGATGTTTTGCTGTGATGATGCAGAGACGCCTCAGACATGGCATAGCAGCATAGCAGCCAGTCTGCCTATACATCCTTTGCAGGTAGGTGCTAAAGATCTTACTCTCATGAGAAATGTATTTGGATCAAACAGCCATTCCTCTGTCCTTATTTTGACTTGATCTTTATCTGGAAATTATGGTGCGTAAGCTTGAATGTAATAAGAGTAAAATGTTGTATGATTTTTCTATGATTTAAAAATCTTTTGTCTGTTGTTGCCGCATTTCTGTAATTACAGTACCCAAGCATGCCTGATACATGTTGTTTTTTTTGTTTGTTTTTTGTGGCAAATTTGATATTTTATTTCTATCATTTCAGATTTGCAGCAAGCAAAAACAATCTCCTATTTTCCAGGGAAATAAATACTGTTCAGTAAATATGTGTTTACAGAGCCCTGACTTGCCTTGTCTTGTTTGACACCCCCAAAACACCCCAGATTTCACTCCTTTTTCCACTACAGTGTCCAGACTAATTTTAGCATCAAGTGTTTTTGCAGATATAGCCAGCACCGAGAGCTCATGCATGGCCTTGAGCGAATGGCACGCGGGTCAGAATCCACAAATTAAAAAGTCCTCCCAGGGGAGCCTCATACACGCGGCTCTCTCTACAGTATACATTCACAGGCAACAAAGACATAAAAGCAGCACACCACACCGAACAATGTCATTCAACACACGGTTTATGAATTGTTTGAAGACAAAAAAAAAAAAAAACAGTTGAAAAAAAAAAAAAATCTAGCAATGATGTGATTCAGCAAATATTTTTACTGAGTTAAAAAAAAAAATTAAATGTTTCACTTTGAAATTAAAAGACGTTTCTGTGGCTGGTCTCTGGAGATTTTCAGTACAGTGAGAACGATACTGGCAGGGGGATGTTTGCCTGCTAATAGTGTTGTAATAATTTTGAGGGAGAAAAAAAAAAAAGAAATGTGAATTAGCAGCTATTTTTGCTCTATTAGAGTGCAGTGACAGAGCTTGAGTATTTCAATTTCAATTTGCTTTACAAATGTATTCATTTTTCAAGTTTTTCTATGGAAATTTATTAAATTAAAGCAGAAATATTTCTCACTCCAAACATCACCTGTTTTATTATGATTTTTTTAAATTTTTTTTAAAAGAAACCATTTCAAGATGGAACCAGCTGCATTTATTAAAGTCATTTTCTTTTTTTTCATTCCCAAACAAATGAAACGTTCTCCTATAAACAGTGTATTGACATTGAGGAGCATTTTATACTTTCTATATTGCACATTAACACATGTGGCTTCTGTGCTGTCAGTCTGAGACAATACCAGTCACAAATTCCTACAGCACAAAGCGGTTCTCCCTCATTAGCAGCCACACACACAGTCAGCTCCTCCCTGTCCACAGTAAAGTGGAGTAGACTATTAAAGCTCTGACTGGCTCCTTTCCTCTCTCCTCCGCTCTGCTTTATTCTTTATTTGGACAGGTTTGTCCCATTGAGCACTCTATTAGCTATCCCTCTCTGCGGGTAGTGCTGCCTGTGTCCTGGTTGTGGCCAGTCGACATGTGTTTACTGCGGCCCCTGCTGCGGCGGCAGGCTGGTTGGGGGCCCGTCCTGACCAAGCCCTGCTAATGGGACCAGAAGACCCCTCGTGACAGGACGCCGCTGTGTTGAGCACCGCAGCAGACCCTACCCTTCCCTCCCCTATAGCTGCGGCCCCATGGCCCATGTCCCCCTACCCATCATGCCTCGGCGGGAGCAGGTGAACGGCGAAGGGCCAACGCCGGCGAGCTCGGTTTTCCTGGGAGAGCAGCGCGCCATCACCACGCGCCTCAGTGGTTCCTCCAACATGGCTCCGGCCCTACACCACATGGGCTGGCTGGCCATCCTGCGTGTGTGTGTGTGTGTGGGTGTGTGTGTGTGTGTGTGTGCGTGTGTGGGGGTGTATGGTGGATGCCAGCCCTAATGCAAATGCTTGCCGTTTAAAAAATGGGAGCCTCTCTTCTCCTCTGTCTCTCCTCTTTGGAAAGGTCTATTTTGGCCTTCTGGTGCTGGCAGTTATTTTTTTCCTCTCCAGAAGGAACGAGAGCCAGAGAGATGCACCTGTCATCCATTTTGGAATTCAATATTATTGATCTGGTCATGAGGAATGGAATTTATGAAGTTATGTGTTTTTCTTCATGAATTCGTATCGATCCGTGCCTCAAAACATACATATTTCTCATTTGCAAAGTGTTCGTGTGCCTTATTTACGAGCGCGTTAATTTGGTATTCACAGTACAGCAATAAACGGAAAGTACACACACACACACACACTCTGACACACGCATACACACACACCAGTCACCGGTGCAACATCCCAGCATGCCCTCTGTCTCTGCACCCCTGTAATTCTACATATTGCTTAAAGTATGTGCTAATTAAATTTTCTGTCGTTTGCAAGAGAAATAAATAATCTGCAGCTAAAAGGCCTAATTGCGTTTGTCACATTGTGTCTCGGTGGCTGGTGCATCGGGAGCACAGCCGCTGCCCTTGCTCATTGCCATTCTGTCGTCCTGGCAAGCCCCCGCGCTGCCCCAGGTATCACCACGCGGCCATCTGGAGCCGACATCTGTCTCTCTATTGATCACAAGGGTTTAGCACTTGATCAAACAGACTGCGACAGGAAATTGCTCTTTTCCCCACAGAAAAGGCCAATCGCCTGCGTGAGGGTAATAGAGTGGAACTGAGATGCAGCACCAGCGCGGTGGGCAGGCGGGCACGGGCACAGCCAGCCAGGCAAGGCAGCGGCACGGCAGCGTCGGCCGCTGTGGAGGTGGCAGGGATGGCACCGGTGCTGAAGCCCACTTGCCATATTACCACGACCACGTTTTCTAACCACTCTGTGCCGATGCAACAGCAGCTTTGCACTGACGAGCTCTCATTTTTTTTTATACGTTTATATAATTCACAATGGTGCAACTTTTCAGTTCCCATTCGAACACATCGTTGAGAATCTGTGTACGCATGCAGAAGATGAGAGCATCACCTCAGATTAAAAAAACTGTCATTTGAAAAGCAGAATTTATCTTTCAAGTCATTCAGGTAACTGTCTAAGCCAACAGCTGTCTGAAAGTGTTAGAAAAGCTGGATGCAAGTGAAATATGCTACATGACAAGTACAGCAGATGGTGGGAAATTAATGTATTTCCTCTGAAAAAAAAAAACAAAAAAAAACAAAACATCTCAAAATACTTGCGCATTAACACCTGGGGTTGGATTCTGATATATGAGAAGGCCTTTCTGTCAGTGTTTGTAATAATTAAAATGCATGACATAGGGGGAAATTCTAGCTCAAAATGCAGTGCATTGTACAATGATTGTACAAACGTCTTTGTGTTTAAAAAAAAAAAAAAAAGTGTTTAATATGTAACTGAGCACCGGGTGTAATGTTTCAATAGTGGGAAATCCCTGACAAGGCTGCAGTTGTCTCTTGTTCACTGGTATCCCCAGTAGAGTTCAACACACTATTAGTGCCTGAGGTGAACAGCTCCTGAATGTGTGTTACAGTATGTTAGCTGAGGCTGTGGTCCACATCTAAAATAGTGGTTTCTCGCTGCTCAGGCATGCTTTCCAGGCACTCACTGTAACATCATGTTTAGCAAGTATGGACAATTTGATACTGAAGGTGACATTTATTCAGCATTGTAGAAAAATATTTAATTGTTCCTGCAGAGAGCGAGATATGTTTCCCCTTGCCTACAGTGCTGGGATTGTCCTTTGGAATATGATGCAAATTTGGGATGAAGCAACTAATTCCTTCCTTGCACCTCTGTACACCCCCTCCACCCTCTTCCCCAATCCTCCGCCAGCCTCCATCCTCCCCAGACACGAGGATTCTGATTAATCGTGTGACCGCCCCTCGTTTTGCATTTTACACAATCTCACGGCGCCACGGTGAGATGTGTGAGGTGTTTCGCCACTTTTGGCAAGCTGAAAAGATGTAGCCCAAGGAAGAACAAGTCGAAAGTATGAGGGGGAAAAAAAAAATATGACCAGGGGACGTGATAAAAAATTATCAGCCAGTGTGTTTTCCTGTTTGGTTTTAATCTACATTTAATTAAATTCTTATCTGCTGTGTGCTTATGGCTGCATTTGAATGGCGAGGCTGCATTCATTATGAATGGTAAAATTGAACTCAGTACATTGTGTGTGGCCCAATAAAGAAACAAGACTCTTATTGCAGTGCATGCACAAGCTCCGACAGACATGCGGAAAAAATAAGTCAATTAAGATCTGTCTTTAAATTACCGCTGTATCAAAACAAGGGGCGGGAGCATGCTCCATAATAGAATCCTGACAGGGGAGAGAGCACAGTTGACTGTTGTTAATATACATCCCATTTGATACAGCCAATTGTATTAGCCTGTTTATGGAACACGCACAGTCGATGCACACTAGATTTACTAGTCTGTCATGATAGTTCATAATCGACAGTGCTGGGAAAGGAAAAAAAAAAAAAAAAAAAAAGTTGACTTCTATGAATGTGGAGGTCAAATGAAAAATGGCTGCAGCAGTATAATAAGAGTTCCTCATAAAGATTCTGCTGGTTTATCTGAATGTTAGAGGTCAACAGCAAAGGTCAATGACAGAATATGTAGACAATATGTGGGCCACACCAGATACTGAGGAGTTAAATCCAAAGGAGAAGAGAGGAGAGAGAGGAAAAAAAAAAGAAGATTCAGCTCCAAAATTGTAATGCTATTGACAAAAGACACACAGCTTATAACGGGCGGGCGGCACTTCATAAGCTAAGAACAATATCCCATAGGCAGCACCCCGGAAAACGTTGAAAAAGACCCTGAGCCGACACTACAAAGTTGGGCCCCGGCAAAATCCCTAAATCTTCCCGTTTGCTTATTCTGAGCAGCGTGGGGGGAGCGGGAAGCTCCCTGCTGCCTGCCCATGTTTACAGAGCCGTTCTCATCTCTAGGCCTTGCTCATCCACGGCACTGACACACGGTGTCGACATGATTAGGGGTCTGCCTTTGCATAGGGCTGCGTGTGTGTGTGCGGGGGGTGGAGGATCGGCAGATGAATGACTTTGGTGCATCGGAGAGGGATCACAGCAGATAATCGCTCCCGACTGCTGCGCTGGAGCTCTCAGATCTGGTCTTTAAAATAATGTTCGGAGTCAAGTCTCTCCAAAGCTTTTCGCAGGTTATCTTCTGCATTTTATGTTTGCTGTTTAAATCTTAACAGGACACAAGCAGCAAGGGAGAGCAAATATGTCTGGAGTCGGAGGAAGCGGAGTGGAAATGTTATTGCGAGGGGTTAAGATTAGCTGTTGCAGGGGCTGAGGAGATGAAACTCCTCCATTCGAATGGCTTTCATTCCTTGAGAAAAAAAAACTTGGAATGTTGTATTTAACCTTGGGATGCCGGATCCCTGCGAGAAGAAACGGAGGGGATAATGAATCTGACCCCTCACTAAAACTGACATCATTCAAAGGCGTTCACTCAAACACAAGTCAAACACCAAATCTACTTAAGTACATTTAAATACAGACCACCACTAGCACACAGACAGTGTGAATACAGTACAACATAAATTCCAATATCATAAATACTGCTATCACACAAACAGAGGAGCCATAAAGTACGGCTGCCTGTGTCTGGGACTATAAACCTCTGGCGTTACTCATAGGGAATAAACACACATGCACAATTTACTGCACTAGATCCCCCCTTTGTTTATCTTTTAAATAAGCACAGTTTATCACCCTCCTGCATAAGCAAATTGCATGCAATGTGTGTTGTTTTAACATTTGATATGCTGTCCAGAAGATTCATTTCTCCCTACGAATTCAATTGTCTTTGCAATATCCTGCTGCCATAGGCATCAGGCCCCATCACCTGTTCGTTATCACTGGCCGTCCTGTTTGGGAGCTCTTGAAACGGTGCCATGGCATTGACTCTCAGTTAACAGCAGGTCTCTGAACTTCTCACGGTTGATGGCGGAGGCTGGAAATTACGCTAACAACTAATTAACATCATAAAGAGCATTTAAATGGACGGACGACACCTGCAACCTTCATTTGCACACGCTAACGCAGAATTACCTGTGTTTTTTTATTTTCGCAGATAAAGCATGCATTTTTTAACACCTTCTAGAATATTCCATTTTTTTGTCTGTGGCTGGCTTTAGAATTGGCACCGCTGTCCTTTTTTTTTTTTTTTTTTTTTACTATGTACTGTAAAAAAAAAGCCAACAGGACAAAATAATAATTGTCAAAACAGAGTGCTGGCAAAATTCCTACAGCTATTTTTTTCCTCTTTAGAATTTCATGAGTTTGTATGCACCTTTTTAAAAAAAAAAAAAAAAAAGTGCAGAGCCATTTTCTGTGCCTGAAATAACACATTCCATTTCTAATTTCTATTTGAATATAAAATATTTCCAGGCAGCAGACATGGACCTCCAGTTACTGGTCCGAATAACAAAGTGCTGCCTGTCAGTCTGAGACACTTTGCTGGCTGGCTGAACTAAGCTGGTTTAGACTGACAAGTCTTCAACGGTGGCAGCCTCAGCTTCCACTGGCAGGCCACTCTCTGGAGTCCTTTCTCACTCCCGTCGCCCGGCTTCCAGCCTCAGAGCCTTTCACTCACAGCCAAAGGAGATGACCACAATACAATCAAGTATCCGTGTTCTTTGAAAGCGCTCTCTCTCTCTCTGTGTCTTTCCTTTAAAGGTCTGAAACAGCGGCTAACTTCCACAGGACGGTAATGCACTCACACCTCATTACAGAGCCACATTATGGACTACAGCAGTAATACGGCTTTAATCTTCTCCAAATC
This sequence comes from Euthynnus affinis, assembly GCA_029490765.1. NCBI lineage: Eukaryota > Metazoa > Chordata > Actinopteri > Scombriformes > Scombridae > Euthynnus > Euthynnus affinis. The sequence goes on along the minus strand of CM055847.1, from coordinate 27,258,060 downwards.
GTTATAAATGTCAAGCTGGGGCCAGGGACTTCCCAGTCTACTGCACCAATGGCTTAGCCTGCTATCCCCTCTTTTCCGTATTAGCTATAGCCAGAGAATTACATTCACTGCCAGATCCCCTGAAACTTTCAACCCTTTTGTTCCAACATTCAATGCACCATTAACATACCCTTTGAAATCGTCTCTCTCTCCCCCTCCCCAAAAAAAGCCCCAAACAGCTAAATATGAAAACAGTTGATACCCCTACCCCGCCACATACACCGCCCGTACCTCCCCCTTCTTTTCCTTAGCCTCTCTTAATGAGACGCAACATCCCTGTCTCTCCACTGAAGGATCCAGACTTTCTGTGTGATAGAGAGACTGCGGCTGTTTATTAATAATGAATTTGGATGTTTGCGTGCGGAATGTTATCAGCGCGCACACAATCCCACCAATAGTTTGCCCTGATGGGGTAGCTGGGTTCCTCATTAGCAGAACATATTTAATCCAGAAGTTTCTTATCAAATGTCACACCTGCATCTCTAAATGGCATTTTCACATTCATTTGCCTGTATTTGGGAGATGAGGCTCCAAGGTGCTTTGCAGAGATTAAGAAGGAGAGAGAGTGCAAGCTTATTTTATCATTTAGCGGGTCTGGAAGGAATCCAAGGAGTTTTTGTCTTGTTGTTGTAATTAGAAAGCCTTTTAAGTGATAACGCCTGCATAGGAATATGAATATGTAGCGATCAGGCCACCCCTCCCCACCCCCCCACCCTCCTCATCTTTCTCTCTCTCTCTCTCTTTCTGTCTCTCTTCCCTTCTCTCTCTCTCTCTCTCTCTCTCTTGGCTTTTTTAAATTGTTGAATGCTGAGTTTTTGTTCTATGTACAGCAAGGATTAACTCAGAAGCTTCAGAAGTTTAATGAAAGACTTGAAAGTACACACTTTTTCTTGTTTCTGACTGTGACAATGTTTCTTTTTCTTGCATGAAAACGGACATGACATGAGGGTTCTTAAACCCAAAAGCAGGAGAAGGATGGACTTCCTTTAAGGACACATTTCAGCAGCGGGACTTGACAAAAAAAACTAATGTATAGTAATAAAACAAAAAAGCACATTTTTGACACCTATCCAAAATTCAAGGGAACTGGTTAATAAAACACAGCACTTGTTTTTATTGAGTTACGGAGCCTTCCAACCTTCACTAAGCCCAGAAACCTATCTGAAATCAGCGATTGAATAAGAAGAAGGCTCACATATTGAATATTTCCTGTTACAACGCTCGTCCCCAGCTGTAGAAAATGGAGCAGGTATGCAGTCCCCCTCTCAGTACTGGCATTTAGTCCCAGTGTATATCCAGAAAAGCTGCTGCTAACCATCGGGCCAGAGATAAGTGCAAAACTGAGAAGTATTGATCCAGTAATAGTGGTTCACGCTTTGACTCTGACACCTTAACCCTGCAGACATAATGTCATAGCCTCTTATCCTTTCCTCTTAACACAACCTGCCTATCTCCCACAAGCTGTCACCTCTAGTAATACGCTTCTCAAAAGCTCCCCTAAATCACTGAAATCATTGCACTTTCAGACATTATTTATTTTCCCACCTCTTAAAAGTGAAGCATGATTTACAGTTCGGTAAAAGGTTGTGCTTTTCTTTTTTTTTTTTTTTCTTCTTCTTCTCTCCCCTCTTTCTCTCCTCTACCTCCAATTCCTCTCTAGACCTACTAACGCTCTCTGTCAAGGTAATTCCATTTCTACCATTGTAAGAGCTGCTACGTAGCAATTACTATGTTAGGTCTGTGTAATTGTGTTGGCTTACAGCGCATGACAAATACAGTTTGAGCTAGACCCTGCATAGTGATCCCAGATGTATGCTGGTTTAGACGTTTTCATTAATTGAAAGCGTCACTGTGTAACAGTGCAGTATTACACTCTGGCAGGTATGAATGAAGTCTAATACAGCTTAATTACTCTGCAGCTAAATATGTATTGTAGGGATCCCTTATGTGGGGCTTTTTATCTGTTACAAATCACAAGTTTAAACCACTGGAGGGTGGGAGTGATAATTAGTGAGGATTTAAGCATCCAGAATTCTAATAGAAAAAAATGCTTGAATGAATCCAAACATCTCTCTCACATACAAACGGCTGTAAATAATCAGACGTTTTGCCCAAACTTTTTTTGATCGATGTGTTTCAAAAGGCTGCCATGAGAGCGGCTAGGGCCATCGCTGAAGGATGCCAAACGTTGACATTATATGCAAATTTTGTTTATTATCTTGCAGACAGCACAGATCCTGCCTTGGTTGGGCTTCTGCAGCCCACAGCAACTTCCAAGCAAGGTTTATGCACAAGGGTTTCTAATTAGCTCTCTGAGGGCCGCAGTTAGCGCAGCACTTTTCACAACAGCCGTTGGGAAGTTGAACACTAACTTGGAGGGCTCCATATGTTGCCCAGGAGGCCTGAGAGACAGACTGATCCTGTGTGTTTCACATTAGGAGACACTATGTTCACTCCTGAGAGCAGCTTTTCATTCTTCTGTGGATGAAGAGGGGGAAACGTAGCCAACTGAATGAATGGAAGCTCTGACTGTGTTCATCATTAGTTATTTATCTTTGGGCTGCCTTCATTTAAAATATACAGTATCCCTTTTAAATATGGAGCGCTTGATGAATAAGAAATTGACCCAAAGACATTCAGACACGCCATAAACACGCACATGGAGATGTGATTTTTGAAGTTCAACTTTAACCCCGCTGCCTAAAAAGCTTGAACTCAGAACAGCTATTAAAAACATTTATCTGCACATGAGCGAAAAGTGTGTTCAAGCTGCGAACCACTGAGAAGCCAGTCAACTAGAAGTGATGCTGTTTAGTCTACAAACATCGGAAAATAGTGAAAAATATTCACACCCAAAATGTCACACAACATTCCAACAACAAACAGTCCAAGACATAATGATATGCAGTTTATAATAATATACAACAGAGAAAACATAGCAGTTACAACCAGAAACTGTTTGTTGGTTTTACTTGAAAAATGACATAAAACAACGAATTGTTGGCAAAAAATGGTGGCAGGCTAATTTTCTTTTTAATTCGACTGATTGATACATCAGATTTTGTTTCAGCACCGCATTATCACACAAAATTTGTGCAAATAAAAACAAACTCAAGATCTGCTTTGGAGTTTTTCGATCGCTGGTGATGCTTCGGAGCAATTTGCATTTCTGCCACTGATTAGTTGGTGGCATTGCAAACACGCAGATGTGGATGTAACAACGCATGATTTAAAAAATATTAAACAAATGGGCTCTGCAGATGTTTTATGAGGAGGGAAGGGTGAAATTTCATTGAGTGTAAACAGAACGGTTCGTCTAAAAGAAAACTCAACCTTTGAGTCCAGTTTGAGATAGTTGAGGAACTCTGGGTTTAATATGAACAGTTGGCTCTGAATTGCAACAGTTCTGACTCGCTGACTGTCCGTTTGAGAGTGCAGCTACACTACCTGAGCTTAGACAAAAAAACCTCATCAGCAATATCCATGTTGAGTCACTGTCTCCCTTGTAGGCCTTTGTTCACCCTCATCTCCAGGCACTCCCTGAGCTCCTATTTCAAGGCTCTGATGATCTTATATCTTCTTCAAAAGCTGATTTTTTGCTGTAGAAAACCCCTGGTTCACCCTCCCTCTCCGCTCTCCTTTTTTTTTTTTTCCTGAATTGCCATCTCAGTTTGCCTCCCTTCAGTCTCAATCAGCGTGCGTTCTGCTTTTGACCCCGGCGGCACGAAAAAAAAAAAAGACGATGTGCCTCATTAACTAAGGCATCACACTGGCTTTTTCAACTTATTGTCTCTCGCACCTTATCCGGCCCTTCATCTTAAACTTGGAATAAATTAGAACGATAACGATCGCGTGTGTGCCATTAGTCACAAATGAAGTGGTTAACGCAAAAAAAGGGGGAAGATAAGGCTGAGATCTGATGCCGAATCATAAAAGGGAAGGCAGATTGTTGTAAAATGGCAGATAGACCATGCAAATTGGGTGCCGACATCATGAGGCAGTGTTATTACCAAATTAGCTTGTGTTTTTTTTTTTTTTCCCGCCCATCCTGATCACAACCCTTAGGAGGAATGGCAGAGAAAAGGACACTATTGTGTGGCGTTCACAGACATTATTCATTGAACAAATACTTCAGATTATACAGGAGGCACTGATGCTGCCTTTACCTCGAAGATGTATTTGCTTTTAATTCATACATTCGATTGTGACATTTTAAACAATTTCTCTATTGAGACTCAAGGCATTACAGGCCAAATGACAGTCCTGAGTAAATAGGAAATGGGAGGGGATGGAGTTTAGATAAGAGAATACAGTGTTTGTTCAAGTTGAGTCTACGTTTTCTGTTGGCTAAGGACTTTTGCTGTCTTTTTGCTCTCAGGTGAAGCTTTATCGGTATCTAATGTTTAGTCATGGCCTCATAGCTTAATACTTCCAATATTTGGCAGTGTGATTTGTACCAAAATGAGATTCGTAGAGGAGAATCTTTTTAACTAACTAGAAAATGAGGACAATAACAGAATCCGACGCAAAAGGACAATTATCATGTTAAAAAAAAAAGCTAGCGAGTGACACATCGCAGGCCGAAGTAGCGTCACTCCTTTCTGAAGAAGACAAACTGGTAGATTGAAGGTCTCTTGAATCTGGGCTGTCACTGGGGGTAAAGGAGCTCTTGTAATTTGCAGAACTGAATCCATGGAGCAGGCATAAGGGAATAAGTTGGAAGAGGAAGAAGACAGAGAACAAACCTGGCAGGCACGTTGAGGCCATGCCAGTCCTGCCTGCGCCACGCGGTGTGGCAGGGGGGCAGTGCCAGGAAATGTGGCAAGAGGAGGAAAGATCAAACAACAAGGGCTGCAGATCTCCACCAATCTGCTCTGTATTAATGTCAGAGCCAAGGAGCAGCTGAACCAGACGTGATCCACAATGTGTGACAGCGATGCGCGCGCGTGTGTGTGTATGTGTGTATGTGTCTATATGACCATTCGCCGCAAACTGGACCAAATTCATAGTGGCCTGGTGGTATGAGAGACAACTCAAAACTGTCTTAGAGTGTGAAACATTTTTTTTCCCAACTCTGAAAACTCTCGATACTTAAGAGTTTGCTCTCAGTTTGCATTTTTCACTTCTTTACTATGATATTTCTAATCTAACAACAACCTTGCTTGGATCTAAGTGCTCATTCCGAGGTATTCTTGCATGTGTCTCTGGATGTCAGACACACTGTAGCCCATGATGAAGTAGCGGGAACCGGGTGCCTGTATCGACAAGCCTCTCAGCTCCAGTGGGCTGCACACACACACAGGCCTGCATCCTGCTCCAAAAACTTGTTCTGTATAGCTGCAATAAAGCAAGCAGACGGCAAATGAGCTCCATGCTGCCATCGCTCCCTCCCGGACAGATGGCAAAATTAGACAATATGCTTTCCAAAATTACACTGAAATCACATGGCCGCGTGTCTGTCTGTCTGTCTGTCTGTCTGTCTGTCTGTCTGCGCGTCCATCCGTCCGTCCCGCATGGCATCACGGCCATCTTTGCCGGGGTGTGCCGCCTGGGCAGGGGCAACGTGGCGTTGTTTGGGCTGATGAGGAAGCTGGAGCCAGTCTCATTGCTGTTGATTGATATCGGAGCGCTGCGATGGGATGTAGGGCCAGCCAGAGCATCGGTGGATGTGGGGGGAAAGAGGGTGGGAGGGGTGTTTGAGGGGTGGGGGTACACGGGTAGGGGGGGGATTGTTGCAGTGGGGGGGCAGCTGGGGAATGAGCCTGTTCTATGACAATGCATGATGAACAGCCTGCTATTTGGAGTGCATCTGCAGGAGCCAGTTTGTAGCGCCGGGTCCTTGGAGAGATGTGGGAGGAGAGCAAATGTTTGAGGAGTGGACTCTGCAACTGCTGAATCTCCCAGCGCTCCATGTATTTTGGGAGTGACACAGAGCATCTTATGACAATATTAGCCTCTATCCCTCCTTGTCTTTTTTGAATAGAATCTTGAACTGGAGACTGATAATGGTATCTTCACTGATACGGGAGTCTGTGCTGCGAACTGGGGAAGGTCTGCTGTTTTGGAGGAATCTCTGCTGAAAATCTTGTCTGAGGGAAATTACGTGATTCCTCTGCTATTCGCAGTGTGAGATAGAATTGCAGAAGTTGGCAGCATGACTATCTTGTCATGTAAATAATTCAACAGAGGAGCCTTCTGCCCTCCAAAAAAAAAGAAAACACAGCTCTCATAGTTACTGTGCACACAGAACACTTAAAGTATAGCCTAATTTGGAAGAATAGCACAGAATATAGATTTCATGAAAGACTTATTTTGACTTTGATTTTCATATGCAGGCAAACAACAGGAGAAATCTGACCCCAATATTTTTTGCAAATTGACTCTTTACAGCTTCAAACACATTAAGTCACCTCAAGCTCAGCTGCAACGATTGAAGTATCAATTTGAAAGTGAAAAATATCCTCTAATTAACTCAATAAACATAAACACATCCATTACTGGGATGAAAGTGGAGCTGCAGATGGCAGGATAGTCTGAGTCTGGACTAAGCCATGAGTGTAGCGGCCAGACAAAGTGTGTAAAAATTAATAAGTTACACAGTGGCTCAAACTGTTGGGACTTTCTGAGGAGACGAATGGTATATATTCAGTAGAATGATCACAACCGCATACTGCTCCTCGCTGGCTTTGATTGGCCTCCTGGTCTGTCACTTGGGAGAAACCTCAGTCCCCTTGGTGAAGGCTCTGTCTCCGTCTTTGTGCCCTGTTCAAGCAATTATGCCCGGCTACATGTTTTCATATGGGAATGGATGAGGGAGGGGAGGTGTGTGTGTGTGTGTGTGTGTGTGTGTGTGTGTATGGTGGGGGGTGGGGGGTGGGTGGGGGTGTCATGTGAAAAAGTCATTTTGGCACTGCACTCTTCAGTTCCGGTCATGCTCTGTACCGACGCAAATTAAAACCTCCCCAGTAGCCTATGTAAATATGCTGTCTACTGCGCTGCGCTTTAATGAGCCATGATATGAAAGACATCTAAAACCAATGGAAAATAACTGGCCACTTAAAGGTGGGGTGCGTCTGACAGGTGACAGGTAGAGCCAGGTTTAAGACAGGGTTGGGTGGTGTTGGTGGTGGTGGGGAGGGGAGTGGGGGGGTTGCAGGATGATGGGGGCAGACCAGCTCTGGCATTCAGGAATAATCTGGAGCTGTGAGCTGCAAGCCAGGAGAGAGTAACCAGCTTTTTAGCCTCAGGCATTTCAAAGAATTCTGGGTGGCGGTGGTGGAGAGAGAGAGAGAAGGGGGAACAGGCGGAGATTGTGTGTGTGTGTGTGTGTGTGTGTGTCTGCGTACCTGGTGTGCACGCACTTGCTCATTTTTAAGGGGGTGGGATGTTGTTAGGTGAGAAGTGAAAGGAGACAGTTACTATGTCTCCTGCCTTGAGACACAGCTCATTGTCACCAACTTAAAAAATGTACATAATTTCCCTCCACGCAGACACACATACACACAAACACACACACACACACACACACACACACACACACTGACACACACACACAGCCCTCAATCCTCTAATAACCTGTCTTCTAAAAACCTTACAAGGATTACCTATCTGGAAATCTGCTTTGTATGCAGAATGTGATGGCGGAATGGAAATGAGCAACTGTTCAATATGGCGTCTACCAAAAAGGGAACCACATCTGCACAAACCGATTAATCCGAAACATTCAGAGGAATCTCAAGTCATTTACAATATCACAGAATCCATAATCAAGATTTACTGCCAGAGCCGGAGTCTGCAGCACAGAGTCAATGCCCAGTTCAATGAGGGCTGATGGAATGTATAATTTCATGACAGATGCACGCATTCACAAGGGAACACAGGGTCATTTTAACATTCACAGGCAAAAAAAATACAACAACTTACCCTAGAAAGGAAATGCATACCCAATTATTAACGGGCGAAAAGAGGCAACAGCAAATGACATATATTAAATGTTTGTTCACCATATAGCGCGCTATTCATAAAATGCAAATGCATCATTATACACAAATACAAGCGTGCTTTTAATAGCAACATGCTATTTGGAAACATCCTATAGATATAAATATGCGTCTCTAATTGGACAAATCCCTGTGTATGCAAAACATTAATTAGGATGATCATGTTTATTGTAAAGATTATGGGTTTATTTGTTCTAACAGGTGACTCACAGAGAAGACACATTAGAAACAAACCACTGTGGTCTTAGACTCATAGTGGGAGGAGGCCAATTTAATGTGTGGCAACTTGAGCGCAATGCATTTCAAATGTGAAAATGGGGCGAACTGATATGTAGATTTAAAAAAAAAAAAAATCTGTGGCGTGGTTTGTTGGTTTGAACCTTGCCAAGCCATGCTAAATCCAGTCTTTAAAACGACACAGCGAGCTATAAAGGTAGGAGCCGGCTGATAGGCTGGTGAGATCTATTGTTGTTGGGCCATCTGACAGTCTAACTCATGAGGAAGGGGGAAACAGAGGAACAAGCCAGTGGGGTGCCTTATGAATTTAGACTAAGTTGAGATTCAACATTTGGCCAAAACACACTCTCTCCTGTGAACTGTCAACAAATGCAAACCAAACCCACCAAGAACTGTACTGGTGAAAAAGCATTTTGCCAGTACCACTTTGTAATCTGTCATGTGGCTTTTACATGGGGGCCACTTCACATGGGGGACAACATGTGGCAGAATCGCTTATCTGGGGTTAATGAAAGTAATGTGCATGGGAGAAATAAATAATACCAACATGGCTGTTGCATATGTAAATAAATGTGTCAGGAAATGCAAAAAACGGACACAAAATATCTTTAAAGCTGCATTAAATATATTTGTAGATAAGCGACGGATCAAAAGCCTATGTGTATTGTATAAGGTGTTGTTAGTAATGAACTCACAGAATTATTACCTTACTCTGCAGTTCTCCTCAACTACATACTCTTTTAGCTCATTATTTTGGTTATACAGCTCATAGATTCAGCCCTTTTTTTTTTTTTTTTACCTTCAACTGAAGTAGCTGTTATCAGCAAAAAATCCTACATGCCCAGCACCAGATGGCAGACAAATAAAGTAAGTAACCCAAATATTGGTGGAGCTACCAAAACAGAGCTAAAAACAGGGTCAATATTTGATTTACATGCATTTGCCGACCAGAAATATGACTCAAAACGAATGCGTATGTTGCTTCCTGTCTGCTGGATGTGTAAATAGCCACTTGTTTGCTAATAGGTTACCCATAACAAATTTCTTCTTTTGCTTCCGAGTGACCTGAAAAATCAATTAATGCAGCTTTAAAAGCAAATTAAAACCCATTATATACCAACACATGTGGTGAAAGAAAGGTTGTTTTCCCACAGTGCCACAAATGTGTGACCCTGATGTAAAAAGTTCATGGTAAACCCGCTATGTGAAGATGCTGAGAGATCTATCTGACCGGTGTTTGGGTCTCTTCTCTATCCTGCTTCCCTCCGCCCCGATTGCTTTACAAGGAGCCATCTCTCGCCCTGGCAACTTTGTGTGACCTTGTGGGCCTGAAAAAGACTGTAAAATTGATTCAGCTCCTGTAATAAAAGAGCACACACATTATCAGCATTCTAATTATAATTAATACAGGCAGCAGCGGCAGACCCATTATTTACGATGGGGGCCCATGGTAAGCAAACACAATAATAATCTGCTCCATATTTTTATTGATATGTTGATGAATGGCTCTCTTTCACACAAAACACCAATGGAATGTCTCAGTGGCTGATCATACAAGTGCTGATTATTTCACTGCCAGTTTCCTTCACCCCTACTCCCCTCCCGCCTTGCTTTCCCTTCAACCTCTCCTCTTCAGTCTTTCATTAGCCCTTTGTTTGTATCACCTTAAGTCCCTGACTCCAAACCTCATTACTGAGAGCTGGGTCAGGTGATAGAGTCAACTAACCTCCAAGAGGTGAATTACTGTCAGAAATAAACAGTCCAATAGCATCATCGCATAAACCGCCTCCCGTCCTGCAAAGAAATGCCCCGCGCACTGTCTGTGAATGGACCAAACTCTAAAAGGGAGGCAGCCACAGACGGTTCGAAACACGTCTAATGTTAAAAATCTGTGTCGCTAATGGCTTGATTCACAATGAAGATAGTTCCCTCTCTGAATTCAAAATTAACCAAACCACAGTCCACTTTTGGCCAATTCAAATAGTACAAAGAAACATTCTTGCAAAAGCTCCCTCCATGACTTTTTAGACCCACTTTCTGCACAAACCAGTTGTTCCACTTTCCAAATCATGTCAAAAAATAATCATCATAATTATATCTGTATATTCTCCTCATTTGATTGCGTGTTGGCTTTTTGTTAGACCCTGAAAATGATCTGACCTTCCCAGTGTTAAAACTATTCCAGTGGTTAAAAAAAAAAGCTTTTATGTGGAGTTAAAGTCATTCCTCTTCTCAATGGATTATACACTAGTTACAGAATGTAGACTGTTGGCAAAGAATAAGAGAATACTGCTATATTAAATAGTCTCTGCGGGACTATGTCTCTGAGAGACATCTCTGAATATTCTCTATCCAATGAATATCTGGTTTACTGGGCACAAAAGACCCTACTGCCTCACAGTCAAAGTGTGTAAAATAAAAAGACAGCAACCTTCATATCTAGGTTATCCTTTATAATTAGGTGTCTATGTAGCTTATGCCATTTCCCCTGTTTGATAATTGTAGTCCATCCCTCCTAATTTTGCAGAGAGTCAGAAAAAAAATGCTTATTTGTGCCTATCTTCCTTATTAATTCTCCTCACAAATCCTTGATTATTTTCCAATCCTTTCCTCTGATATCTCTGGCTCTGTTTGTCTGTTTCACTCACTCCTCCACTGAGCAGTCTGCCTTCCTTCTCAATCGCCTGTTTTGTTTCCCGTTTTAATGAACAGTTGGATTCTTTTATTTCTCTACAAGTGCTGGATTTGCCTTATCACCCCCCGTCCCTTTGAGGGTTGCCAATTGGTTTTATCCATGGATGTATCATTTCTTAGGCTTCCTCTTTTTTTCTCCACAAAGAGAAAGAACCACTCCGTCAACAAGCCTCTCCGGAGCCAGAGATTAAAAACCTCAACATCACCTACCTTCCAGCGCTACTCCCAACTGGTTTGTGTAAAACTCAATTAAACTTGTCCCCACTGAATTTCACATTACAGTACATTAAAAGGAAATTCTTCAAGCGTGATGACAAAGCTCAAACCTAGCTTCAGAGCCGCTATTTAGGAGCTTTCCTAAACGTTGTAGTCTTCGGGGTTTTAGCCTCATGTCGATGCAAAAGGCGCTAAACACAAAGACAAAGAAAAGGTTTCTTTTGACTTGGGAGAAAAACAAACTTTATGATTTATTTATTTACAGACACGCTAAAAGTCACAGCGTCTACTTGGTATGCTGCATGCAAGCAGCGAGGTCTCAGTCTATCAATTAGCTCCCAACAAAAGGTAAAATGGAGCCTTTTGATGATTAAAGTAAATACTTTCAAAAGTAACCAGGACATAATGATAGTTGTCAACCGTGTGACATTAGCCATCTTTGTAAAATACAGATGTTAATCTTCGGGGGGTTTGCAGATTTTTGATCTCAATTTCAGAGCCTCTGCGAGTCGATAACAAATTATTCCACCGCCTTCATACAATCTGTCTGGGTGAAAAGGGAGTGTTCAGTCAAGCGTTGCACTGACGCAAAGAAACATCGCAGGTCGATGTGTGTGTTAACTTCATTCACATGTGATAATGTGCTTTCAACTACATGATAGCGAACCTGAGAATCTAGCGGGGGAGGGGACCCTTAAGATGTCGTCTCTTTATGAGGAGCGTCGACTCTTTTGTAGTTTGTGTTTTCCTACCGAGTGGGAGAGAACAAGCGCGGCGGAAAAAGGTGGAGGGTTTTCTACAAAGCAGAATTGGAAGGAGAAAGGGAGGCTTGGCTTGACTTCAGCCAGGTCGGCTTTTACAAGAAGAGAATCTGGAGATACACTCCTCTTTCCCTCCCCTTCACTCTTTCTCTTGTTCTCCCCCGTATAGCCATCCCTCCCCGCAGCCCAAGAATTTTAAGGGTGGCTTTGAACCCTGTCCGTGTTCATCGACATTGTACAATGTGTGCGTGCTCATCTCCCCGTCAGCCACCCAAAGGTGTTTTCGTGCTGAGATTAGTGGATGAGGTGCAGTCTGTGTTTTGGGCCAAACATGCCCATCCTTTGACACGAGGGCGGACTCCGACTCTGACTGGGCTACCGACCAAGATCACTCCCCCTTGTCTCCTCTGCTTCCTCCTCAATCCTCTCCAACACATGACATGTGTCACTGCCACAGATCTGCACTGGAAGATACGACCAGTTCAAGGTCAGGGCAAATCCCCAAAGCAGAGAAGAGAGAGGGAAAAAAAAAATCTTATAGACCTCCTTTTTTTTTCCCCCTCCACACTGATGGACTATTTAAAAAATTCATTTTACTTAAATGCTTAGCATATTTCATGGTGCTATAATGTGAGCGCTATAATGTGAAATCTCCATTAACCAAAGATGGGCGCAGCAGTAATGCAATGGATATGTCAATTTTCTTGTTCTGGAAAAAAGAATTTTTGTAGGGATTTAAAACCCATGTAATATTCATATTTTCTATTTCACAGCACAATAGCCAGTGAGGAACTAAAGTGATTATACATAGCCAGAGTCAAACTCTAGGGCCGTTATCTATTATAGTTTAATAAATCAACAGAGGGAGAGCAGGGTGCACAAATATTCCAGAACTATATTGGAGCCATTCCCTCAACCAAATATGTTTGATAAGATAAAAAAATCGGATAAGAAATACTTCAAAAAGAGGATTATTTAACATGGTGGCATGAAACAGGAAGCATCATATATCTCCATGCATCAGTTTCATGCAGCTGTAGTTGCAAGTCCTCAGCAACAAAAACTTCAATTAACTCCCAAGTTTCGCCAGTGACAAAATGTTATTCAGTCCAAATGCATTTCGGAGGCCAGGTGAACTCAGACAGGAGGGGGGAAAAGGGGGCAGCGTGTAATTATTTGGCACTTACAATGTCCTACACTTCAGATTTGTGAAGATGGCGAGCAGAAAATCTGTTTACTATGGAGCCGAGTTCCTCACTCTTCTGTGCGGATGAAGCCTTTTGAATAATTCATAGTGAGAGCCATAGGCATATGCAATGGAAAAAAGTGTCGGAGAATATCACACCAAAGATGGCATCCTCCATTATGTGCACTGTGCCCGGCGTGCCCACAGACCTCACATAATGTAATTGGATAAAAGTCAGATGCTGCATATTGAAAAGCTACATAAGGCAGCGATATTCTTCAGAGTCTCCGGAATGTGCTAATTGACTCAAAGGCAGCAACAGGAAAAGGATTGCACGGCTTATTGTCTTCATATATTTATCTCCCAACACCTCATTACTTTTTCGTGCAGTTACAAGAAATAAGTGGAATAAATTTACTTACAACAACTTGTGTTCAAAAAGCATGACCTCTCCCAAATAGAACAACGGGGGGAAGAAAAAAAAAAACACAACAACTCTTAAATTAGAATGTCATTATTCTGATTTGGTCCAGCAAAGATGTTTTTGTTGTCATTTTACTTCTGTTGACAACTTGTCTCATCGTGGATGTTGCTGACTGAAACAGTGTGACATGTGCTTTACATATCAAAACTGCCAAGCCTTTCATTTAAAGAGACTTCATCTTCACTGACAACATTTTTATTGACAGGTAAAGCCCTGGAGATTAGACATGGTGGTCTAATTAGTCTCTTCCTCCACTGTTGTATTTACACACCCAAACCCTTGCGAAAAGAGAACCATCCAGACAAAGCCGACGCTCGGGAAGAGAGGGAGAGGGGGACGATGATGGATGCGGTGGCCGCGTAACTGTAGAAAGGAGTCCGCTAGGTAGGCTTGCTTAATTCCTGACGTGAAATATTACCTGCAGCACTTGACAGAGCAGACCTGCTTGGATGGCGGGAGAGATAGCATCCATCCTTTCAGTATAAGAAACAAATAAACAAACAAAAGCTCCAAGACCCCTGACCCGACAAAGGAAGTACAACTGATAAGTTAGCACCAATTTCTCCCTCTTCTCCTGCTTCTCTCTCTTCTTTTCTTTGAATAGCATTTCTCTGCCTTTGGCCCAAGTTTCACCTTGCTACGCTTGTGCCCTTCTATTAAAGGTGGTAATGGCTGCCAACTTCCCTCAGGCCTCCTTTTTAATATTTGTCACTCATGAAAGAAAGAGGGGGGATAGGGAGATGATAAATCTTACTTTTGCCAGCTAAGGGCTTCTATCTCCCAAACAGAATAAAATCCAGTCCAAAACACTGCTGTGCGCATTAGGAAGCAGTGGGTTTAAGCCTTGTCCGCCATGATCAAACCAGGATTTATGAAGCATCATAACTCCCGACAACATCCAGCGGCTTATTAATTTTATATATTTCTGTCCATTCCCTGATATTCCCAGCCTTGACAGTCACTCAAGATAAGCCAAAAGCGTTCTGACAGGATGGAGTGTGTATATATTTTTCACTGTTCTGCCGCTCCCCTCCAGTTGAATAGGTTTAGTAGAAACCTTGAGACTGCTGCGGTGTGATTTGTCTCTGGTTTTTGTCTTCACTTGCAACCTTCCCATTTGTAAGGGCCCTTAAATCAGACTCGCACTCTGCTGAGCCATGAGAACAGGCCAGACATAGAGAGGGGAGGGAGGGAGGGCGGAGAGGAGGGTTTGTGTGTGCGTGCGCGCATGTATGTCTCTATGTATGTTTATGCGCGGAGAGGCGAAGACAGAGAGGGAGGGAGGGAGAGAAGGAGGTGATTGGCTCCACCAGAGTATCACACATGTGGTTGAATTTTAATCAAAACACTCACTAATCACCATTTACAGGCCGTCTATATAAAGGCCTGTTCTCCGATATGAGAGGGCAACATGCTGATAGGGTTTAATTTAACTAGAGTCTAGGTCGGACGCTTGATTTAATGTGGCCCACAGGAAAACTGAGCAGGAAGGAGAGAGAGAGAGAGAGGGAGAGAGAGAGAGAGAGAGAGAGAGAGAAATGGTAGTTCTTTATGCAATGATCACATAAGTTCACATCAATAAAGCCCTAACCCATTACCAGAAACACTACATGAAAGAGGAGGGGCCCTCTGTGAGCACAGACCGCTCCTCAGCATAACGACATGACCGGCTCTAACTCTCCTGACGGCTGCTTCACTTTTCTGACAAGCTATGCAGGAACAGCGCAGTGATCCTGACAGGCTTTTTCAAGATAACTCCCTTTTGACCTCTTGAACCCCCAATTCCCCTTTAAATTTCCCCCCTAAAGTAGCTTAAAGTTAGGAAAACAATCTTTCAAACTGTATAGAAATGTCACATACTGGATGTGTGTTCTGCTTGTTTCAACGCCTCTTTGAAGCTTCATGATGCTTATACTGAATGGAATATTAAACTCAAACGCAATAAAACTGGCATTATTTAGGTGTTATTCATATCATCATATATTTATTTTATACACACTTTTTTGCCACAAATATTTCCTCTTTGGCAAGAATTTCAAAATGAAGTCTATTTAATTAATCATGCACATACAGTATATCATTTCAGTTACTCACACGTTATTCCAGCCATCATATGGCTTCAAGTAATATCAGAGTTTTGCAGCCATAAACTGAGCAATGTGGAGTAAAAAATGAGTAAATAAACAATAGTTGCGTGTAGTTGTGTCCTTTACAGGGTGATTTAAATATGGACTTAATATTATAAAACCTTTTTTATAAACTAAGAAATGAACAGATGTATTCAAAAAGCCCATTAAAGCTTAGATTTAATAAACTTTGGACTAACCATCTCCCCAAACTCCTCTTACTTTTTCATTTCTAAATATATTGTATTTGTAATGTCAGTGAAAATTAATTGAGTTAATATTTATTAAGTTGTATCATTTGATATCTTAGTGAAATTAATAAAGCAATGATGCTCATGAGGAGAAAGAATAGCTAATCAAGCACTGTTGGTCACTTCTCCACTGAACGGCTCCATAAAGCAGCTGGAGGTGCCTTGCTCAAGGGCACGCTGTAGTAGTAGTAGTAGTAGAAGAAGAGAGAAATAACCAAATAGTAATATTCTTTTATTTTCCCACACTGCCCAGTGTTTCTTTTCAATCAAACAAACTTTCCTTTGAAGCCAGTCTTCAGTGGTTCTCCTAAAGGCACGAGCCTGCTCTCAGCTTATCTCCTGCCATCCTCACTTCTCTTTCAGGAGCCTGCAATATGGCTACCACCCTGAGCAAGCTAACTGGCCACAGTGGCTATCACACCCAGCAGTCTTTGACTAAGACCCTAGCACGCACTAGCCGGCTACAGCCACAGTGACTGAAGCACACAGCGGTGAGGAGGCAGGCAGGATGTAATCTCTAGGAGCTGTTGATACAGGGAAACACACAGGGTTTGGGTCAAAGGGATTAAAATGGTGGAGGTGCTGGTTGTAAGAAGGAGAGGGGCTGTGAAATAGTGGCGGGAGCAGCGGGCGAGCCACCCCATAACAGAGAGGAGTGGGGAGATTACAGGGAAAATGGCGCAAGGGGGATTCCTGCGAGGAGAGGGGAAGAAGTGACTCCAAATGGCATTGGAACACAGCATTAGCAGCCACTATTCAACAGTATGCAGGCTTAGCGAGCTCAGGGCATCAGGAGAGGTTGGTCATGTTTTCTGTGCTGGTCAGCTGATGCTCGCTTTCTATAGGTGGGCAGGTGTGTGAGGGAAAACAGGATGTGGAATAAGAAAAAGAAGTGCTCAAGAAGCCCCAAATCTTCACAGCCCCACTTGAAGATTTTGTTTCTGTTGCCCCCTCTGTGACTGTCTAAATATTGCCATAAAAAAAAAGTCCAATCTTAAATAAAGGAGGCCAACTCTGCCGGGTAATATCGAGCAAGGATGTCTGAGGTTTTAACTGAGCCCTTCATGCCTATGCAAACCTCACATGGTTTGGATAGAGTTCCATCAACAAAACATGTCAATCACTTCTCCGTGAAAAAGGGAGAGATACGAGACTGAAACCTATCTCATGCAGACTCAAATACTGTACTCATGGCTTCCATTTCACAGTCTGTGGGAGAGCGGGGTTCAAAAATCTTACATCAATTTTTTTTTTTTTTTCAATCCAGCTATCCAAGGGCTCAGATTCCAGTTACATTTCACATTGAATAGACTTGTGTTTCCAGCAGTCTAGCCCTCTTCTAGTATGCTGGCTAGTGGAGCGATGACAGATTGGTTTCCACTCACTGCACGGGGGAGCACAATGGAGTGGCTTTGACAGAGTTAAGAGAAACAGTGCATCAATGCCCCCCCCCTCCCAACACACACATCTCTCTTTTTCCCTACACACATACACTTCTCTCTTCAATTCTCTCTCCTTTTCTTCATCCTCTTCCTCTCTCTCTTCCTCTCCTCTTCCCTGGGGCTTAGAGAATGGATGGCCCTGTCTGACCTGGACGACACTGATGTCTGGTCCTCTATACTACTGTACCTACAGCACGGCTGTCTGCTCGCTCGCCGCTCTGTCCACTCTCTCTTTCTCTCTTCACACACAGTAAGTGCATACAAGGAACAGGGTGCACCCATCTCTGTCACCCAGTACCGACAGGCAGAGGTCAGCAGAGCTCAGGCACTAAAGCAACCTAGGGGAGGCAGGGTTTAACTCATATGCAGTCAACACCACTGCCATGGTGACAAGGCTTAAATCCTAATAATAAAAATGTAAAGACAATGCAGTTACTGTAACTGTAACTGTAACTTACCATTCATCATATCAGAAAAAAGAAGTCCTATCTCTTAAAGCACAAAACAGGTAGTTTGTCATTGCTTTGGTGCTGCTATCAGCAGGCAGCCCACTATCCTCGGGAATTGTAACAATATTGGACAACGCCAAACCTCACAATTTACAATCTACAAAGCCAGAAAGTGAGGGTGTGCAGTTCGTGGTGGTGGTGGTGGTGGTGGTGTAGTGTGTCATGGTTTCAAGCAGCAGAGCAGAGATTGAACCCCTTTACAGATATGTAATTAACATTTGCAGAAATGTATTAACTGTTACCACAATCTATCCCTAACCCTAACCATACCACAACCATAGTGCACCCAAATGTAGAATATGTATACCACTCTGCATGGAACATGAGGCCAGAGAGACTAAAAGCTGAGTGGGCATCCCCAGCTTGACTGAATCAGTGAGTATGTTTACATGCATACTAATATTCCACTACTATTCAGGATTTGACAATATTATTAAACAGCATATCCCATTTGGATATTCTGAATTAGGCCTCATTCAGAATGTAGCATTTTACAGTCAAGACATGTGAGATATGCTGATATTATTCAGGTTTTAGGAGCGTTCTTTTACCTGAGACACACGGCCCCTTGCCTGTTTATGGTCAGCTCTGTGTGTTGTAAACAAACCAACTAGCCAACAGTGTGCAAGGCTGGGACAGAGATGCATGACAGGCTGGTTGTGTAACGCACCCCTGCGCAGACAAAATGACATATGCTGGAGCAGGAAGGCAGACACAGGAGAGGAATGAGAAGAGAGGGGAGAGCTGTTCAGGGCGGGCTGGAAAAACAGAGCGCGCCTTCTCCACGACGGGAACGGAGGGGTTTGGTTATTATCCTGACATGCAGCCATGGACTGACAGTGATGACTCGGTGTGATGCACCAAAAACACTTAGCAGTGCTCATCTAATAAAAATCATGGGACAACCCAGGTACTGGCTGTGCCTGTAACTATAAATTTATAATATCAGTCATATTAATATCACTTATAAATATCAAGCAGCCTGCTCACTAATGTTTTTCACCTCGCTGGTTTACTTCACTGCCTGCAGAGATCTTGTGATTCCTGTTCCCACTGGAGCAGTGGGAAACCCTGAAAAACCCTCTGAATGTTAATGGGAATATTAGTGGAATATTCATTTTCATTAGCCATGTAAACAGCTTAGTAGGAATATTGTCTTTTTCAGAATAAGAGCAAAAAACTGAAGATTTTGTGCATATAGTCAATGTAACTGACAAGAGAAACACTGAATTTTATAATGACACTGACAAATAAACTGTATTGAATTCAAACAGACACATAATCCACTTCATGAAGTAAATATCTGCATTGGATGGAGAGCAAGAATTTTAAAAAAGATGGCATTGGGTGTAATCTTTACCTTATACCTTATACCTAAACAACAAAGTATATTGTTGGCTGTCAAAATTTGTTAGAAAAAAGTGGCCATCTATCTACCTCCTATGGTTAAGCTCAGATGAGTTAAGGGTTAAGGGTAGGGAAAGGTGGGAGAATCATCTCCTTCAGTGCAAGATACAACAATATCAGCCCTGCCTCTTCCCTAGGAGGTTTTGCAGCAGTATACCAATTCATGCTACTTTGGCCTTAGCTGTTGAGGACAATCAATTTGATTCTCTTCTTTAGGTTCTTTGATATAAAAAAATTAGCGGCCTGAACCATAACTAACCAACATTGATTGCAGCTTTTCTCGACATGATTCAAACACAAGATGAAACATGTTTTAGCCATGTAGGATTACCCATAAGTTTACTAAGTATCACAGTCCCAAATTGCTACTTCTATACCCTTGCAGCCTCATGCATCCTTGTGTCCTTACCCATGGCATTAGACTTTAAGAGGGGTAGAATAGCTATGATCCCTTGACCAGATTGCATGATAAAACAGCCCATAGATAAGGCACTAGTGCTAGAGGTGGCTTGCAGTTGTGCTCCTCCGTGCACTACAATGAGAAAAGAAAAACTGCGATATCACACTGATACGCCGCTCTAAAGACTATGGGGGCTATGTGTTTTTTTTTTCCACGCAGGTGGATGTACAATCAATAAAATGGATTAGCTGCAAAGGTATGTATAAAGGTTATCGGCGAGTTCTGCTGCATGAACACAGCGGCGACCCCACAAAACAATTTTGTAATGTGTCGAGCTATTTCTTCGCAGAAAATCTGATTATGTTTCGCCCGACCTAAAAATTGATTTGCAGGGGTATACATTATCAAAGGAAAAATGGATCCTGGATCAGTCGACCCTAAAGGGCTTGAATGGAATTGTTGTAACTCTATTTGCTAAACTATTGTTATCATTGTAACAGTCAGTGTTGGATGTTTTTCTTCTCAAGGCTACATCAGTGTTTTTCTTCCACTGTCAGATTCCATTTCCTCCTCCGGTGGCTTTTTTTTTTTTTTTTTTTTTCTTATTTTTTCATATTATGATCATCTCCTCTCTCCCTCAGTGCATCAGAGTTTCACCTAGACTCAGTTTCACTTGTTTAGTTCCACTCGCTGCAGTCCTGTGTCAACCCTCAGAGAGACTTTAACCGTGTGGTTTTCCATCACGCTGACTGACGATCTAAACACCCCTCCACCCTGGTGATTCCTCTATCTCTGTCCCTCCATCTCTCTCTCGCTCTCTCTCTCTTTCTCACACACACACACACTATGACCCCCCTCAAGTCTGATAAAAAGGTACAACCCCCCCCCACTCAACCCCATTCCAAAATAAAAAAAAAGAAGAAGCTGTGTGGATGTGCAGAAAGGCCCCTCTCTCCAGCTCTCAGCTTTTGTCTCTGGTTATCCCTGCACACACACATGCACACACCCCTCTACGACCCCCTACATCCTCACCCCACACACACACTCTTCTTCTCAACCTGCTCCTAGATCTTGTGTGTATTTGTGTGTGTGTGTGTGTGTGTGTGTATGGGGGGGTAGAGGGGGTTGACTCTGACCAATGGCATCCAACAGCAGGGCTTTATCCTGAAGCACACTGACAATGCTTTTCACACCTACTTACCACAGCAGAGATGGGGGCGGTGGGCTGGATCATACCCAGGCCTAAAAGCAGGCTAAGGGCTTTTAGAAGACACACACAGAATGGACTCTTTAATTACTGACTCAAGATCCCGCAGTAGATTAAAAAAAAAAACCTCGCAGAAGCTTATTTTCATATCCGCGGAAATTTTTCAATGAATATAAAAACGGTCATTGATTATGCCGTTAAGGGAGCGAAGTTAAGAAGAGAAATATAAAGTACATATAATCACATTAACTTGCAGTGATTAATGTAATAAAATGTGATCTTTTTTCCCCATCTGTATTGAACAAATTCAAATACTGCCGAGACATGCTCCAAATATTAAGCAGCAGCTCCTCAAAATCCACTTAACCAGTTCAGTGTTCAAAGACATCTGCGAAAGCGAAGCAGATAGCTCATACAACATGCTTATGCGGCGCAGATAGGGGCGAGAGAGAGCGCGGTGCACATGCATGGATGAGGAGAAAAAACAATGACTCATATCTGCTTCTGATGCTCGTGGACTTTCGCGGCATTTTGTTTACAAGCGTGCGTTGCGCCGCACCTCCGCTCTTAGACACACACAATCAGCCCTCCTTGCGTGATCAATACCAAAGCATTTCTCATCATTGATTATACAATTATAGAGAAGTTAAATCTGTGACACACTCTCACGTGGGAGCATTAACCACTGCAGCCAGTGGTAGAGACAGAGTGCAGGGAAGAAGCTTCCTCTACACTCTGTTTTTTTTTTTTTTTTTCCTTTCTTTTTTTAAACCTGGTGCTTAAAGCGAGCTCAGTGTAGTCCAGGTACTTCACTCAGATGATTATAATGCCACGAGGGTGCAATACATCACTCTTATTAGCCACACTGGAGCACAATGGTATCATAATTAATGGTCGCAGCAGGATTTGAACGCTGCCCTGACATGGAAAAGTGGGCCTACTTAAGCTCTACAAGGCATTTAAATATGCAGAGTGAATGGCACAACCCAAACCCTCCTGCTCTAAGGACAGCCCACGCTCATTAGCCTGACACCCTTCGTGGCATTGATACAAGGACGACCGGCTATACTCACAGACGCACACACGCGCACACACACACACACAACACAAATCACAAGCACATCCTCAAAAATATGCGCACAAGCATACAGACCACAGCAACAAAAATGCTACATGGTGCTATAAGAAAAAGAACAATCTTGTCCCTCATCAGTGCCCATCACTCCTTTTACATTTCCTCTCTGTATTGTTGTTTTTTGTCTCAAGGCTTAAGTCTACAGTCAATGCAGATGGACATATATGTGTCAGCAGCCATTATGAGAATTTTCGGTAATGGCGTTGGGTCTGTGTGCGCTTCTGTGTTCTGTGTGTTTTGTTGCTGGAATGTGGGTGCTGTGGCAGAGTGTGGTGTCTGATGCCTGTGCCTATACCGTCTAGCGCAGGGAAACTGCCTGCGCAGCGGGAGAACAATGCACATAAAAGGCTGTCGGAGGAAGCGTCTGGAGCTGACGTCTTTCACATGGTTCTGAAAGGAGCAGCAACAAAGTGTATCTGTGTGTGTGTGTGTGTGTGCATGTAGTTTATATGCTTATGAGTGAGACAGGATGAAAAAAAAAAGAGAGAGAAAACGCCCTCTTGAATATGTTTGTTGAAAGGAGGAAATAATAAAAGTGTGTGTTCCCTTCCTCTTAGTCATGTGTACTGAAATGTGTGTGCTTGTACATGCGTAAATGCCCCTGCTCCTAAATACATGTGTGGGATGGTTAAGTCCTCTCAGATCGCCGTATGATTTGGATTTTGCTGTCCTTAGCCCACCACTCTCTCTCTCTCTCTCTCTCTCTCTCTCCTCTCCTCTTCTTTAAAAGCCAGCTTTATAACTTCTCCTCAATTGCTAATGTGGAAGCTTCCGCTGCAAGACACGCTACTCAACAGCTGCCAAATGCCTAAACCAACCGCTCCTCTCCACCCGGCTCACTCCAGCCTGACCGTACCGAGTTATCGCGTGGCTCAGTGCAATCAATTATTGTTGCAGTGGAATCATTAATAATTTCCTAATGAAAACGATTCTGTTGATCTCTGTTGTCTTTTAATTAAACATAATTAGTCGGCTGCTCGGAGCTGTGGTGGGGACTCCTTTAGGGTACAATTTTGTTTTAATACACTGATAATGAAATTTTTACATTGTGTCAGTTGTTTAGTTATTATTCAGTCACACTATTTCGCTATGTTCCCAGATAACAGATAATAACCCTCGCACCTCCTATTCGCCGCAGTCATTTTAAAAGAGGAGGGTTGAAATGAACAATTAAATTTTGAACTGTAAGAGTCTCCTCTCACTGTTTAATGCTGCATGCTGCCAGGGAGCGGTGCAGGAAACAGTACAGTTTTACGCTTTCATTTCTGGTGAAATAAAAAAAAAACCCTACAAATGTCTTTGTACAGTACCATTCCAGTAGTGATTTAAAGCTGGTTTTATTAAAAAAAAAAAAAAAAAAAAAAAGAAGAGTCAAATAGATACTACATCTGTCCAGGCAGGTCATGCTAGTTCATCTTATGCCTCAGAGGTCTTCAGCTGTGGAGCAGTGGAAATGAAATGGAGGCATAAAAAGGATCTGATTGTGAGGACTTAGAGAATATGAAATAATACAAAGACACAGCGAGTTAGCTAATTCTGCACTGTCCGGGCTTATGTAAAACGGCCTAGTTACATTGGTCAATTTCTACACGAACAATGGGCTAAGTTGCTCTGGAGACTTATTGGACATGCTGTATCTGAATGTGGTCTGGCTTAAGAGGCTTATAGTTGAAAAGTTTAGGTGACCTCTGAATAATGCCACATAATGTGGTCACATTGAGTGTGTATAGTTTCAGTGGGCTCAGTTATCAGGTAACAATGGGGTAAGCACAATGAAGACTCACTGCTGACAATGAATGAAGTCATATATTGTACACCAGACCTAAAAATGACGCTTGTCGTTTCTTTAACTGTTCTGCTCAGATGTGACTGTGTCTGCATTTTCAGCATTTATACGCTGTAACAGGGGAGAGGTTTGTCTTTAGAAGATCAGAAGAATTTCCTCCAGAAATATGAAGTCAGACTAGGTTTGATTGGTTGAAGAAAGAGTTCTTTCTTTCTTTCTTTTAACTCGAATTTAAGGGTTAAGGCCGGAGATGTTTTAGCCATAGAGCTCCATTGTTGTCCAAAAACGATTAAAAACACATCAGTGAGTCACGCTGTTGCACTGAGAGACATTCTCCTTCACTGAGATGAACATGGGAACTGTAGTCAATCCTGCACACACCATCTTGGTGTCGTAAATAATACATGTGTATTAATCCACAGCTGAAAATAGTCCCTGACAAATGCAATATGTCCTCATGTTTGAGTAACACATAAAAACTACAGTGACCAGCTGTTTTAGGAAATGATTTAGCCTTTTTAAAAAATGAAACAATTCATTTGGGACCAGTTTTTAAAAAAAAAAAAAGATTTACATCTTCTCTAGGAATGAGTGGGTGTGTGGCTGAGTGCCACAGACAGAGTAGGCAAGTCAGAAAGTATTGAGGCCGACTAACATATTGTTGTTGTTGTTTTTTTCATGGGATTTATTGACAATGGGAATAAAGAATAACACCAGCCTTAAACTTAACAAGCAGTTTGACTCCAGTAATGCATCACAACTGGCTTCATGTTTATTGGCTTGCTGGAGTTGCTAAAATTCTTCCAGTCAGGCAGGTTTGCAGAGTTTGAGCCTCTGTTGGTAACATATTCAGCGGGGATATGTTAGATGAAAAAAAAAAATCAAAATGCGGCCGCATTAGCTTTTTCTGTTAAATCCTACTTTCCAGCTGTATTGTTTATCAATCTGTTGTTTATCTGTACGGAAAATTCTCAACTGGTTTCTATCTCTCTCACTCTCTCTGGGTCTCTGTCTGTCATTCTCACTCACTCACTCTCTCTCTCTCTCTCTCTCTCTCTCCTCGGTCTCTAGCATTACTGTAACATATAATTACTCTGCAGACTTGCTGCCTGTTTCTATAACTTCAGCGGTTCAAAGAAACTGTCGGAGTGTGGAGGAGAGCATTGTGGGAGTTCCAGGTGGATTTCTTGATAATGAGTTAGCGCAGTAGTAGAGTTGAGAGTTTTAGTAATGGCTGGCTGCTAAGGCTCTTCCTGGGAGTTTAATGTAAAACAAACAGGGCCATGCTGACAGCCTGGGAAAAACAGATATTGCACTTTTCCACTTCCACTTCAGGGCTCTTGCTGCCTCTCATTTTAAGAACAGTAATTCAAAGAAAGAATTTATCTTCATGAAATGGCTCTGTGAATCATAATTTGAGACATTTGAATGTCTCAAGCATTAATCATGGTCTGCGACTTCTAGTTTTTTTAAAAGGATAAAGTGTTTCTGTCTTTTCTGTTCATCTGGATAAAATGATACAGACAGCAGCACCGAATACAAATAGTCAGGAACGAGAACTTGTGACAGGAATCGTACAATCCCCAAAACACGCCAATAATTCCATCTATATAATATTACACTATAAGTTGAGTATGTCTTGGCGCTGATGACCAGGGGCGCCCTGTGAGGGACCTAAACCACCAAGCTGCTTGTTACACACTCCAGGAATCATTTTGCTGAATCCTGCTCTCTCTCTCTCTCTCCCTCTCCACATATTTCCCAGACTTCCTGAATGATAAGTATTAGGGATAGAGGATGAGCAGTTGTACAAAATGTAATGCAGAAATCATAGTAGAGAACACCCAATAGTAAGCTACAGCCACTCAAACCAATCACCAGTCCTTACTTAGAGATACTCCCCCATAGATTCATATTGGCAAGCATCCAAAGTGAACTGCTACTATCTTTGCAGGCAGCCATAAAGAAAGCCGAGACCACTGAAACGTGAGCCAAAACATATTCTGTAAGCATACTGTGTATTGAGATATTCACTGTTTTCCATAAGTAACGCATCTCAGGGAGCAATGAAGCAGCCTACAGAGGAGACACAGCACAGGGGTGAAGATATAAACAATCTGGGCCTCAGCTTTTTTGAGGTGGGAAGAATGTTGCTGTTGGACTCTGAAGAGCCTTTAGTCAATCCACACACTAGTGTCGACACGATAAACACAATTCCACTTCAAAACTGGGGCGAAGAGACCAAATTCAATATCAAATTCGACAAAGATTGAATATTTTCACCGGACGCGTTCAGCTCGTCGACATTCCATTTCAATGTCACCTCCAGAGGGTGCGCACATGTGCAGATTGGAATATTTAAAACGGTGATGAAGAAGAATGATGGTATAAAATCGAGTCACAGGCTGGCTTTGGACAGCGGACGCAGGAGTCAAACGGTTGGAAACGTTCAACAGCATCAAACGCTTTCTTAACCGAGTCCCAGTCAGTCTAAGAAAAAAAAAAAAAAAAAAAAATTTGCCGGGAGCGAAATGTGGAACAGTTTTGGTTACAGAGCCGAAAAATGGACACCCAACCAATTTCTCCAAAGCTCTGTGGCAAAGCTGATACAAAGCTGTTCAGGAAGTATGGAATTACAAAGCTTGATTTTTTTTTTTGTATGCGACATAGTGGTATGGAATTTTTTTTTGGGGATATTTGATGTGGCATAGGTTTTAAAGTCAAAAGTTTTCCTGATGGGAGAAACAGCCAGAATGGGTGAAGTTTAGTAACAAATCTTGAAAAAAGCCTACGATAAAACATACAATTCCCCCATAATTAAACACGCTGAACCTATAGAACAATGGGCAGAATTATGTGGTGTTTTCAGCTCAGTAATTGTCCCACACACAGCTTCCATGATGTGACAGGAGATATTTAACTTCCACTCCCAGATTTAAATTAATTCTTCGCATTCAACATTCCTCCTATTATCTTTTATCATCAGTTGGCAACCATGTGATGATTCTTTTGGAGGATTTCCCTTAATGAACTTACACAGTACAACACAGAGCAAACTCTCGCAAGGGGGGATATCTAGAGATGTTATTGTGTTTAATTTAATAAGGTCAAACTGGAAGTGTCAAACAAAAGGGCTTGTCAGTGATACATAGCTGAGGTGCTGATGCTGGATGTGCTGCATGTGATGCTATCTCCGGGATACATGTATGAAGAGTGGCAGAGGAAATTCTCTAGACTTTAACAAAAAGAAAGTGAGAAATCCTGTTATTGCCCCCTTTTTTTTTGTTTCATACAGTCAGTCTCCAAGCAAAAAGATTAGAAGATTTTAAAGAAGTGCATAATCTTCTTTAACAGCTTATCAAAACTTTAATGATTTGGTGATAAAGAGCACAAAGTTAAGTAGCCGGTTAAGAGGATAACTCCCCAGTGCAGTCTAGTGATTAGTAGATGAGAATTGGGAGACCGAAAATCCGGGTTGCAAATCCCACTCCTGCCACTTATTCACTTTGAGGGAGAAGAAGCTCCATTTCAGCTTTGGGGGTATTGTCACGGGGTAATCATTTTTGAAAAGTGATAAATGGAGCCCCTTTCCCTTCACCCTTTTGGAATCCAAAACACAAATCTTTATTTACGTATTTATTTTGCTGTGTCTCTCTGGTTAACACCCGTCAAGACCCAATTATAGCTGCAAGAAGCCTGGCGCTTTCATGAGAAGTGAAGACTGCAGACTGTAGTGTCAGTGCTGTATACAGTTTAAGCATCTCCCCATACAATCTGCAACAAACCGATCCCCTTTACGGATCACTGTTGGGCTGTTTTAATGAGCGTTTGCTGGACACAATGCAGCGGATTGAGGAGTTTAGCTTGGTGACAGTGGGTCATTTGGGTTTTTGTGCTTTTAGGGTGAATTTTGAATAAACAACATGGATTTTATGACAGCTATGTTGTGTTTTTTTTTCTTTTTCCGCACATATTTACATAAATCCATTCCTGGTGGGGCTTGTATGACTATGTCTGATTTATTATAGATATACAGTTAGAGCTTTGCTGAATTAGTGAGAGAACAAATTAAGCAAAATGGCAAACCCATCTCCACTCGTGCTTTGCGCGCTATCTACTCCGAGATAGGGATTCACTTATATAGTATAAAAGAGGAGGGGAAAAAAAAGGGGGCATTAATTACCTTGTGAAATCTAAAGACCATTAACTTTGTGTGTCAAGTGATGTTTCTCAGTTCCTAATCAGAGTTTTAGTGATATAAATTACTCTTTGGATGAGAAAAACAGATAAAGTGTGGGAGTGGGTGCACATATGTCTGAGCCTGTGTGTGTGTGTATGTGTGTCCTTGCAGCTGTGTGCATGCAATTATTTGTGCGTGTTTGTGACTTTGAGAGGCGAGGGAGAGCAAGGAAGAGAGGAGAAAAAAGTAAAAGAAAGACAGAGACAGACAGAGAGAGAGAGAGAGAGAGAGACAGACAGACAGACAGGCAGGAGTTGAGTGGATGGAGGATTGTCTGTGTGTTTGCGGCGGTGCTGTGGCGTGGTGTGGTGTGGTGTGTTGCGCTGCAGAGAGATAACAGGATGCCGGCGCTGCTTGCTTACCTTTGCTGTACACCACACAGTTGTTTTTGTTGTCTTCCGCTCCCTGCCAAGTCACATCCAGCAGCCACCTGGGGCCGGCGCTCAGCACCACCGGGACCGTGCTCTTCGTCTTCTGGACGGGGACAGATAACAAACACTAATCATTTGCTTATTTTGGTGATTAAAGAAACATTAATAACCACTGAGTTACGCTCTTCAGCTGCTCTGAATGGCCATAAACAGACAATTTCAGAAACTATACAGCATGCAACTCAGCCCACTCCACACCAACCTCTTTTTTTTAAATTTTTTTTATTTTTTGTACATTGCTGAGAAGATTTGAGAGTCAGGTTTTGTGTGTGTGTGTGTGCGTGATGGCCTACAGACAAAGGCTGTAGTAGTGGTTGGAGTGGAGACAAATGGGAGCAAGAGGCTGTCTTGTATCAAAAAGGAGGCGCTATCATCCAGGATTGAACCCCGTGATTCAGCAGCAGATCTCTCAGATTAAGTAGAAAATCTCAGGTGTCTGTGAATTACAAAAAGAAAAAGAAAAAAAAAAAGAAAAGAAAGAAAAAATGGGGAGATGACTTTCAGAAAGAAGGAAGCGAGTGTTCGGCGGTGAACTTTGGGCACATTGTGCCTCGCTATCGCCAGGATCTCACTATTTCCTGAAACAAGCAGGGAAGAATTCAAAGAATCAGTATCCATTTCAAAGGGCGATTGAGGTTAGAGTTTTTATAATATGCCAGAAAATTATTCTGAACGTGTAAGGTCATTTTTCTTCTTGGTCAGAGGTCAAACATGGAGTTTTATTTCTCAGCAAGAAAAAAAATAAAAGAGGGAGATAGAGTGCAACATCCACCATAATAGATTCACGTGGTGCAGTGTCACTAGATTTGCTTGCTGCATTTATCCTCAAATGATTTTCTGTTCTGTTTTATTTCATTTTGGTGGTGTTTTTTTTTTTTTTTCTCTTCCTTTTGCTTCTTTGTCACTGCACTTGCAAAATGGTGTGTTGGTGTTGCTGCGTGTGTGTGTGTTGGAGGGGTAGTAGCAACATCTCAGGCAGCTGGGTACAGTAGCCTATTACTCAAAGGCAAAATGTCAGTATTTCAAGGCCATTACTTTTGAACCCCGGGGCCCTCCTTCATTAGGATGTTACAGAAATAGTTTAGCTAAGAGAAAATGGGTTGGGGTGCAATCTCGACACTTCATTTCTTTTTCCATCTGAGGCAGGCACCGACAGGACACTGTCTATCTGCCTAATGCAACAGAAAAATACTAGTCCTCTCCCATGCTTTTCACTTATTTCTCCCCCGCACAAGGCAACAACCTTCAAGGATAAATGCAAATGTCACTTGAGCATGTTAAAGGTCTGAATTGGCACAGATATGCACAAGAGATGAGCACTGTGCTCCGGCAGTGCACCTGCATGCCCCCTCCTCCTCCACCCGCCCATTTCTCTTTCCATGAACTCTATCTACTCGGAGGCTGGAGGACAAACTGATTTTTCTTAGAGAGCATTATTTACAAAATAGCAAAAAAAAAAAAAAAACATCTCGCAGAGACGACAGGAACTTGTTCGGAATTTGCCTGCAAAATTAAGAAAACAAACACAGACACTAAATAAAGACAGATTTCTAAACAGTCCTTATATATATCCCTGCACATTGGCAAACCGCACTGCCAAACTGATCATACACAGACAGTAAATTGTGTCTGTTGATATTCTTATTTCTTCTCCTGGCATCTTCTTATCCCGTCCTGGCAGCAGATGAGAGAGAGAGAGAAGACCTCTGTAATTTAAGTCATCCTCGATTTCACATTTCAAATTAGCCTCACAATAAAGTCTTCTATCTGGCTAACCTGAAAATCTCACACCCCTGTCAAAGGAGCAGAGCAGACCGGCCGATTGTTGCTAGGACGACTATCTGAAATGGGAATCAGATTAACCCTTTCTTAGATCTTCAGACTGGAGCCATCTCTTATTCAGCAGCGAGAGGCCTCTCTGCCGTCCCTCTGAGCCTCTGGGAATTCATGATATTCCAGCTGCTCTTAATGTAGCCAACAGGAACAAAATACCACATTAACTAGACATCTTCCCCAGTGGTAGAAATCACTACAAATGTTTTAATAATTAACGCAGTCATCACCATTGTTCCTTTAGTTATCGCTGTGATAGAAACTTTTAAAATTCAAACTATGGGTATTATTTTGAAATAATTGTCAATTTCTACTATTTTCTTTGTTTTCTTTTTTTGTTGGAAACTGAGCAGCAACAGCCCATGACTGTCTCTCAGTGCAGATTTACATAATGCATCCGTGGTGACAATAGTGGTGTGCTTTGTAAGCATGCTGCATGTACCAGCCGTCACAAAGACAAAGAAATGCACAAGAGCAACTGCACACAACATATTTAGGATTAAGACACAGTGGCGTCACTGCAGGGAGGAGCGTCTGCAAATGCAAATGAAAACATTTGTACAACCCGGATCAGTTGGCCTAAGTGGCCGAGGCCAGGAGAAATGCAGATTGACAGGCAGAAAATTACGATTTCCCTGGAGCGAGGGAGCATATGATGGAACTGGCTTTATAGAAACAAACTCCTCTTCTACACGACAATCACACAAGCAGGGGATGTGACGTACGAGTGTGGAAGCTCTTTCCTGTCCCCAAAAATGCACACTGAGTGGAGTTTGTAAAAATATACTGACCCCATTTGGATTGTTGAATATGTCAGTTACAAAAATGTACATATGCATGTATACAAGTGGCTAATTCCACATTTTAATCTCCTCTTTATGATTTGACATATGCAAAAAAAAAAAAAGGCGAATATATGTTTTGCTCTCATATGTTCATTACAGGTATTTGTAATAGGTATTCAAATAAATAGAAATAAAAAAAACAAGTAAATATGTAATACATTTATATAGATACAGTGTTAAATATCAGTTTACAGTCTATCAGCTCAGTCAGAGCCTGTAAACCCCCCCGGCTTTCCTCTCTATGTAGTGTGTTATGGTTTATCCACCCTCTGCCTTCACTCCAGTGGTTTCAATACTCTCTCGGTATTTTTTTTTTTTTTTCTGAGCTCTGTTACCGTTCCTCGTGTAAGAGATACAGTGACCAAAACAGTGTAGTCAGCGAGGAAGTGATTACAAACTGATGCTCCAAATTCGCTATAAAATGAAAATCAATATTTCCACAAGTTGCTGCAACATAAAAGATAACCTTCATTGATTTTTCTAGACTTAGGCCTCTGTGATAAAATCTAATATAAATTTTCAGCCACACGGATTTGGATCAGAGCGGAGCAGGGGCTGAACGATAAGTTCCGTGCACATCTCTCAGAGTTGGATTTTTTTTTTTTTCTTTCCTCCCCTTTCCCTCTTCCGAGGCAGGGCTGTACTATTTATAATTGGCCCTGTGTGAGCAAAAGCTTCTATCAGGAATCTGTTCTAATTTTTATTACTGAGAAGCTAAAGCCTGTTCCAGATAATTTGGAAATTTCAGGGGAATTGTGATAGAGCTGATGGCACAGCCGGACTGACTCCAGAAAGGAGCTAACCTGTAATAGCCTCTGTGGCTGCGCTGATTAAATGTTGCCATAGATGAAAGACCTGCCATCACCGCAATAAATTAACCAATCACACAAATCCCAAGTCACTACTAATCCCTCCTTGATACCATGATCCTCTGATCAGCTGAAGGAGGTGAAGAAGAAAGTGGCTTGTGACACTCAGCCTTCTCCTAACTCCCTGCTTCCCTGTGTAAACAACAAGCTAATGATATCACCGCTGACCATTTCACCACCACTGGCTACTCTTAACCCGCTTCATGGTCAGGGCAGGTGAAATCGATACAAACCTTGGTGGGAATGATTATTTTCCTCATCGTTTTTTTTTTCACCCCCCCCCCTCCTTTCCTCTACCAAGGTCACTGACTGGCACTGTATCTGTCTTGATCCCACAGCTGCAGGATTTAGACAACTGAGAGATCAAAACCACTCTGTCTGAATATCTCAAGACATGCATTGGCTTTATACATCCCGCTTTCAACACCCACTTGGTATGAAGGAGTGCCATTTTGAAACAAAAACACAAAATATTACAGTTAAACGACGGTGTAAACATCTTTTGAATATCGCCTGTTTCTCCCTTTTTTTCTCTCAATTTCCAACATATTTCAAAACGAATTACTGATTAATACATTTGACTTCCTCTCCGCCACATTACATTTGACCAGTGTAACACCTTGGCAACATGTCTCAAATTATTTGAATGTGCCTTGTCCTTTTCAGATGATGCCAGCAGTATAAATATAAGGAAGGAAGGGAAAAAAAAACAAGCTTATGTATGGGTTATGTCAAGTTTATATGTTCTCTGTTTCTAACATGGGAGTGAGGATAAAGGATTTGTACCTGTTTTACCAGTCAGTTTACAGCAGACAGCACACTCACACCTTGATAACGTCCATTGCAATTAGTTGTTCACTGCGATGAAACAAATTGCATGTGGTCAACTGGAAATTTCATTAAGGGAGATTTTCCTCTAGCCCTCGTTATCGCTCTGCGTATTAATATTTTCTTAGCCTCAAGGATGGATGGGTTGCAAGGGTCTTTTTGTTGAATAAACGGCCAAAGCCAACCTCACAGTCTATGTCTCCCACTACTATCCATGCTGGGAAAAGCTGTGTATATGCTTAGTTAGGCACTGCATATTTTTCATTGCGCCCTGAAATAAGATTCTCTGTCAACATCCTACATAAAGTGGGAAATGCCTCCATTTCTCAAGTCTGCTTTTGTGTCATTTTCTCCTCTTCTAAATGGCCATGGTTACATCTGCTGAAATGAAAAGATACCTACATACCGCTTTCATTCCTTTTTCACCCCCCCCCCACCCCCCCACCTCTCTCTCTCTCTCCCTCTCTCTAAGGCTATAGCATCTGCTATTGGGAGACTAAATAACAGAAATATGCAGGAATTGCACACTAATTCCCTTTAGAGATAGATCTTGGCTGGTGCCCTGTCATAAATCAGAGAATTTCGATATGAAATGAGGCAAGCTGCTCTAATCATTTCTGCATTTCAAATTGGATCACTGGCTCAATCGCTTGGCTTTTAAACTGCTTGCCTAAGAGCAAATGTGAGGTGGGAGATAATTCAGCTGAAATCTCTGCCTGCTCTGTGCGGCAGTTAGTTTACTGCTTGAGTGCAAGAGAATGCTTTTTTCTTCCCTTAGCCCATCTTTCTCTTTTCAACTTTCTTAAATTGACTTTTCATTTTAAAATCGATTAAATTGAGAGAGTCACTGCTGTTCCCGGAATCTTTAAAGGGACACCCATCACTGTGCGTATGTGCCTTTATTTGGCTGCTGCTATCATGGCGGCGCTATGGGGAATAAATATTTTCTCATTTAAATCACCTTTTATCCTGCTGACTGGACTGTAAGCATCAAAGTTCATGTGCTGCATTAGCTATTACTTATTTCACTCCATTGAAATGCTCACAGTGGTTATATTTATATTGACTATGGGTGGCATGACATGATTACTGTATGTTCACTCGCTTGTTTCAGACATAACAGAGTGGTAATAAAGCAGACTGATAATTGGTTGCTCAGGATTTTGATTAAGGAGTAAATTATTAACAGCTCATCTAGAAATTATTTTGTCATATTTTTAAAAAAAAAACAAAAAAAAAACTGGAAACGCTCGTGCAGTAAAGTAAATCAGGGTGGAGAAAAGTAGAGAATGGAGAGTATGAGGGAGGGTGGGGACTCCATCTAGCCTCCATTCTTCAAGACCTTCAGGCGCATTGAGGTGCTCCAACTCTAAAGCCAAACAGTTTAGTATAAGCTGTACCTGCCCTGAAGACAAGCAACCCCCCCCCCCCCCTCTCCCCACCCCCACCCTTTCTCCACCCCTACCTCCCTTCCTCTCCTTCCCTAGCCTCCTATTCTCTCCTTTCCTTTCACGTTTAAACATCGCCACACTCTCCTGATTCAGTCGAAACTTACATACGAATCATCTCCACCTTCTCTAGCCCTACAGCGTCGTTCGACAATGTCCCCAACTTTCTTTGTAGCGGAGAATGTTTAATTCAACTTCACGAGTTAAATGTGTGTATACTTGCTATGTTATAATGCATATGTCCCGAGAACTATTTGAAGTTGTAAACAAGAGAAAGCTGAATTTGTAATGCATGTGCTCCGGGACTTAATAATGTCTCGGAGGTACAGCGGCGCAGGCATGCACGCGTGTACTTCTTGTGTTTGGCTTTGGTCAGGGGACAGAACAGCCCTGTCGCTTCACTACTCACTGTTTGAATTACTCAAAAAAATTTCCCATTTGAATTCAATTGGAAAAGTCTTGTTTGATCTTTTGCATGTATGTTAGGGCTGACTCCTGAAGCAGTGAGGAGCTGTGTGAGGGAACATAATAGGGAACCCGGAGCCAGTAATGTTCACCTGTATGGATATTACCATGGCCCCTGGGGGTCAAGGTGGCAGGTGGCGTATTCTCTGGACAGATCTACTCGTTCTCTGTCGGGAATAAACATGCGGATGGGGGGGAATTCTTCAAAGAAGGAAGAAAGGGAACTCAGGAGTCAATCAGTCAATGGGGTCACAACAAATCCCTGCTCTCATAACCACACATGGAAGACTAGGATCAGTCAAAGGCAGTAAATAAAGACAAACAATAAAATAGCAGGCATGATGCTTGAATAAAGCCCCTGACTTTAGATAAACCTCTGTGCCCCTCTTTAGGTATTGGATTTTAATATTCTTTTGAACTCCCCTCTCTTCTCTGGTGGAGTCATAAATTTCATGATGTATTAGAATAGCATCTTCTGTATATGATTTTATATTTTCAGGAGACTCTCTCCGTGCAGCCAATCTCACCTCCCGATTCAGAAACCCAGCTCTATCTATACATAGGTGTGCAGAATAACAATTAGAATAAACACAGTGCAAAGTACAATGAATTAAAGAATCACCAGAGACTGTAGGAACAAAGAAAAGAAACGCATGAAATGTATTCCGAGCTTAACTATGTAGTAATGACGAACGCACTGACAAAGGTATCTGCGATTTGCATAACCACCTGATCATCTCCCATACTGCCGCAGTGTTCAATAGTTTGATCTTTGCGTGCACTTCAGAGAAATGGGGTCTTACTAAATCCACCGTAAAAGACCAACAATATTTACACCAAGTTAAGTAAATAAGATAAAGATGGTGAACTTGCCCCTCACTAAATGCATTAGACGTGAACTCTCTTATCAGAGTCTCAGCACACGGACTGTTAAAAGATGGGTTTCCCGAGCTGGAAATGGTCTTTGTTACCCAATTAGTTTGCTGACGACCCCGTGGTATAATATTCCTGCTTTGACAGCCTCACACACATCCATCTAATGAGGCTCTGCTGGACCACCGGGGAGTGAATGGACACTGTCCAGACCTTCATCTCATCCAGCAACTATCAGCTTTCTTATCTTCAATACTAAACCTGATGCTAACCTTTTTTTTTTTTGTTTCGTCGGAGGACTTCAATTTTTCTGCTTGGTTGTTCATCCGTCCAGAGTCATTTTGACAGGGCTTTGTCTCTGGTAGGCCCTGAGCCAACTAGGCTGAGGATCAGAGGGCTAAGGCCAGGACAGAGGACAGTGAGGACTTATCAAGGTCCACCAGCAGGGGTTTGCCTCCCTGTAGGGTGGCCGTCCTTCTTTCTCTAAAGGAGGTGAAGCAAGCAAAGCCTCTGTCTTTCTCTACTTCCCTCGCCAATAAAACCGAAAAGAAAAGAGGAGAGGAACATTGTAGAATGTGTAAGAGTGACAATACTTATGTAGAAAGCCATTTGCTGTATATAAGAAATGGTTTTGGAGATGTCTTAAAGTGGACTGGATTAATTTACCCACTTTCTAATGAGTGGTCAAACGTGGAGAACCTACACTTCAAATCTTAAAAAAACTTCAACTGTTAAGGGGGACAGTCAGTTATCTCCAACTTCCACCGAAACCCCCACTCTGAACTCACTTTGTGCTGGAATACCAAGAATCAGGGGCTTGCAAATGGAAACAATTGAGGATTATCTCCAGCACTTCTCAAGAAAGTTGTTTCAACATATCACAAGTAGAGCCATGACAGTGACAGATGGCAAAGCAGCTGGCACCACTCAACTTTGTTTCACTTTTCTTTCTTTTTTTTTGCTTCCTCTTCTTCCTCTTGCGCCTTTGCTGCAATAGAGGTCTGTTGTGTATTGAAGTGTTGGATAATCATTCATTTGGGAAGACATATTGCGTACTGTAAAACAAGGCGATATGTGTGAAGCCAGGGAGTTATGAGCTTCACTGTTGCTGCCTGTTAGACTAATATTCTGCAAAGACTGACACCTCGCTTTGCTTGTTTGTTGGCTCCTTCAAAGCAAGGTGCGTCACAGTTAAAGGAGCATCTCCCCAAATCTGCCGCAAGTATTCGTTCGAATTCATAAAACTCTCGAGATAAGTGTGCAAGTGATAGCGTGTGACTTGTATAAGCGTTATGCTATTCCAAATGGAACATTTGTTCATGAATGTTAATGTTCACATCAAGCTGTTCGTATGCCACTTACAGGAACCATATAAGTATGCAGATACCGCATCTCCTCAGTGTGACAGTTTGCTATCCAGACTGTGTCCCTCCCTGACGGGTCACTGGCAGACAGCAAACATCCAGAGAGTTGCGAAGGGGACAGAGACACCAGCTCACCCTGGAGCCCTGCGGGTGTGAAGAGTGGCCCCCCAAGACTCGGAGCCTCACTGGGGCCTTCAGCCGTCACTGGTCCTGCTCTGCTGTTCTGTCTATCTGCTGTTCAATCTATCTAAGACAGTAGTGTCATTAAAGATACAGACGTTTTCTAGGGGTGAGATCTGCAAAATAATGCATGTCCACTTCCTCTATATGTATCTGCCTCTGTAGTAAAGAAATGACTAATTAAAGGCCTTTTAATGACTTCTGTATTATCTTTAGTGATTAATAAAACTAGTGAAACAAACTGAAATACTAACCATGGGCATTTTAGAACTTTTTTTTAACAAACTGTAGCAGCATTCCCACTTCAATAAACCAGCGTGTAACCAAATCTGATTCGGAAGGAAATCTATATTGCTTTGCTTTGCAACACAAGATGTTACTTTGTGGTACAAAATAGCAGGAGGAGGGTGTGAGCTTAAGTTTTCTGGTTTTCAGCAGTAGTAAATGATGAAAAAATTGAAAGGATGAAAACAAAAAAAAAAGCCAAACACTGTCAATGTTTAATGCTTTTATCCCTTTTGAGAAGATAAAAAGAAGCTTTGATCCTTCTGATATGAGCAACAGGATTTGTGAGAAATGTGATTTTAATTCTGAGGAAATACTGCTATCATCCCCAACTATGGTTTCACTTTCATTACCATTTGCTGTTATTATAACATGAAAATAATATATTCATAGATAAAAAAAAAAAAACCTTCTAAACCAAAACTGCATTATGAATTATGCTGCAAACGATCCCCCATCTTTTGTATTTGTGTTTTGATGTAGTCAGTGTGTCCTTAGTATGTTTGAGTAAACCATGCAGCCACTACAGTGAGCACAAAGCAAATCAGTGAGTCCTGCTCTGCTTATCAGGGGACCTGCCATATCAGTTTGGGGTAGTTGTGTTGTGATGTAAGGAAAGCAAAATGTCAGGTTCACTTGTAGATCAAGTCAACCATGCATTATCTCTCAAACAGTGTGGCTTGGCCGTGGCCATAATAGCTCTGACTAGCTGACTGACTGAGTGCTTCACGGCTACAGTAATACATGGAGCTGTGGGCAGCAATGAGTTCCAGCCATGCACACAGAAACTTGCACAGAAAGTACAGACTTGTATAATATAAATAACAAAAAAAAAAAAAAAGAGTTTCTTTCACTACAGCCTGCAACCCTTTCTCCATCTGACTCACAAACAGACATCAGTATCGTGTTGATCTCTGCTAAGAAGTATATTTTATTTTTTTTATTTTATATATTTTAAGTGCTACATCAATAGAATGCGCTTGGATGTTTCCCCCTTTTCATGTACCATGTTAAGAACATGAAAACCATTGATTATACCATTGATAAATATATGGATGACATTGAGCATGGGAAAGCAGGCCAGATAATTACCATTTTACCCATCTGAAGAGACCTCAGCCCTGATATTGGTTTAAACCCAAGAAATAATTGATGCATGCAATCACAAATTGGTTCTCCGCCTAAAATTTGGGCCCATTATTTCATTAGATGAAGCCACATTCTTTGTGCCAAAATTATTTGTGTGTCCAACACAGAAATTCAAATCCTGTTAGTCCTGATAATGTCTGGCGTTTTTCAAACCATATCCAAGACAGTGTGACTTTCAGATAGAAAGCATAGGCAAGCACCTTCAAATGCAAACATAAATCAAAATGTTTGGACTTTAAAT
This sequence comes from Euthynnus affinis, assembly GCA_029490765.1. Classification (NCBI taxonomy): domain Eukaryota; kingdom Metazoa; phylum Chordata; class Actinopteri; order Scombriformes; family Scombridae; genus Euthynnus; species Euthynnus affinis. The sequence goes on along the minus strand of CM055847.1, from coordinate 27,219,129 downwards.
TGTTGATTTTTTTTTTTTTTTTCAGTTTAATGGTCTGTTTGTTTATGTGCATGTGGGTGCACATTTGAGGCTGCGTTTATATGTGTGTGTGTGTGTGTGTGTGTGTGTGTGTGTCATTTAGCAGCTATGCTACAGAGAGGTCCTATCCTGGGGTGCCTTCTTGCATATGTAATTGGATGTTACTGTAAATAATTGCCTGGGCATGTGCCAGTGTGATGATGGTGATGATTTGTGTGTGTGTGTGTGTGTCGGCTCATGTGTGACTGTATGTGTGTATCATTCTGTATGTTTGTGTGAGTCTGTACGTATGTGTGTGTGTGTGTCTGTGTGTGTCAGTGTGTGTGTGTATGTGTGTGTGTGAGCGCATCTGCCCCATCCGTACTCCACTCTCAAGTCCCACTGATTCTCCTTTCCAGCCATGTTGAATCCTCTTTTCCTTATCAGGCGAGCCCAGGCCTGCATCAGGCTCTCCTTGCTATGACAGAGGCTACAACAATAGGCCTGCGATACCGCTGCTTAGCGCTGCGTTTCGGAGGGGAAACCTGCCACGGGCGCAGATTAACTACAACACACACACACACAAAATAGATTGCAGCCTCCAAAACAAAACATTTTTCAGAATGCCTCCTCTTGATTAATGAAGCAATGACAAGAAGAAAAATATAATTTCTGAAACAGAAAAATCCGCCGCCACTTGTTAAAGTTTAGGGGTAGCTAACAATAAACATATTGGAGGGAGAGGGTGGGCAAAAGGGGTGAGATAAATGGCTTGAGTGATGGGCTGAATAATTTCTGGAGCATTTTTTGGTTGCACAGGCCCATATTCCTACCCTTGTACTAAATTACACAATAATCACACTCCATCGGCTGACAGCCTCTGCCTCTCTCTCTGTCCCAGGTGAAAATTAGGACAGTATCTTGACATTTTCGCTCTTCTGTAGTCTACAAGCTAAAGCTCTCTGTTCACAGCTGAAAGCAGCACACAGTCTGCACTCGCACATGCCCTCCCACACACGGGTACATACACACATACACAGACATAAACACACACACTGTAACCCAAAAATTCACACCTTCGAGTGCATATACACTCAGATACGGGGGACACACTTGTGCACATGTGTAAGCACACAAGCGTTTAATAGCTGTGTTCTCCTGCACATTTTAAGTAAAAGACATTTATTCGGTGCACTGTTTTAGTGTAAGACAGCATCTTTAGAGTTGAAAAAATAAAAATAATGTGACACAATGTTATAATTTCATTTGGCAGATGCTTTTATCCAAAAAAAAATAAATAAAATAAAGGCTTCATTTTGTATCTAACACAATTCCAAATGACAGAATTATATAAAAACCTATCACTGGTTGTCTTCCTAATACTGTACATGTGATTTCTCCACTGCAAGCTGTTTCCCTTAGGTACATGCATTAAACACTAAATATTCCACCTAGCCTTATATATTGGTAAAAAAAACAACACAGTATCATGACTATGGTGATATATGATTCAAGGTTAATATTGTGAAACGATATCAATTCGTGTTAGAACTAAATTGGTTATTAAGCCAGCAGCGCTTGTTGACTTTTATTACGTCCTTGTAACCTGAAATGTTCAAATCGTTGCCTTTGTGTGAAAAAGAGATCATAGTAGTAGATCTGTGTTATAATAAACCGTGGCTCACAGCAAATTTCACTAATATACAACAAGTATATTAAGATAGAAGACAAGATAAAAAAAAAAACTGCCTCGATCTTAATCTAGAATTAAGCAAGTCTTATGCATTTCAATTACTGTGTAATTTGCACTAAAAGCCCCTCAAAACACATAAAGACCAGAATTCTATTGAATCCAGACTCATTACAGTGCACCTTGACTAAGCCCCAGTAATTAGCATTGGTAAGGCATTGTACAAGAGGCGGCAACACCCTCATCAACACACATTTACAACAGAGCTCTAAATCTGCTGCTCATTAATAGCTTGCCTCCCAATCAATTATTAACACCTACAATGGAAGCCAGGCTCACCGGGGCCAGGCCTCTTACTCCAGGCAAACCATGGGCCACCTTCTCCTCCCGGTTCTGTCCAGCATAGGTAATTACCGCCTTTAAAGACACCTGCTACTCAATAGCTTCGACCCAGACTGTTAATTTAGCCCCTCGATTGCAGACATTTATGTCTGAGTGTCACTATTAATTTGCGTTAATTTGGAGAGTGTGAGGAGCCGGGCAGAGGCGTTGTCGGCAGCCGGCTGAATGTGCTCGTCGCTCACCTGCGCCGGGGCTGCGGCTGTAATTGGAGTCTAATGGTCTGATTGATCAGTGAGAGAAGTGAGGGATGAGACGGCGCTCTGGCAGCTCCATCAGTCAGACACAGAGGAGAGAGGAGAGGAGAGGAGAGGAGGAGAGGAAGAGGAACAGAGCAGGGAAAGTGGTCGACAACAGTGCCAACGTCAAATCTGTTTTTCCTTTCTAGGTTTTGTTTTTTTCCTCACTCTCTTATTTTTTGTATTTCTGTCTATAACTTGCTTTGAGCACCCCCCCCTCCTCTGCCTTCTTCACCTTTCCCTTGCCACTAAGTGACCAAATCGAATTACTCTGTTTTCACTTTAGACTCTGGTGTCTGGTCTCTGTGTAGTTGAGAGCTTTCTGTTTCTCCAATTCCAGCTACTCATTGAGTATTTAAATGTTCACAAAACCACATATATCGTACTGTTATCATCTTAGAAATACTAAACGTAGGAACAGGTTGAGAAACTATGTTTAGATAAAAAGGTATGCAGTCCATAAGTGATCTAAGAAAGATAAAGGGTGTAAAAAAAATACCACAGCAAAGCAAGGTATATGAGCTGTCCAATACAGCGCAATGTGATTGTGTTAACAGGTCTGCAACAGCAATAACTATAACTCCAGTCCCTCATGCCAAGCTGAGCCCCTGGGGTCTACAGACCTGCCACGGCCGACCCATCAGCTGTGAAATCTGCTTTCCTCTTTGATAAACGGTCGAGATGTGACCCTATCTCTGTCCTGCAGATGCCCAGATTTCCTGTCATGCTTTTTCCCCTCTGTTTTTTCCTGCTTCCACTCTCCCCCCAACTCTCTCTCCCTCTCCCTCTCTCTCTCTTTTCATTCTTTCTTTTTCCAAGCTTTATGCCTCTCTTTCCAGCAACTGCATGTAACGCTCCACTCGCCGTTCTTTCTCAGCATCATCCATCACTCTGGTCAGCTACCGAGGCCTGTTGTCCACTAGCAGCCAGCCCACATCGGCTCCCACACCTCAGCACATGTAGCTAGGCCAGCTCCAGCTCCTGTTCCCATTTGCTGCCTCTAGGGACCAGTAACCCCCCCCCCCCTCCCATCCTTACTCAACTCTCCATCAGACTCCACAGGACTACTCCCCAGACACCAGCCGGACCCAACATACTCTCCACCTAAACGACTCGGCGTGTGCCAAAGTGCTGCTCCTGTCCAGTTTAATGCAAAAGCTGCTTAAATTCACTGTATTTTCATTATTTACAGTAAGCCACTTTAAGGAGTCATTACACTTTAGTCCCTCTCCGGGCGTGATGCCAAGGATTGAGAAACGGACCTATGCACTGTACGTGTTGGCTCTACAAAAATAGCTTGACCTCTAAAAAGTCCTATCTGAAATGACGTGTCTCGATGAAGGGATAAAATATGTTTGATTTCAAGGAGGGCATATCAATATCTCACCAGCGGGTGATGTGTTTCAAGCATGAGAGAGATGTCACTCTTGCCATATACCTGGCTGCCTTTCGGGTAATTCATTCACCTCTATGGTTTCAAAAATCTAAGAGTAAAAGGAGATTTAATAGTCTGTGGAGGTCACATTTCATAAGAATGACTGAGAGTGCCTCCTAGGTGAAGTAGAGACCCATGAGCAATGAGCCTTTATTTCTACCTCAAACGCTTTATGCCGCCTTGTGACCCTGCTATGCAGCACTGGCCCGCCCTGACATGCATCAAAACTAGCCAGCCCCCTTTTCTCTCTCCTTCTGTCTCTCTCCTCACGCTCACATTTATTATTGTAACTTTTCCCCCCCTTTCCCTCTCCAGGTGAGGCATCAGGGTTTGTTTCTGTCCTCAGTCAGTCAGTGTTTGAAGATTTGCACAACTCCCTCGCCTCCCACTGACATAACAGAGATAAATGCAGCACCATGTTCGGGATGTTGCCAACGGCTGCATGTTTAACAAGGCAACAGCTCAATGACTAGAGGTTTGATTAAACTAGAAATCCCGCCTCGTGGTTGTACGCCTCCGCCAACCAGTCAAGTTGCAATTTACATCCACGTCTGTCCGGACTCGTGTAATGTTATATAATATTATCATATAATATTTGTAGTGAAGACTTTGAAGGAATTTTACATAAGATTTTAGGTGTATTTTCCTTGTATGTGTTCACATGCTTTGGCTAATAAAGCTGATTCTGACAGAAGGCAACGTTGTAGTCATGATAGTGGGTAAAGCTTCAGATATGGATGTTGCTACAATGTGGCTACACTAAATTCTAAAACGTAGATGCTTCACACACATCTTCAACCTGGCAGCACAGAAGATATAAACAATCACCACAGTTTCAAGGTGGGAACCCAAGATCAGTGTCACCAATTCAGTGTCCCACTAAATATGACTTATGGTCACAATCTCCCCTTCTGTTCCTGAGTTATGGTGTTGACTAATGGCCAGAAAAGTGTTTTTGCAGAACATTATGATGTCACTGTGATGTTGACCTTTGACCTTTTGGATATAAATCTCATCCCTTCATCAGACATTTGCGTGAAACTTTGTCATCATTAACATATGACTTCTTGAGTTATGGCCAAAAATGTGTTTTGTGAGGTCACAGTGACCTTGACCTTTGACCTTTGACCACCAACATCTAATCAGTTCACCCTTGACTCCAAGTGGACATTTGTGCTAAATTTTAAGAAATTCCCTCATGGTGTTCCTGAGATATCATGTTCATGAGAATGGGATGGCCGGACGGACAACCCCCGAAAACATAATACTTCCGGCCATGATTCTCGCTGGCACTGAGGCATAAAAAAACAGAAAAAAGAAAAAGAGAGATAAATAAATAAAACCATGTTACTGTACATGAGATGATTTCCTTGCCATGCACAAAACTACAGGAACTGATGGAAGTTTCTGCCTTATTCGGTGTCTAAGAAACAAAGTAAAAACTGAACCTTAAAAGGAGGCTCAATAAAACAAAACATGCCAGTTGGGTTAACCTAGTCTTTAATGAGAGACAGTGAGAAGCTGCTAACTGCCAGTACCCCATTTGAGAGATGAAACTTAAGGGAGGAGGAGGGCAAGCAGCAAAGCATTGAAAGGGCCCCCAAGAGAATAGACACACATGAGATGCAATATGCCAGCGCTTCTTCCTCTGCTTTTAATTGCGAGGGAGGTTTGGCATATTCTGTAACCCCTCCACAGCCTATTACAGGTGATGACCAGCACCTGCTCACTTAAAAAAAGAAAGAAAACCCGAGGATGATCTGGAAAGTAGCAATGAATTCCTCAGAGGGCAGTTAGATAAGAACTTATCACTCTCGCCGAGAGCAATCCTGAAGAATACAATCAGTTTATGAGTTTTGTTCAGCAGGTAGATGATGAATTTGTTCAAAGTTTGCATTTACTGAAAACATGCAAGCGAAAAAAAAAAAAAATTTTTGAAAAGATGTGTTTATATGACATCTCTTGGTGAGGGTCATTTGGGGGATGGTTGAAGGTTGGTTTTGGATGCCTTTCAGGGAAATTCATGCTGAGATTGCTGGAGAAATATATGGAGTGTGTTACTTTGGAAGGCAACTTGAGGTGTTGCTCTGTCAAATCACTTTTCCACCCAAGGATAACTGGCTTTTACCCTGAGAGAAGCCATATTTCATGGCTATAATACGGCCTGAGTTATTTAAAGCCACTGATGACTTCAAAACCACGAGGGGAGCTTAGAAAACAGTTGAAATTGCTCTGAAAATGATTTAATAAAGTTATGCGTTTAAGGAATCTGGGAAAACAGGGGCTGAGGGGGGCTCTGAGTCCAAAATCCTCATGGACTTTTCCTTATGTTTCTTAACGGGATGAATGTGAGACTTGTTCCAATTTTAATAGGAATTGCTTAATTAATCCAAATGTAGAATGGAATATCAAACCCGCTGAGGACTCTTCACTCCACCAGAGCAGCAGGTCAACACAAGCCTCTGCTGGGATCTTTAAAACAAGAGATATAAAGCTGCCTGGTGCAGGGTAACATCAAAAATAATGGATTGTGACTTCATTCAATTGAGGCCTGGACTGAGTTCAATTAAAGTGTTTTGTCATAAAATATGCAGATTAAATGGTTAAAACGGATGCACTTCAAAGGCTTTTGTTGGGGGCCAGTTGGATCCCGGAAGAGTCACCTCAATAGGTTCGAATGTCATAGGAATTGCCATTAATATGGTCTTTAGATGTAGGACTTTCTAGTAATCATATTGCCATGGCTGACAAAGACAAAGTTTGACCAAATAAAGTGATCTCACCATAAGTTCCTGACAATTTCAGGACATTGCTTTTGATCCAAATGGCTTAACAATGGTTAATAAAACACAAATTTATTAATGCTGTGTAACTAGCCATTAATATGGAGAACATTCAGGTCACCACTTACAAACAGGCAGATTTGATTAAGTATTGCCAAATTTAGGATTCCTATTGTGCAACATCACAGAGAGCTAAAAATCTTGGTATAACAGTTAATCCAAGTTTACATCTCTGTAGTTCACTAAAACTGTCAAACACGCCGCCTTGATGTCATAACATCTGTACTCTTTCCACCTGCATGATCAGTTTTAGACCGATTGCACAAAATTCAGTTGCAAGACTTTAAACTAGAACTAAGAGACAGAATCCTTTGTCTTTGCTCTGGCTGTTTATTGTGGTTGGTTAATATTTGAAAGGGGTACTCAAATGTTAAAAAGTTGAAAAGTAATTGACCAAAACAGGGACATACCAGCGTGCTGTTGTCAGTGCTCATCTCGATCTTCCCCTCGAAGGGTCCCCATGTTGTCCCCACAGGCAGCTGCTGCCGGCTGTGGATCCGACGCTCGCCATCTTTAAGGAATGCATCCAGCTCTCCTAAAAACACACCAGAACCAAAACAGAATCAGCCACAGTGCTCTGTTTAGCATGCAAGTTCCACATCAAATCACAGTGGCGTTCACTCATTGTCCTTTGCCCTCTGCCCCTCAAACCTACATGTGCCCTCATATTATTGAATCAAAGCGCCGCAGTAAACAGTGAAGGTTAAAGCCAAGCAGTTTCAAAATGGATAAGCAAATCAAGCGAGCATCCATCTGATGGTGTTCCTCAGACACACGGTGCGCTAACCTTACTTGAAAGGTGTCTTCTGTTGAGATAATCTCTGTGAGACACTGCAGGCTCGCTGGCTGGCGAGAGCAGCTAGTGGCAGGCCTATTTCTGTTGTTCCAGGAAGGCTGGGCCCTTGTTAGTGCTGTGCAGAGCTCCAGTTAATTAACAGTGAAACCGGATAGCACTGTTAGTACTACCGATGCTCACCTCCCTGACACCCACAGCTATCTTATCTCTTAGATTCAGTGTACTTTTTCGGGATGGTGATTAATCAAATAGTTATGATAAACCCCATGGCAGGCCGTGACATAGTTTACCAAAGAGGATGTTTCCCTGTGTGTGTGTGTGTGTATGTGTGTACGTGTCTATGTGTGTTGCAAGGGGAAAGTATGCAGCTCTTGACTGTACATTTCCGGCTGGTTGCCTTGACAACACTAAAAGGTCTTCTGGTGGAAATCTGATGATTCAGACATGTGTAACTTACAAGTTCTGTTGGGTTTTTTTTTTATCAACTTTCTGGACACAAGAAGTTCAAGAAACTCAAAGCAAACATATTTTTATCAAGTTTGAGTCATGTCTGAGGCCTTCTTTAGATTGGGATGTTTTTATTACTGGACTGACCTTTGAGAGGTAAGAGCTCAGGGTCAGCGCTGGGTGGCCTGGAGAGGATCCCACTTATATGTTTGTTATGTTTTATTAAGGCATACGATTGCAAAATTACAATGCAAACAAACCCTACACAAGTTGTTAACACTGTGTCTTTTAACCTATTTGTTCAGACATGTGGCTAATAAGTATGCAGGGCATTCGGTTCGTGCTGAATGGGCTGAAGTGATCACTGAACTTTCTGATGCGTCTGTGGTATAATGACCTATTCAACCCTGTTCTACTCTGTAAATATCAGCCGTGTATCTGTGGCACGCTATTGTGTCCGTCTGTTATGCGGGGTATGGAAATGTGCGCTTATGTGCTCCTTTGCATGCATAAACATAATCTAAACATCAGGCTGGTGTTATTACTCGTAACAAATGACACCTCGCTGATCATATGCTCATCAGTGGTGATCACTCTTGTAACAATGAAGAGCTAAATGTCACCCATAATGACAAAAACCCTCAAACCAAACCTTTGTTATAGTTAGACAGGGAATCTCTGAAGCACTAACACACACACACACAGTATAAACATTTAGTTATGTTTCAAGGAAAATACATATATAGTTTTGGAATCGACCCAAAAATAAGATAATCTGAGCTGCATTATCTCATTCTTTCTCTCATTCTGTCTCCTCTCTCCCCCTCCTGTGTTCCTGCTGTTGCATGCTGTCTTCCTGGTGCTGCAGTGGAAGGTGGGTAAGCTCATTACAGAGAAATAATTAAACATTGGTGCACAGCTGGTCGTCATCACTGAGAGCAACAGCCACCGCTTGATGCATTCTGTTTGTCCTCAGATAAGACCCACGGCCTTTAACCGCTTGGATGCAAGTTCCTGTTTAGCCCCGCTTGACACATAGCTCAAACCATCCCCGGCCAACCATTCTGCTTTCTTTCCTTTCCCCTTTTCTTTCTTTTTTTTTTTTTTTGGGGTGGAGGAAAAGCGGGTAGCGGGTAGTGTAGGTGCGAGAGGTGGGTACAATTCAATTTGTGCATTTTGTGGTCCACCATGTTTAGGTGCCAGTTGTGTGTATCTCACACCAAATGTTGCCTGAGGACCTTGGCTCACAGATGGCTTGTCACATCTGTTGCAAATACTAGTGGAAGATCTCCACAAAAACACCCATGGATGAATAATGAGTTCCCTTCATGGACTGTCTGCATGCTCTCTATGAGGATTTACAGGTTTACTAACATTGCAAAAATCTACTGACAGATGTGGCTTGTTATCATCTGGGCTACTGACAACTTCTGTCCTTATGAGTCCAAAAAGTCTTGATGTCATAGTAATAACTCAGTTCTTTAGAAGTCCCCAAATCCCAAATCTATTACTTTACACATCAAAAAAATACATTTAGAACAAATGCACAAGTCAGAGTGTTTAACCTGTCAAACTGCAAACAGTCAGAACCAAAAGGAAAGCTCATTATTGACTATTAGCAGATTTAACAGACCTGTGTTCTCTCTTCAATGTTCCTCATCATCCAGTTCTCAAATGCCACACACTTGGCCAAACACAGCTAATGATGTGGCTCAAGAGCCGTACCCCCTCCTCTGAATCCCAACCAACCCCTCTCAGCCACCTTCACCCTCTACACTCCCCCCCAAACACCCCCTCAACCACCACCTACCCCCACCCCACCCTCGATAAGATCATCATCTGTCGCTAGACTCTAGGGTCTGTTCCTGCACTCCACAGATACTTGGCAGACCAATGAATGTCCCTTTGTGTGGAGAGATCTTCCTCAGATAGCACCCAAGATGCTCCATGCTGGCATCTGTTTGTTTTTTTTGTTTTTTTTTTGTGTGTGTCCATTTTCTGTTATTGTGCAGAGGAATAGGGAACCTCTTCTCTCCCTTCAGTGGCATATGACTGAATACTAATATGTTTCTCAGTGGCAGGGTGCCAGCCCGGTATGATTTAAAGGATAAATGGGTGTGGACCATTGACAGATAGAGACACTTTCTACTTTTAAATATGATGCAATTTCCCCCCCTTTATTGCCCTTTCAGGAGCATTAAGGTAAGGAAAATCATATTATTCCACACTGTCTGACTGTATCACGTGTACAGTATGTTCTGTATCCGCTCGTTCCAGTTCCCCATTGATGTTATATGATGTTTACACTGATTGAAATATTCAAACCCATGTGTTTTATGGCTGGACCATGCAATCAAATTGAACATTTCTATATAGATGATTTTCTTGCATCATGTTCTGCACATTTTGCAGCAAATTCAGTCTGACGTGTTTGGCATCTTTGGAAACATTTGGATCTCCACTGGAAATAATGCTTTGAAGAAGGTGTGATGTATAGGGAGTTAAATCTTTTCAATATAGGATAACTCTCATTTTAAATCTGTTTTTTTTTTTTAAATAACACATTTCCATTTTTTTCCATTGTAAAATGCTGTCCAAACAGGTTTGACTCTATTTCAGACTACAACTTAAAAATTCTCTCCCTTAATACTTCAAAATGTGATGATAGATTTCACTATGAATGTTTCTATTAACGCACATGAGGTGTAAGACTGAATTTTCTTAATATAATGTCTGGCCTGGAGTTAGGTCTGTGCTAATATTCAGAAATGACAAATGACATCATCAGCTTGCTACTGTAGATTACCATTTGTTAAAGCAATGGATGTACTTGAGCTATTTTCAACATGAATTGGAATTCTCTAACTTGCTCAAAGAGCCGACTTCATGGGGGGAAAAAAGAATCCTTGGAACAGTAAGAAAACACCACGATCCAGCAAAAAGGTTTACCTCACTATTTTCCAGATGTCTTGAGTATAATAACAGTATAAGGGCGGATGTTATGGGGAAACAAAGAACGACAGAGTGGAGACAAATGGGAAAATATGCTCGAGCTTCACACTGCCGACGATCCCTCTTGATATCAAGGAGTACCTTTGAATCAAAGCAAATAAATGACTGCTGTTCAAAGTTCAATAACCTGTGCGTGGCAATTCAGAGATGTCCTACTGAATCCCAGTCATCTCCACTGATAGGCCGTGTTATAGAGCCAGCAAATGGGCTATAAATTAATATACCATGAGAGAGGCATATGGGGTGAAATGGAATGCACTGTATCGGTTCAACAAAAGGTGCCACATCTTTAAAGCAGATATGTGATATGAAATTTTACAGCTGAAGGAGAAATGTCACAGAGCTTTGATAAGAGAGCGATGAACTTTCTCCCCCCCCTACCCAAACCACTATTATCAGGTCCAAGTGAGCAAAATGCATCATTTATAACCCACAGCTCACACTATTATCTCGGAGAAAGGCGCTTGTTTTAAAACACTGAAGGAACCCATCCACCCGCCAGCACCACACATCTCCTCCTCCTCACCCACCTCTACCCTCCCCAACCCAACCCAGTTAAACCCGCCTAGATGTGGCTGCTTCTGGCGCAGGTCCCTTTGAACAGGAAAGGGGAAAAGAGTTGACTGTTTTCTGGAGAGCAAGTTTCCAGGCAACCACATGAGTTTGGTGAAATGAGGATTGGTGTGTGTGTGTAGAGAAGAAGGGTGGGGGTGATTTGGTAGGGAGATTCACCCTTTAGGTCAGGCTTGTTTTCAGGCGGTGGATGGCTTGGGGGGAAAGAGTTAAACAAGCCAAGGGGATTAGGGCATTTTAGCTCTGACACTCCACACAAGCTGAGCAGGGGGTTGTGGGGTGACGCGGGTAGTTGTGGGGGTTCATTGGATGGAAGACACCCACCCCCCCCTCTCATTGTGGAAAGTCTCAACAATGCCTTCAGAATGTAGCTCAGAGACATCTTGGAATTCAGGTGTTTCAACGCCATCGGCAGTAGAGAATGTCGATATTGGACTCTTCTGAAAAACTTCAAACAGATTACATGAAATGCTGATGAAATTCTGTTTGGTTAAGGTTGGGGGTAATATCATGGTTATGGCAAATAAATATAGTAAAGTTATGGTTAAGGTCGGGCAATTATGGTCCTTTTCAAACCTGCATTGTTTGGTAGAATGTCTGTTTTGTGTTCCCCCTTGGTACGATTAGTTTGGGCAGGAATCATACCTGGGTGTGGACCAGAACAGCCACACCAAAACCTTTAGAGGAAATGGTCTTGGTGTGGTCATGAAACAAATTCTGACCTCAATCTAACCTAATTACTAGGTGTACAAAGTTTGTGCAAAGAGCTAAATGCCTCCCTTACCCAGGTGCACTTGGCATAGTGGCATCTGGACTAGCAATGACGTTTGTTTCCTCCTTAATATTTGGGCAGTTGGACCTTCTACAGGATCTTCTTCCTGCATTTACATTCTTGCTCCTAACCCCAGACACAACTAACCAGTGAGAGGAGTGAACGTCTTCATGTAGCTTTTAGTGATGCAGTTTTATTTTCTTCAATTTCTCCTGTGTGAAAAGAAACGCACTAACAGGAAAACACAATTTACACTGATTAGGACCAGAGCAAATGAACTATAGGTTTAAAAACATTATTCAAAGCTATCAAAAGACTGTGGTTATGATTATTAAGAACCTGGTCTGTCTAACATCACACACAACACGTCTGTCCTCCTCCCCAACCTACACACCCTTACTTCCCCGCTCGCTTAAATAAAAGATCAGACTACTTCCTGCGTTGGTACCGAATGTTAGCATTGAATGTAAATCATGAGGATCTTGCTCATGGCCCTCTTTGAATCTGAACTGAAACAAAGAACTGAGAGAGTGCAAAGTAGTGCAGCTGCTCACACACACAGACACACACACGCACATACACACACATACGCTCACTCACATGCAAGAACTTGCTCCTGCAGTACATTATCAACATGGAGACTGTTGTTTGGTGTCATTGAGCAATTGAAATATACCAGCTGTCAAGCACTCGGTTTCATCAAAAGCCTGGCGAAGTTAGCGGCGGGCCTGCTGACAACATTCTGTGAGACATCCATCTTTAGAGAAGCACTACAATTCCTATTGATAGCATGTAAAGAGAGACAGCAAAACTTAAAGAATGACTGTCCTCACACAAAGATATCTGCCTATCGCCGACAACATCTAGAGGACACACACCACTCCTGCTGCAATCTGATTATTTTAAATGCTTTTCTTAAAATTTCAGAACCATCAAAAGGACATTACTCCACCCGAGTGTGTCAGGATGAATGAGTAATTGATGGTATGTTCGTTGGGAATGCATGTATTTGAGATGGATGGATAAAATGGCTAAGAATTTAGCCACAAAAGGAAGTTGTTATTTTGGCTGTTCAGTCTCGTCATGAATAAGTGTGTAAAACACAGCATGAGATGGAATTGTTATATTTGGAAGGAAATATAGGTAGAGGTCGGATTGAAAAAATCTTCTGCGCTATGAAATATCTAAACAAACAACTTTTTAGCAAGGAACACAAGTAAACAACTTCTTCAGGTCTTGATATTCTGCAGTTAATTCAGCAAGAGACTATTTTTAAAGTACTCCTGAATCTCCTCCCAAGTCAATTACCAGCCTGCAACTTCCCCTGGGTAACGGGGAATTCTGTTTTTTCCTGGGTGACCTAGTTGTCTTTTGTGAGTAGGTTTTAGCCGGAGCAGTTTGACAGTCAACAGATAAGATGGATTAAGCTTTTTTTTTTTTTTTTTTTTCATCCAGTTTTGATGTGAACAGCGTAAAAGCGGGTTAAATCATTGAGTTTCAGGAGTATTTTTAAATGCCTGGAGATAGCGCGATAAAGGAGCTAAACCTAAGACTTGGGCTGGGAAGGTCAAGGTCGCAGCTTTGGAGAGCAGCTACCCGGCGACGGGGCCAGCTCTCGTCTCTCTCAGAGCGAGCTGAGCGCCACAGCCGAGTCCACCTCTCATCACTCCCAGAAAAGATACACGAAAGGAGTGAAACAAAATCCAGCGAGGGCTCTACAGGCGACATCAAAGAGCAGTGCACCCTTGCTTCGCGTGGGTGCAAGTGAGTGTGTGTGTGTGTGTGTGTATAAGTAAGCAAGTGTGTGAAAGTGGAGGGGAGGGTTGTTTAGTTCCTGCGTGCTTTTACGTGCATGCATGAATGAGTGTGCCTGCCTGTGTGTGTGTGTGTGTGTGTGTGTACACTGTAAAATATCGTTCCTCCATGAGCAACTAGCTCCATAATTATGTTTTGATTATTTGCGAGTACTAAAATAAAACAGCAATTAATCTGTTGATGTAAGACAGAAAATAGAAGTACAACGTACATATTAAACAAACCAGTTTACAGAGCGACGCAGCATTAAAACAAAATCACATTTTGAGAATATAATTTGTACAACCGCCCCCCCATCACCACCACCACCACCACCACCATCAACACCAACACCTCCCTTTCCCACCTCCCCCAAACCTGATCTGAGGCTGTGCTTAACATGTGCATAGGAGCTGACAGCCGTACAATCACGTGACGTCGCCCGGCCAATCCTGAATTCATTTGAATTTTAAGCCGCGGCGTGATGAAGCCACTTGAGCAAAAGAAAAGGTGAAGAGGCAACTGAAATAACAAACAAAATCAAGAGCGACGCGCCGGGTCAAACGCTGCGTGTCACATGTTCCGTTTATCGCATGTCACATCTGGCCAACACCGAGAGGTTTTTGGTCTGAAACATTTCTGAGGGGACATATTTAGACACATTTTGTGGACGTGTATTCCCCCACTGCTCCTCATGTCGGTGACAGGGGAGAGTAATCCTATACACAGGCTGCTATTGTGAAATGAGAAACTAGCCTCCTTCACTGCCAGAGACCAGATGCACCTCTCTCTCTCTCTCTCTCTCTCTCTCTCTCTGTCCTAATCTGTAAACGACTTAAAGGAGCCTTATCTCCGGGCTCTTCTGCTTCATTTCATGCTTGATTTACTTTAATTTGTCTGATAGGGCACAAGGATTTGGAAATGGCCCATCTTTCGGTGGAAAATGTTCTGATTTTTCTCCGGCATTGTTATGTGGAGGTTTTTGACTTTTCTCTCTCCCCCCTCTCTCTCTCTCTCTCTCTCTCTCTCACTCCTTCTCTTTCTCCATCTCCATCTCTCTCCCACTCCCCCTCCTCCCCTCTCTCACTCTTTCTCTCCCTCCCTCCGACCCTCCCTCCCTCCCTCCCTCTTTCTCTCTCCATCATCTCTCTTTTTTTTTCTTAAGGAGGGGGTTGGGGGGGAGGGGGGGGGGGATCTTGCTCCAGTGCAACAGTCTGTTTGACTGCATTTAGATTCGAGCTAACACAGCAGAAACAAGTTTTCCATGAGGTGTGATTTTGTGATGGGTGACGGCGACACTGGATTCATGTTTGCCTTTCAGATCCACATTGGGCGCAGAGCAGCCGAGTGCTTCAAACCACAAAGATCTTATGTTTAAGTTAAGAGACGACTGGCCCTCCAGTTTAGCAAGTGGGTGAGCGGCTGGCGCTGATAAAGTTGCTCCACAATGAGGGACGGGGACAAGCGACATGTCTACAGATGCCTCCAGTTCTTTTTCTGCTGGCAGAACTCAAGTACTTGCATGGCTGTCTGGCTGCTCCCGTCACCAAGACATTTTCTCACTTCTATTTAGTGACTGAATGACAGTAGAGGCAGTGAGCTATGATTAGAGAAGCCCATATCTTACCAGATCCTGAATAATCTCCATCCCCTCCCACCAATGAGCAAGGCACAGAGGCGGCACAAAAAGCCAGAGAAAAAGAGACAAGGAGAATGGGCAGAGCTGTCCTGTGTGTACAGAGATGTCATATGGCTCCAATGGCCTCCTCTACACACTCACTGTGTCCACTGAGAGGCAGAAGAAATATCTAAATCTGCACAACCTGAGTCAGTCTGACAAATCTGAACGGTGGTAGTCATAATCAGAAGACTATTTCACATTCAAATGTGTGCAGATAAATGGATGTGACAATAAAAAAAAAACCTGCCATATGAATTGGAGGTCTGTATTAAACAATTAAAGTCATTCTCAACAGCTACTTACATGTGTGAAGAAAAAAAATCTATTTCCCACACAAACTGACATTAAACGTCACTAACCCCACCTCCAAACACAATGTGCAGAAACAAATGGTTAACGACACACATACACACACACATACACACAGACACACATACACACAGACACACAGAGGAAGAAACAGGGAGACCATTGAAATTCATCTCACAGCCTGAATTTACTTAACTGCGGGTCTGTGCGCGGTGATAAACGGAGTGATGATCCGGCAACACGTCTTTATCCATGCTTTGCTTTAATTAACGGCGGCTTGTTTGTTGAAAAGATGATTAATATGCCAATGAAAATTGCATAATTGAATACCACAACACTCGCACAATCAGGGAGGAACATGCCATTTTTTATTAACTTTTTATTATCATTATTATTACTATTATTTGGTATTTTAATTCACTTGACAAGCGGGCCCCACCCCCCACCACCCCTGAACAAAAAATAAGAGGAGGCGGAATTGGCGTGACCAGTGGGCCCAGCTGGGCCCAGCTGTTCATCACCTATGAGAGGCTTTCACAGGCAGGGGCACTGTTCTGATATCAATACCTATCAGTGTGGAAGCTTTGTGTGTGTGTGTGTGTGTGTGTGTGTGTGTATGTGTGTGTATGTATGTATGAGACAGAGAAAAGGTTAGGGGGTTGGGGTTTTGGAAGAGATATGGCGTGGATGGGATGAGTGCATTCCTATGGCCAAATAATAATGAGAAACACCAAACTGAATGAAAGTAAAGCAGTATTGCACACATGCATATGAAACTAAGCACTATCTGAGGCGCTGGCATCCAGATTTTGCAAAAAGCCTTGCAAATTCATGTATGAAAAAGAACTACAAACCAAAGTCACTCAAATATACTCTGTAGTTTTATTTAAAAAGGCCAAAAGAAATGAAAAATTCCACATGCAAGTAAGTTTCAGTTGAGCAATCCAGTTTACCCAGTATTATATCCCCTAGCACAGCTTGCACAAGTGTCTCCATGTTAATGCTAAATACACACATCAAATATTCAACCAATTACAATGATACCTCTTAGAAAAACGTGTGCCTGGGAGGGTAAGCATTGCAGAACAAACATATTCAGAGAGCTAAAGAAAGACACGATGGGTGTCAAGTCCCTGGGGGCAGAAACACCACCACCTACCGCGTTTTAAGTCAGCTTCATATTTAGCAACAGCTCTGTTTTTTTTTTTTTCCCCCCGCTGAATTCTTTGGACTTGTTCATGTGAAATAATAATCACAGTATAAAAAAAAAAAAAGATATCATTGTGATTTTTTTTTAAGTGGACATAAATTTGGTTGAGATGTGGACAAAATGGTATGGGAGTGAATTATCTTATTAAGGGCATTCTCAGTATGCCACATCCTACGTATCCATACAAAACTAGAACTGAATATGGTGACATCTTCCTCAGATGATAAGAACGGTGATTGCATTTTGCCCTATTTTAGATTATATAACTAACAACCATGAAGTTCCTTCATAAAGCCTCTTAGTATAGCGGATCAGTGACTAAATTTGCATCAAGGCGATGCAGCACAGGAGTACAGTGATTTGTCTAATCTCTTGTTGCATATTTCATCATTATAATCACACATTGTGAAATTTGTGTGTATGTGCGCGTGTTTGTGTGTGTGCGCGTGCATTTTTTGTTACCTCATTGGGACCTTTTCCGGTATAAACACCGACCTTGTCGAGAACAGTAGTCCTCATGAGGACCAAAAGCCTGGGCCTAATGATTTCTGAGGTCCTGGTTGAGGTTAGTGGTGAAGGTGTGAACTGAGGTTAGGTATGAATTGGTTATGGTTAAGGTTAGGGTTTGGGGTTTGGGTTAGGCTGTCCACAGTGAATGAGAGTCAATGCAACGACCTAATAAGCATAATAATATCATTCTGTATGTATGTGTGAGTCAAGTCTGCACTCGTGTGTGTGTATGTGTTTGTGTGTGTGTTGGAGGGGGAGGGTGTTTTCTCTGCAGGTGATGCGTACAGTATAGAGCCTTCATCACCAATCTCTTCAGAAATAAATGTATTTGCAATAAGACGGACAATGTTTACACACAGCACTTTGATTGCAATTTAATTTTACATCGCTCAGGGCCCACAACTCACACAGAAGCTGATGATGTACTTTCATCATCAGTATCAGCAATCTCAGTGTCATTCATGTTTTGTGAGACTTGTCAGAAGACTTTTGAATAAACCCCTGGAGGAGCCAGATAAAACCTTCCTTTTCTCGGAGAGAATTGCCATGATGCACGTCCAAATTTCTTGATTACAAGACGAGGGGGGGAGAGAAAAAAAAAATAAAACCTTGAATGAAAGCCTGCGCAGAAAGTTTTCAGTTTGCTGATATAACAGTCAAGTGTGTCTATAAGTCTACTTAAAACGCTTAGGTATCAGTGGAGACAGCTGCGACACCCTCGTCTTATGATTCTGTCGAGACAGTACACTATCAAACCTTTCATACCGTTCCCAAGCTACATTTCCGGTGACAAAAGCTTTGCGAAAGCCTCCTGAAGGATTCATCTATATCCTAATATTTCCAATCCAATTTAACTGGAGCAGCCGGAGTGGTCTGAGCACTAGTTTACCAATCTTTGCTTTCCAAGACTCCGTGTGCTGAAGGCTTGAGGGGTTCAATCAATGGCGCTTTGATCTCGGCTGGAACCATAATTATTTAACATTGTTACAAGGATTTCTCTAATCCATCCTACCATTAAATCCCTTTTACACCCTCATCTTCTGCAGCCTAATCTGCATCTGGGTGCTCCGTTTGTCTCTCTCCCTCATTTCGGCTCACCCCTCCTTCCTTGACGACACCCTGACTTTATAATGGACTTGGGTGCCGAGTTAGAAAATGCCTGTTTACTGAGAGCAACCTGACTGAACTGTGCTGAAACGGACTGTTGCTGTGAGGAAAATGTAAAAGTTTTGTCGCTGTGTTTGTACGGAGTTTTTACTTTTAGTTCGGTTAAAGCTGAATGGTAAAAAGGGTTCTGCGACTAAAATGCAAAAATATGAACAATGCTTCACGCACCATCGATTACAGTTAAAGTGAATTGGACTATCTCAATAAAAAAACCACATTAACATTCATGTTTCCACCTTCATTTTAGCTTTTTCATCGTTTTTCTTTCTTTTCCTTTCTTTCTTTTTTTTTTTTTTTTACACACCAGAACAAGAAGTTTCTTTACATGACAACTGAGGGAATTTCAAAGTTCAGGTGACTGATGCCCAAAAGGTTTAATCCCATCTGTTTATTTTGGTGATCACTTTGACTCACAACAAAAAGGGCCCACTGTCCTTTTGCAAATATTTGCGTGTCTGTGTTTCACCACGATATAAATAGCAGCACGGGCAACTGCAAACATTTGTTGAGGCACCTGCCACAGTATCGTGGCCATCTGGTCTTCCAATTCTCCTAGCATGACATATGTGCATTAAACCTGAAATGGTTATTGTTTTATTTATTTATCTATTTACTTGGAGGCTGGAGGAAGACTGATCGGACACAGGCCCTTCTGGGTTGGCTGGAGTCAAAAATGAGACTCGAGAGTTTTTACATCTGAGTGAAGCTGCGTTTTCAGCGTGTGCATGTTTGATGTCTTGAAAGGGGAAGGAAAGGGGGGGATGTGGGGGGGTGGATGAAAATGGATATCGTTTTCTAGGGCTTTGGGGGGGAGGGTTGCTCTTTGCTTGTGCTCCGTCTGTGTCCGGCTGTCAGGTAGATTCTTAGATGGCCACTCCTTTCGGCTGACCCCTACTTCGCCCTGGCCAATGCCCAGCTGGCAGCGGGAGCTGAGCAAGCTGGGCTACGCCAGCCATCAGGGACAGCCAAGAGAAGAGATTTGTGGACAAGGTGATCACATCGCTTCTGTCACACTCCGTTTGCATCTCCTTCTTTGCCCGGTGACTTATCTTAGGTGTGTTTGCTGCAATATATTACATTTTGATGTCACCATTATATATGATGAAAAAAAAACTACTTATAATTAGAGGTTAGAGAGTAGAGTTTAACCGATGTGGGATTTAAAAGGTCGATACTTAACTTACAAACTGACAGAAGCATAAGTCACTCTGTTAGTTGATCACACCCACAAAGTAAGGCTTTCAGAAAATGTTAATGTGCTTGTGACTTGATGTGTAAAATCAGTGGATTGTTCCTTTAATATTTTTTTACTCTGTTAAGATGGTGGTGAAAAACAACTTTTCACAACAGATGACAATAAAGCTGTATTGCACTGTATTCTGTATTCATTGGGATAAAGTTATGAAACTAACTCATACTGCTACTAATAAATCACATGCAGAGGAAATGTACAATAAATTCAGGTCAACAGGTTTACAGCAAGTGTAGTATTGATCAATTATAGAATAAATATGTGATCAATCAAACTTAATCATGTCCATGGTGGACAACAGAAACTGGCAAATATGCAGTTTCTATAGTTAAAAGCCAATATCAGTTTCTAATCTTCATTCAGTGATCCACTAGTGTATTATAGTAATGACACCATAATGAATGTATAACTAAGTACCACTCTGAAACAAATCCTACTTTACAGGCAAGACACTTTTTTACTAGAAATGACAGCGATCACAATTACAGCGCTCTTAACGAACCCTGGATTTTCATGACTTTCATAGGGGGTTGTGGTTTACACGAGCAAGCATTTAGATAAGGCTGAGAACAAGTTCATTAGCGGAGTTAGCTAGCTAACACACACCATTCCCAATTAGCCTAGAGGAGAGTGAGCGGGAGAGAGAATGAGAGAGACGGAGTCAGATTCTTATCACCGCTAGTCCATGAAAATGAATAGAATAGCATGACATGCTATCTCCCAAATCAGTGGCTGATTGCGAAACATCCGTGATGAGAAATGAACACGAGACAGAAGATCAGTGCGCAGATTTGCTTAAGGACATACTTGTAGAGACGAGGGGAGAGAAAGGGAACTCGCTGGGTGTTCCACATCAGAGACCCAACAGAGAAGAGCCAGCTATCAGATTAATAGCGAGTCATTCTGTATGGTTCTCTGCCGCTCCAGACAGAAAGACAATCAGAGAACAGGGGGCAATCGCAGACAGCACTTGACATGAGTTACTAAAGTGGAGATGAAATGCAGGGACAAAAAAAAAGTTCAATTACAGGATGTAGATTGTAAAGGCTTTTGTTGTTACTCAGCAAAAGGGAAACGGTATGGAGGTGCTTCAATAGATTCACCAAAGCAGGTGGGCATGTACCGAGTTAGCCCACCTCATTAAAAGGCTTCACTCTCTTTTTATGCAACAGCCATTACACATCCTATTCAGATGCACACGCGCAGTGATTAAAAATTATCTGTTGGTGATCATAATCACACCTGCTTAAACTTAAGCCAAAGAATAACAAAGAACTTTTGAATGCTGAACTATCTGAACATTTACAAAGAGATTAAAGGGTAGACAGTCTCAAACTAAATAAATTTGCTTTTAATCGCTGTGAACAGGAAGTCATGTCATTTCAAATGTTCCTATCTGATTGTCTGATTCCCCTCTTTATTCAAATTATAACATGCCCATCTGACTTTTCCAGCACAATGGTAAAAATTAAAAAGGGAAATGACCTTTCATGGCAGCCATGATGGGAGAGTGAATGGCATTATTATGCGCCAAGATTAATTTCTGCCCACTCTGTGCTGCCCATTGAGAAAACAGAGGAGGGGCACAAACGCCTCAGTGTAAGTCAATCATTAATTGCTTGGAATATTATAGAGATGTTGATAATTGTACATTGGTGGTAAAATGTTGATTATAACATTTTTTTTGGTTTGTTTTCCCTTCGATAGCCCACGCTACTAAGATCAAGCCTGAGTGTATACAATACATATATATAGAGGCAGGTTTCTTTGAGTTGGATGCAGCCATGTGCTAAGTGCCATTTTCAGTATGTAATACAGCAGAGATTAGGACACTGTGTTGAAGTCTTCAAACCGAATGTCACTTGATAACTCAGAACCACTCAGGCTGTGGTTTAGTAAAACATGAAATGGGCATCATGTTTCACATCACCTCCTCTGCAGTTCAACTATCCTCACTATATGCAAGAGACACATAAAACTCCCTCCTCTCTCTCTCTCTCTCTTTCTCTCTCTCTCTCTCTCCTCCGCTGCCAATCCAGCACTGTGTTTCTGAGCCTCTAATTCTCATTCTGATGGCTAAGTAGAGGGGGAAGCATAATTACAGTCAGTCATACATCTAGTCATGCTACATCCATCCCTCCTTTTCAAAGCAGTATTTTTAAGCTCAGCATTTTCTCGCCCAAAACGGCCTTTTCCCGCATGTGATGCCTTCTTTTTGTCATGGCCCCCATAGTTCTGAGCTGACCCCCTCAGCCCTGTCTCCTGACTGATCACAGTGATGGTTTATTACTGTCGTCCCAGCGCTCTTATCTTTAGCCAGCAATGCTCATTTCCTTCCCCAGATTTAAATGCAAATGTGAAATTTAATGATAAATGCATTATCTGATAGGTGCGATAACACTGATTCACTGTCAGTATAAAATACACACCCCGGGGGGCTTCGAGCTAGCAAGCACAACTTGCCCAAATCCACTTTTTTCTCCCTCTCTCTCTCTCTCTCTCTCTTTTCTTTTTCTTTCTTTCTTTCTTTTTTTTTTTTTTTTTTTTTTTGACAAACGCATGTACCTGCAATAAATTCTTGAGGTCATTTTATGCATTAAAAGGAATCATATTTTGTGTGTTCAGCAGTGAGGATGTGGGCTATTGCTGAGCAGTAATTGCTGCAACTATCTTGTTCAATGTATTATCCATCACTTTGATGAAGTTACTTTTAGTAAAAGGGCAAAACAAGATTTAAAAAAATGTGTTGTGCACTCTTCAAAAAAGCTACATCTGCTTTGCATTATAGGACTCTTTAAAAAGACACAATAAACCTGCTTTTTGATCAAGCAGTTGTTGGTAATTTAATGTACTGTTAACTTAATGGTGGGTACATACAGTTAAAGTCCTATTGAATACAGACTTCTGTCTCATTTATCCATCTAAAGCTGCCACACTAGACATGATGCTTTCTCACTTTAGAATACCTTCCTTCAAACAGTAGTTTACATATTATAACATGCATTGCGGTTCGGTAACAATAACTTTGTCATATGGCCGTTAGAGGCTCTCTAGGAAAGATATGTGAAGGCTTTGCTTACTTGGACCATCCCATTCGTCTGGCCCCACCGCAGCATGCCTGGTCTTCTCAGCTTGCCCGTCCACCTCCGTCTCTCCTGCTTCTCGGTTGCCCTCTTCCTCTCCTGCAAGAGAGAAAAAAAATGAAGTCTCACAAAGCACACAAAACACAAACTGAGCAGCACTCAATCCTGAATTAATGTTCAGACACCTAATGTAATTAAGCACAGCATTATGAACTGCACTGCTCTTCCAAAGGGCAGACTCTTATGGACTTTGGATAGTATCCCAGCAAAAACAACCTAGTTTTATAACTACTTTCCTATAATACTTGTGTGTGTGTGTCTCACAATGTGCAGTCGCGCTCACGTGTATACTCTTGTCATTGTGTGCGACGCCGCGTTTTCATGTATACATAGCACTGTATATGTACATTTTCAGTGAGCTCACCGAGTCCAGCTGCACACTTTTATGTAAAAGCAGTTCCCATGAGAGCTTGCAGGAACAGGAGGAAGCCCAATGGAACAGGAAGGAAAGCAATGTGTGGGAGAGAGGTGGCTATTTATTACCGTTTGATCTATTGTGGAGCGAGCTAGAATGTGTGTTATAGGATGTAGGGCTGATTTACAGTCTCGGGGCTCACACAGACCATGCTAAAGGATATTTGGGTATCTCTCTCCAGGATGTAAGTGCTTAAAGACCTTGTTAAACAGACTCCACCTCTGAGTGCGCAGTAGTTACACTGACGGGAGCGCTTGTTGAGCGTTCTTAGATGCACTTACTGGGGAGAAGAAAAAAAAAACAACTATTTTTGCATGCCTACAGTAAGCACAGTTTGTACTCAAAGTTCATAGGCACATAAATCAGTGCTTAGTAGGTGCCCCTAGTGTGGTGCTCTAAATAAATCCAATGTGGCTAACGCAGTGGTTGCAGAGTGTCTCTCTGCAAACTCGGGCAAGTGCGAGCAAACCTGCTTGCGGCATGTAGTGGTGGTTGATAGTTTGTGGAGGAACATTTCTCTCACTTTTGTCACCATATCGTTTTCATCCCTTTGATGTTTTAAACCCAATAGTGAACGGTCAAGGACAGGCCTGGATTACTACAATGGATTACTACACTCCATACTCAACAAGGAGAAAAAAAAGGATGGATGTGTAGATTTAAATTTGAATATATCAGGACGTGAACGACAGTATATCTTTAAGATGTGGCTTCTATAGCACAAAATGAAAAATAAAATAAAATACCTGTCACCAAATATGATAAGACAAACATACATACATGTCATTGCTATATGGTTGTTTACCACAGCTGTATCTGATTCCCCCCCACAGCTCCCAAAAAGCATTTAAGAGTGTTAGTTATCACACTTCCAGTGACAACTGCCACGGGACACACACTACTTCACTCCAGTGCCGTCCGTCCTCAGTAAGGTTAATCTCCAGATCAAGCACACACACCATGCTTGTTTAGCTTTTTTTTGACATGGCTCACTTCAAAGAAGGTAGCAAACATTGCCAAAAGGATGTCAGCTTTCTGCCTCGCACTAAAAGAGGAGATGTATACGAAGAAAAAAGTGATACTGAAGGGAAGTCTGCAGAAATGTCCTACTTACAGTACATGAGGTCATTATGACCCAGTTTTGCTTATGCAAGTGTCTGCTTGGGCTGGCGATTTCTCCCCCCCCACCTCCACCCTACTCCTTCCCTCTCCCAGTATATTATCAGGGAGCCCACTCAACTAAATTCCCCCACTATTTTTTGTTGGGCCTGGAGAACCTCTTTAGCATACCAGGCTCGTATTATGACGAGGATAACAAAGGCGTATATCAACAGTTCCTTCCAATGGAGCGGAGTTTAAAAAAAGCTGGCGAGATAACATTAAAGGCACTACCTTGATCTCAGGCGAACATGTTAAGCCCTGTAACGAAACGTATTGGAAGTGTTTAATTACAGCCCGGGAAATGAAGCTACAAGATGATTCCTTAATTAAGCAGTGATTAAGGATTTTCTGCCTTCTATCTAACACAGTTTGCAATGCATTTTAAACACAATCGCCCAAGCAACCTCACAGGGAACAATGTCACAGGGCTTTGATGAAGTTTCCTGCACAAATGTCACTAGAAAAAAAAAAAAAGCAGAGCAAGAAGTGTTGTAGCAGCACTCCTTTGCTTACAGTGGTTTGATAAAAAACCTGGAATACAGAAGAATACGGAGACCTATATTTGGCGCTTTTAAATGACATAAGAATTTTTGACCTTACTGATATAAAAATGGATTGATTGAGGTGCTCCCATTTCATTCACAGAGGTCTACTATAAGTAATAGAGACTCTGCCTTGTTTCATCATTTGAATTGAAACCCTCTGCAGTCTTATCAAGGGAGACAGATTGTCAATGATCATCCTCAACATTATCGCCTAGATCATAATTTACATCTGGCTTAGGTTCCTTTCCCTGAGCAATCAAATGGAGATACTTAAGGTTGAGTGAGAGAAGGCTGAACAGAACAGAAGGGACGGGGAGGGCCGGGGAGCGAGGCGGCCTGCTGGGTGCAGGGTTGGCGGGCATGCAAGAGGAGCCAGTGAGCTGTTAAAATCAGCCCTATCGCTGCTTTATCAAAGGACAGCTCTCTAGCCAAATCGCAGTCGCACGCAGCGTGCCACACATTCAGGTCAATAAGCTTATAGGCGATTTACACAAACAATTCCTCGAGCAAGGTAGCAACAAAGTCATATTGGCTTTTTCTCTCCCTTTTAGCATTGTCTCTGCCAAGGAAGCCCTTGAAAATGTCAATCTCTCGTGCGTGACTTTAAGGAGCTCAGAGCACTCTAATCCTGACCACTGAGTCTAGAGACAGGTCGCAATTTCTGCAAAATTGAGTATAAGTATTTTTAAGTCTTCGTATAAGATTGCACAGTTCTATATGTTACTGAATTCTAGCCTCGATGACTTTAACCCGCTGCCACTTTTCTAAACCCATCACAATCTCGCTAGAATTGGAGCTTTGCGATGGTTTTCAGAATGTAATATTAGGGGGGGGATACACCCGCCATCCCCCCAGCAGTGGTAGTGCTAGTCAGTTTATATTGCATATTTGGTTGTTGATGCAGATTATGCTGCAACAGATAAAGTCAATTCCAGGAAGCAACCTTTTTCACCAAAGTCAAGCATAGCTGTAAGACTTCTCTGCTATCGGAAAAATAGGTTTGAATTGCATGCAATTTGTGGCAGGCAGAGTACTCCAATGGAGGGAGGCTATTAGTGAAATGCCTTGCCACTGTCTCTTTAAATGCCAATAAATTCCCATCATTACAGAATCTGGCAGTTTTCCTCCCTGTCTGCAGCCTGGGTCTTTATCTCACTCTGCCTCAGTCTCTGAGCATGTAGATCTGGCCCAGTTAGATTGTCATACTTAACAAACATTAATGATTAATTTCCTCCACTGAGTCAAATGGGGCTAAAGGGATGACTCGATTCATCTTATCGCACCACAAATTAGCATTTCCCCATATTCTCCAGCATCAACTGTGCATTAAAATTCCACATTTACCATTCTGGGCACTGGCAGCTGTGGCGAAAGAGCCAAGGAGATCCTCCTCCTCTGTTGCTGAAGATTCTGATTACTTCTGTGTTACACAAAGAGTAGCAGTAATTAATTCTGCCAATTTCTGTTTGTTACTGTATGTCTCCGACTGCTCGGAGTCAAATTACTCGCTGAAAAGGTTATTTGAAGGGTCAAGGTGGGTTTGTTACTCGCTATGTGAAGTCCCGGGTATCTAGTCCTGCATGTGCTTTCACTCCACACCTCCACTGGAGGTGGATGTTAAAATGTTTCTGCCTACTTTATAATTTTGTAATTTGAGGAGGAAGGTGCAGAAGAGTGCAAACGTTCACATTTAGTTGTGCTTGATGTATCCTGACACATAAACACTCACAACAGCATCAGAATCAAACGGTTTGAGCTGGAAAAAATTCATGTAATATCACTTCACAAGATGGTGTTTTACTTCTAGGAAATGAGACACATGAAATGACATGTAAATTTACTGTCAGAGCTAACTAAGGAAGTCATTTGTCACCAGACAACACTTGGAACGCACAAAGGGAACAGCTTGTGGCAACACCCTGTGCTGAACTTCACAGATAGCCAACAATAAAAGAGGGGGTAAAACAGCAAGGTGAAATTTCACAATTTTAGTAAAAAAAAGAGATGCCACTCGGTGTATATAAAAAAAAGGTATCTTTCTTACAATTATGGAGCCAGGTGTGTCAATGGAGTATAAATCTTTGCTGTGGAGTCACTTGTTCGTCTTTTGGCTCTTCACAAGCAGAGCTCCATAAATGTGAAATTGACCGAGCAGAAGAAGTTGTTTGAGGTAAGATTCTGTTTTAATCGCAAGGGAAAGCCAAGGTTATTTCTTCAGATACATGCCCTTTTTTTCTCCCCACAGAGCACTTGATAGGTAGGCAGACCCCCTCTAACTCCATGTTTATTAAAACAGTGTTCGTTCTCTCTGGGGCTCCACTATTCTACCAAACTGCTTCATTTCACACCCATGTATATTGTTTCAGGACCATTATGTGGAGTGGCACTGACAAGGTACAATTCATACATTTGAGGGCAGATGAGAGGTAGAGCTGCAACCGTTTGCTCTATTATTGACAATATACTGTACATCAGTGGTGCCCACCCTGGGGGTCAGGATCAAGGGATGCAAAATAAATGTGCAGGGTTTCAGAATGATTAACAGAATCTCTGCTTCACAAAAATGACTTCATTTACTCATGTTCCACTAATTTTTGTTGTTTTTCCTCATAAATTACTGGAGAATTTTTTACTTCTTTAGATGTCTAAAGATGAATCAAATAATAAACAAGAGAAATCCTTGTTTCGTTGTTGTTGAAGAGGTCACAATCTATTGACAAGTACAGCTGGTGATGAGGGCTCACAACCAGACAATACTTTGTTTAAGGGTTCACAAGCCAAAAGGGTTAAAAAACACTTTTGAAGCAATATATATATTAGAATATGTAACTTCTCCTGTTTGTCTGAAACATGTATCATACTCGTTATTGTCATTTGTGTTGCTAGTTTAAAGCTAACAGGCCTCAGCATGCGATCAGACAGCATCTAATAAATCATTTCCGTCCGAAACCTGGTGACAGCCATGACACCATTAACTAAAGAGGTTATGAAGGTTATGGTTATTAAGGTTATGAACCATCACCAAATTTAGAGGGTTCCACGCCTCAGACCAAGATGGGACGTCAAGGTGCTCCATGCACTTATCTGGGGAGTCCCTTTTCTGCAAGGGTAAGGCAAATGGCTAAGTCTTTGGTGGCATTCAACTTCTTGACCTTTGCGCCTTTAAGCGGCTTTGCTACTTCACCGCACTCTGATCAAAGTTAATAAGTGCTTCATATGTTAATGAAAATTGGTACTCCTCTTTGTGTTCCTACAGCTTTTTAATACCTATTATAGACTGAAACTTTTAATGGAGGTTTTAGGTCCCCCTGACAAGCCCATTTCAGAGAGTGACTACACAGATACAAGGCTAAGCTAAGACCAGAGAGTCACTGCTCAGTGGAGGAACCTTACACGGGAGACCTTATTCTCCGGGAAGCAGCAGAAGATAAAGGCCATGGGATGAGTGGCTGCTTTAAAACCCACGTTCAAGTCCGCACAGGGCTAATTACAGCACGCCATCACATTTGAGAGGGTTTAGTTAATCAAGGGGGCTCTCTTTTTCCTCCTATAGTCGAGGAATAACACACTTAAACCATTTAATGCCGCCAGGATTGCGTCCTGTTTAATTCACGGCAGTTTCACATAAGTGGGGTAAATTTAAGCCACACTGACATTAGTTTTAAACAGATCTAATTGAGGAAGGGATCATGGAGAAAATGGCTACACCTGATGATGGTGCACAACTTGCCATGAGAAAAAAAAAAAGAAATTTGGATAGTACATCATTTGGGTCTTAGAAGGCAATAGGAGACTTAGCTACTGTAAGCTTAGATAGCAAATGAATACAAAAAAATCTGACTAGTAGGGCTTGTGTATGACAAGGAACAGATTACCAGTGTCCCCGAAAAGTAGCATTTGACATTTTGGATTGCTATTTAGTGTTGACTTTATTCATAAACATGGGGAACGGAAAGTAGATTTGAGGCCCAGTCCCTCACATGGTTTTATCCAAAACAATGGGAATATCAAATGTCTCCGACGAGCTTCTTTGAAGATTTTCAGAAGTTGTACTTTTTTTTTTTTTCCTCTCTTTTCCTTGCCGCAACCACCAATGTGTACTGCACCATCTATTTCATAGCTACTGGGCTATTGCAAGACCATACATTCTACTTTGAAGTTTGAGTAAGGACACAGAGACAAAGGCTAAAGCAAACGAGGCGTCGCTGGTAATTGCAATTTCCAAACAATTGTGCCATTCAAATTTTCCCGGAGAACAAAAGGAAGACATTATTGATACGATTACTGGGGCATAGCCTACCTGAAACATGAAAGATTTATTTTTCTCCAATAATGTAATCCCACGAGGCACATCAGTTTAGAAGTGTGAAGGAATAATTCTAAACAATTTCCCCTTTGAAAAGGAGAAAGAGGAGGCAGACATTCAAAGCATTGGTTCTTCATTAAAAAGTCAAATTTATGGCATCCGTGCGCCAGTAAGAGTGGGGACACCTGGGGTAGCAAAAGCCACGCGACCGGGGGGTAGGAAGAGGTGGGGGGAGGGGGGGTTGGGGGGGATGGGTGTAGGGGAGGAGGAGGCGGGACAACTCTGTCATCTTCACACTGTAACCTGGAGCAGACCACAAATTAGCTCCTGTGATGGCAAGGTGTGACCGAAATGAAACAAACACACAAAGAAGCAATCTAATTGAATTGGAGTTCAAAGAGGACTCGGGCGCATTTGGCGATGCTAGGCGCTTTATAGTGCTGGACCTCCGAGCAGTAGCAGGTGCTGCTGAGTGTTCACAGAGCTTTAGCGCCGGCTCAAAGGGAAGTGCCACGCTCTCCAGTGCATTGGTGTACCGTAGCACACCTTCACAGCACTATCACAGAGGGAGAGCCGGTGTTGCCGATGCCATCTCTCTCTCTCAGATCAAACCACTGCTCTTGGGTGGATTGCGGGGATCAAATATCAAAATAGATAGTTTCAACTCTAGGCAGTGATGCTGGAGAAATTCTGATACGGATACAAGTTCTGCCAGGTTTGATTTGAACATGTTGAGGAATTTTATTAGACGCCATTGGCAGGAGTTTAACTTATTTTTGATGCTTGGCACAAGGGTTGGCTTAACATATTGTCTCGTGTTAGCTATTAAAAAGAGAGCACCGTACACTGCTTGTGGAGAACAGCTTTTGGAGTTTGGGTTGAAAATAAGTAAGTGATCCTCACCTTTGTTGCAGAAGTACTCCATGTCCTCGCAGCTCATGTTCTCAGTCTCAAACTCGGTAGAGAAGTTCTCTTCCACTGAGAACTCGTCTTTGGCCAAGAGCTCGTTCTCCTCAGAGACACACTCCTCCTCCTCTTCCTCCAGGCCATCCTCCAGAGGACCTGAGGGAACACGCACACACATACAGACACACACACATACAAACACACAAGGGAGATGTTCAGTAGTTTCATCACATCCTTCAGGCTTTCAAGACAAAAAAAAAAAAGAAAACTTCTGCTTCTCCTTGTTTCTTTTGTTGAAACACTACAAATGCAGATGCAATTGAACACGCAGCACAGCGCTGTACTGTCTATACACTCCGTGTTCAGATGTTAAATATAGACAAAGATTAAGCCATGTCAATAAAGAATATTATTTTACCATCATATTTCACAAAGGTCCTTCCGTTATAGCAACCGAAAAGGACCTATGAGACTGTGTGTTTTCTAAAAAAAACAAGCTGATATGCAGCCAAGGTGAGCGTTGATGTTAATCCCGCTACCTGCAAAGCAAAAACCTCACACAGACCGAAAGAAAAAAAAAAAAAGAAAAGTTCCTTTCCAGACTTTTCATACAGGCATCAGCATGGGAGGAGGAAAGAAAATACTTTTATTAATTTGTTAGCCTTATCACAGGGTACAATGTTGATTTTCCATTTACATTCCATGCCTCCGGGTAATACACCAGTGCAATCTTAAAGGAGACACTTTTCCGTGTGATTAATTTTTCCCCCCTCTGTGCAATATTATTTCTTTAAATCTAAATGATTTCAGAGTTTTGCTTGTAGCTGTACATCTCTTTTGGTATTTGCATATTACCATTTTGCTTCAATCAAGGGCGTTGATGGAATTACTGTACTGCTACCTGAATTGTATTAGCTCTGAAAAACATCTCACCCGGCATTTGAATGTTATTAAGATAATGTGCATCTTGCACACCTCTCCTTCACACCACAACATGTCTCCAATGTCTGCACATGAATTACCATAGCAAAGAAGTGACGGAACACTTCAAGTTTAAGGTTAGTTTGTATTTGAAATAAGACAGTCCAGGCAAGAAGTCTGTGTCATTTTCACAAAAAAAAAAAAAAAAAAAAAAAAGCCTCCTTCTCGAGCTGTGTTTAAACTGAGAGTGAATAATCATATCAAAAGTGCTGTCATCACTGCCTGCTAGATGTGGGTGCTGTCTCCATTTCTGCCTGTCACACATGAGCTATGTTGCAGCCTCTTGTGCATCATCCTGGAGCTCAAACAGAGTACACTGATATCCTCTCGACACCTTTCAATGTGTTTGTTCTATTGTAGCGGGAGTGAGCCCCCTCAGCTTTAATAAAGCAATAATTTCAGTTCAGAAAGTGGGGCTGGTGTGCCTCTCCTGTTTCTCTTTCTTCCCGTACCGAGCCTCATAAAAGACCCCCCTGATGTCCACAAACTGCTTGCTCTTTTCATTAGTCTTATAAATTACTCCTTTGTAGAGGCCTACATCTGCAGGAGCCCTGGACATGAAAAGAATTAGCACACAGATCTCTAATAGACACTGCAGAGGCAGAGTGCTGCTTTTAAATTAGGATACAGTTTTATGATCTTATCTGATGCCTTCTGCTGATTCGCTGAGGAGTGAAGCGAGGCATGAAGTGACTCGATGAGTCTACCATCGTTTAAGATGATACTGAGAGATATATATCGCAGTATCAAGGGGAGATTGTATGACTGGCGTTAAAAGCTCCTGCCAAGGCAATTGAAGGCAGTGTGAAAGAAAGCGGGAAAATACATTTCTATACACACACTCTGTACACATTCCATTACACAGCTGAATAAGAACTGTGTGTACAACTAAACGATTCCTCCTCTGTTGCCGGCAAATACAGCAGCAACTATTGCACCATAGAAAATAGACCTACAGTGTTGTGCGATAATAAGGGTAAAGAGAGATTAAAGATAAACTTCATGGTCAATAAGACACAAAGATTAGGTAGATAAGATGAGATAGAATTGAGGTTTAATAGACTCGGAATAAGGGCATCTCACTTCCCCACTCTAACAGTAACTAAATGGAGCATTTTTAAACTGATACCGAGATACTGGAGGCCTTGCTGAATATGGAAAAATGAAATACTCCACACAGTCAGAGACATTAAAGGGGGTCTGATGGCTACTTCTTGGGGACTGCGTAGATTACCAAAGTTTGTTCGCATTCTCACATGTTTAGTTTATTATACAGTATTCATTGCATGGAGAGACCTGAAATTATTTCAGAGACAGCAATGATAAGAATAATGACTTTCTAAACGACTAGCACCACACTCCTAACTCATTTTCTGATAGTGGCGTTCCTGCTATATTTAGTTGTGTACTGTTTAAAATCCTGTCACATTCACTGTGTGACCCGCGCTTGTTGGTGCATTTCTATAGGGTCTGCTGGCGAATTGGGCCAGAGGAATGTCTGCTGCTTCACCCTCTTATCAAGCCTCCTCTGGAGTTCAGATGGCCAATGACACCGCAGAGAGAGCGTCTGCATTTCCACTCCGCCGTAGAAGACAACACAATCTGCTTTAGAAGGGAGCGCTCATTACAACAGATGCAAAAAATTCCGCAAGAGGCGAAAGAATTTCAGTCAGGAGGTGATCTGGGAAGTAATCAAGCAGCAGAAATATGGTGTAGTACTTTTTTGGGGGGGAAATCTATGTGATGTCTTTCATGCTTTCGCAATTATTGTATCTGTCTTGCTTTCGCAATGTTATCTGGGAAGACTGCTCCGCTCCATGTGGTTGTCTTAAACTATGATACTGTTTACAAAGGAAAACCAAACCACCGTCACATGGCAACTTTTTTAGAATTTTGAAATCGCTTTCACAACAGCCATTAACTGCATGCTGTAAACCCCCAACTTCTGAACAGATCAGCGCTCGGTTAGATTTGTTCGATTCTCAAAACCACACAAGAACAGAATAATTTAGTGCTGAGCTGATTAGCCAGAAAATCAATAGACCATCATTTATCCTGCCTATCACTGATTCAATGATTCCAGTCACTTACTGTAAATGCCAGATAAAACAAACACATCCCTCAGAACTTTTGAGGTTAGAAAGATAAATGATAATTAATACTAAATAAAAATGTTCCTGTTATATAAAACTTAATTTATTGTATATTTTTTTAAAATCTTTTTTTTGCTTTTTTTTCCTCATGAAATCCTGGACACAGGCCTTTTAAAGTCCTCCAGATTTAACAATCTTCTCTCGGTGAGAAGGAAAAATGACTCTTGGATGAAATTACTCGTATTCTTCACTGAGGCTATAATCTGTGATGAGGGGTCACATGTAGATTTTGCTTCATTTAAGGGGTTCACAAACCAAAAAAAAGAGTTGGGAACCATCCAATTAAACAATAAATGATTGAATCATGAAAAATAATCATTAGATTAATAAAAAAAACAATAATCATTAGGTGCAGCCTGGGCGTAAGTGACTTTACCCTTTCAGCTGACAGCTAAACTGATAAGGCTTTTAAGTGTAAATTCATCAACTTCACTTTCTTTACAGAGGATGGGTTTGCCAGCACAAGGATTCATATTTGCAGACTTTAACTAGGATGTTTTAGGAAACTGCACCCTGTGTGAACTTCCCCTCAATCAGGGTAAGTGTCCAGGTATCCCTGCCCACCTCACAATCCTGTCATCCACACCCTCCGCCCTCAACTGTATCATCCACATTCATCAGACTCTTCCTCTGCCGACTAGAGAAAGAAATCTCAGCCCTGTTCAAACAGTCATGCAGCAGGAGCAGCAGGCAGGAGCAGCCAATGCTAATAGAGACATTGGTAGCTGAATGCAGGCTTGATCACAGTGGCTCTTTTGTTCATGGCATGGCCTCTGTCTGATAGGGATCGGCCATGCGGAGTGGAGCTCCGGAGAGGGATATGGTAATGCCCCCACTGAGTCTATAAAATGGGGTGATACTCTGAGACCATATGATGGACAGAGGATTAATGAGTCACAGAGGAAGGGGAGCAGGGAAGAGAAGAGTACGGACAGAGGTGGTGGAAGGAGCATATCTTTCAGGAAAACACTCGGTGCATGAGTCTGTGCCTCAGTGGACTAAAACAGAAAATGTAAAAAAAAAAAAAAAAAACTCACAGATGTGCCAACCTTGCCTCCGAAACTCACACTGAAAAAAAAAAAAAAAGAGCACTAAACAAATATATGTGTGTATGTGTGCCTCGAAACTGTATGAGTGACTGCTAATTTCATGGCATGCTTTTTCAGCCGTCCGCAATGTGGGGAGCTTGTGGCCGGGCTGTGATAGCGATACCTCACATTATCAGCAGGCTCCACAGTGTGATGTGTGGATCACAAACCCAGCCTCCTCTATAGCTCCCTAATTAGAGGTGAGGTAATTGAATCTGACAGAACAAAGCGGCAGATCTCTATAAGCATGAAAATCATTTTTGCTCCCACCTATACAGTTTTTCATCCAAAAGGTCCATTGAAAATGTGTCCAAGCTGGCCTGGGGATAAAACGTAGCACCTGAGACTAAACATGAATGCATAATGCAGCCCTAAAATCCAACAGGGCCACACAGCTCAACCCCTGCCAACTCCGCTCCCTGTGACTGGCCCTTTGTGCCAACACTGATACTGGGCCTTCCTCACTTCCAGGTGAACAGACACATACTCTGCAGAACTCTTCAAACTTATGCGGGGGAAGGAAATGCAGAAATATAGACTTTGTCTCAAGTTGCAAGTGCACTGTGAGCCAGGTAGGCTTAGATACACATTCATATGTTTACCCCCACAACCGGAGAAAAAAAAGGATAAACACAGCAAAATGTGAAAATAGAAAAAAATAAAGTATTTTGTCTCATCTTGCATGATGAGTTAGGAAGTGTGAGGAGAGAGAGAGGAGAAGAGAAAGGGAAGGAGGAGAAAGTGGAGAGAGGCAAGAAGAGACTGGGGGCCATATTCTCTCCTCAGCTCTAATGACCTTTGGGAAGCAGAGGGCTCCCTTAGCCTTGGAGGAGACTTAATGTATATGTTACAGGGCTCAAGCCTCTAATTTAATCCTTGATCACTGTAATGAAATAGATACCATTTATGCAACTCTTAATAGCTTAATATGCTACAGGAACCCTCAAAGGAATTTTTCATTTCAAACATCTTTTTTTCATACTGTGCAAATCTTACACAAAAAAAGAGCCTTTTTTTTCCAAGTTGTACACTCTGTGATCAAACTAAATGTGGAGCTAATGCTGTAACACAAGTCAGAAGTAAATTACCATTTGTATATTGTCTGTGAATGGCTATGCTTGTGTGTGCATATGTGTGTGTAAATGTGTGTGTGTGTGTGTGTGTGTGTGCTGGGAGGAGCATGGAACAGCTTCAGTGGAGACTGATGCGTTCTCAGAGCTGCAGTCTGTGACCAAGAATAAGCAATGGTATTGTTTAACTTGATTTTCCGGTTGCTAAGCAATGTAATTCTCGTGATTAGAAATGGCTGCCTTCCTAAATTCGGGCACTTACAATCAACAGTCAACAAACTGCTTGAAAACTCAGCACCAGCGCTCGTCTGGAAATTGCGGTGAGAGAGAGAGAGAGAGAGAGAGAGAGAGAGAGAGAGAGAGAGAGAGAGAGAGAGAGAGAGAGAGAGAGAGAGAGAGAGAGAGAGAGAGAGGGAGGGCGGGCTCATCGGGGGGATGAATAAATGTATTCACATCCTTAGTAGAACGCACGCGCGTACGAACACGTACAGGAACGTAGCCACCCTCATGTGCAGGCTGCAGCGCCGGAGATGACAAGGCATCTAAATGCGATCTGATGACATCATGCATTTTCGATGGCCCGCTAAGTTTACATTACTGTACGTTCACGCTTCATGCAGTGAGACAGTGAGACACACCCATCGGCTGGGAAAAAAGTATCACTGTCACTATCGCTACGTCTGGCCGTTCTTCATGACAGCTTGTGAAAGTGTTACCCGGGCGCAGGATAATGTTATTCTCGAAGTCACATATTTATTTTTTTTTGCATTTACTCAAACAGTGTTAACATTATTCTGTCGAGTATCTTATTCCAATCAGACACAACGTTGGATCCCAGCATGTTTGCAGAGTTGCTAAGTTCTGTGTTGTTGCGCCCAGTGTTTCTGTCTGGACTGTTGAAGGGGAATAACACACTCTTACTTCTTTATCCAATGAATTTGAATTGGAATGGCATGAAAACATGCTGGCATTTGACTATGCCATTAAAATGCTGGAGGCACCTCTGAGCGTGCCCGAGGGCTTCAGCAGATGCCAGCCAGTTTCTCTGTGGAGTTAGCTGGGTCCTGCTTCACTCCACCGCCTTTACTTGTCTCTCTAGAGTTTACAGAGACACACATACACAGACACACACACACACACACACACACACACATCCAAGTGGACACTGGTACCATGTTTGGTCCATAAAAGTCACAAAGCTTGTCCTCCAAGTAATATGGTCTTTGCTAATGCGCTCTCTTGCAGGGTAACATTTGCTTTGCAGGGACAACGAACACATTAAAATGCTGTTTAAAAGGCCACTGTGCTGTATTTCAGCATCCTCAAGTTCTTCCTGTTGCTACAGTTCTGGCTGGATGATTTATTAGTGTCATTCTGTTACTTATAAGGAAATAAAAGTTAACCATGTGCCTGTACACCAGATGTGACAGCTGAAACAAAGCAGGTAAAATATGTGTGGTCTTAATTACTGGTTTATAAGCGAGCTTTTCACTAGAACGTTCACTTTTAATGAAGCCATTGAGTGAGGCTCCTCCAGGGAGCTATCATGGTTAAGTGGGAGCATCCATCTTCAGCCATTGGCTCGTCTGCAGACGAGTGGAGCCTCTGTCTACAGCACGCTCACCTCATATTGGCTCACTTTATCTCCACTAAGTAAAGTCTGCTGGAAGGTGGTAACAGTGGCAAGAAAAGACTTTTCTCCAGCAGCTCTGACGAGGCTGAGGGAGTTTTCATCCTGTAGAGGCACTAGGCACTTCACTGTCTTAAGCGTTTAATAAGATGCTGCTGTTTAACCTGCAAAAGCATCATATTCATCACATTCAGTGGCCTGTGAGTCTGTGGGGGTTGAAATAGCAATATTGTAAATGTTAAAACGGCCTCTGCAACAATTAGCTTTTAGTGGAG
Organism: Euthynnus affinis; assembly: GCA_029490765.1. NCBI lineage: Eukaryota > Metazoa > Chordata > Actinopteri > Scombriformes > Scombridae > Euthynnus > Euthynnus affinis. The sequence continues at coordinate 27,181,330 of CM055847.1, read as the reverse complement.
CATCATTTCAAAGAATTTAATGGGAAGCCTTCAGAAAAAAAAAAGAAAAATGATTACTGTATCAAATAATGTAGATAAAACAATATTTCCCCATCAAGGAATTTCTATGAAATGGATATATCTAAGATGTCAATTTCATTCCAGTATTATGGAGGATGGGGGGTTCCTTTTGCAATAAATTCTTCATTAATTCAATTCTAATTTGCCTCTGGTTCCTATTTCTACTATTGATAGTTCCACTTCTTAATACCTCGGATAAGGGGGAGAAAATCATTGCAATAACTCAGTGGAGACTGTGAGCCGCAGATATGATCTAAATATTACCAATGCCAAAAGAAGTGTGAAGTCTGATGAACATTTCAAAAGAACAATTCTTTATGGATCAGCTAAATCTTTTCCACTTTTTAATTAAAAGTAAAGAAAATAGAAGTTAATTATCCTGTAAAGATTAGCTGGTGGGCATCTTTCTGTAAATTAGTTCTAATTAAAAGGAAATTGTCAAATGACATTCAAAGCACTGTCCTTTAAAACACAGACCGAGATGGGCTTTTTTCCCCTCCCCTCCTCTCCCCTCCACCCCCCCACCCCACCCACCCCCACCACCACAGCCTCTCTCCTAATTCTTGATCTGCCCATGTGAAGCTTCTTGCTAGAAGATTAGGATTCTGCCAGTGCTTCAGACAGCACACACACACACACACTCCCTGCTCCCTGGATAGCAGGCCTCTAGCACACTGTGAAATACTGTTGCATCAATGGGGAGCTAGTGGCTGCTAGAGATAAATACTCCTCATTGATAAATGATTGCACTGATTAGCTGCTTGGGTTAGAATTGGGCTGATTTTGCCTTTTCATGAAATATTTGATATTGGTGATGTGCACCAATCCAGTCTAAAAACACTCAGTGAAGTCAAATACTTTCTTTGCACATTCTATTGACTAATTTATGTTTTTTAATTTCTAAAGATTCCCATATTTTTAATAAGGCACATTTACCACCATTCTAAGAACATGAAAATTTGGGTAAAATATTAAAATTTGTGGCTACATGTAAGATATTATCATGGGATTTTAGTTATGGTTTAAGTAACATAATTTCAAATGTATCATTTAGAGCTGCATCTTATAGTTGTTTTCATTATTGATAAATGCTGATTATTTTTAAATTGTTTGTCAGAAAACAGTTAAAAATGCTCAGAATTCAGAACAAACCATCATATGCAAAACAATGTTTCCACATTGCTTGTTTTGTCTTACAAACACATGTAAGTAAAGGCAGAAAACGATTTGGAATCTGCAAATATTTGACATTTCTGACTTAAAAAAGATGACTCTATAATCAAAACAGCTGCTATTCATTTTCTGTCAATGACTGACTGACTGATTAATCGACACAATCATTTCAGCTCTAATATCATCATCAGCCTCCAAAGATCTTTCGTTAAACTTTGCGTGATATCCTTTCCTGCCGCCGAAAAACAAAAGCGCCAAAACAAAAGAAGACGCATCCGCAGCATTTAACCAAACATCTACTCTCATCACTTCACCAATAAATGATGAATCAGACTCCCTTCTTACGTCTGTACTGTAGCTTTCATCTGATTTCATGTGGATTTCATCATTCATTGTCTGGCTCGGCTGTTGCTCCCATCCACTCGCATTGTATCAAACCAGATTCCAGCAGTAGCCTGACAGAAGAGAGAGGAAAACAGTGCTGAAGCCCTTCCATCTGCTCCGGCTAATGATGATGCTCTCCCTGGCCTGGAGCAGAACTGTGTGAGGGAGATTTACACCCATAATACCCCTGGGGCTCTGGTGCTGCACCGTGCTTCCAAAACACCGTCACTCCATCACTTTCTATATGATAGCAGGCAGAGCAGGTAACAATGGACCAGCAACAATGTCTTTTTGTATTACTGACAAGTGCCTTATTTGGTTGACATAACCTGACTCGGTGTCTGAGGAGTGGCACTAAGCACACAGGAAAATGGATGACAGCTACACCATTGAGACATTGTGCAGTTGCAACAATCATACCAGACTATGTTTTTAAAAAAAAAAAAAAAAAAAAATACCCAGCAGTGTGTGTGTGTGTGATATGAGGCAAGCAAGAGCAGCAATGACTGAGGGAGAGGTGGCTGTCTTTGCGATACACTAATTGGAATGATGGCAAGAAGGGAAATCAGGCATCACATTGAGCTAAACTGAACGGAAATGCCTTTCCCCATTTACTCTATTATAAAGGTTTATAAGTTGTAATTCCCCTTCAATTTGGGAGCTTTAGACCCACTTTAAAGCTCTGTGTGGGACTAGCCTTGACATATATCTCCTAAAACAAGTGAGTTAAATGGTGAGAGGCAGAAAGAAAGACTATGTGCATGTGTGCGTGTGTATATATATATATATGTGTGTGTGTGTGTGTGTGAGAGAGAGAGAGAGAGACTCAGGCAAGGGGAGATGTAGAGAGCACCACTCCTCAGGGATTGAGTGTTCACACACAGTAAATGGAAGTGGCACAGCTCTGACCTTTGAGCCGCAGCATACGAGTAAAGTGAAGGCGCTGTCAAAATATTGCTTCAGAAATGACAATCCACCTCGCCAGTCCCAAGTCTTGACATGGCAGGCAAGTGGAGAGCCGTAACCTGCTGATCCCAACATTACAAATGAGGGGATTATCATGACAACAAACCGCAACTCGACACACTGCATACCCTAAAGATATTCTGGCATTGCCCCTTATTATCAGCAATGTCCCACACAGATAGCCAAGCGATGACATTTAGAGCCGCTACCAAAAATCGAAAAAGGAACGAGAGCCGGTGTGTCAGAATCTGTAATAAAATTTTCAAATCGGGCTTTGCAAAAATAACTTTATTACCATCAGCATCGACTTTCCTGTTCTGATATTAAGCTTACAATGTTTCTGAACTTGGAACTTGGCAGCGGAGCAGCTGCCACGCATCTTCATTTACATCCATGTAATACTCAAGTCCACAGAGAATAACTGAATCGTAAAGAATACCAAAATATCACAAGCAAATTACTAGTGCTCTGAGAGGAAGCTTGGGAGGAACAAAGACAGGCAGCCATAATTATATCTTGGCGTGTATAGCATGTCAATGGGCCACCTTCGTTCTGGAGGGCATTCCCCTGGGCCCCTCAGGCATCAAAATGATGTCCAAATTATTTTGTGCTCTATTGCAGCATGGCGTGATTATCATATTTACTGGTGGTGCATTATGACAACATTGATGTTTACACCTGTCTCTGTGAGAAGGCAAGGTTTACACTCTGTAATTTAGCAAATGTACAGTATGCATATGAGCTTGTTGGCAGGGATTTAAATTAGGTCAGGAATGGAATACATCAATAGCAACCCATATGTGCATCTTTCTCTTTCTTTTTTTTTTTTTTTTCTCTCTCTCCCTCCCCTCCCCAGCCTTCTTTGCTCAGAAGCTTGGCGATGAAGCAGCTTGACGACTGCAGAAGTGTGATATGTGCAAATCACATTTGCAGATGAGCTTGAAACTCCCTTTTAATATTCAGATATCAGACATCCCGCACTGAGAAGCCCGCTAAGACGCGATTCGGGGGAGAAAAGCAAGATCCGCGTCATTAAGGGAATCGTTAGAGGCTCGGTTTACATTTTACATATTTCACAAAAATGTACAACCAAGTAAAAACATCACCAGTTATCTGTGATAACAATGCAAATTTTTGTCAGAGAGCGCATGAAGATTCTGTCAAAATCCAAAGTCGCTCAGGTCTTTCTTTTCTTTTTTTTTTTCTTTTTTTCCCCCCCTCTCTGGCTTAACACCCTCAGCTTATTGGCACTTTGATTTCTTTCATATTTTTTCCCTGAGAAGTCACACAGGCTTGTGGAGTCAAAGACGGTGAAAGGTATGTTTGCCACGAGGCACGGGAACACGTGTCCCCATAGCCTGCCAATAGCTCATCAAACACAGAGGCCTGTGGATGGATGGAAGCCCGGCTGGCGTTTAGGACGTCTAAACAGCATCCGCTCTGCCACACAAACCATCACTGACTCCTGTTTACTTGCCTCAGTCAGAGCCACAAAGAACCTGACCATTTTCTGCACATAAACGCACAGCGATGACAACAACGCCACCACAAGGTTGCGTTTTTTTTTCTCCCCCCCCCCTCATACCTGCTCCTTTGTGTTTTACAGTAGCGCTCTGACAATAATTTTTTGCCCGCTTTACAGCCTCAACTTTTTCATTGGATGACAGAACGTAGCCCCTGCAATTTCCCCCTACCTCCTTCATTTCCCCGTGTCTTAGCCCTGTGCCAAATTTGTCTCTGTGCCATTTTAATTACAGCCAAGGCAATCTTTATGGTGGTATTCTGCGAGAACACCAATCTGCAAAAAAGGTGATAAGTAGAACCGCCACCCAGCTTTGGTATCAGTAATAAACAGACACTTAATTGAATAATTTGACCTAAGAGGCTGATCCTGGGAAATAGCATGTTGGAAAAATTATTTTGAATATTGAAGACAGTTCAGTGTTTTGCATGACGCCTGCAGTAGAAGAACACAGTGGATTTGGCTGCTTGCCCGCCAACTCACCAATGTGGGCCATGGTGAGTCTTTACGGAACAGATAAGTGAGCCTTTGGTATCCTGGAAGCACTCAGATGTGTGTGCATGTGTGTGTGTATGTGTGTGTTTTGGAGGGGGGCGGGGGGTGGGGGGAGGGGGTGGGGGTTGGCGGGGGGTGGGGGGGAGGGGGTGGGGGTTGGCGGGGGGTCACATGTATGCATGAGTCTGTGTGCAGGCGTGTGCGTGCATGTGTCCGATATGTACAAGGGGGAGTGAGGGTGAGAGGGGGAGGGTGGTGGTGGGGGGGGGGATAGGAGTGTGAAGTGTGCCCACTCGAGGTCCATCTCCAGCCAGCAGCCACATGGGCACATCCCCCGCGTCCCTCTGCCCCAAACACACACACACACACACACACACACACACACATATACATGAAAACTCACACATGCACACAGCGGCTTTCCGCAGAGCCTTAGAGACAATGACTCGCGGCCCCTTCCTGTTTAAGGATAGCTGTCAGAGGATGATGGCTCCGATTCAACACTGCAGCAGGTTTGCACAGAGCTCCCTGATAAAACGGAAAAAAGCAAAAGCCTCCACTCTCTCCCTCTCTCTCTCCCTCTCTCTCTCTGTCTCTGTCTTTCTCTCACTCTCTCCATCACTCTGCCTCTCTCTTCCTCCCTCTCCCTCCACAGTTCAACACTGATTTGACTGCTAGCATAATTTTGCAGAGGAGACTATTTGCAGATGCAGCAGAGTTATCAATCCGAACAGACACACAATCCGGGTCCAATGTCACTTCTCCTCATTATGTTAATGGTTAATACATGCAAATGAAAACATTCCGGCAATTTGATTTCTTTGAAGATAGTTTGCATATTGTCTTAGCCATAATGATGGTACACTTTCTCCCCAGCTCTCGATTTATGCAAGGCTAGTTAGTTCATTTTTATCAGCTCTGAGTTCATTTCTAGGGCTACTGGAATGTGTTTTCCCCTTCCCCTCACTATTTAACTAATTAGGATTCAGGTACCATAAGCAGATTTTTCACGCTATTGGTGTTTTTCTTAATTAAGAAACAAATGAATTCTCCCCAGCAAAATAGATGGAACAACGGGATAGGGTGCCAGGGGCCAGATGCGGCGCTTCTTAATTAGAAGTCACTCCATTGTCTGAGGTTTTTTAATGAAGCTCCAATCTAAATGGATATCAAAAAAGCTTCTAGTGAAGAAGAAAAAAAACACACACACACCGGCCATTTAAAATAATAAGGAAATAAAGATAATGAAAGACAAAAGATATGTACTGGCAGCCCCGGCTCACACCTCCAGTTCAGTGCATGCAGTGCTCTCGTCACCTCTGCATGAGCCCTATTAAAACAGCTCGATCCCTCGCCTGCCCCTTCCTGCCTGCAGCCATGTCTAATGTTCTGCCAAGCCAACAGTGAAACACTCTCTTTTCAAGTTCTCATCAAAGGTGGAAGTTTCATTACCCCGTGGATGGTTATCAACTAACTATTTCTGAAAACTGTTGCAGCTGTCAACTTCCTGTCTTGACTGGGAAAAACAGTGGAGGCCGGCGGAATCCGTGCTTATCATATCAATGTCATTTGTGATAGGCTGATGTTTTGTAAATGGAAAGCCAACACAAATTTCCAATTAAACTGGAACAAATTGTCACCTAAACACAATATGGAAGCTAGAAATGGTGGCTAGAAATGAGATTTGAGCACCTGGGATGTATAGAGATGGTGTAAAAAAAAAACAGTGCAGATGGAACAAAAGAGAAGTTTTTCTTTTCAAGTTAATTTGCAGGAAGGGTTTTTTTTTTTCTCCTTCTTGTGAAGCCCCATCATCTCGGTCAGCCTCGGTGATGCTGCTGTGCTGGTGACTGAAGGCGATAACATCGGGGCTGTTTTGACTGAAATAAAACCCGTAGCATGCCCATATGTGCTGCCAACCCCATCAGTTCTTCTTCAGACGGCATGGCTTAGGAGCTCCCAGAGGATGGGCCAGTGCCCACTGATACGGGCCCAGCAACCATCTTGTCCAGGCCAAGTATCCCTGCGCCCAGGGGCTGTGCCATCAATGCCATGACTTGTGCCAGACTGGATCCCACCCAGCAATCCATTTCAAAGGCTTTTTTTATGGATCAGGTATGCAGTGTGATTTTCCTTTCCCTTTGTAATGTGCCGTGTCAAAGGCGAGCTAGGCTGACTTTAAAGTCATATACTAGTTTTTTCTGCCTTTCATTTGGGAAGGAGACATAATTGATTTCTGACTTTCCAAATGTCAAGTTGGAAGAGATTAGAAAAAAAAAAAGAGCAATGTCCTAAAAATCAATCGGCAATATGGCGTTGTTGATTTGGATGGTATTTAGTGTTTTGAGCTTTTATTTATAAGTAACTCATTAATCAATAGTGAGCAAATGCTGGAGTATCTACATATATCATCAGATAATTCCCAGGGGAATTTGACTTTTATGGAGCAATACCTTACTGAGCAACACATTTTATTGTCTAAATCAGCCAAAAAAGCATTAAAAGATCATCGCTTCATCATCTTCTCATGCAGAATATTTGAGTGAAATAGTATTTACTGATTAATTTCTCCGGGTTCATGGAGTGAAAAGCATTTATTCTTTTTTTTATTTTTTTTAAAAAAAGAAGTAACTTTCTTAATAAAAAGTCACATTTTTTTTAAACACCTCTATTTATCCACAAATTACCATAATCCTCTGGATGTTCACTCGTGTGCTCTCTCTCATTTAGAGCATTACTTGTTTATTTATATCTGTGAATGAGATTAGAGGGGAAGATTACACACGCAGACACATGAATAGCGATCAAAGACTGGAGGATAATGTAAGTCTTTCAGTGATTGCTCAGCTCTTTTCAAATCTACCGGTGGAGTATTAGAACAATACAAGTGGCTGTGCTCCATATAGTGTGACAACAATAATACAAAATCCTCAGGGAGTGAACCACATGTAAACACTCCAGATCAACACACAGTACACTGGCACAAAGTGTCCTCTAATGCAGGCAAAAAATTAGCTTTGATCCTGACGAGGGCCACGGCAAAGTAGCAATCAGTTCAGTGAAATGACATCACTTGTCGGACATGAATGCAGGCTGAGACACGCGTGGTTTTAGTGTCTGTACAGAGAAATGTATTTTACAGCCCCTCACTGTTTCTAGAAGCTCAACTGGGGAACATCTGCCACCAGTATACAAGCAACATTATGTCCTTCTGATTATTCTGAACAAAAATGTGGACACAAATATGACTCTCCTCCTCTCCTGACTCTCTCATCCAGATGATTTATGAAGAACGTTATGACAGCTGAATTGTCTTTTTTTTTTCTCTGTCTGTCTGTGTTGCAGACGTTTGGAGGAAGCACTGGTCTGGCCAATTATCGGTGGCAGGACAGAGAAACCTGTCACTCGGATACACATGACAAATGAAGAAGGGACAACGCAGCGAAACACTAACAAATGAATCTTAAAAAAAAAAAAAAAACGCACACATGCATGCAAGCATGACAAAAGCCGACGGCGTCATCCTGTAGTTTTGACAAACAAACTTTGCAAGAGGGGAATTTATTTGCAGCTGCAAATGAAGGGACGGATCTTAGGACCAGTTGGCTAATTATTTATCCTGCTGGCTTTATGGCTCTCATTAATTTCCCCCCTCTCTCTCTTTACCTTCCATTGAAAGTCTGAAGTCAACCTGCATCTGGTGCTGATAACGCCGGGGTCTCAGCAGCCTCCCAGCCTCCCCTCTAACCCACCCACACGCACCTCCACTAGAGAAAAGGAGCAGCTTTCATACACACCCACTGGATAATGCCATTAGAAATAGCACTCTATGCTTCAAATCCACAAAGATGTGCTTGCTCAAGTAGGAAAACATATTGGGAATAGGTTGAGCTGCATCTCTTAATTCAGCAGGGTCTGAGGGAGGACTGCTATATGTTACGAGGCAAAGGAGAGAAGCAGCTTGATGGAGAGAAAAACCACAGGAGTAGAGGGGAGTAATGAAATATAGGGCGAGTTATTGAATCTCAAAACTTTTTAAGCACTGACCAAAATGTTCCTATTGAAGTGCTGCAAACTATCGGGCTTTGAAAGTTGACACTGATCAGATTGTCAGTCTTGTTTACTTACTCTTTGATCCAATATATCCTTATGTAAATCATAATATTGCTCGTTTTAAACAGATTTTTATATAAGCAGCGTTCTTTTAAAGCGGCTTTGTGTTGCAGTAAGCCACAATTGAACAAAAAACGCATTTTGTTAAACATAAAAGAAAAAGAAAAATTGTGTTTATATTCCTCAAAGTGAGGTATTAAAAAAGTATTGGCATTGGCATAAAAAAAAATACTCTGTTGAAATAAACAAATGAAATAATACGGCAGAATACGGAGGTAAGCAAATTAGTTGTAGGGTTATATTTAACTGGAAATGATAGCACTTCCATCTCTCCCTTTTTGATGGTTTTCTTCACCCTCTGTCATTTGAGGGGGTTGATTGAGATCAGTCCATTCTTGGTGTTTTGGTGAGATCGCACCCCAGCAGGTCTGAGCTGAGGGTATGTGCCACTCCCTAATGGTCCAATCTGGCTTTCTGCACCCTATTCCCTGCCTGTCCAACTTCCCCACTGCCCACCTCCTCCTCCTCCTCCTCCTCCTCCTCCCCCTCCTCCTCCTCCACCCGTAGCTGTCCGTCACGTTCACCCCACCACAACAATGAACGCCAACCCCTCACTTGCGAGGACCTCATCGTCAATCCACTGACTAACCAAACACCCAATTTGAGCCATTTCTTCCAAGGAGTGAACTGATAGAGACTCCACACTGGTCACACTTTCAATCGCAACAGAGACACAGTGGGCGAGAATTGCTGAAAAGCAAATATTGTCGACTTCTGCTGACTTCAAACAGCAGTCAGATGGCAGAGACTACCTAGGCAGTAAAGAAGCTGAATTACACACAACACAAGAGAAAGGGCCTAAAGAACTCTTGGTGATTCCTTTCATGTTTGTCTTTACAGGGAACCCAAAGCATTCATTTCTCTTTTTCTATGCAAAGGAAGGTAAACATGGCACTCTCTGCAGGCTCATGAAATTGAACAGTTTTGAGCATAACGGCCAGTCTTTTCTTTCTTGTGTTTTAGAATTAGATGTGTTAGCTCTACCGCAGCTTTGGCATATTTTATATATTTTTTTTAAAGCTAAAAAAAAAAAAAAAAAAAAGGAAGAAGCTTCAAATAGGAATTCCCATTTAATTCATGATACATATTTCATACAAAATCTGCCACCGTTCCATTGATGTGCCATTCCAGTAAACTCTATTTGAAGTGTTCAAACTGAACTTTTGCTCAAACAGTTCAGCAGACATATGGTACAGGTCAGTGAATCAATGAGCGCACACACGCATGCAAACACACAAACTCCTTGCCAGAGGAAACTTAACCCAGTTAAGTTCTGTTTCGGTGTCTACAATGCCCAGCTGATGCTCTCTTGCAGTCTTATTGGGCTATCAGTGCTCCTGGGGTCATGAGCCTGGCCAGTCAAGATAAAAGAAACCCTGATGAAATGAACCGTGCGGGAGCAGAGAGGGTCTCTGCTCTCTACTGATGGAAGGAACCCAGTCACTTTGAGAGGTGAGACTGTAACAGTGTCGTATTGACCTGAGTGACCTGGCTCACTGCTTGAACTCCACACTCTGTTTAGAGACAGGGACACAGACAACAGGCTCCTACTGATACACTGCGAGTGTTTGGCAGCCAAACACTAATAACTAATTCATTAACAACGTTTTCTTTAAACACTATTCTGTACTTTTAATATCCATTCGATAAATATGTATGAATTGGATTTCTATGCACACATTCTATTTGCATTAGCAATAGCATTGCTATTAATTTACCCACTCAACACTGTTGCTATGCCACTACGTTCACCCAGATTATTAAAACGTGGTACTGTTTTCATGTATTTTATATATTTCATATGTTTAGCTATGAGCTTATAAAATATTGTTATCATGAGTTTGTTGTTCCAGTGATTCCACATTGACCATACAATATATAATATAACATTCGGAAATGGAACGATATTTACATCACTTTTGATGCTGTTTTTTGAATGTGTGAATTTTACTTGTAGTAGATTGGATTGGATTGTTATTGCTACTTTTATTTAAGTAAAAGGATGTGAATACTAGAACCAGGACAGATGTAGCTGCTCAAAAGCATGTATTGGCTAATTTGATTGAATGATTGATGACCTGACTGATGGCAGATTCATTTTCATTTGTCTCCCGCGCGCATTAAAACACCCTCCTGTCTCCGAGCGAGTGACGTTTTACATATTCACGCCGAATCTGACAAAGTTGACTGACAACAATAAAGGTGCAGTTTTCAATATTCCACGCCGTTTAATAGAGCCGATGACACAAATCATTATTTACCACTTTCAGATCGGAGACATGCACTGTATCGCTATCATTGCCGGTCAATATACATCACTTCTCCCCCAAAGGATTACACCTCTTATCTGAAATGATATTCAATAAAGTATGACCGCAGAAATACAGAGTGGAGTGTTCTTGCTTGGATCTGGCTTATGCTGTGAAAAAAAAAAATATAACACTTTATTGGAATTAAGATCCAAGTCAAGATTACCTGAGGAAACAGCAGTTAGATTTCTGTTCCAGTGCCACGTCCTACACTTTATTCTCCGCTGCTTGGGGACTAGACCACAGTGTACTGTTTCCCACAAGCCATGGGGGTGTAATAGGATGCCTTTATGAAATATATAGAGACGCACCAGCACCTTCCACAGATCATAGCATGAGCTAGGGTGTTTGGTGAGCCTAGCAGGAGTTTCTGTACATGTGTGGGTGTGTGTGTGTGTGTGTGTGTGTGAAAGGCAAAAGAGAGGGGAAACCAAGTGTCTGGCTTATACGGCCTTACTGAAACGGCCCACGACCCAAAAAGTCAGTGAGGCAACAGCAAAACTTTCCCCAGGTCCCTCTCTGATGCTCCACCACCGTAATATCATCAAGGTGCGAGGGATGATACCACTCACTCGTTTGTGCTGCCTAATTAGCTGCTGCAACTTCCCTCCCCACTGCTGTGCCATCCATTCAGAGCTCCTAGCAAAGCAGTCATCATTAACTACAGTGGGGGGATGAAGTTAACTCCAGCGCTGCCAGGATAGTTAAAACTCTACTGAATGTGGTTCTGGAACAGTAGCAAGGTGGTTCCATCTCTTCAATAGTCTTCTTTCGTTTAGACTCCACAGCTGTCATTAGATTTAAACGTTGTATATAAAGTGGGTTTGTGGGAGCTTCACCCAAGAGCTGAGACAACTGCCATCATTAAACATTCTCTTCTCATTTTCTGTGTTTTATTTTTCCTTGACATAAAATCCCACAATCACACATGTACACACCACACACACACACACACTCACTCACTCACCCAGCCCTGCTCTGCTCTGCTCTGCACTGCTCTGTATAGCTTTTCTTTTCTCGTCGGGAATTTGATAAAGCCTTTAGTGAGTGTGGTTAGAGCACTTGGGCTGAGGATCTGATGAGAAGTGTGGGGTCTGTCGGCGCTGTCACACAAACACTCACACACACACACGCGCACACACACACACACACTGTAAGTACATTCTAATTAGCTGATGTATGCAGGACCTCATCCACATTGGAGGGGTATCAAAAAGCAATCAACGCCCCATCCCTGATGAGCTCAGAGAGACACAGAGATTCACATTGTCTATGGAAAGATGATGCGTGGCTGGACCTCGACTCGGCTTTCCAAACCACCATAATGCCATGCAATCACAAGACATTATGCACAGATCTGAACCCCAAAGCCACAGGATAGAGAAAAAAAAAAGTAAAAGGGAATATTGAGTTCATCATTCAAAAGCCTGATGATTATGATGGTCGCTCTTGTGAAACGCTGCTGTGCGGAGCCAGAAGTGGGAGAATTGGCCCGCGAGCGCCACAAAATATGGTTATAAATGCAGAGGAGAAACATGTTTAAAAAACTGTCATGATCAAGTGCAATACAGCACAGATAGCAGAGAAATCAGTAGTTAAGATGACAACTCGTGGCCATGAAAAACCGAAAAAAAAAAAAAAAAATTCAAAGTCAGCAGCAGTGAGCGCGCGAGGAGAGAAATTTATGAAAGTGATTCTTCTCAGTGGAGAGAAATCAAATAGAAACACAATATCAACCACAGCAGAACTCCACGTTATCACCATGAAATGTTGGGAAAAATATGAAATATCCTAAACACACGATCTAGGATTTTGTCACCCATTCATAATCTAATTTGACCTGAGGCCATACAGCCGATTCGTTCCAGTAAAGACCATAGGTGTTTTAGCTGCAGGCTCCAACAGAGAGGCATGTGTGTCACACAAAGACCATCGGTTAGCGACGTACCGAAAGGGACTCTGTATCACCATCTTATCTTCAAAGGACTGGGCAGGGGCTCAGGGGAGCTGTGCCACCGCCTCGCCTCCACACAGACACACACACACACAGAGGGGGGATTTGGACCTGCAAGCAGGAACCAGAGATCTCTCGGCCGGCACCCAGGCCTGGACCCTCCTCCAACTCGCCCGCGGAGAACAGGCAGGGTTCCTGCACACGCGGCACGACATCAGTGAGCTGATCCTCCCCCCTTCCTCTCTCTCTCTCTCTCTCTCTGTCTCCCTCCCTCCCTCCCTCCCTCCCTCCTCCACTGCAAACCCCCTCCGCCGACTGCCTGCCCATTTGCTTCCTGGCCTCAGCTTGACGGAGGGGATGGGATCTGAACTCAACTTAGACGCAGAGTTTCCACATTTCACAGATGGCTGGGAGAGGCTTTGCATGGAGGTGAGGAAACAGAGAGAGAGAGAGAGAGAGAGAGAGAGAGGGAGAAAGAGAGAGAGAGGGAGCCTCATCGCCAGTGCCGAAGCGGGGCCGATTTCACACCGTGGTAGAGTGCGCTAAAGCAGGCCGCCGTTAATCCACTCACTGAGGGGAAGGCCTGGAGCTATTCCGCCGCCCGACCGCCATCTCCCTCCACAAAGCCATAAATGGTGCATTATACAACTGGGCTTCAGAGACACTGCTGATATGCTGATAGGTGGTGGACAAAGACCAAAGCAACCACAGGAGCGGAGCCACATGCAGGACTGAGGGCCTTAGCGCAGGAGCAGAACTGCACACATGTATTCAGGCATGATCTCTCAAACGCTGTACCCGCTGATGTGTGGACTGTTAGAGTGCTATATCTGCGCTTTTGATCGAGGTTAGCTCATCCTCAGGATTCAGCCTCGAGACAGAGATGGACATGCACTAACACTCGCTCTTCTGCTCTCCAACAAAATAGCTTTTTTTTTTTTTTTTACCCCCCCCCCTTCTCTCCACATCCCCACAGTGAATTCATATCTGTAAAGTTACCAAAAGTCTTGAAGATGAGTCTTTGAACTTATAAAAGGCAATCATTTTGAATGAAAGGAGACAGGAAATATATAAACATGGGGGAATTTAAATAAATTGCCACAAAGAAAATCACAGAGAGGGCAGTGAATTATGTAACGATAAGACAGCCACCAGCCTAAGCCACAAAATGAGATGTTTTACATGAAACGAACAGCGGTCTAGATTAGAGAGCCATCCTGTTTAGACATGAAGCCAATTGGGTTGATATCACATGTAGAGAAAATTTGAAAGATAAGTGGGAACTATGAGAATTGTTATAATCCAACTGTAACAAAAAGCTGAAGTATATTGGCTTTTCCCCCCAAGAAGCACTTGCGCGATAAACATCTTTGATGAAAGAAGTTCATTACTCGTGCGCCGTGTAATGTAACATGCTGTGTTATGAGTCTATGCCAACCTACACTGAGGCAGTCTCTAAATGAAGCCTCAGGCATTTAATGGACATCATTAGGTGAAAACATATAAGAGATAATTATGGTAATTACAAATCCCTTTTATTCGCCCTGAGTCTTTGACAAGAAGGTTGTCATATCAACCACTTCAAACAAACAAAGAGTTGTTGTCTCTTACCCTAAATGATGTCCGGTTCCATTTGGATGGGAATTGTCTCCGGATTATCCTTTTTATTGTTTGGTTAGTGGCTCTGAATGGAGGCTACATTTCTTTCAATGAAAACTTGATTAAAACAAGTGATTCACAATAGTAGAATTTGACATCCATTTGCATTGCCACTTAATTACAAGTGAGACCTTGATCTTGAAAGCAGCCCCATACAAAGCTAATGGACATGTCTGTTATGTCTATTAGAGATGGACCCTCTGAGGAACCAAGGCTTTCTATTTAATATCAGACATCACTATGGGCACCCAAGGCCTGTCTTATTAAATTTCAGCTCTGTAACAATAGCGAAAGGAGCAAAATGACAAACACTGGCAATATTGCAGCTTTTTACTGACCAAAAAAAATATCTTCCAAGAGTTTGTTTTGGCTAAAGCTAATCCAAGTGTTACTGTTGTTTTGCCTCACGGGGTCAAACCCGGAGCAGCCCTTAGTCGCTTCATCTTAGTGATACATGATCTAAGCGGCGAGGAAAGATGAAATGCGGTATGGAACATCTTTATGGAGGGAGTGAGAGGCAATCGTGAAGGACTTGGGTGTTTATTTACAATATGCATCCAATCATCCTTTGTCACCGTTCCATGTTCCTCTTTTTCCGAAACCACAGAGAGACACTCACTGTGGATTCCATTTTTGGCCTCTTTGCTACACAAACTCATAATATGGTACAGTCTTATCAGATCTTGCTTACAATAACAGATTCGCTTCAAGTCAAAGCTGTTGTTTAACTTATTCAATCCCATGGGAAAATTCGGTTCAAACAAGTCAGAAGACATCTGCCAGTCCACAGCAGTTGATGATGTCAACGGGTCCCTGCTAGTACCAGATTCCTCCACCACTTTCAATCATTCCCTGTGAGATTACTGCAATAGGATATTACTGTACAAACTATGACCATGTGTCCTGCTGCCACAAAGCTTAGCAACATATTACAGTTTGTCAAAGCAAGCTATTGCAAGGGAGAGATAGATACAGAGAGGAGGAGAGAAGCCATTGACCTTTGTGTCCTTTATATTTGCCTAGCTTCCAACCCCAATCTTAAGAGTGAAATCATCTGATCCCAAACTAACTGTCAACTGGCTTGTGATGGTGGCAAAGCCAGCGGACATCAATCAATCAGATTTTCTCCTCGTCTATCAGAGGAGGCTTTTTTTTCCTGTTTTGCTCGAGCTTATCATCTGACCCAGTTGTTATCCTGTTTCTGAAGCTTAAGAAAAACTTGATTATGGTCAAATGTATGTCTCAGAGATTCACAGACACATCCTAGACTGAACCAGAAAAAAAAAAAAAAGAGGGGGGGGGGGGTGTATTATCAGTATTTCACCACAGAAATGAATGCAGGATGTAATGATTGTAGTTTTTCAAAATGAGGCTCTTAATTCTACACCCATGCTGGAAATAAGGAGTTTGAGCCACTTATCTTTGGTTTTCAGGAATGCGTGAACCTAAGATAAAAATCCAATCTGATATCATAAGACAAAAAGGCATTTTAGTTGGCTACAGCACTTGCTCAATGTCAACAGTTTTTAGTAATTACCAGATAAGCATTCTCTGAAATACACAGAGAAAGAAAATTGGCTGATTCTGAAATAATAGTGGCTGCATTTCTCTCTGGATGTTTACTCTGTCACTTCACAAAGCCTTGCTTTGAGATAATAAGAAGCAGGAGACTGTGCACTTCGCAACACGTCATTCCTTTCGTCACCGTCGACCATCCCCGCAAACTCTGTCTAATCTGATTTGCATAATTTTACTCGCAAATATAAATCGATCATCATCAACCCGGCTTCCATTGGAATATCGCTCCATTATGGCTATTTATGTTGCAGTGCTCTCTGCTAATCACATGCAGGCAGATATGGCCTCTGATCACATGATGTGTAAGCTGTGTTGTCAACAGCTTTACCAGCTTTGCAATGGTGCAAATCAAAATACAGCCTCTTTAAAGTATTAACATGTTTTGAAGTTTGTTTTATATTTTCAGCATATTTGACATAAATTGTTTATCTATTTACAAAGCTTTGTCATTACCGATTTTCCACTGAACCCTTAAGATGCTATGTGTTTTGTGCCGTTCGTCGAGCGGAAAATGCTGATGTACAAATTGAACTGAAAGGCTTGTTACTTAATCCTCTGTTGCCACCTATCCCTTAACTATAGCGCCTGGTACATTTCATCCCGATGCAAAGTTCTGCATTGCGCTGCCCCCCACAAACACATCCTCAGTAATTCCTGCCAAGCCAGAGATTTAGACTGAACAGCTATTAGGGCGTCACTTTCTGGTGTGCCAACAACTATCCAGCTCTGGAAATGGTGCTCACCAAATGATCCCCTTATTTTATTATCCTCTTTTTCAAAAAAAAAAAAAAATCATTCATTTTTTTTAATTACTGAAATAATTTCTCTACTATGTGGGTGAAGTCAAACTCATGGCTTGGCCAATAAATTCACTGTTTACTACTGCTGACAACATATTGTGACAATGCCTGCTGCAAAATGTGAGTCATATTTCCAAGGAGTCCCTTTCCTCTCCCTCATCCAAGATTCAGTCAAAACCCAAATATGAAATTTGACATATTCCATGAAACTGTTTTGATTAGCTGTGGCTAATTAAATTGAAATAAACAAAAAGGATCTTAATAGACACATAAAAGTTATTTATATCCCTGCAATGAAAGACTGACAGATTTCCACCCGTGGACTTTATTTCTTGAATATGTGCAGAGGCAAGTTCCTGTTGCCTCTGCCATGCAGGCTCAGAGCTGTTTCTCTTCTGGGCTATGGAGATGTCAAAGCATCACACAAATGTGATGAACCCAATATCCATATCCATGATACATCAAAACCTCGGGATGGCACAAAAATAACTGCAATACCTCAGGAGCAACCTCAGAAATCCCCTTAATTGAGCAATATCTTCATTCCTGATCCATGTGCATCACCAAGGTGAAAAGGGACTGTGCAAGTTAAATGAAAGAAGAATTCATGATGTGTGGCGGCCTCTCTTACTCACCCTGGCTATTTCCCCTCTTGGCAGGGGCCAAATAGAGAATGTTAAATGAGGCAATTGTGTCCCGAAGGCAAAAAGAGGAAGAAAAAAAAAAAAGCAGGCAGTGCCCCTGCTCTCTGCTCCAACCCCGAGGAGCATTCTGCAGCATGATGAGGTACATCCAAGCACCCAGGCCTGCCGCTACCCAAATAGCTCAGACCAGACCTAACTTCCCCATGAGAACAGGCTACTCCTCTCTGTGCTGTGTACAATACACATAGAACATGACCACTCATTATTTACATCCCTGATCAAGCTGTGGTTGCATTCATACACTGCACAAGTAAAAGAGATGTCTGGAAAAATATTAAAAAATATTGACAGATAGCACAACTTTAAAGCTGCAACAAAAGATTATTGTTGTTATGGATTCATCTACAGATTATTTCTCATTGAATTTTTTTTTTTCATAAAATTTTCAAATATCTTGTTTTGTCCAATCAACAGTCCAAAACCCAAAGACATTAGAGTTCTATCATAGAAGACAAAGAAAGACAGAAAATATTCACATTTGAGGAGCTGGAACCACTTCACTTTCCTTAAAGCTTCGCCAATTATCATAATTCTTATAGATCCGTTTTCCTTCAATTGATTAATTAATCTAGATGAATTGACAAACTGTTTCATCTCTGCACAACTTTGCATACTAATCATATCGCACAGCAAGGACCATCAAAGCTGAGTTCCAGGATATAGGCTGCGGCCTGTAGAAATACCAGGATGTAGAGTGTGATCTGTTAACATTCTGTGGCGGTGGTTGCAGGAAACTGATCTCCCCTGCAGTCCCACACTGTCAGCTATACAGACATACTCCACGGTGACACCTCTGATAATCAAAGCTTTGTCTGGGTCTTAAAAGGACGTACTTGAACAACAGCGAGACCAGAGGCCCTCTTTGCTGTAATGGCCTTTGGACATCAATATTTAAATCTTACATCTCTGTTGTGATTAGAATGCTGCCTTTCTCTCTCTTTCTCCCCCCCCTCCCCTCCTCCAACCTCTCTCCTGAAACAACAAGGTAGGGGTGAAAAAAGGCTTAAATCGATGATCTTTGAGTCTAAACTAGATTCCTAAGCAGTTTGCCACTCTCAGCAGCAAGATAAGATAAACTCTCTTTGACCTAAGAGATGAAGTTGCCATGACGATCAGGGAGTCCACTTTCTCTATTGATATTTTGCTGATGTAACAACAAATGGAACTAGATCCCGCTCTTGATAATGGTGATTAATTAATACCAATATTGATCTCTACAAGCAAGAGACAAGGCTATTAACTTAAAGCAGGCTGAAAGTCAATTGTTACCCGGGGGCTCAATGGACATCACTGATATAAAATCTGAATAAACAGAGAGGAGAGCGGTTAGGGGGGCTGAAATGAAAAAGTAAAAAAAGAAGGAAAAAAAAAAAGGAAATACATAAACAGCAACTGTAAACATAGTACCAGATTGTGTTTCGGAGCATATTTCTAAAATTAACATTTTTGCTCACACTGGTGGTGACAGTTACAGTGCTTGAATAAAAAGCACAATGGTGACAGTTTGGACCAGCGGTTATTGGAATAATAGCAGTGGAATTCAGGAAAGAGGAAGATAAAGAGGAAACTGCGTGAGGAAGTGACCTCCACCTTTGCAGCAACCCTGCCCACATTTCACACTGCTGTCCAGGCACTGCAGGCTACAGCGACAGAGAGGGCAGGATTAGGCACCGTCAGTCCATCGCCTGCCAACCAGCTCATCCAACACATCACACAGCACTGTTTTCAACAAAGGAAACAGCAGCTGCTATACATTCCCCTCCCTGTAGCTCCAGAGCCTGTGACATAAGCAGTAATAGCAGTGCTGTAAGTACAAAGACTTTCTCGACACACACACACACACACACAAAAAAAAAACATTTTACTTTAGACACAATAGAAAAAAACATTACAACGAGATGACATTCATCTGCATTGTTGTTTTGTGTCAAAAGTGAGGAGGCAATTGGGGATCCTTCAGCTAAGACGAGGCAACAACACAAGCTGTTATTGGCAGGGAACAGATGTTTGAGGGAAAGTTGGCATTCAACAACCATTCTTCTTCTGACAGAAATCCACACGAGAAACACAAGAGACACGGCGTGATTGTCACCCAATGAAAGAGAGACCCTTAAATATACAGGGAAGCTGGCATGCAAACATTTTTTGATTTTACACCCCCAAAACATCTGACTACCAGAGTTGCCAGTGTTTGTGGGCAAGGGTGAGACGCAGCGTATACACGACTTCCACAGCATCGGCACAGTTTCCACATCCAAGTGAGCAAAGCTGAGCTAAGTTGTAGGAAATATGGATGAGGAGTATGTTCCAGTGAGAGAGAGAAAAAAATTAAATTAAATAAAAAAAAACCCATCAAGCTAACAGCTCTGATCCCTCTGCTAAAAACACATAGCCACACGCTTGTCGCACATACTGTACATGCACTAATGTATACACAAGCAAACACACACACAAATTCAGATACACAGCCAGGATGTTGGCAGTCAATTCAGTAAACACTCCCTTTATCCCTTACTACTGTAATCTGCCTCTGATAAATGCCCCTCAAAGATAGAAATGTCACCTGATATGATAAACAGTATGCTGACGTTACATAAAGTGGCCTTATGCTAAGGAGTTGGAAAGATTAACTGTGGAGCGCAGATGGAAAAAAAAAATGGTTGCTACGATTAAAAAGAGAAGAGTTGTAGAGAATCATGTTTGGCTCTAGTTTAGTTCCAAACTGAGTAGTTGAGAAAAAAGAAGGAACTGAGCTGTAAATAATTAAAAGCAAATAACCCCAAAACAGTTTAAGAATTTCTCAGAGATCATATTCCTCAAAGTCTCTCATATAAAATATATAAGTAAAAAAAATGGAATAGAAATAGCAATATTAACCAAAGCACCACTAGTCCCTGTTCTAACTTTATCCACAAGGTATTATGGGTAAAAAAAATAAGCATTACTGTACACTGCAGTGAACCAGCTTTACAGATGTAAGATCACTATCACGTGAGTAGATTAGGCATTTTGACAGTATGACATAGTGGTAAGCTCTGGGGACTTGTGCACTTGCCGCTCGGGTACTATACAAACTTACAGTAGAAGAGCAGCATAATCACTACAGTATGGTGCTTCATTCTGGTTGGACAATGTCGAGTAAAAAGAGCCAAAGGAAGCTGCATGAATTCTCAGACGTTCCACGCGGTGAAGACAACAGTAAAGGGGAGAACACTAAGTCAGTTTAATAAGCACATTTGACATTAGATGTCCGCGCGTGGCCTCGGAGGGCCGCTTCAATATGTTCCCATAAACACTGGCGGAGGCACGCTCCCCTACATCATCCAGATTCCCCTTTATGCCGTGAAACTTTGGGGGGCAATTTTACAGAAAAATTACTCTGAGGGGCCTGGTTTCAATTCAGCCTGTTCATATCTTTCCTTCCTATTAAGCATCAAAATGTTCCTCCTCTCAGTACGAATAGAGGTATGGACACCACCAGCAGCCGGGGAGAGGCGAGGAGGAGGGAGAAAGGAGGGGGGTGGGGGGTGGGTGGGTGAGGGGGGGGAGACAGGGCGGGAGGGAGAAGAGAGGATAGAGGGAGCTTGGTGGAATTCACACATCATATTACAGCAGCTAATCGCAATCCGCAGAGCATCAGCGATATTTTCATCATTCCTGTCAAATTCTACTGACCCGCCTTGGAATGGCTAACAATCTGGGCAATTTATTGGCATATTGGCATGGGGTGATAAGGCTAAAAACAACAGCAGCTAGCAGCTGGCCCTGGGAGATGAGCTGATAACATTGATATGTGCTCCCACACAAAACACCTCCACCACTATCTCCTCTTTCTATCAAACTCTTATTACAATAAAAGTGTATGGGGTTTTTCCGCTTTCTTGGAAAGGCAACAAGGGGAGGGGGATACAGAAAGGAGGCCAGAAATATATATTTATATATATATATATATATATAAAAAAATCAGATGTAACGTTTCACAGAAAAAAAACAAGGGGGGAAAATACATAATTTATCACTGTATTATCGGGATATCCAGGCAGCCTAATCAAGGAGCACTGAGTGACTATTTTTTGCCTTATCATCCAAAGTGGTGGAAACGGAGAAGGAATTATCAGCCAGCTGCAGATTGCTGGGCTGGAATTTTAATGGTAATAATCGGGTTTCTGATGGTATATCTTCTCTGCTTATCTTTCCCATTATCTGGCCTTATCTCCCCAGTCATCGGAGCAAATTAATGGTGCTCTTTCAGCATCGCCTTTTTATCACCGCTCAGAGAGCACCCAAGGGGAAAGAATAAGCAAAATATTAAAATACTGCATAAATCACAATTTTAGATAACGGTCCAATGTATGCAGGAAAGGGGGGTGGGAGGGTGGGCTGCGCCCAACAACCTTTTTGTCCTTTAGAATGACTGTCTGTGCTGACTTTCTGTGCAATGCCTCCTCGGCCTTTTTTTTTCCCAGAGTTCCCGGGGTAGGAGAGAGGATCTAGGCTCCTCGTGACCTTTTCTGTTTCTAACTAGAGCTTGATTATACGACTGCACACCAGCTCCATATTAACAAGATCTTACACATGACATACTAATTCACACAAGGCCAGGTCACAGCGACGAAACCGCAACACAAACGTTCGACTTCCTTTGCTCGACAACAAAATTTGGATGCCACAATGGGATTGGTCCAAAGATGAGTGGGCCTATCACGTCATACGTTGTCGTGCTTCTTTGTTGATTAGGAATGGTTGCGGGTTTGCGGTGGATGCCAGCAAACACACAAAAATAAACTGACAGATAGCTGTTTCTACAAAATAATTATTTCCCTGCAGAGTTTATGGCAACTAGACTGGACTAAGCTATTATCAACAGCGTGAAAAATAAGTGGAAAAACAATATTTATTCATAAAAACATTTCAAACAATATGTAATTTAATGTAATTCAATGTTAAACTGGTTGATGTTTGATGATTTTCAATCATTTTCACTGTAATTAAATGTGCAGTACAGTATTAAAAATACTGCTAAATCCCTATTTTTCTCACCTAAAGAAGCAAGAAAAAAAATTGATCCAGAGAAAAAAAAAATGCCTTAAAAACTTTCAAAATTTTCTACAAGCCATAAATAATTAAGAGATGAACAATAACAATTACGTGTCCAAAACAAGACAACACACGAACCGCTCCTGTCGCACAGTCTGTCTCACACAAATGTAATAAAAAGCTTTTGTATACCAACATGCACATGTCTTCATGAATGCATGCATGTGAGCTCACACACACACATACAAACACACACACCCACCCACACACACACACACATAGCCATGTTGCCTTAGCTGTGAATTGTCCATAATATGTTGAAGCTCAGATAAACAGTATCATAAACACAAGACAAATTACTGGAAGTGGGTTACTATTTGATATTTTGACCCCAAACTAAGCAGCAGCTAGAAGAAACACCGTACAGTGGACAACATACACACACACACTGTACACACACACACACACACACACACACACTGTACACACACTCAGATGTCAGCTGTATTTGAGATGTGAAAGTGTGTTTACGTCCATGTGCTTGTGTGTGTGTGTGTGTGTGGGTGTGTGGGTGTGAGTGTACAAAAGCCCACATATTTATGTATGTCACTGAAATACAGGCTTTTTTAAAATTGTGAAAATTATGAAAAGCTCTTTAGAACCTTTCATAAAATATATTTATTGTAACTACAATTCAACAATGTGAATATGACACACTTTTGAATTAATGTAGGCCATGAGGTTATACTTTATTCATATGTTCTGCAATAAAAAACAAATAATAATCCACTCAATTTCAGGGCAATAGTACATGAAGCTATATATGGATAAATTCATTCATAATTCATCTAAATTTGAAAAGCAAATATGTGTAAACTCAGTTACTGGGAGGCAAGGTCAACACTTTCCCCAGAGCATATACTTGAGGAAAAAATTAAAACATGTCATAACTTGTCTCACATTTGCTCTTTTGCATCAGTGCCACGAGCTACAATCACTCACCAATATTAATCCCGCACATGAGCTGTTATTGTAAAGTTTGGAAAAAGTGTGTGTGCATGTATTTATATACATACACCTGCAAGTGAGTGTGTATGTGTAGAAGGCGGAAAAAAATGAATGCACGAGAGAGTGTGTGTGTGTGTGTGTAGGAGTTGGAGTGTGTGTGTGAGAGACAC
The DNA here is from genome assembly GCA_029490765.1 of Euthynnus affinis. Classification (NCBI taxonomy): domain Eukaryota; kingdom Metazoa; phylum Chordata; class Actinopteri; order Scombriformes; family Scombridae; genus Euthynnus; species Euthynnus affinis. The sequence continues at coordinate 27,157,338 of CM055847.1, read as the reverse complement.
GTGTGTGTCTGTGTGTTACAAATAAAACAGCAATACAATTCAGTAACAAAACCGGCTTTTAAAACCAAATCTCGTCATGCAGCTTTGTTATTAATTATTGACCTATAATTTATAATTACTGCTGATTATCTGGCATAAAAGGCTTCAGGAGCAGAGTCTGCACGTCCAGTCAAAGTGATGCACTGATGCACAATTTTGGATTTTGAAAACTAGAATAGAGTTAAAAAAAAATCAAACAAACGACAAAATAACTTCATTTTGTCACCACTTGACAGCAGTGGTAAAAACTTTTCAGCCTAGCAGCAGCAGCAGAAGCAGCGGCGGCGGCAGCAGCAGCAGTGTGAGATTTGGATTGTAAATCATCTCTTCAAAAAACACAAAATAACTGCGGAGGGAGAGACTGGAGCGTATGGACCGTGACAGGCAACACATGAGTGGCGATAGTTGAGCGCTGCTGAAATCAGCTTCAGAGTGGTCACTATCATTACAATATTCTACAAACTCTAATCAGCTTGGAGAAGCGGTGTAACGGTTAGACAACATAAAGAAAGAAAGAAAGAAAGAAGAAACTTACGTTTGATCTGCCTGGGGTTGCTCTGCTTCCTTCGGGACATGCCTGCTGTGCGGCTGGTCAGTGAATCCAGGTGTAGTACTGACAGATCGATAGGTTTTGGTTCATCCAAGCAGCCGGTTTTGGGGTTTTTTTGTCTGATGGAAATTGAGAAAGAAAAAGAAGAAGGGGGGCACCAGTACTTTTTACGCACAAGTCTATCGTTCCGTCTGTCTTTCCTTTATCTTTCTCGTCTCTCTGGCTCTGGCTTTGGCTTTCCCTCTCTCTCTTTCTCCCTCTCTCTCACACACATACACACCCTCCCTCCCTCTCTCTCTCTCTCGCTCTCTCTCTCTCTCTCTCTCTCTGTCTCTCTCTCTCCCTCTCTCTGTGTGTGTCTCTCTCTCTCACTCTTTCTCAGCACCGTTCTCCGTGATGAAGCTGCGCTTCGCCGCGATCCGCACGGACTGACTGGGGAGGTGAAAGCGTTTCGCGCTTTTGTTTGAAGATAAGGTTTGTTCCTCCCCGGGTACCGTAGCCGCGGCTTCGTGAACTTCACTTGATCCAAAATTACTTTTACTCCCAGTTATTAATTAGCGTCGCCCCAATTAGCGGCCGTGTTTTTTGGGGGTAAATATAAAGGAAGATGGAGACACACTGAGCCCCAACCGGTGATCATCATGAGAAATCACAGTGACATAAATAAATAACAAAAATAAATAAAAATATCAGCCTGTAGGCTATTTCAAGTAAACATAATTTGGCACCCTTTTCTCTCCAATGACCCTGTTGCTATCAGTTTGGTGCTGCTTTATAAAATGATGACAATTTTTTTTTAAAAAAAAATCATCCTAAACTCTATTACATTAAAAGTACAGGTTTAGGGGAGAACCCTCCAAATACAGCATATGGTCCTACTTCTATCACCAACAAATCTGAACCTGTATTGGTTAAATACACCCGGATTACCCCATTTACAGCTTGGCCACTCAATCCCCCATAATGCTCTCTGATAGTTGATCTACATTGAGATGGCATGACCTCACATAGCTTGACCTCTTGGCCAGGTGCTGAAAGAAGAAACCTGCCGTCTAGATTTTTTTTTTTTAAAATTTAAAAACACTCACAAGATATATTTACAGTTATTCTAAATATATAAAAGACTGGTGTAAATTCTAATCCAACCTTTTAAGAAAATATATTAAAATTGGCTATCTGTACACACAGTGAATTTCCACTGCGAAGAAGTACATTTTTTACTCTGTTTATTTATCAATATTTAATAAACTGTCAATCAGAGCGTGAGCAGCTTCTCTTGCCTACAATTAGTCCGCCTATGGACGAGAAAAATATTCTGAATATTAAAAAAAAAAAAAAAAAAAAAGAAGAGAGAGAGAGAGAGACAGAAAAAGAGAGAGAGTCTTCGAATCATTCAGATTTTGACTGCCATGTTCTGAATAGTTGCCCAAACTGGAAATCATTCTCTTCAATTAGCCAGTTGGACTGCCAAGGAAGACAAGCAAGTGGCCTGTGAAATTATCTTGTAACCCAATTCCACAACTTTGGAATGGAGTCTGAAACTACAGAATAATTTATGTGGCAGACGGGTCAGCGGTGGGTCACCTTGAGGAGAGCATCTGTCTTGCGAGCCTCCTCGGTTTGTCTCTTTCCTGCCTTTCCTCTCTCTCTCTGTCCTCTGGTGGCTAAAGTTTTTCCTCTTTCTTTATTTCTACCCTCTCGTGTACAGCGCTGGTCATGATCCAAACGCAGTGATGTCATGGGACAGTCGCAAACAATGAATTATCTCAGTATCTCAGCTCCCAACTTTGTTACAATGTGCGCCCTGACAGCTCCTTGTTGGAGAATGAGTATCTATTTAAAACAAAAGAAAACTGAGATTTAAATGAATTATGAAAAAAAAAAAAATCAAATAATAAAAATCATTAAACATAAATACAACCCCTTTTATGAATGACATGTATAGACCCATTAGTAGTATATTTTTATGTCATACAAGTTCACACCTTACTCTAACACCCTAGGTAAAATTACAATGAAACCTATTTGAAGCTTAAAAATAAAGCAATCACACACTCTCTAAAAATGACCATGTTAAACATCTATACATAGTGTTTACTGGCCATATTAGAAACCCAGCACCGAAATCAATAATGATTTGTGGTGTAAGAGCAACAACATAGTGAGAGAGGAGAGTCAAATTGCCAGCTGAAGATTAATTTAACGCCACTCCTAAATCCTCTGAGACTGAAGCGTGGTTCTTCTCTGCTGTTCCTGAGCCCCAGTGGCTTGTTTGAAGCCATCTTTGATTGACAGGTACAAATCTGCAAGAGGAAGAGAAAGCTTTTTTTCACTGCTCGGACCAGATGGTTGTGATAATTAACATGATACTGTTTCCATCGCAAGGGAAATCAGTGACACAAGGTTGGTCATATTAATAGGTTAAGGTATACTGTATGCTGTGGAGACGCCGCGCAGTGCACTCACATAATCTGGTTACAGGGGGAAAGGTTGATTTAATGTGCTAAATCATTTGATTAGAACTGCCAAGTCACATTTGGGGAATGCCATTCAGTGTCGGGGCAGTGGAGGTGGGCTGTCTGGTGGCTTCATTATGTTCATTCTTAAAGGAAATATGTTTCAGAACAAAGAGTGCCTCTGCGGCTCATTGCTGTGACTGAAGACACGTCAGCACGTCTGTCTATCTCATCCAGAGCCTGAAAATATTTTCTGACAGTGACATGATGGTATTTAATAAATATTTATTGACAGCTCTGTCACAAGCAGTGGCTGATTTTTTATTAAAAAAAACATAACTTAATTGGTACAGTAATACAGTTATACAGTGATGTTTAAGTGATTTTCTTGTTTTCTTCAGTTTTACTGTTCATTTGAGAAGTGAATCAGATCATTTTGTGTCACTAAGCATGTTGCTGTTCCCTTATGTTTGGTGTCATCTTTGCAGAACTTCATAATTTATGCCTTTGTCATAAACAGTATGTAAGGGAGTGTATGGAAATTATGGGATGGTGGGATGGTTCACTCTTTTTTAAAGAACTAGACCTCCTCCTCCCAGCATGACTTCTCTTTGGATCATCTCCTGACTGTACTGCAACACCTTCCTCCCTAATATCTCAAAATAACACAACACTGTTGAACTGATACCACTCACTTTACCGTTAATAAGTACATAAAGAATTTGAGACAGTGAACTTCGATTTAAAGATTAATGGAACAATAATTTTCACACAAATTTCACAATAGCAGCAGAATTAGCAGTTTTTAGAATTATGGGAAAAAAAATAACAAAATGATGCAGCCTTCACTAGCCATTCTTTATTTTTCGAACCGCTGTCACTTTATGTAGCACATTGAACATTTTTTGACACATTTAACTTCATTTTACTGGAGATATTATGTTCAATCGCCAATAATAGATTCACATCTGTTTTGTTTTTGAAACCTGACATATTGATCTTGTCAGCTTCTGATTTTGATAAACCCCTGATACAAAGACATGATTGTTGTCTTCACATGGCAAAACAGAGCTTTATGATATGAGGTACACACAAAATATATCTTTTTCTTTTTTTTCTTTTTTCTTTTTTAATAAAATAAAATCCAACTCTGGGATTGGAAAAAGTTAAGGCTCCTTTCTTGCTCTCAATTTTTTTTAGGGAACCCTTCCTTTGGCAAAAAGAAGAAGAAAAAATACATAAACCTGAATGTTGTCTGACCCCTGCTCCCTCCATATTATCATACAGTATCTACATGGTATGTGATTGCATCATAACTAAGTTACAATACAACAATTATAATACAATGCTCTCCTTGTGCAAATAACCCAAGCTGTTTACAGCTGTTAAAAATAAAATGATATCATCCCAATACTGTATTAATTTGATGACAATCCTTAATCAAATTATCGCTGTATTAAAAGCAGCAGTCTTCCTCTTGCACCATTTAAGTGAGCTGCTGTGCTGACTGAGTAATATCACAGGGTGTCTGGCATGACAAATTACTAGGTTGATTTCTTTTAAGGGATCACACATGTCCAGTGGCGCTGGGAGTGACAGCCATCCTTTGGACAGGAACTCCATCCTTAAAGAGCCGCCTCAGCAGCTCAACTTGGACATCAGTGTTATGAGTTTGCCTGCTGTGGTGTCACCCTCTGGCTGTTGGGGATTGGTTTGTCTCCAGAGGATGTGAGGTCTATGTGTGTGTATGTGTTTTGTGTGTGTGTGTGGGGCAGAGTGATGTGGGGTGCAGGGCGGAGGTGGCACATACCGTATATAACTGTTTAGGTCCTTGATGTACAGTATGTATACTCTAAGGGAAAGACAGAGAGAAGAAAAAAAATTGGAATAAAGAGGCATCCAAGAACTGTGCCGAATCGAAGCTCTTGCTTTCATATTGTTTTTATACATATTCCATAATACTTTGCAACAGTATTTGTCCTTGAATGCCACAGATGTATCATAGTACCCCAACGCTGACATCCACAATTAAAAAAAAAAAAATACCGCTTCACCCTGATATTAAAATCACCCCTCTAAATGACATCATATCACCGTTGATGTGATTCATGAGTTTTAATAGCTACAGTACAATGTTGAGTTGTTGTTGTCTGTGCTGGGTAAGATGCTGGTGCTGGTGCCGGTTGTGGCTGAATGCTCCAGCTCTCCAGCCCCCCCATCCATCCAGCCAGCAGCTCCAGCAGCAGTGAGCAAACAGATGTCTGAGAGAGTGCCCACTCCGCTGGCCAGGCTGCCAAAACCACCCGCGGCCCTGGAGGCCTCAGCGCCAGCTCTTTCCAGGGAGGCTTCACTCTCTGCACCACCATCCAGTACCCCCCCCTCCCCCCCCCTCCCCTCCCTTACTCCGCCACCATCTCCTTTCCGAAACCATCCCCTTCCTTTTACCAGGAACATATATAACATGCAGTGCGCCTTGAAACCAAGCAAAAAAAAAAAACAAAACACATTGACAAAACAAGACGGAACCTTCAAAAAAAATGAAATCAAAATGCCACAAAACCCCAAAGCATCTTAAGATTACACCAAAATGTTAAAGTCTAGGGAGGTGATGAAAATACTAAAAGAGGGCGGGATGAACAAACTATGCTCCTCCCAATGGGAGTGTGTGTAAATCTGTAAATAAAGGCTTTTTGTAGACTAGCAGGAGGAGGAGGAGGAGAGAACCACGGGGTAGTATATTCTTACTGCTAATCTCAATGTCTTTTTATGTGGTCAAAAGCTGAGATTGTAACACCTCCAGAGGATAACCAGGCAGCCTTTTATGGTTTAAAAATCATAATTATCCCTCCTAGTTTCAAGGAGTTCGTTTCTTAAAATAATAATGTTGCATTATTAAGAGGGAGGAAAAATTGATCTGACAGTGGAAGGTGAGGAAAAGCAGCCTGTAGAATGAATGACTTACTGGAAGAACCCCTGGAGGAACTTTACCCCAAAATGACCTTTTAACAGTAGATTCCAATATACATAAGAGGTATATAAGCTAAATGTCTACTATAAATGTTTAATTTTAATAATCTCTTTAAAATGTATCATTAACAACTGAATTAAAAGTCACGGAAATGGAACTAAGGTTACTTTTTTCCATTTTTTTTTTTACTGTATTTCTTTTTACCCTGTAGGGATTTATACAAAGGTTAAGTGGATTTCATCTGATGTAATGTGCGTAGAATTTAATGTGATATCTGCTGAATCACACACTTATTATTACTTTGTGATAACATGAAACTTAACTATGTAAATATTTAAATGTGCAAATCTTGAATACAATTATTATTATTTGGTTATTGTGTCCATGCATACAGGTATGCCCAACCTGCATATAAGCCAGATCCAGAGTGCTGCATATACATTTTATAAGACCAAAAAAGTCCAAATATAAAGAAAATCAACTTGAATATCTTTCATTATCAAATCTTTAGACATTTGTTGTCTACATCACATTCAGAAACATGACAGAAACATTTAGTCTATAATACTAATTAAACACCCCACATTGCCTTCTTTTCCGTGTTTTTCAGACAGTTAGCGAACTTAAACACATCAAAATTTCACAATTGCAATTTTTGATCATCTGTACAGAATATTGTGGGGTTTTGACGAGCCATTTCATGGGAAATCATTTCTCTTAAATCATCATAGTATGTACAGTACCGAAGAAAATGAAACTCACTTTCCACTTCTCACAAATTACACAGCTCACGCAATCTGCTTTCCTGCTGAATATTTTTTGAATCTGCCAGCCTGAGTGTCCAGAGCAAGAAAACCAGTTCTCAACTGCACAACTGAAAGATCCTTCGCTTCTAAATAAGTTGAATTTTGTATTTTTGTATTTAATTTGAAAAACTCCAAACTGCTATGAAAATACGGAGCATATTCGTTTTACAGAGTTAGTGATGTCTATTCATAATCTATGATATCTTTATTTACTACTAGCACAATTCAAGGAAAAGCAACTGCTATTATGTTATTCTGGATGTAAATCTACTAACATCAGTCAATATGTCCATTACACTACAAGTGAAGTAAAGCTCATTGTAATGATCATGTCCATGTTTCAGTATATCACTGTTTGTATGTAAGTCAGGCGTTTATATGCCAAGTGTCCAAATAACAGGACATTTGCTGATTTATACATGAGCACCTCATGTGTTTTGACATCCAGTGATTTAATATTATTCATTTTTATGAGTTCAAGTAAATTATATTTGATATGTGTAGTTGATTTTTTTCCCCCTCCCTTTTTCCTATATGTGCATGAGTAGCTGAAGACCCACATCTAAACGCAGCATTATAATACAGTCTGTTGATGTATTTTATAAGTGTGTCTGCTGGTTTATTACATATGCAGAGGCATCAGTGCACAGCAAAATGGAAAAATGCATCAATATATTCACAGAAAGGCAGGCCGTAGACAGCTCAGAAAATAACTCTACATCTGCCAGGCTCCATGCAAACAGCAGAGCCATCCTTAATGGTGAAACCATCGATGAAAACAGATAAAAACATTAAATATTCAGACATTCCTTTCACCCAGTATCAAAAGCGTCCAGATGTGGGAAGCTGAAGTTGTTATCATGAAGCCAACGACAGGCATTGAAAGAAATTCCTCTGAATTTTCAACCATATAAAAGTATTTTATGGCATGCAAATAAATGGTAATTTTTGACTATGGAGAAAAAAAAACATGCCAATAAACCCTATCATTTGGGACTAAAACTCCACAAACAGGAGACACTTTCAATTTGCTTTGCCTGTCTCCCCGCGTTAGATGCTTGCGATTGCCGCGAAATTAATCCATTTAACAATCTGTGGCTTAAATTTGAGGATTTCCAGTTTTTTTAGAATATCAATAAGTTCCAATTGAAGAGAGGATTCTTTTGCAATTCAGGCATGTGCAGGCGATAACGGCAGAGTTGGCATGAAGAGAGGCAAAGATGGATTAATTATGCAGAGAACATGGAAATTCTGCTTATCATCGCTTAGCAAAGGAGCCCAGCTCACATAATCAGAAAACGAGGATGAAAAAAAAATAACAATGCAATGGCACCTTCCAGCCCATCATCTTACAAGTTAGATTTTTCCTGTAATTAAAAAGTAACATACAATTATATTCATATCTCATATGCAGACTATGAGTGGGTGTATATTAAATAATTGCATTGGGATATAAGGGTTGAAGTAAAAAAAAAAAAAAAAAAGAAGGACGGAAAAAGAAGTTTAAAAAAAATCTTGTTTCACAGGGGTATAGCTCCCCTGGGTTGGATTGAACTACTTAGAACTGAAAACTTAAATTATCTTCGGAAAGCAAACAAAGACAAAGGCTAAAGAGAGGAAGACAGAAACTACTGTATATTTACTTACAGTCTAAACTGTGTTTTTGAGACGTGCTCTTGGTGCATTTTGCAAACAAGAATAATAATGTCTAAAGGCAGTTTTGCTAAATCCCCTCTGAGGATGTATGATATGGAAAGATATATGCAGCATTTTGTTTCTTATTTCATGTCCTCTTCAGATTTGGCCATCACAGTTATGCATTTCAGGATGTCGAGGAGCTGTGTTCAGCCTGCCAGCTCTGTGAGCAGCAGCTAATATGTGCTGGGCTTATGCTTGCATTTTTTTTTTCTTATTCCTTAAAGAGAGGCAGATTAAACTGTTAATGTTGTACAGTAGTCGGTTGCAAACAGACAGGAGGTTTAAAACCTCCTTTTTCTGGGACACCTCTACCAAAAAACACTCTCGGGTCAAAGGTTAATGCTATAGCTGCTTCAGCTGCAGATGAAGCCATCATATTAGCTGGATTTAAAAGCTTACTACTCCAAAATGTGAGAATGCTGCATGCAGAGAGAGGAGAATGATGGCTGCTTTTGTCCTTACATGTATATGCAGAAATCTTTCTAAGATCTGGCTAATGAGGGTTAAAGCCCTTTGTGTTGGTTTATAAAGCAGAATTTTCCATCCTCTATGCAGTCTATGGGAACTACTGTAAAATATATCATATCCTAGCAACAACACAGAATGGAAAACATATAGGAGATGTGTTCTATTATGTTGTGCTCTTCTGCTTAATAGTTACTCAGAGGTTGAATCTCAAGTCAAAGGGCGGAGAGCATAGTACAGTATGTATTTAAGAGAGTGATTCAGACTCCTGTTCTGTAATTGTTCTGTCATATGGGCTTTGTTGCTTTTAGTAAATTATGGACATCCTATCACATCTTACTCCATCCTGACTTTCTCAGCTGACCCCAAGAAGCAAATCCCTTGAAACTTCTCAAATCAGTCTTTTTTTTTTTTTTTTTTTTATCCGAGATAGCTTTCCAGTTCACTTGCAGATTGCGGCAGCCTTTCAGACGGCGCACCTGTTGCTTGAGACTTGATTTCGCTTTTTGATCAGAGGGCCCTTTGACAAAAGAGGGAAAGAAGAGGCTGAAGAAGAGGGAGAGGCAAGAGAAAAGATCCTTATCGAATGCTCTCCACCGGACAATGAATTTTCCTCACCATTCAAATGTATCTGCAGAATGCTTGAGTGATTCATTACAGCAGATTCTGAAGTGTGACAATGGACCTCAGAAATGAGTGATGGTATCTTTTTGCTGATTTCATTTCCCTGATCCTCCTTATCCCCCTGGCCTGTGTACCTCTATTAATTAGAAAGTAGGGATTTCCACTCATCAACTGATGGGTTTCATGCTCTGCTCTGTCACAAATCTCCTGTCCACGCTATCTCTCTCCTCCCAACCCATGGCTGCTTTGGAACGTACATACTCCGCTCTGGCTTCAATCTCTGCTGCAAGTCAGGGTGGCTTTGGCGATTCATAAATATTTATAAACCGATTAAGAAAGAATAATAAAGTTATAAGACAGTGGTTGGTTACCCTTGAACAGTGCTGTGGATGACTTCCTAAGGAGGGGAAATGTGATCAAATGTGTCAGAATCCTTTCTGCAGCTTTTTCGCTGCTGTTTTATTATATAAATCCTTCTGCTTACTGTTTTTAAGATGGAAACCGTTAGTTTATTATTGTATTACTCACTTGAGCAACCTCATAAAACAATTAGTTATATGAAATTTATAATGATTAGCTGCCATATGGTCAGAAGAGTCATTAATATGCAACCAACATTCAGCTTAAAGCAGTATTGTATAGTAACAGTAGGATGGTGCAAAGTAGAATTAAAATGACAAATCTGAACCCTTGTCGGATGTGTTTTGTTGACATTGGTCTTGCTGTTTGGGAGCCTCAGACCTCACATCTGTATCAGTAATAATAGTAATTATTATTATAATATAATAATAAACTAACCACGATTTTTCTTCTTACCTTATTAGATACCAATATGTAGAAAAGTGCTGCAGGTGACAAAATAGGGAACTGACCATAAACTAGTGTCATTGCACCAAATACAGAAATATTTCATGTTTTATATCTTATAATGATAATTCATGAATAGATATGTTCCTGTTGTTTACTATAAAGTCGTTCATAGAAATGCACAGTGTGTTATCAGTGACTATTACTGAGACCCCACAGACTCAATCCTAAAACTCCAATAACAGAAATCAAAACAGACCAAGACTTTCATATTCTGGAGGGTGGCGCTGCGTAGAAAAGTCCTGTCAACTTCAATCCCAGATTGAGAGAATAATCTGTATTTAACCACAAAAGTGAAGCATCATTTTCTGTGATAGGCTTCATCAGTTCAAAATTTTCATAAAATAAGGAAAAGTCATAAAGTATTAAGCTGATAAAACAACATATTGTGTTTATACAAAGGGCCCAACAAAAACACTCTAACACTGCTAATTGTTTTTAGATGCTAATCCAGTGTTTGTTTCTAGTAACTGATAATTGTATTTGTTATAAATCTTGACAAAGAATGAAATCAATATTGTCTTGATTTATTTAAGTGTGTGGAATCTTTGCTGTATATGATGTCTAGAATGATATGAAATGTACTCCAGACTATGATATGCATTTCAATTGAGCTAGCTTTTACTGTAAGTCAGTGTTGGATACTTAATTGGGATTTCAGAGATGTGGCAAATCTCAGGGCAGTAGTTATCTTGCTCTACAAAACATCTCATAAAAATACTTCCCTCATGATGGAAGAAAAGGGGTTCAGCTGCAAAGTAAAAGGGCCACATTTGCCATCAGAACAAATGACACATCGCATATAGTTCCCAAAGCACCTCTTGCTTAGGTTTTTAGGGATGGTCTGTCTCTTGAAAGTGCCATTAATTATTAATGATACCCAGCACAGCTGAAATGGCCAATTTCCCTGTTGTCTCTATGACTAGAAGGGTGCTTGAGGGCGAAGACCTGCAATTAGCTGCTATATGTGGGTGGCCATTCTAGACAGCATCAACTCTTGTTAGTAGCATGACTGCAGAGGAAAGGAGACTGAACCCCAAGACTAATTATCCTTTCCCACTTCCTTAAATATGAAGACATTAAAGTTGATTAGTCTTTCTAATTAGGTTATGCTTTTTGATACCACTTATGTTTTTTGCTTCTGGCTTTTATGTATGATAATCTCTTTTTTGCATACTTGCCTGCAAAGTTATTCCATTGTCGTCACACGCGCTGGCATCAAAAGAGACAGGAGCGTTTTGGGGGAAAGTATGTATTTCTACATGTAATAATTATCCTGTATGTAGATGTTTTTTCCTTCATAGAATACTTGGCATTTTTGGAATGTTTCAGCATACGAAGCGGCGCGACGTTTCTCCGCAACAAAAGCAGCGGTAAGCCAACTTGTACATGTATTGAGTTTACAGAGAAATGAAACCACAAGAGCCACTTAACCCGAGATTCTGCTTTCAAATAACAGCTAAATCTGATATGCCAACCCCTCTCCCCCCCTTTTGCAACAGCACACAAGGACATGACTGGGCAGAAAAAGGAGAGTCCTCATCTGTAAGATTAGGTTTGGCAACTCGACTCCTCTCCTCTGGATGTCAGATCAGCAGAGTAAATTATATTGAGATCCTCTAAGAGATGACAGATGAAATCTGTCTCTTTGGGCTTGACGTGGAGCTGCAGGTGATACATGATATGTGATATGGCGGTGATGTCACGGCCGCAGGTGGCTCCCCCCCCTCCCCCCCCTCCCCCCTCCCCCCGCCTTCATACCCTGTTCCCCCCTCAACCCCCACCCTGCGTCCCCTCTACTTGTGTGGAAAATGGCAGCACTGTGAGCGGCTCACAGAGAACTTTTATCTCTCCCCATCTGTGTGGTCTCAGGCGCGATGATCTTGGACTCCAGCCATCTCAACCTTCATGCCATTTAAGAAAAAAAAAAAGAGCGGGGGGCGGGAGAGTGGGGGTGCAGCGGGATGGAGAGAAAAGAGAAGGAGAGAAGGGAGGGGTTGTAGAAGGCTTTACGATCCTGCTTTTAAGTTTTAGGGCAAGACAGCAGCTGTTTGACATGTTTTTGTTGGACGTATAGTGATATGTACTGTAGTCTAATTGAAAAACAGGCTGTAGTTTCTCTTTTTCTGTCACTGTGCCTTGACTGATAAAACATGGACTAAATTCTTTAGAATAATTTCATGACATTCAATAAGATAGAGATTCTTTTAAAAAAGTTAAAGTGTCCAGACTGTGTATTGCACCATTACAAGCAAAAGTCCTGCATTCAAAATCAATGACAAAAAAAAATGTTTATGCTGATCATGCACCCAGTGTCCAGTTTATTAGGTACCAACAGCCAACAACCCTGTCATAAATCCTACTCTTCTGAAGGTTATTCCAACTGTTTTAGAGAGGTATTGTTTCAACTTTATGGTCATTTTGAGAGCTGTAGTATATGCTGCTGTTGACTTGAATTGTACCCACATTGATATATAACATTTTTTTATGAGATTGCATTAGTCTGATAGGAGTGGCCAATAAAGTCGCAACTGAGAATTTTTATGTGTAAAATCTTAATCTACAAAGCAACAACTAGCAACTTGAGTTCCAAGATAAATGTAGTGGAATTAAAAAGTACAACGCTTGCAAATGAAATGTAGTGGAGTAAAAGGGCAGAATAAAAAGGAACAAGTACAATTAATATTAATCAAGTGCAGTACTTGAGTAAATGCACTTAGTTACTTTCCAACTCTGGTGTGTTATTGAAATTAAAGGTTGTTTGATGCTACATAATGTGAGAAGTAGACACCTTAGAGGGTCAAAGACAACTCACAACTACTGAAGCGAGGATAAAAAATATATATATATCTGCATTCAAAGTTACAAGCCTCAAACCTCTGTGTTTTCTCCTTCCAGTTCAATGAAATGAGATATGAAACACAAAAGGAGCAATCAAAAAATATGATGTGTAAAAAAAAAAAAAAAAGTTAAGTTGGTTAATGGCTTCACCCAGCGCTTGGAACAGAAGGGAGGGTATTTTCTTGCCAAGCTTTCCTGAACAAACAGGTACGCCTGTAGTTCTTGATAGGGACATCTTCACACTGCAGACACTGAGTGGAGCTTGAAGGACTTATCATTTTGAAATGAGGAAAAGTAAATATATGTTGCTTGTCAATAATTAGGAATGCCTTGCCTTTTGTTTCTATGCGGCAACTATGTATGTTGTTGTCAATGTGCCATTTCGGACTCAGCTGCACTTCAGAGATATAGAGGCTGGGCATGTTGTCTTGCCTGTATTGTGATATTACAGCTTGGCATAGTTCTTTCATGTTAATGGATAAACACTAGCTAACAGTATATCAACTCTCAGGTTGTGTGTGTTTATACATAGAATTGCTTTTAATATAGGCTATAACATCAAAAGATTGTTTTAAGGTTATTCCATACAGTAATGCTAGAATTCAATTAATTTCTACGATTGTCTAAGCAGAATGAGACAGGAGGGCAGAGCTAAGGCACAACATTCAGCTAAATAGCTTTGAACTACAGATAGTTTCCATTAATTAAACTGGATTGCAAGTTGTTTAATCAATTTCAGAGCCCCAAACAGTGACAATCAACCGCCTGCAGTAGGTGTGTGCACATGTGCACGTGTGTACATGTGTGGCTGTGTGTGTGTGTGTGTGTGTGTGTGTGTGTGCAGCGTGTGAAAGTGTGGTCAAAAAGAGAGGAAAACGAAAGCATTTGTCTGTTTGCAATGCTACCAGTGGTGCTGGCGTATAGGGTCTCACTAATTAACCTCCACGTTGATAATGTGCTTAATTGCTTTATATTGTGATTTCGTTTCTTCCTAGAGGTTATTCTCTCTTTCAGATTGCAGAAATAATCTTACATGCCTCAAAGGTGTGGAGTGGAGAATGCGATGTCCCAGTGAAACGCTGGTGCAAGCAGGCATCTGTGGATAGACTTTGTGATTACCACCGCATTGACATCAATGGAAACCGTTTGACACCTGGCCCAGAGAGAGGGCAGCATCAGGCTGCAAGAACTTTGATTAAATAGAAGGGAGAAAAAAAAAGACAAGCATAGTCGAGGGGAAAAAACTTGATGTAATTTTGTCTGATCACCGCACTGGCCCTGTGTCCTATCAGGCAGAGGACCTCTCATCACCTTTAAATTTCTCTGGGCTCCTGAAAAGACCAGACACAGGTTTGATAAAAAATGAAAGAAAAAAAAAAACTATGGCAACACAAAATGGGGTGGAATGAGACTCTGATCCTCTGCCTTTTGATATCTGGTGGAGTCACTATGCAGCAATTTAGCTGTAGTACAATTTAAACTCCTTTGAATTTGAATTCATGCAGGCATGCAGAGAAGAGGATATAGCCCACAGAAGGTGAGAGGAGGAACACACTGAACTTTTTATTGAAATATTGCAAAATGTGCAAGCTAGCATGCTATATTATAGACATTACATGTAGATTTTAAGCACATTTTCTCCATATAAAATAGAAATTTACACATGCAAAAGAGAAGGCTAGTGGTAATAAGGAGGACTCTAGAAGAAGTACATCAGTACTTCTACCAGCACTGTGTTAGAACTACCCAGCACTGAATATAAAAGACAAATTAGTTTATTGCAACCCAGTTTATTTATGGAACAATACATTGCAAATTACCACAGTACTGAAACTGAGGAAAATCAGCTAAATACACCTTCACTTGGTAATGACATGGGATTGTTCATAGATAACAACACACACCTGAATCTCCTCCTCCCTCCATGAGCATACTCACCACACATACACACACTCACCCACACACCCACACCCACACACACCTCCCCCCTTTCTGTTTGTTTTGTTTTGGGCAGTGAGGATAACACCTGCCTCTTCCCAGTTAATGGTCTTTTTAATTCATGGCTCAAACCCATTTAAAGGCAAACCCTTTCACAATTTGCTTAATTTCTGATGTCATTTCCACCCTATAATTACTGTTCTCTCCCTCATATTTATCAGTCAATGTACCTGCAATGAAAATATAAGACCTTGACACCACTTTTGCGGAATCAAAATAGTATTTAATTTGATGTCTTTGGCCGTCAAACAACATTGTTCGAGGGACGTAATTAGGACAAATTTATCTTTTTTTTATTTTGGGGATATTGCCAAGACATGTGGGACCTTTATGATAAGAAGGGGGAAGAAAACGTTTGAACACCGCTGCCCAGTATCTCATGGTTATTGTGAATGGCTTTCAGTAAAATTAATGGTGTGGGGGAGATTGCAGTGTGGCCGTGGTAAAACAGGATGCAGATGTGGTTACAGGGCATCCAGGTAAGGAAGCAGTCATTTCCTAAACACACTGCGGATACACACACTCGCACACACATGCATGGCGTAAATGTAAGAGGCAAAATAGGAATTTGGAAGATTGTCATCGTGTGTTCCTATTACTCCCACCGTTCTCTCTTTTGTCGTATTTTTTGCCCCTTGACCCACCTCGTTTTTCCCTGAACATGTACATTTTTTGTAGCTTTTCAAGACTTCCATGAGCTTGATAGCTAATCTGACTGCTTAGAAGCGCCAGAGGAGTAAATAAGCAATATAAAAATGTCCTCAAAAAGGTCTCTGCAAAGTGTATAGAGAGAATATTAATCAAGATTATAGCAAAGAACAATTATATGAAGAAAAAAAGCATCCTTCTACACTTTTAACTACTGTGTAGTCAATGACACAGTCTCATCCTGAACAAAAAAAAAGACACTTCTTTACTTCTACCACTACATGGAACTGCACTGATCTATATGCACATGAGGAGGAATATGTGCTAGACAACTGCTCCCAGCAGAGTGAAAAATTACTCTTGGGGGACAAACAGATTTTTGTGAGGTTGTTCTGCTCCTGTGTACAGCCAGATTTTCTGTACACAACCTGCTATATGTTATGTTGTCGAGACTTTTTTTTTTTTTTTTTCAGCCGCAAAGGAAAATTAATTGCGAAGAGGGCCGAGAATTTGTTTTCATATTGGCTTGGAGCTGAGTGCCAGGATGGAGGAGGACAGCTGTGGGGGAAGGCTGGCCGACCCGCTGCCTTCTGCCTCTCCCATGCCTAGCTGCACAGAGTCTGTGACAAAACAAGCCTCCAGGAATACTGGGCAAACACTGAGAGCCTCTCACTGGGATCCGCACTATTTCCTGAGAGCACCACCGCCAAAAAGCTTCACACTTCCATTACTGTCTCCACTGCATACTGTTTTTTTTTTTTTTTCATTCTTCTAAATTGAATTGTTGCTCTCCTATCACTTTGCCATCAAAGATGTGGAATAGTCATGATCAGAAAAGGCTCTACAGTCAGTGGCTTGCAAATATGAGCATGGCATCACTCGCCGAGGTGCTGAAATTGCAAACAAATATGTTCTTTTAACACGCTTTAACAACTTGCAACAAGAAATAAGGTCAAGCATGTTGTAAGTGATTCCACCTCTCCTCAATCTGCGTGTGCTCTCACTGTACGAGGCTGTCGAGGCTCAGCCAGCAGAGATGAGGGAGATAGTGGAGGCTGAGGTAGGAACCATTTTCACACTGCCACAATTACAGGAACCGTCATTACATTGCTCACTCTTACTCAAATACAGATAGAAGCCCCCAAAAAATTATGCGCAAGCTAGGAGGAGAAAGTGGCTCACTTCTGTTTGCTAAATTAATCGCTTCCTAAATGGCTCCAGGCCAGGCAAAGTTAACATTTGCAGTTTCAAAGGTTTTCAGCGCTTGCAATGAGCCATGAAATTACTGCATGCCGTCGAAAATGGCAGCTGATGAAAAACCCAAGGAGCAGGTCCCACAGGCAGAGAGAGCTTGGAAGTGAAATCTTAAACACAAAGTCTCATTTCTGATTCGGATCATGGTGAAATTCAGAACCAAACTCACAGAATGCACGAGCCCAGTGTCCGAAAGCAGGACAGGCTGTGACAAGACAGATGACGAGCAGCTGTTTGAGGCCTGGCAAGCCCGTCCAGGCTCCGAGGAGGGAAGGTGAGCGCAGAGGTTGGGTTGAAGGACCGTAATGATGATGTTGAGGTGCTCAGCTGCAGCCAAAATGGACTGACCCAAATTAGGTTTGATTAAATCACAGGGGTGACTCTGCAGTACTGCAGACATCATTAACATCAAAATGATTATGGCGGAGCAGTTTGGCTCAGCTGAACCCAACCAATTCACACCAACAGTCTGATGCTGGAATACTCACATTTGAATATTGACTGAATTAAGCAGTATGCATGTACATCTGTAACATAAAGAAATTCATTTAGAATCCATTGCTGCTCTGCCTTAAATCTGTTAGAAATTTTGAATTTGCTCCTACAGCAACGCCACATAATCCAGTCTCCAAAAAAAGACGTTCATACGAGATGATTTATTCTTTCAAGAATGCAAACAACCAAATGAAAAAAATGTTATATATAGTTTTGATTCAAAAAAACAAAAACAAATATAGTTTCATCCTGTAAAATTCTTCGTCATCAAAATGTTTATCAGTTTATCCAGTTTTCTTGACATTTGATTCCACATTCGTCTGCGTTTGGGTAAAAGCATACCTTAGAGATGAACATTTCCTAAAAACTCCTACTGTGCTTTGGATCTCTGGTGCTTGCCTTGCCAGGAAAAAAAAAAAAAAAAACTCCCCCACATATCAATCTGCAATCATAGAGCCTAGCGGACACTTTGGATTGCAGAAACTTTGACCTATTTTTCAATGTTGGAGTGACCAACCAATTTAGGAGCCAATTTGGATTTTTTTATTAAGCATGTGTGACATGAAATTAGATCCTCAGTTAGTTGATATCTGGAAGAGTTGAAGATAATCATTTGATGTCTTATATATGTCTACTAAAAGAGTGATAGTCTACCTACTCTCAGGCTAAAAATACTCACCTTGGAATATGCAGTTTCTTATTTGAGTCAAATCCAAGCACTGGTATGTCAGCTGGTGGTAAATTAATTTTGAATTATTTGGTCAAAAACAGGGGGACACTCTTTGCAAAGACACCGCCTATTACTGCTAATAGAATTTTTGAGTATGTTTATCTTGCTGTTCATGTATTAATGACATTTAAATATGTTATGCCTCCACCATAAAACATTAAATACTCTTTTGTTAGGTCAAATTTGGAGTGAGGGAGAAGTGGTGGGTGTTTATAAATGAGAGCTTAATTAATTAAAGAATGCATTACATTTTAATGGTGAATTGTTAACTCTCGCTGTAGTCTCATTAATATGTGCCCCATGGGGATTTCAGTGCCATCATTTCACCAGCAACCTGCTGGCTGCAGGTCCTGTGGCTATTTTATGGTGCTGTAGATTGATAGTTGACAAAGCAATTAATCACATGGAGGAACGACCATCTCCTCAGTGCGCATAGAAGGAGGAGGAATTATCATTTAAATTTTCAACAGTGATGAGCTAAAGCCATGTTTTATACAATCTCAATTAGTTGAGGAAATTCTGTTTTTTTAAACAATCATGACACCCAAACTATAAATAACATTTTCTCAATTACATTTAGAGGTATCAAGCCATTCACATTGTTTTGCCATTATTTGTTCAGGTTTTGAGATCTAATTTTGAGGTAAAAGGAATTTCATCTTTGGTGCTCACAGCACTGAGGAATTATATTTAGAAAATTCAACAGCAACATCTCATGAAACAATGTGCTTACGTGGATAATCCACAGATCTTGCTGTGAACTGCTTTTTTTTATTGGAATTACTTTCTGCCTAAGAAATAGTCCCTATTAAAACTGTTGACATTATTCAGAGTAATAGTGGAAAGAGGTGTTACTGTTAAATTTTTTAATCCAGTCTTTCAGGAAAATGGATTTAACTCCATTGCACTGGGGCAGATGCAGAAATCAAGGCAAATATCTCAAAAGCTGGATAAATACATTTAAATCTGCACGGTTATACCACTAGAGGTAAGTGAGAAAATACAGTAGGGTCCAAAAGTCTGAGACCCCTTTCTCATTCACATGAATTGCTCCAAAAGTCTGAGACCACCTTCCCATTGGGAAAGTTCCCATTGGGAAAATGTATGTATGTATGTATTGTATGTCTTTCTATAAGTTTGGTGTACCTAACCTCTGATAGAGTTCTGAATGTGTAATCATTTGTAGTTCGCTACTAGCTAATTAAAACAAAAATGATTTCTTTATAAAAGAAATAGTTTAATATTACAAAATTCATGCTGTGGGAAAAGCTTCACAGTGGGTAATAACATAATAACGCGATGTTTGACATGTTGCTAAAGCTCTGAGTTGCTTTGGCACCCACGTACTTCAGCATTGTGGCTGCCTGCCGGAAAAGCTGCCAGAGACGCGGTCTCAAATGGACTTTCATCTAGTTTGAAGTCACATTTTTACGATACACCTTTTATATTGTGTCATCGGACACTAGGACTTTCGGTGATCAGACAAATAAGCTGAGCACTCGCTCAAGAAGCCATGAACATGACAACCATGAACTGTGAGGACTATGTACTACTCCAGAAAGCAAATAAAAAGATTGCTGACCTTAAGGAGGATATCTGATAGCTTTCTGATGAATTTCAGGAGAAAGACTCTCTTTTGTCCAGCTTCATGGAAGTGGCCTCTGAGTAGTCCAAATGGATTTCCTCTCTCAGTTTTACCATCCAGGACACAGTTATGTGGGACCCCTCCACTTGTCCACAGCTTTCCTCCTGCTCAGCAGGGGATACTCAGACAGGGCAGCCTCGCCTAAGCCTCTCCAATTGCTACGTGCCCCTGCCTGATGACGCTCTGTTCCACCCAGCTGATGCTCCTGTGGTTCCAACTCACCCTGATCTGGAGCCCCCTCTGAAAACAGCGCCTGCTCACACTGCGGCTTCACCAGTGGTGGCTAACAGTGTTCGGGTGGCTTGCCAGTCCACTGTGAAGCCTAAACAATGGCCCTCGTCTTGTGTAATGACCACCTCTTCCTGTTGTAAGCTCCTGAAAGAGGCTGTGATCAAACACTCTGGAGGTTTTTTGTGCCCAAAACCAGCAGAGAAATACTTTCTCAACTGTTGTTGCTCACCTCAGACACCTCATCCTCAGTCAGCAACTTGAACACAGTGTGGAAAGAGATCATGCACCCTACTGCCATGAGAACCCACAATCGTCATTTCCTCATCCCCTCTTCTCCTCAGCCACATTAATAGTTGGGGACAATGCAGCCACACACTGCTTCCCTGGAGCCACAGTCCCCAACATCCTGGATATGCTCCCCGGGCTGCTGTGCTCACTCCAGTCTTCTGCCAAACGAGTAAGCACTCATGTAGGGACAAATGATGCAGCTCACCAGCAGTCCGAGCTGACCAAAAATGATTTCAATAGTCTTTTTAATGTTTTAAGCAGTTGTGGAAAATCTGTTTCTTCAGAATCCTCAGCCACCACACCAGGCTCCAGTCCACCTGTAAACCTCACAGTATAGATTTTATTGACAATTGTCAATTAAATTGACAATTCTGTTTTGCCATGGTTTCTCCTTCTTCAGGACTGACGTCTTGTTGTGTTTCTCCAAAAGTTGACTCTGGATCAACTTTCTTGCTGCTGCGGCCAAAACCCCCACAACCTAAATGCACTACCCCCATACAAATGAATAGGACGACTGTCAAATACACCAGGACCAGGATGGAGCACTTGCTGTGGTGCTGCTTTCAAAGTAGCACCGAGACTCTCCTCATTTGAACAAAGATCTTTTAACTGAGTTTAACAACATGGTTTAAGATGCAAGGGCTTCATACCTTGCCAACCTAGTTTCCTCCAGTAAACACAACTCTAAAGTCCTGTTTGACACCATCAGCAACAATGTCACTTCTGCACCTCCTGATGTGCTTTTTTCAAATAAGGTTCGCGCAACTTTCTCTCTTTATTTGTGGGTAAGATTAAAGATATTAGGGCTAGCATCATCCCCTCCCCTACTCCATTTTCTGCTTATCCAAGTCCGTCATCAATTTTGGACTGTTTCACTCTAATTTTCCTGCAAGTCCTCATTGATCTATTGGGCAGTATGAAACCTTCATCCAGCCCTGTAGATATGTGACCAACATCCATGCTTAAAAATGTACTTGGGTCTATTGGTCCATGCCTGGTCTCTATTAAAAATAGCTCCCTGCAATCTGGTTGTGTCCCAGCCTATTTTAAACATGCAGTTGCTCAGCCTCTTCTGAAAAAACTAAGCTTGACCCATCCCTTCCCCAAAACTACAGGCCCGTATCTAAGCTGCCTTTTATCTCAAAAGTTTTATAGAAAGTTGTTGCCACACAGCTCACTTTTGTTTTGACTGCACACAACATCTTAGATAAATTCCAATCTGGTTTCTGTCAGAAGCATTCCACTGAAACAGCTCTTCTCGGAGTCTCCAATGACATAATGATGTCTTCGGGTATGGGTGAATGTTCTGTTTTTGTGCTGCTGGATCTTAGCCCAGCTTTTGATACAGTAGATCACAGCATTCTGATTGAAAGGTTTAGGCAGTGGGTGGGTGTCTCTGGGAGCACCCTGGACTCTCTTCTCTTATCCCTTGGATAGGAGTTTGTCTGTGTTGCTTGGTCTCTATATGTCTGAAACTGCTGCTCTTCCCTGTGGTGTGCCTCAGGGTTCTGTCTTGGGTCCTATACTATTTGCTTTGTATATACTTCCCTAAAGTCATATTATTAGCAAATTTAATGGTATCTCTTATCATTCGTACGTCGGTGACATTCAGCTGTATGTCTCTTTTAAACCTGATAAGACTGATAAACTGCACAATTGTCTGACTTCCATAAAGTCTATAAGTCTTACAACTAAACACAGAAAAGACTAAAGTCCTTATTATTGCTTCAGATAGCTCAGTGTATTGGGTCCCTTTCGTCAGCTACACAGTCTAATCTACTGTTATGTACATCAATCAACACATCAAAGCAGGGTGACTCACATCTCACCCATCTTATCATATTTACATTGGCTTCCCATCAAGTTTAAGATTAATTTTAAGGTTCTTGTTTTCACATAGAGGTCTGCATGGTTAGGCACCTGTGTACCTGTGTGTCTCTGACCTGCTCCATCCTTATATCACATTTACTGGTTGTCCCTTGCTCTGGACTTAAAACAAAAGGTGATTGTGCCTTTGAAGTTGTGGCTCCAACACTGTGGAATGCTCTCCCTGTAGACTTACAATCTGCAGTCTCTGTTGGTGGCTTTAAAAAGCAGCTGAAGACTCATTTATTCAAACTGGCCTTTGTCTCACCTTGTTCTGTCTAGTGTACATAATTTTGTGTTTTTTATGTCTTTGTGTTCCTTATATTTTATGTTTGCTTTCTTTCTTTACTGCTTTTTATGGTCTTATTTTTTAATAATTTTACTCTTATGAAGCACTTTGTGACTTTGCTCTGTGAATGGTGCTATACTAAATGAACTTTACTTACTTACTATAGTTTAGGAAAGTGTGGCAGAGATGTAACGAATCATTAAATAACAAAAAAAAAAAAAGTCACTGTTTGACCTATTGGTTTCATTTTCCTCCATCCCAATAGTAATAAAAAAAATACTTCAGCACCAACATATCTCTAGAAACAATATCCACATTATTCATGAAAATCCATACGTTTTAATATGAACAG
This sequence comes from Euthynnus affinis, assembly GCA_029490765.1. NCBI lineage: Eukaryota > Metazoa > Chordata > Actinopteri > Scombriformes > Scombridae > Euthynnus > Euthynnus affinis. Next base: position 27,134,228 of record CM055847.1, on the reverse strand, counting down.
TTCTGATGGAGTTGAGAAGATAACTACTGACAGATGTCACTGTTGATGCTTTAAAATGTAATTTTTCATTACTGCAAGCACCACAAACACAATTCCATTTACCTCAGTTATTTTGGGGTAGGCAGGATCTGAGTAAATAATAGATACCACCTGAGATAAGTGAGCAAATATGTTTCTGTCTTTTTATGTTTCTTTCATTTGTGTGAACATGCTTAGCATGGTTAGCATATAAAAGAAGACAATTATTTCCATACACCATAAGTAGTTTTGTATTACAACACTGACACTGCAGGGAGAACTTCACAGCATGTGGAAACATGTTAACATGAACATAACAATGCCATGTTGACTGGCCAAAGGGCATACAAGTCCCTGCGCCACTTGAATAGTGTTGTTTAAAGCTTCTCCCTGAACCTAGTTGCTCTGAAGCCGCCATTTTCTCTCCTTTCACTCCTAATTACCATAGCCTCTCCAGAAAGTCCTCTGTTGCTCCATCTGTCCCCTCAGCCACTGACAGAGATGCTCTAATCACCTCGCATAGCAGGGCTCACATGGGAAAAGACTACACAACCACCATACTGTCTCAGATATAGAGCCGCTACTGGATGCCAACACCTCACAGGGGGTAAGCTATAAACACTGGCCGCAGCCTTGTATGGGATATGTTCAGTGATGTGCGCTGAAATGGAGCCATTTCATGTTACAGATCTCCCACACAGCCCGACAACACTAATGCCAAATGGGGTTTTGTATGAAGTATATGTGACATATGCCGAGTGCGCCGGCAGTCCATCAGTAGCTCACTTCAAAATGACACTCAAAGAACGAAACTCTGTTTTTGGAAGCAAACTGCAGGTTTACATTAATCTCAATACTGTATGTGGACATATAGTATCACAGCGGGAGAGCTTGGAATGAAAAGTATGTTTTAATGTTCAAGAATATCAGAAAAATAGATCTAATTGAGAGAGAGGAAGAGAGAAGAGCAGCTTGTTACTGAAAAAAAAAACTTTATTTTAAAGACATGCCTCCACAGATCTATGCATTATTTAATCTTATTCTGTATGCCCAGCAGCTTGATATCTCACCCTCCTTGTATTTGATTCTGTTATTCTCACCCAGGTTGACACCTCCTGACTTCTCATTTTTGCTTTACCCCTTCTCGACGACTTTCATGTGTTCCTTTGTGGGGCGCTGCAAGTTTCCTCCAAAACTTTTCCTAAAGCAGAGACGAGAAACTTTCCGGTTCTGCCAGAAAGCCTTCTCATCTTGGCGGAGGAGCAGCCGAGGGAACTCTCAAATGATGACAGCCATCGTGAAAGGGCAGATAAGCCCGTGTGGCTTTGCCTCTGATTGTATGTTCATCTCATTCTGATCCGGCCGCGATTCTAAGCCCCTGTCTCGCAGTCCTCACTCTCCCAACAGTTGATCTTCTGCATGTCATTGAAATCGTCTTATAGCTGATCCAGGAGACAGGGGGAAAGTAGCTGTTTGTCACCCAACTTCAGTCTTGGCAAGGAAGATAAGTTCTGCTGTGGTTTTTTTTTTCTTTTACAATGTGACTGACTGACCAGTTAGTTTTCATGGCTTGTTTTTACAGTAGATGATTATAACACACAAGCTACATTGTAAAATGATAATGAAAAGATCTGTCATAAAACTTCATTAAAGACAACAATGCCTGGTATTTTGTTATTTGGAGATTTATTATATTTTATTTCCCCCAGATATTATGTCATGTTAACGACATGAGCTATTTTTGTGCTCAGCATGTCATACATGGAGAAATGTATCATAGTAGAGGCAAAGATAGCAATCACCATCCTCAGTAGACCAGAAAGCAACCCAGCAACAAGACACATTGTGTTGTGAGTAAAGGTCATCACACTCACAACCTGCTCTTTTACTCTTGCTAAGCTATTGTTATTATTATTATTATCATTATATAATGTCTTTCTATAACAGTCTCTTTTCCAAAATTCATTTTTAAAGAAAAGAGTTTTTAAAAAATCATCAAAGCCCCCTGAGTTGTTGCAGTTATATTTCTATCTGAACCAGGGGATGGACCACTTGACAGACCAACATTGCCATCTCTATAGCGATGCTGGTAGCGTGGCTAAAAACAAGTCAGAATTCTGTGATTGATTTTTTACAAATAGTTTCACTCTATATGGGGCAGTGAAATGAAATTCATCATCAACAACACTAAAACATATAAACACTTTTCAGGATCGCCTTTATATCTGCCTACATAATTTACAGTGGTACTGGGAACACAGGGACCTCTGCCTTCACTGTGTATATATATATGTCGATATATATTTAATATTATATATTTCATATTTATTTCTGTGTAGTGATCTTCTTTGATTTGAATGTTATTTTGAAGCTTTGGCTTTTTTCCAGATCTTCTCATTCCATTGTTCATTAAACATTTTTGTTGGACTATATTTATATCACACTGCCAATTGTTCCTGAAAATAAAATACAAGTCAGAAAGAGAAACTAGTGTTCTACATCCCTCATTATACAGTATAGTGAGCACTGTAGTATAATTGTTGGGTCAAAATTGCCAACGCAACTAAACAGCACTCTCCTCCAGTTGTATTTGTCAATGCAGAACAGAACATATAAACGTATGTATGCTAAGGCTTTCAAAGCATTCGGGGGAAATGTGGGGAATTGCTCACTGCAGCAGAAGTAGATGAAGCAATTTGCCAGAAAGTGGGTACGACACAAAATATATCAATTAACAAGAAATACACTACTCAATCAGAAAGTAACCACTGAAATGCATCAAACAGCACAGATTGATGAGATCTAACAGTGTAAGAGTATCCAAGGGTTGAATTTATCTTTAAGGCAAGTGGAGCAAGCAGGACTCTGGAGGCAACTTGAAGCTCCTGAGTTGGTGTAAAGCGATACAGTATAAAGAAACCTGAAAGGTTTTTTCCACTTCAAAAGGCACTGCTCCTCCACCATGGTTATCAAGGCTTAATATTTGATTTTAGTTGACCATTTTCCATTAAAAACATGATAGCCACTGTAAGAGTGACAGACCTAGGCTGAGGGAGCACCACACTCACACACAACCCCTCCACCCCCACCACCCACCCCCACAGGGAGGTACATACCCTGCTTACTAGAGTGTGCAGGCCGAACAGTTCCCTTCACTTAACTTGACATTTCCAGCTGCACTGTCTGCGGCGGGTCCTGTGTGGTGTCACATCTATAGCCCCTGCAGTATGCACTGCTGAACGCTGCGGGTCTTAAATGAGATCCCAAAGGGAAAGCAGAGCTGAGGGTGGGGGTGTGAGGGGGGCATTATCTTAGCCACTAATGAACAATTGTATAATTTCTATCAAAAGCAGTCTTAAGGCCTGCTCAGTCTTACGGTATCTCCTCTAAATACTGTCATGATAAAGGGACTGTTAAAAGAAGAGGGCTGGTGGAGGAGGAGGGGAGGAGGGGCTTGGAGCTGTCAAGAGGGGCCACTGTGGTCAGGAGGAGTGCTAGAAAGGAAAGTCTCTCCGCCTTTATCTACCATTTCCTGCTCCCTTCCTGGCTACATTAATAATCTGTAAGAGCAGACAATCACGCACGGCCGTGAGAGATAAAACACGGATGACAAAATATCAACTTCCTGCTACAAAACTCAAAGCCGTTATTAGAATATCAGGCACAGACGGTAATTAATTTCAACTTTAATTACTTCCACTGTTCCTGTAGATTAGATCGCAGGTTTGAGATGGGTTATTAAAACAACTGGGGAAATCTGCCAATATAAAAAAAAAAAAGTTAATTTCTCCAACCCCGTCTCTTAACCTGCTTGTTGAGTGATGCAATTACATCTTTGTGGTGCAGACAAGGGTTGATACGATGTAGATGAAAAAGACACCCGATCACTTTGGGTGCAAGCTGGAAGGTTTTTTTATATGCAACACTTAGAGATATCAAAAAGACGATGGTATCATCTGATCATGAGGTTATAATGACCTTGTGTTTTCCATCTGTATCAGTGACAGACAATAAAATAGGTCTAATCCACAAAATCTTCAGTAGAGATATGGCAATGACCTTAAGATAACAGCAATGTTTTAGTAACTCATTATGTGATGATTTTGAAAAGGGGCACTTTGCCTCCAGGTTTTACAACAGAGGTGTTGCCCTGTTTGTTCTTTCATTTTAAAAGCATTTGTAAGGACTGCTTCGGCTCTCATACCAAGACTCACAAAAGGTCAAGCATCATTTAAAGATCGGTTTTAATTTCTCTCAAAACAACATTCAAAGTGACTTTATTCAGAATCCTGATTTTCCTTTTTTTCCCCCCAAAATTATTTTTTTATTAAAATAAGTCCTTTTGACTGCAAGGTTTTGCTCTTATTCTGTTACTGAATGATCCCTTCATCATACCCCTTTGATAGTTAGGATGGATTTCACCAGAGAGAAAAGACACTGGCTGTGATGGATCCATGGCTGCACATGTGACTACATACAAGAGACAGTGATCCTGAAGTTGTTGGTGTTAAGACTTAGTTTCTTTTTTCTTCTTTTTCTCAGTGGGGCCAGGTGCTGACTGGTTCATGCAGTCTCAATGGCAACACTTGGTTTAAGGTTCTTCATCTGGACATGCTAATGTATAACACACATTGTGTTTAGTTTTATTCTTTCCATGTAGTCAAGAAAGTACCTTACTGGAAATCATTGACAATTATTGATGTCAAACTAATGTATATTAGCTTAATATGCAAAACATAAATACATAGATGCACATTGACTTTTCAATGCTGCTCACATACCCTCCTAATCCTCATGTGTACAAACATAAAGTTATGCACAATTAGTTCTCTGTCTGTCTCATGCCAAACGGTTTACTTCCCCATCTCTAACACAATTCACAATAAAGCTTCATATGTTCTTCTACATGTCATTTAACTGCCTTTTTATATCATTTGTATATAAAAATAATCTCTGGTTTTTGCAAGGCACAATGACTTAAATGTAATGACTTCTTCTATGTATTTGCAAATATGTTTTCTTTCAGACGTTTACCTGCTGGACACCAGAGCTGTCCTACTTCACTTCATTACTACTTCAGTCCTTTCTCAGTGAAAGACAGGTTTCAAAACTTCCAAACGTCATAAAACTGGGCTTGTACAAGCACGTCTTAAACAGTGGATGAACGTGAAAACTCGCATACATCATTTGGCAAAGTGAATATTAAACATCCAGGTGAAGTAACAAAAGCAAAGCACATTTTTGAGCAGGGGTAGATTTGAATACATATACCTTTTTGTAATACATCTATTATTACAATATTGTTATATTTTTATTACAGTATTGTAATATTTATTATTACAGTATTGTATTAACTGTAAATTTTTCTGCACTTGCATGTCTTCCTTTTTATATAAGATCCAGTTTCTGTGCAGACAAGCGTTGCTACAGAAGATTCTAAAATGCACACAGTAGAAGTGTAGTTAGTAAGACTATGTTCCCACAATAAAATATGGCAAATTAACTTTTTTTTCTTGCCTTAATAGGAAATGCATAGAGGGACAGCAAGCAGTGAGCATGCAGCCAACGAGCAGTGATGGTGCCACAGCTCCATGAATGGCTCAACCACATCAAATCAAAGACAAAGTGAAAGTAGAATCTGAGAACGACACATTCCACTTGTTTTTCCTTCTTGCCTCGATACTCATGGATGCGCTCAGTGATACTTTAAATGTCCCTCTAATAGAGCATTCATGGTGTTATAAAGGGGGCATTCAGGAGCAATCCTCATCTATCAACACAACTGAATGACTTATGTGTACAGCAGATATGAGCATGACGAGGCCTTGATTTCTTTGCAGTAAATAGGGAGCCGCATTCAGCCATGTGCCTTAAATCCTAACCAGGCAGCTTGGCCTTGTTCTAATAGGACGACTCCATATCAGTTGATTCAATGCACACTTTTCTTCATCAATCAAAATAACATCAGACACCCTTTCATACTTTGCAACCTATATGCAAATAATCTGCTCCAAATGGTAATATCATATGGAGCAGACAGCGTATTTGCTGTGGGATTATTAGAATGAAAAAATGCATTGCAGATATGCCATTTCAAATTAAACGCAAAGCCTTTTTCTGCTATCTTCCTTTAGATAGTCTAATTAATTTACTTCAACTATAAATAAATATTTAGTTCCTTCCTAGCGCAGCACACAGACCAGAACTGGTTTGGTGCATCAAGTCTTCATTATACAGTAGTGTTAAGGGCTATGTGGGAACAGCTAATCTTAAAATCCCTGCCACACAATAAACAGAGTGACAGAAAGGAAGGATGTATGAGATAAGTCTCCAGTAATGAAACTGGATGCCAAAAGGAGAGGACAGTATGTAATGAAGAGAGAGCAGAGGGGAATGTTTAAAATAAGTTCAAGAACAAAGATAACGCCCAAGGATGATGCTATCTGCCGGATTGAAGAAAGCATTTCAGTAACAGAATGACTCCACCCAGCCCCGTCCATGTCTTCCATCATATCCCTTTTCCCCCACTCCAGTCAATTTTCATCATGTGTGTGTGTGTGTGTGTGTGGGCAACATCTGAGTAAAAAGGGTTACAAAAAGCGTTGATGGCTCTGTCAGAGTGGAGGGTGGCCTTGCATTGCCAAGGCATAGCACTTCAGTAAGTAGAGCATGTGAGCCGTGCTGAAAAGATGACCAAGTAGGTTGAAAGAGAAAGATAATGTGTGATAATGAAGTCCAACTGAAAGCTAACCTCAAGGCAAAAGAGAAAATCATATCATACAATTATTCTTACAATACTGATATGTAGTCATGTTTTAGCACAGATACTGTCCAAATGTAAAAAAGGGAATCCTGTAATTTTCTTATAAGTCCTGAAGCTTATTTGTGTTGGTCCTGAGAAGAAATGTAAAACCAAATGTATTTCTAATATAGTTTACTTTATACTTCTGCTCTATTTCAATGGGATATACTGTAATTTTTACTCCACTATATTTATTTGACACCTAAAGTCTCTTTCCTGATTAAGATTAAGACAGTAATATGCTGGTCATGGTGCCTTTGTGTGATTAGATCATCAGTTTTAACCTGAAATTCTAAATCACACTAAGCACATGTTTTGTGGCAGATTATAGTTTCTCCCTTTCTTATTATTTTTCTTATATATACACTCATTGCCATCTGTTTTAAGATTTAGTTAAACAGATATAACATTTGGCTTTTTCATATAAGTTTCCTCAAGGAAACAGGATGAAGAGAAACTGAAATACCTTAAGGGTCATAAGACAAACTTACGTTCCAGTCCAGTAATTGATAAAATAACTGGATGCAGGTAGTAAACAGCTGCCAGATGCTGAATACATTTTCCCGAGTTGTTGAAGATATATGGTAAAGTGTTTGTCTTATCATATATTAGTAATGACTAATCAAATATAACACTCACATTTTTCTGCAGATTTCAGAAAGTCTTGTGCAGAGACTTATGAGAAGTTAAATCTAGCTGATAATACTCTAACCTCTGCTTCATTACAATTTAAAATTTTAAACTATTTTACTTGTAAGAGTGGTTTCTGCTTTTTCTCAATGAAAGGATCTGAGTACTTCTTCCACCATTGAATGAAACATGACAAAAAATGTTAAAAAAAAAAAAAAAAAGACACAAATTGAGAGGTCAGTATGAGTGACTAAGCCCACAGTCTTATACATCATGTGAATAAAACAAACAAGGTATGGTATAATATATAGTGCTGACTTTATGAAGGTGTCAACCATGCAGTAACTAATGCTGACAAAACAGCTTCATATAATCTGGATTCTGCCTCTGACACTTCCTCTAAACTTCCTTCCCTTTCACTATGATCCACTGCTGTACTGTACAGTGCTGTCTCCCCAACAAGCTTATTTATAAAAGCTGCCGAAGCTCTACTCAAATCCTCTAGATCCCGGTCCCTGCTGGGGCTGGACCGCTGGCCAAGCCGAGATCCTCAGACAAAGACTGGCCTGAAACTCCTCTTGATTTGGACAGGCACCCGGCTGCCGCACTCTGCAAACACCGTAACACCATCTCTGCGCTCATTTGCGAGGCCTTTAGCTGTTCATGAGTTTGCGATTAGCAGCTCTTTGGTTTGATGGCAGCTAACCAGTTGTAAAAGTCGGTATGGACAGTGGCCCCCCCTCTGAGAGCAGTTGCTAACTTGGCCTCTAATGCACCGACCCAACATGTACCAGGCAAGGCCCAACCATGGCTACAGGACAAGGCGTAATAATGCTGCTCAGCAAGCATTTTGAAAGATAATGACACCACAAGCTGTACAAATGTTTAAAACCCATGTAAATATAGTGCCAGAATGGAAGATAAGAGGACATCTGTAGTCATCCATCGCTTCTACCTGCATTGTTGAATGAAATCACTCTAAATCACTTTCAAATGTCAGTTCAAAACTGTTTTTAGAGCTGTTCTCACTCTCTTTTTTCTTTTCTTTTCTTTTTTTTTTTTTTTTTTTTTTACCATGGGATAATCTCCTTTTGTGAAATGTTGCCCTGTTTTGAGTTGACCTTGAACTTGGATGGAAATCTACAGGGTGTTATCGATCAAGTGTTTGCTGGTTTACAGCACAGAGAATCATGGAAGGTGTAGTGGCTGTTTTTCTATATTCCAACATCTGAGGTCACTAAGTCTGCTGGGATTGTCTCAGTTTTGACTTGTGTTCCACTGAATTAAAAAGAAAAGGTATCATATGTAATTATTCCACATTAAAAAACAACTAGACCTATGTTCTATATGTTGTTAATGCATGCGTCAGCACTGTTTGTCCGCTACAATGGCGTCTACCACTTACACACGTACAAGATACATCAGCATTGTGTTTGTTCCACACAAACTGTTACAAATGGACTTTTATTCAGCTTTAACTCACATTTTCATGATAAACTTAGGTCATTTTTAACTATATCTTTTTGCCGGAAGAAGGATTTTAGTCACTGGACGTTATCAAGAAATAAACTAGGCAAACGTTAGTAGCAGCTCGGCTAACAGCCCTTCCCGGAAGTCCGTGATCACCAAACATCGACAGAGAAATATAGATTTTTTTTTATAGGTGAAACAGCTTTAAATAGTATTTCTAACGATTTCAGTCTACGTGTACGTTTGACTATGGAGAAGAGGAGACCTCTGCGGATAATTCGGCTCCCGGGAGAAACCGGACGAACGTCTGGATGTAAAGTTATAAGAGAAACCGAACAAGTGTTAGCAGCAGCTCAGCTAACAGCCTGTATCTGATCTTCAAGGTGAGACAGCTTTATTCAGTGTTTTTACCTGTAATCACCGGGTCCGTTTGTTCTGGAGAGGAGGAGACCTCTGTGAGTAATTCGGCTGCCGGTATAAACATCCTGATCCATGAACAGCGGTGTTATCGTGTCCATGATGAAGCTGATTATTTAACAACGAAGACAACAACTCCCATGATCCCTTGCTACTTCACACCGTCATCACACCTCACACTCTGTCTTGTGTTATTGTTTTGATGGAGAGACCCCTAGCGGCTGAAATGATATATTGTGCGTTAAAATCCGAATTTCTTGTGAATTAAACCAAAGCCAGGAGGCAGGAAAAATGTTGAATGATGGTTTATTTGAGGATGTAAATCATTATATTAGGCCAAGTGAATCTTAACCTAAACTTTTCTAAACTTGATGCTCTATTCCAATAAACACAATGTTACACAAAATAACATTCAAAAGCTTGTTTCCATCCAAATGTACAGACTTCTCCACATCTCACTGACACTATTACCCCTAAATTTTTTTATATATTTTTTTTTACATGTGACAGCTTTACAGCACTAACATCTTTCATAAATAATAAAAGTATGTAAAATAATAATACCAAATATGAACATTCATTTAGCACAGCTAACTTATAACTTAAAATTCAAACTATACATAAGATAAGATACCGTGTGTAATACCCAATTTACCAAATACAAAAGTGCTTAAGTGGCTCTTACAGAAGGTTATAGACACCCTGAGGCTGAAAGAAAGCTCACATCAAAAGGGGAAATGGTTCATGATGCTCGTACCATAAAACTTTATTTGGTGCTACACAGAAGACTTTATGTTCATTATAGATTATAGTCAACCGGTCAAGGCAGATGGCCGCCCACCTAGAGCCCAGTTCTGTTTTTCCATGGTTTTCCTTGCCGCTTTTGCCAAGTGCTGCTCATGGGGGATGTTGGGTCTCTGTAAATTGAAGAGTACGGTCAAGAGCTGCTGTATGTGAAAAGTGCCCTGACATAACTTCTGTTTTGATTTGGCGCTATATAAATAAAACTGACATGAGTGGTATTGTACTCAAATAGTTCTACAGTATATAGGATGTGTGTGAAACATAGGAATGCTTGAAATATGGCAAATTAGACGTGTTGCTTTTCAGAACATTTCATTTCTATTTATTATAATCTGCTCTGTATTTGATCTTGGAGGAGAGAAGTACTCAGAAGAGAGCAGAAGGTTGATGGTTGAACATAGACAAACAGAAAGAGATTTTAGAGTTCACTGGCTGGACAAACAGTGTGACTAAGCAGTGAAGTCCAGAGCGGAGCAACAGACACTAGATCATGGTGTTTACAGCTAGTTAACAGCAGCTCTGTCAGGCTCGATAGAAGGATTGGAGGCCGCCACCTTCCAGGCAGACTTCAAGCTGCCTTACTCTGGCTAGCTACAGACACTGTCTGCAATAAGATCAACATAGTTCCCATTGCTAGTTCATCAGACTGAAGGCTGCACACCTGCAAGCTTAGTTTTTAACACAGCGTATTGTGTCATTTGTCATCAAATATGCTAACGGTGTGTTAATTGCAGCACAGTTTGACACAACATGCGCTGCTGCTAACAGAAAAAATTAAAAAGTAACACAAAATATGTTTTTCCAAGTCTACAGTCACAGATTTGTTGGAAATGATGCACTGGTGTAAAAAAAATGCTGATGCCTTAAGTTGCATAGAAAAACTGTGGATAGTGTACTATTGGGGATCTAAATTTCCTCACTTTTCTGCTGCTTGGAAAAGAGAGGCTGCTGATTATGTGAATGCTGCTTGATAGATCTTCAGAGCTGGGCCTAGTGGAATGTCTCCCCTCCTCTGTTTAAACAAAGCCTGAGATAAGATTTAAGGAGAATCCTTAAGGTGATCCAGCTGCCCTCCTCCAAGCTGCAGCAGGCACGGAGCCATAATGAAGACTGAGGGAAAAGGCTCAGAGACCCACCTCCAGAAGGCAGGGCTGCAGATGAATACATTCACTCTCACATTTCCTTACAGCTTATCCCCTCTCCAGAAAAAAAGAGACAGCCAGAGAGAGATGAGAGGAAGAGGGATGACTGTGTTTTAGTTTTGTCACACTCTTTACTGCCGTTTTCCTGGTTTGTTTTAGAGTAGCCACTGCTGTTGACGACCATTAATCACAAGTCCCTGTCATTTCACTAGCATTTTTTTCTATTGTGGATTTACATGTGAATTACTTGGAGAGCAAATCATTTATATGTCACATCCATTCCAAACAGCACATTTTAATGATTACTCTATGTTTGAATTTTCTCAATTATTCCACGTCTCCTTGTTTTGCCCCCTTCACTGTGGGCAGGAAAAACGCATTTTCCTTTTAATTGCGTACAAAACTAAAACAGGGGGGAAAAAATGTCAACTGCCCAATTGCATAAAAGAGCAAAGCATGCATATAAATGCATTTTGTCATATGCATGATTACATTACATCAAAAGAATGCTAAACATTTTGTCACATCAAGTTGTAATTAATGCAAAAACAACACATTTCACTAAAAAAAATATATTAAATCGTCATTCGGCCTAATGCTGCATGTTGCTCAGGATAATCCAGAGAGAGGGAGAGAGAGAGAGAGAGAGAGAGAGAGGGAGAGAGAGGGAGGAAATAATTAGCAGAGAGAAGCGATTTCACTAATGAGAGGAGAATTTGACTAGGATACTTTACTTGACCCCCAGTGTTCCTTGGCTGTCCAAGAAAAAAAGGCTGATTTATAATTATACTCTGCAATGCACCATGAAATTGTTATTGTGGAATACCTTTTTGAAAATGTTATCAAACAATTACTTTAATTTTTCCCCCTGGAAACTGTTGCACATGTCTACCAAAATGAGATGGTGGAGCAGAGTCTCCTGCCTGTCATCCACTGCTGTTCATGCAGATGAGCTCAGGTTTTTTTTTTTTTTATTATTTTTTTTTATTTATTTTTTTATTCCCTTCCCCAGAGTCTCTGTTCCGAGGGATGCTGTGGCAAATAAAATAATACTCTGATAAAACTGAAATATTTTATGACAGAATGATAATCATTGCAAGCATACGTGCCACTGATATGGGGCTGTTGCGGTTGGGGGAGGAGAGGAAATAATCCTTTTTGTGGGCTTTAAAAAATGAATCTCAGTTGAATCACATCAGAGAAAAAAAACTCAAAGACAGTTCCAAGATGAGCCAACTCCAGGAGAAAATGACCTCCTCGTTTTGGTGATAAAGTTCTAGCCAAAATATGATATCAGCCTGCGACGTGACTCATTAGAAATGTGTGTATGGCGTGGAGGCAGCTCTCCCTATCTGCCAGTGCCTGGCTTGCCGACTGATAAGAGGCAAATGCAAATGTCCTGATAAGAACTGAATGCAAATATTTATGATATGATATTCCCTGGGAATTATGTGTGGATAAAACAAAGTGTATTATTTCCCTATAATTCTTTCAGGTTTGCCAAAATGTCCTTTTTTTTTTTTTTTCGCTTTCAGAATTTGCATTTCTTGAAAATTGATTGGGCCTGCGTATTATGTTAAGCTATTTGTTTGCTGAGAATGGTAATTAGTTACTGTAATTACAGCGATGACAGTTGCTAAATTGTTTTTAAAGCATTACAGTGTGTCTGTGCCAGAAGATTGCACTACTTATTTTAGGATTTAAGCATTTGCTGGAAACACTCCCACTCTAAGGCCAAAGTGGGAATTTTTTGAACTACAAAGCAGCCATTTTCTAAGCAAAGACATTTTTGAAAATGTCTGTTAATTTGCAGTAATTGCTGGTTTGACTGTGTTGTGCAGTTTCTTCTCCGATCAGGGACTTGTTACTGATAGGATGTCTTGGGGGATCAAAATGGGCTTGAAATAGTTTAAATGCATGTGTTTGTTAGCTGTGTACGCTCATTTAAGTCAGACTTTTAATGTTCTCTGTCACCCAAGAAACAAACTGTTGTTGAAGGCACATTTGTAATTATGGTTCCCACTGTGGCCTATACAGGCTTTCAAGTTTGGTAAACATTAATTAGCGTGGACACAGACAGTTGGGTGTTTTAGAGGGCGTTTCATGTACAGCATAAACAGCAAATGTACACATGGATCAGAACTGCTAGAGCTGTTTGTCCATATTTCTAATGCAGAAAAAGCGTACTCATATACTGAAGACCATGATGATAAACTATAACTCAAGGTCTGATCCGGTTAAATGAGATTCCAAATGAAAAGACACAACTTGTGATCAGTTAAGTGTAATGCAACAACAAACAGTTCTAGGGCTGCAGCTAATGATCGTTTTCATTATCAATTAATCTGAAAATTAAATTGTCAATTAACCAATCAATAGTTTGGTCTATAAAATGAAAAAATTAAAATATCCATCACATGTCCCTTTTTCATTTCCCCTTCTAATTGCTTGTTTCTTCCAACTAATTGTCTCAAATACAATGATATTCAATTTGAAGAATAAAAAAAGCAGTAAATATTCATGTTTGAAAAAACTGAGACAATTAATTTTTTGGCATTTTTCTTTTAATAATGATTTGAATAATTGATCATTTATTAGAATTGTTGATGGTTAATTTTCTGTCAATCGACTAATAAGTTCATCAACTAGTTGTTTTCGGCTCTATTCTGTTCTCTATCATAGTGAAGCAGATTCAGAGGAGTAAATTAGGATTCTCAACCTGGCCTACTATTCTAAATGGTTTAATTAACAAGTATGACATTGATGCAACAAACACAGACACTGAGGTAAGAACTGTGTGTGTACTTAATGTCTTCTGAACATGAAAACTATCGATTCCACCATTTTGCAAACGGAACGTACACTGGTTCCACTTCTCGAGGACCCCATGGGCAACAAGACTAGTTTTCTTCTCAAGCATTATGCCATAAGTGCATAATTGGATTTACTATTAACATAATCAGACAGCGTGCCATGTTGACTTGGATATTCCCCTATGAGCTGAATAGCTCATCTAACCCTTATAGAAGGAGATGGTGAATGTACATCCAGGTCCCATGAGCTGCTCTTTGTGTCTCTAACTTCAGCTTCTCTATCCAAAAAGACAATTTATAATCAAAGAGAAATTCCTACAGCAGGGTCATAGACAGGGTTACTAATCGTTGTTGGACACTTTTGTCAGTTTTCATGTTCATAATTACCTCTACCTCTGATAGTGAGCCAAATCATTTTATAAAAGCAGAAGTACACATTCATATGTCGCAGTGAATGAAGCAAATATAATGCTACAAGTCATGTTTAAATGAAGTAGTTGCCTTATGATATCTTAGCCTTGACTATTTGATAGAAAATCTATCACCTCATTCTTCAGGTAAAAGAAACACACATAAAAGCATTCAGCCTTGAATAAGGGATTCAGTAACAGCACGAGGACTCTGTTTCTTATTGCCTGAAGCAAAATGGAAACTCTGCCTCAAAGATACAGATTTAAGGAGAGCACACGGAATAAAGCAGAGGAGAGGACAGTGCAGATAGAAACATACAACTCAAGCAGCATAAGTGAACACAGCTCTATCAGTGAAAGAGGCGAAAAAAACCAGCTCGCTATTGGAGCAGAAATGCAATGGCCTTGGTGTGTGGAGTGAATTCCCACGTTGTGTTTCTGTTGCGTAAATACCCGGCACCCCACAAACCCAGCCTGAATCCACGCCTGCCCTAACACACACACACACACACACACACGCATACACACAACATCCATATTAGATGCACCCGCTAGTTACTTCTTAATTAACACCTACTGCAGCCATAATAATAGAATCACTTTCCCCCTTTCTCAAATCCCTTTGAAATTACGCAGGATTAAGGAAAGTTGGTTGCTAAATTGGTGTGTGCATCTGTAATTTAATTGCATCTGAGGCCATTAATTAATAAGGTGCCTCCTTTAATAGTTAATGTATAATTGCTATTAATTAACAGCCAGTCTTGATAAAGTGTCACCAAAATCAAACAAAAACAATTAGCTTTTTGAGGTAAGTGTCTTTTAAAAGCCTCATTATTAGTACTAGAGGTAATATACAGTAGTTATAATGATAAAGAAGGCAGTGTAGATTTTAATTTGGATGGGGAGAGAGAGGGAGAAAAAAAACACAGTTGACATCCATAAGGGAATTACCATGCGGTAATTATGGGATAAGCTCATTGTAACATGATAAATAATGCTGTGAATCTGTCCCCTCCAGTTAGGTTGTCTCCTCTTTTTATTAGGGTGGACTTTAATTCCGCCTTTTTTTTTGTTGTAGCAGCTCAAATTTAGTTGCACTTAGCCTCTCATCAGTGCGCTAAAGACTGAATACAAATACTAAAAGACTGATTATTGGACTTTTACACAGTAAACCGCGGGTCACACCATAGCTTTTAAGACATATGTGTGTTTTTGTGACTTGGGTTTGGGCATTTGAAGATATGTGACTCCTCTAAAATCTGTGTTTCTCTCACTTCTTGTTAAAGAGTTACATTCCTTGATAAAAGCAGTCGTGTGAAGTCCTTGTGTTTGGGTCTCTCTTGATCACGGTGTCACATGGAGTAAATATAACAAGTAATAAGTTAGACAACAGGTACAAGCGTGACCAATATTTCATACACTCGGTGTGACGCGTGCGGCGCTTGTGTTTGAACTAATGTCGCCTGAGACGTATCCAGGGAGAAATAGCACCAAAACAATATGTTAGCTTTGTTCGTCTTATCTGGTATAAATCAGTAGGTTGTGGTTTCCGTCGGAATTTACAAGCAGAGTGGTCGTTGGTGCAAAATGAATTGGGTGCTAGGTTGAGAAGCATAAACATATACATCTGGAGCATGTTACTTTAAACAAACCCAACTATTATTTGCAGTGCCATATTACCGTGAATACAAATGACAGCATGACCTCAATTTTCTGCTCTGTGTGAGAGAGTGGAGGAAACCAATGGTTTAAGTGTTATTCCATCCCAAAGTGCTTGTTTGGTCTCAGTTTCACTCCTATCACAGAGTCAACAATCACGCTGTTTAGTATTGAATTGGTAGAAATAATATTCAGGGTCCCTGTCCACAGGCAACTATTATAACAACCCATTTTCCCTTGCAATATGGTTTGTTGATAGAAATGCATCCCTAACATACACACAGCAAATTTAGCCAGTTTTAGCCTTTATTTAATGAGGCATCAGCAACGGAGAAAAAAAAAAAGAACTGCAGAGTAACAAACACTTAGCCTTTAGAAGTCATTTTCACCTTGGTTCGCTGTGGAGAGAAGCTCCAATCCACTCACTAAACAATTACAGCATATTAGCTACTTGTCAGTCAGACCTTTTGGAGACGATACATCTCCATTTATTTCCTCTCTACATTTCCTCCCTGTGCTCACTCGCCTCCTCTGCTCTCCACTCCCCAGACAGGCAGGGATGTGCGAGGAGTCCACAGGGAGTTGTGGAATATTTCACTCCGCCAGTGAAGCACCCGGTGGGAATAGGGGTTGAAACTGTGTGAGTATGTATCTCATTAGTTCAGTTATGTAATTTGGAGCACTGATAATCCTCCAGGACTGCCAAGTTGCGCACCTCAGAAACAAGAGTCGGAGTCGTCAACATGCAGCCAAGTACAGACTAAGCTGCTAATTGCTGGGTGTGGTAATGTGACTGGTAATGTAAGCTATAGTCCTCTATGGTATTAAGGGTAAACACCATGTCGCAATTGGTGAATGAAATGTTTTAACACCTGCTTAAGTTACAGGTAATCAATTCTGAAAGTGACAGCAAAGAAATACTGTAATTAATCATTTGTAATTAGAGAGTCCATCTCTCTTACCTCAAAAGCTGTAGTTAAGAACTGGAAGCACCCAGTATGGAAGAATATGATTTTTCAGCAATATTTTTAGCACCTTTGTATCTGTCTTAATCAATATTTTTATATCACCAATTTCTAACATGACCAAATATAATGTGAAATATGTCACTTATAGTGACAAACCCACAGGGAATTATTGCCCACTTCTGCAATGCCCTCCAGCTTTAACAACATTTTAGCTTCTTTCAGCTCATTGTTTTGGTTTTACAGCATGCAACTTTAGTGTCTCGTTTCATTCTCACCACTCTCATCAGCCTTGTTAGCAGGAAGTGATATTCAGAGGAAAATCCAATTAACACATTGTTAATGTTGCAAGAAGCTGGTGAACATGTTCTTTAAGTTCAGAATATGAACCTTAACTTTAGTATAAATAAACACATATAATATGTCTGTGACCGAATGTTAAAATGCATGCATGTCTTACAGTACCTGTTCACATAAGTGTCTGTGGATTATTAAGGATAATATTTTGGTCATTGTCAGTGTTAATTTTTTCCATCCCACAAACCAAATGCCATTGAGCTCCACACCAAACCACTTTAAAGCAAATTTATGTGGATGGAAAGTAAACATTCTTGTCAGTGAATAAAATAAGTTTTATTGTATTTTGGGTGAACGTAAGCAATCAAAGTGGTATATCGGCAGGTTGTCACCCATTATGACTGTTTAATCCTCCTGTCAGGACAGTGTGGGTGTACACAGACAGTGACTGGGTGACATCTCTCTGACTCTTCGGTTAGTTTTGTTGCACCTTGTAGTCGGACAGTTACATCTTTATCATTCTTTTAACTGTATGGACTTCGGTGACCTGAACGAACCCTGCCCACCATCAACGTGAGAAGCGCTCTAATCAGCCAGAATTGAAAACACCTGTGTGGGTGTGCAAGGCCTTTAAATAAATAGTTTAGTCAGTCAACTTTAACCCTGTGATACTTGATCTGGGTCTGCTGCACCCAGAGCTGCTGTAGTCTGCTAATCAGTGAGCGATGTACTACTGGGGCACCAGGTGATTGCAATTAACTAGGTGTTGGGATGGATGTGGAATCTGAGGAACCCTGTGCAAATCAAGGATCCTACATTTTACTAAAATCTGAAACCTTAGATTTGAGCCACTGTATGTTGTATTCTCATGATTGTAACATCTTTAAAATTATTCAAAAGGCATACATTTTTGTTTGTGGAAAAATTAAACAATTCTAATGAAATTTGGAGCTGCCTATTAGTGCCTATTAGTTACTGCCTATTGCCTGCCTAATAGTTAGTAGTAATTTCAGCGCATGCATCCTAAGGCACTATCACAGTGTGTAGTGTCACAGTTATTCTACTATTTCAGAAATTTCATATTATGCACATAGTGGCTTTAAACAAAGTTTACCCTCTGAACTCTAACCAATAGCTAACATTTCACACTAAGCAGACAATGAGAATTGCATCTCCAATTTCTGTTTTTGCTTTGTAATATGCTGACACCACATAATTATTTGTAGTGCAGAATATGCACTTTATTCACACAAATTGTGGATGCTATGCTAGTTAGTTAAAGTAAACAGTGCAGGTAGATGAGATTTGTTTGGAGGCTAAAAAGAGTTTTGACAGCAAGCAAATTATTTTGGTGTAATAATTCTGCATTCATAGATTTTTAAAAAAAAAAAAAAAGCTTTTCATCGTGTTACAGATATATTCAATTGTGAGGCAGTTACAATTTTATTTACTGGTCCTTTAACCTGCAGCTGGGAAAAATCACTGCTGTCAGCTGAGACGGTTCACTGGCTGTGCAGGCAAAGGCTTCAACACTTGACCCTCTTCTTGGGATCATCGCGGGGCCTCAACCTCAACCCAACCTGGAGCAGGGAAAGAGGAAGGGCAGAAAAAGGTGTCAGTATCATGTAGTGTGACATGCCATGTCCAATAACAACGCACAACATAACATCATTTAACCTTTACAAAACATGTATTGATCCATCTGGTTGTTATCACACTGCGATCGCAGCTCAGCTCGGCTCAGCTCAGCTTCAGGGGCTGTTTGAATCCACCCTGCAATATTACCGGGAGACAAAGAGATCCAAGCCTTTTTATTTTTTTTTAACCCTGTCCTTGGATCATCCTTTTCCCTAGACCACTTTGTCTGTGGAACAGTGGGCAGATGTGTCACTGGCTGTTTCCTTGCAATGACTAAATATACAATGGGAGGTAGGAGATATAATCTGAGCACACTGGAGTAGAATGATTAAGAAAAAACGCCCACACATCCCCTTGATGATTTTCCAGTGATGCAATGAGAGTCTCCATACTCATTCTGAACATGTAAAGATGTGTTGTTTTATTTCTGGGAAGATATGAATCACAATAACGAAATCAAGTGTTTTTTTGTCTTTATTAACATATTCCCATAATAGCTGCAGCTTCAAAGCGCATATTAATGAACATACTTGTTGATATTCACTCTTTTTACCTGTTTCAAACAATCAAAGATGCCTTCTGGATTTAAAGTAGAGCAGGAAATACTTTGAAGAAATGTAGCATCATATAATATAAGCGACAAGAGAAGTCGAAAGAAGTTGACTCCCTCCCTCAGGAGATGTGCACCCAGATGGATTCACATACACCCAGATGGCCTGAGTTGTCAGTCTGTTCTTTTTAAAGCTGTTGCTCAACAGTTCACCTTATTGTATATATCTTTCACTTGTAGGCTGGAAAATCTGAGGTCTACACAACATAAATAAATGTTTTGTTGATGCTTATTTACAGCTTGTATTCATGGCTGTAATGTTAAAAAGAAAGATCTTTATTAATAAAGAACAGTAACTGATTGAGCATATGATAAATATAATTCTATTTGGAAGATAAACTTTGGTCTCAAGGTGGAAATCTAATATTTATTAGTTTGTCTAAAGGTCCTACTGTTGGTTTGTTGGCTGACTAATGCCCTTCCAAAAAAGCCTGTTAGTGGACCTTTGAGTTGAGGTATTTTGTCACATAACAGTTTTTTTTTTTTTTTAAAAATTGTGTGTGTAATCACCAGAGTCCAAAATGCAAGAGCAAATGTGTAAGAAATGGATTAAACAGTGTGTTTATCTGCTCTTCCATAAGCTGCAATGCCAAGGAGTACATCATTAACTGGCCACATTGTTTTATGGGGTTACAGGTTACATTCAAAAAATACCTTTCATTAATGACTAGCACGCTCTGTGTATTATTTCCGCACTGCGGGGAAGCTGGTCCTGGATCCTGTCAGAGTTTAGGGCAACGTTAGCAGCTCTGTCCCACTCTTTATTGAATGAGGGGAAGTTTAGACTCCAGCAACCCCTGCCAACATTATCGGAGATAGCCTTACATTTGCCAAACACATTGTTTAGTCCTCATCCTAAAGGCCCTCCCTCTTGTATTATTAAAAGTTTTTTAAAATGAATCAGGTGAAAACATTAAAAAGGCATTTCCAACCGACACACAGAGAGCGAATGTTAGCAAGCTAGCTAGCTACAGCTGATCAAATCTGCCACACAGTTGACTATTCAGCTGGCAAAAAAAAATTGATGCCTGCTGGTTAGAACTGACAAGCTGTTTGTGTCTACCTCTGTGGGAAATCAAGGACCCACTGTTTCAGAAATGAGTACGAATTTTGAGTGGTAAATCTGCTGTCGTTATCATAGTAAACTACATACAGTATGTGCTGTGCGAGAGAGGAAAAGCTTGACAGGTGTAGGAACGGTAACTAAGGGCTTAACAAACAGCCAGTTGTTACAAGTTATATTGTTGCAGCTATGATTTTATTTTATAATAATGGCTGTTGTTTTTACATGCCCTGAAGAAGACTCACAGTCTAAATGCGTAGGCGCTAAGCCCATTTATTAAAGGCTTAGTATTTTTTGGTTATGACTTATTGATCACAAAGCAAAGTACAAGTCTAACCTCTCTCTCTTTTTTGGTCTCATAATAATGGCTGTGTTCATAGGAACAAATACTAAAGCATAATATTCACAGGCAAGAAAAAATATGTCAAAGCAGCATCTTGTAGCCTATAGTCAAACATCTTCCAATTAATAAGAAAAAGAGACCAATGAGCTTAAAAAGAACACAATGACAGAGCCAGAGCCAGACTTATCAAATTTGCCGTGAACACTGATAATAGATATGTATGCTAAGGAAAATGGTGCTTTAATAGAGTTTTTAACTGTAGATCTAGAATAGAAAATTGGACATACATTCTAATTAAATATCTGGTTGAAAATGCACCCAGCACACCGTTATAAATCATCTGGAATCAGTTTTCTCGAACTCCTCTCTCCCTCTCACCCACTTTACAAACACAGAGCAAGGCTTTTTCAGCCTCTGATAAGTGTTAATAAATCACCTGAATTTGAAAATTAATGGCTAGCCGCCTGCTTGAGGGAGATATCATTGTGTTTCATGAATATTTTGATTTTGTGATTAGATCAAAATGCGGTGAATTCCTAAACAGCCCCCATGCCCAAGCTCCACTGATCATAAACTCTTCCCTTCTTAAAAAAAAAATCCATTCCATGCAAATGTGCTGATATGGAATAATTAGAATGAGTTTTGCCAGTATTTTTCTGCAGTAACATTTGCATGACTTTAGATCTCCCCCGACTGATCTGCTCCAAGCTGAGGGAAAATGTATGTTTTTGTGCGGCTCCCCCCAAAATTTACCTTGCCAGGCGAGATAATGGCTTATATTGTGATGTTAAAGAGGCTTGTATTTACAAAAAGAAACAAAGGCGAGGCGGTTGCCAGTCCTGGAGGACATTGATTAGGCTCTTCCTGTCATTTCCTATTCACACACTGTATCAGTGGCATTCCAGCTCATCTGCTTTTGTGTGTGATAGGGATCAAATAGATTTCCACACATTGTCACAACATTTACAGGTACGGGAATGTGAGGAAGGGAAAGCATGAATAGCCGAGCAAACTTTGACTTAATAACATATTCTGGCACTACTCCATTTCTACACATGAAGTCTCTCAGTCTATTTGCCTGGCTCTCTCTTCCTCTCATACACACATCACTACTGCTCAGAAATATGAAAACACAATCCCCACAATCATATACCAAAAACACACATAGACAGAAGGTATAAGATTAGGTAATTTATCCCACATCTGCAAAAAAAAAAAACCCCACTCAACAGTTGTATTCCATTTCTGCCACAACCAAAGCATTATGTGCAGCATTCACATTTTGTTTGGACATTTTTTTTTCTCTTTCTTTTACTTTTACTCTGGTGTACTTTTATTCTCACTAGTTGGCATGCAGGAATGTGTGTGGTGTAAGAAAAAATAACAGATACTCTATGTGAAGTTGAGTGACTTCAAATCTTAGTTAGCCGAAGTGTGCTTTCAAACATCGAAGGATGCTGGTGGCTGTATGTGTTTGTGTGTCTGTGGGGGGTGTGGGGGTGCGGAGGGAGGGGGGGGCTGTATGTGCATGCACATGAGTGTGTGTGCCCGGCAGCTGCACGGGGCCCCAGGGACAGGCCTGTGTAGATTGGGTCTCCTCAACCCATAGCTCATTAGTGGAGAGTGAAAGGAATCCACACAGATGGCTGTCAACGTTCAAAAAAGTCGGCTGCGTGAGACATGTCAATTGAGGTTTAAGTTCCTTCTGCTCATTTCTGTGACATTGCAGTATTCAAGCAATATTTGTTTATTCTACCCAAAAACTACAAAAACACAGAAGCCTGGTGACATCTGAAAATGTGTTTTCTAATGAGCGCTCAGACTACTGAACAGGAGCCTGCACTTGTCATTCATCACCACAAATTACTCGTTCTAACTTGACATGTTTTCAGTGCTACAGATGACGGGCTTGTCTGTTCTGCAAACACTGAGAATGGTCGGCATTTAAACTGGAAATATGGCATTGAACAGTCCGGCAAGACGCCATGGAAAATCAATTAGATTGTTTACCTGTCAAAGTTGGAATGGAGGCCGCGCCACTGTAACAGTCGCTCATCATTTTCACTCCAACACTGTCACCTGCTTTCCTCCTGTTATTTAATTAATGCAGTTGAATACACAGTTGTGATACAGTGTCTTTATTATACGGCGGAGGTTTATTTGACTGAGCACGCTCTCATAATACGGTATACTGTTACCATAAGGAAAACCTGCCCTTGAACCTCATGAAAGTGAAAAGATTTGAACTAGCAAGATAAAAGCACTTGAAAATGAGTGCTATTTTCTGCTATGACCACAGGCCACCAGTACACAGAAAATACATAAGAAATGTAAAGAAGACGCTGTATATTTTAACTCACATATGACTGTTGTAATTCACATTAACCCTGCACACGACTCTCTCGCTGTAATTCAAATGTATCATGTCGTGAAAAACAAAAACAAAACATCTTGAAGCTGTAATGCATGCTCTACATTCAGCACCGTGGATACTTGAGGTTATAGCGAGGGGGAACATACAGTAGCTGTAGGAAACTATTCAAATCAGCAGGCAGGAAAAGCAGCAGCAACTTTACAAACTTACAACAGCTGTTTTTTTTTTTTACATTCACATCAGTGCATAGGTACTGTACTCCAACAAAACCGATTTGTAGAACAAACTGTGGATTAGTTGGGAGATTTCTTAAAAAAAGTTGGTGAGGGGAGGAGTTGACTCGCTCATTCACTGGAGCGTGGATTAAAAGTTGCTCTGGACCGGAGATGCTACTTTTCAGTAATTGTACATAACAGCAATCTGAACACCACTTGAGCTGACCTACTTATGGGGCTCAGAAACTTTTTATCCTGCAGCCAAGTCTAAAAATAACCCTGTGGCCAGTTTTAGATTCATCTCAATGGTAACCCTGACAGTTTTACAGAGTGCCAGTGACAGAGTCCTGTTAAGCAGCAGCGGTCGGCAACAGCTTAAACACTGTTCACCACCTCTCTGGACTCTCCTTTCGCTCCTTATGAAATCTCTCTCCTCTACTTGAAAATTAGAGGACAATCAAATGGCATGAATTGTACTGAACGCGCATTTTCATCGCTTTATAGTCGAAATTCACAATCGTATCCGCAGATTATGCAAGAGTAAGCTCTATAATACTCTATACAACAAAATCACAGCAATGCAACTCATGCTACTGTGAAAGCGAAATCTTTGCATTTCCTTGTTTAGCTACAGTTGCTTGTCGAGCTTTGTGTGAGAGATCAATGTGAAGTAGCTCTCCTTTAATCATTTACTGTGAATGGCAGTAAAATGACTCTGTGAACAAATTGGTTTCATGTCCAGGCAAAATCACATGGAGTTTTTGTGTTCGCTTTTCTTTCCCTCCTTTTTGTGTGTGCGTGTGTGTCATTGTGCAGACATTCTCTCTTGCTGTACGCATCGCTCCTTTAAGATGATTTGGAATTAGAGGCTTTTCATACAGCACATATTATGTAGCTTGGTGGGACTCCATTAGCCTGAATCAAAGAGGACAGCAGCCTGCGTGGAGCCACACAATAATGTGGCAGCCTGTGTTTCAGCAAATAAATAACAAATCCGCCGCTTACTGTACCAGCCAATGCAAACTAACTAATTAAAAGATGAAAGGGGGGCGTCTTCCTAGCAGTTTGATGATGCTTTTTCATAGAATGGTAACACTGGAGTCTTGAATACTTGGCCAAAATGAGTGTGACGCTAATAAGGATCTAGAGCGGCTAACAGTCTTGATTTGGGCGTACAGGGGGTGCCCAATCATAATCTGCTGTTGGATAGAGTGCAATTAGGGCAAAAATGTTGTCCCTGAACTGACACTGGCCTGTGGGAAGACTAAACTGGCTTTTTTTTTTTCCTTGAGTCTCTGGTCCCCTTCCTTTCCACTCACCACCCCCTCTCCTCCAGTATTCCTTCTCTCCTCTCGGAGCATCTTGGGAGCATTGAGCTCAGACAGCGGGATTAGTCAAGGATCCATCTTGAGACGCAGATAATGTTTTTGCGCGCAGACTTCCCTGCTCTCCGCTGGCTTCTGCTTCACTGATTAGAACTCAAAACTCCACTAGAAATGGCTATTTGTTCTTAAGCTGTTTTTTTCCCTCCCTTTGTTGAGCTGTTTTTGTCAGCCATCCCTCTAATTCAGTGCAATAACAAGTCACAAGTAGGTCAAGACAATGCTGCAGCCGGCAGTGTGTCGGTCTCAGAGCGGACTGACAGCAACACGGAAGAGCCACAGGGCTGTTTAAATATGCCCTCTGGTCTTTTCCCTCTCACTCTGTCTAAATGGCTGAAAGTGGGTGGCGCTGCTGCAAGTTTTTCTCCCTCCACAATGCAAACCAATTTCAGGATTTGTTTGAGTAGCAGCACCTTTACCTTACATGAACAACTTTTTTTTTTTCTTTGCCTCAACACTCTGAGTAGCATAAGTTCAGTGCACAGTTACCTTATGGCGTCTGAGTAACACACACCTTAACAGTTGCGCACTTGTATTCGATGCGAGGGAGTGTGTGTGTGTGTGTGCGCGTTTGCCGCCTCACCTGCCTGTCATTGTGAGTGACAGGGGAAGTGGGGGGGCGTTCAAGAGCCCAGCAGCTGGCTTCACACCTGCACAATCGTACACACACTTCCATCGGGGGACCATCGCGTTCCCTCCTTCTTTGTTAGCATGCGGTGACACTTTACAAATAATTTATTTGTTCGCTCTTGTTTTGCCATTTCCTTCTGGCGATTTGTTGTTGAAATAATTTATATCCAAAACAAATAGAAGATAGGAATATACCACAAAAAAAAAAAAAAACAGTGTCATATGACAAGTGACTTGTCTCTGCACCTCATTATGGGAAGTAGTTAAGTAAAGCAGTAAAGATAAAGCATACTATACATGCTTTTAAAGAGACAGGGTTTTGGCCTGCACTGACATTCCTATTTAGTCTCCACTTAAACTTCACAATTATTTAAATCAAGCAAGTTGACATTTAAATATTAATAGTCTCCACTTGCGCACATGAAACAATTACATGTTTTGTGTGATTGTCAAGAGGGGTGAAAAAGAGCCTCAGTTCCCGCTGTTACACACACATACACACACACACACACACACACACACACACACACACACACACACACACACAAATTCACATACACAGCGCTGAGGCAGGGCCCGAGCAAATTTAATTTAGAGACATTCTCTCCTTCCCTCCACATCCTGGGCTTTTAAGACACTGAAGTGACTGTTCTTCGCCCGTGTAAAAGAACCCCATTATCAAAGCATTAAGATATGATTAAACTGACATTTTCTTAAGAAAACGAAGAGTTGGGAATAAAGGGAAGGAGAGAACTACATACTCCAGATCTTATCAGGAGGGAGGTGGGAGGGGAGGGTGGGGGCTCGGGGGGTGGGGGGTAGGGGGGGGGTGTACGTACTGATCTTTGAAGGAGCTTATTACAGAGCAAGCTAAGAAGACAAGCACAGTGGTGTACTGATCAGAGGTATGCAAGCCAAATGCACCTGCTAGATTTCACTATCATTCACTGAGTGTCAGTCAGTGTTGAGGCCCCTGACTGAAGCTGGTGCAACCTGAACGTTTCTGAGGGCACACTGCAAGAAATATCCAGCTTAAGAAGGTATTTCATCCAGCGCTGAGTCTAGCTACCTATCTGATAAAAGTCTTACATTAGGATAAAATAATTCTGCTCATTAACAAAGTAGTTAAACTTGGTTCTAGATATATATTTTTAATCTGTGGAGTATTGTTACTTTGTAGAAAACTGACAAATGTCAGAATTGTAAGGTATGCAATCTGAGGGGTTTTGAAATATTGAGAGTTCAAGGCTTTTGCTTCCTACCGTAAGTAGCAGAACTGATATACAGTAATTATAAAGTAGTTTATTTGGCAAAATAACAGGCATCATTAATGCACTCACATTTTCAAATGGCGTTTTCTAAGTCAGGTGGATTTCAGATAGAACCCTCTAATACTGTGTTTTTAATCTGCTTGGGAAAAAAATGGGTCTTTATTCCTAAGACTTTACAGAAAACTGTTATTTTTTAAAAAGTAGATGCTTTAGTCTGACTTTGTTTTAATACACAAAACCCAGAGAGGGAATTATGAAGATATCTGAGCACAGACAACAATTTAGCTACATGTTTTATAGACACGTCACTTCACGTCACATCAAAATGGTTCTCTTTCAGATTTGAACTGTTAGTACAGTTCATAATGTTGAACTGACAATACAATTCAAAATCATGAAAAGACATTCAGAAATGTTTCTCTGTTCATTTGCTGGTTCTCTCTCATCGTTCCTCCTATATTTTCTCTCTTTTCTCCGCTGCTCTTCTATTCAGTGCACCTCTGCTCTCATTCTTGTTCCCAACTTTACTTCTACTTTTATGCTTGGATCGACTCCGCTCATAGCTGTCAGTGTCTGAGCTCTGAATGTAGTCACTGTCATCATTGCATGGCAGCTGAAGTACACAAGTTACAAGTTAAACAGACATAAACCCAGTTGACATCACTGAAATGTTCAGTGACTAGCAGCCTGACACCAGAATGTATTTATTGTATTTTTTTTTTATCAATTTGTAGTGCAATTCATTGTTTTTATATAAAATAAGCAGGTTTCAAAACTTAATGTTGAGCATAATTTCCTGATCTTGACACAGTAAAGAGGAGGAAGTTGATTGGTGCTTTGCAGATGGAAACTAAAAGAACCAGGGATTGACTTTGGAGATATAACCTTTTATTTTTTAGATATTTTTAAGGTTAATAGTTAAAAATTTTTAAAGAAAAGTCCAAATAAATCTCCACAAAATGTTAATAAAATGGTCAAACAATATTTCCATGTAAATAACTAATTTTTGACAAAGAGAGGCACACAAAACCTTATTATTCTAATATCTCACACGCCATACTGTCAAAGCTGTCACTTGTTATAATATGAAAAAAAAACAAGATTTTCAAATCAAGGGTAGCCTAAACGACTTGTTCAGATGGTATATTTTTTACAGTGCTGACCAGGGAGTGCGAGCGGCACCCCCTTCTATTTGTCTTTCATCATCCCCACAGACAAAATAAAGCCCACAGCAGATACAAGGCTTGGGGGTGGTGTGCATGAATGTCAGGATTTTCTTCTGAGGATCCCAACTGAAACCGAGGTATGCTCAGCATGTGATGGGAAATCTGTGTAATTTTTTGAAAGGCATCACATAATCAGGAGGAGTCAAAAGCTTTCTGGCAGTAATTGCCTTTTGGCCACAGACAGAATGTACAACACTTTGCAATCTCTCCCTGCAGAGATTTCTAACAAATAGAACCCAAGAATGAACTCTGTTCGTTTGCTGCTGAAATTTGCATTTGTCTCTCCGCATTTACATATTAACTGAGTCACTGTGTTGTGGATTTCAAATCACTAACTGATCAGCTATCTACCACGCATCGTCTTCCCAACTTGGTTTTAAGGTCTTGAATGAAGCCATCTGCAAGAACAAAACCTTTTTCAAACGCGCCAGAAGTTTTTATGAGGCAAAGTCTTGAGTGAATTTGACTGGCTCGATAACGTTTGTGTTTTAGATTTCGCCATCTAAGACGAGATTGAAAATGGAATCTTTATTTACTGTACATCTATCGGCTTGATGTGGAGCCAGCTGCCATGTTGCGCAAGGAAAACAAGCAATATACTGTCAAAAGATCTGAACCGAGATATAACAGAGACATTTTGATTTATAGTCTGATCAGCTCTCTTCTGCGTGAGCTGCATGATACTCCCTATCGCATTCTCCCTTAATTATCCCATCTTTTTCCTCTCTCAGAGCCCCACTTTCATTTCTTTGTATTTCTTTCACCCAGCCTTTCTTTATTTCTTTCTCTTTTCTTTCTCATTTCGTCAACTTTCTCTTCCTGTACCACACCCCATCATCTCCTTAACCCAGAGGATGCTAAACCCAGAGGATGCTCCCATCAGGGGTGCGGTTTGAGCAGTATCATCACCCAGCCGTTGGGAGGAGAAGGGGAGGAGGCTGAAGGAAAGACAGCATCAAATAACTAATCAAAAGGAATCAGTGAGCAACATAACATAAAACAAAACTCCCCCTTCCCCTCCCAAGACTCTTTTCTCTCCCTTGTTTCACAGTTTGGTGGGAGGAGGGTGAAGGAGGAGAGGGTGAGGGGAGGGAAGGGAGGGGGATAAAATGTGCATCGATGTGTTGAGTGGCAAGATGTGTAACGTTGTTGCTGATTTCCACAGCTTCACTCAACACACTCCTGCTGAGTTAATAAATCTGACCTCTGCTTAATTAAAATAACAGACCATCCTCCACTGAGAAAAAAAAAAAAAAAAAGCAGTTTGAGAATTATTCTAACTAATCGCTAATTAAGATTTAGCAAAAACAACAAGAAACCTGTCAGGGAAGATATATCTATTTTTAGAAAATAGGAAGGAGCAGCTGCGTGTGGACACTCAGTCATAACCAACAAGAAGCTACAGTAGCTCTGGAGGGAGCAATGTTAATGCTGCTCTAGTAAACTATTAAAAATCTAGTCAAACAAAAGCACGACTCCGTACTTCAACCGTGGTGCAGAAACAAATCCCTTAAAACCACGAACCCAACCAGAAAATAATCACATTTACAAGTGCTTATTTAGGATCTGAGGGTAATGCACCCCTTTTGTGAGGAAAGACACACATATATAGCATTGCTTCATTAACTGCTAATTTTGTAGTGTTGCTCTTTTGACCAAGTGAGGTGAACGGGGCCAGAAACACAGTCACAACATAATGATTGTGCTGTAATAACTGCGTCTCCTCTCTAGTCTTGAATCTTGGCCCCTGCTGCCGTGAGGGCTGTAATTCTGCAGCAAGGAGTGTTAAGAGGATATCATTATCATGTGTTTTCCCGAGTAAGCTGCAGATTTGGTTAAATATAGTAGCTTTTTTGTTTCCGCTCCTTTTCAGTTTTGCATTAAAGCTGGGTCAAGCCGACCCCTCCCATGGCAATTCTTTTCAAACCGAGCTGCCAAAGCGCCTCCTCTGCCACAAATGTAGCCAATATCGATGCCATGCTCAAAAACTGATTGAAAAGAGACTTACATGTTTCAAAGCATGCTGGGAGCTGGGGGCCAGGCGAAAGCCCAAAGTATTAAAGCTGAGATAGTCACCAGTATGCTATAAAAAGGCAACATATGCCCACAAGTCCGACAGAGCACCAATCAGTGCATGTAGACTGTGATTATGAAGATTCTTTTTTTTATATGAAAATATCTTTTGCTTTTTTTATGTTATACTTTTACATTGTATAAAAAATGTATATTTTAAAGGATTAAAGACATGAATACATGCATTTTACATTCTGAAATACTGAAATAATAAGGTAGCAAATTGAATGAAAGATAACTTAAGGTCAGTTGCAATACAAATTTAAAATGCTGGATATTATTCTTTCTTTTGAATCAAACACACACATTTTGCTAATGATCTCATTCAATATTGTTTGTCATTTCTTTCAAATTCTCAAAAAAAAAAAAAAAAAAACCTCACAGGTAATTAGGTCACTGCGATGAAAACATTTGTGATGCGATCACCGCTTCTTCATTTCATACGAAACCAGTTCTGAAGGACACAGTTGAGCTGGTAAAAGAGTAAAAGACATGACACTGCTGACTGAGTTAATTAATCAAAGTGTGACTTTATGAATCCCATTTTATTCTGCCACATTCAAAGATCTCTTCAGAAAGTATCAACAGCAGATTTGTGAAAAGAGATTTTTAATTAGTCTAAGTGAATGAGTAAGAAGTGTCTTGATTTTTTGAGCTGATATCCGTAGTTTATCAGAAGATGATAAAGAAGAAGAAGAAGAAAAAAAAAAACCCCATTCATCCAAATCCCCGAAGAGTCCCATTGTTATCTCAATTTACTGTTCGCTTCTAAATCTGAGAGCATAATAGAAATTCTGTGCTGAAGTGTGGAGCTGCGCACTACGTTTGCATATTTATTCAGCTGTCATATCTATCTGAGCAGATCATCAGAGGAGATAAACTAAAGAGATGAGGGAATAATGGCTCTAGCTGAGAGGCTGCCGAATGATACAAGCATATTCCTGAAAACACCAGGAACTGGGTAAACAACTATGTACTCTACAAAGCCATGTGACTCGAAATGAGCTACGGTTAATGATGGTGATGATGGCGATGATAATGATGATGAAGATACTGCGAATGAAATTTGACTGACGGGAAGTTTTAAGGGTGTAAACAAAGAAATCTTGAAACTTTTTTTTTTCTCTTTTTACTGAAATAGCTGCTTCAGTAACAGAAAACTGCTTTTATATTATGGACAGAATCCTTAAACATGACAGAACATACATTATTTCCCCAATTATTTACCTCTTTTATGTCTAAGAAAGAAGTAAGCGTTGTTAGGATTTACCTTATATAACTAGAATGGGTTAAAGATGCTCTAAACACTGGGCAACCTTTGTGGAACATGTTCCTGAAAAGAACACAGACCCTGACATTTAGTGAAAGAAGCCTCTAAGGTCACGCTGTTGATACCTCTTGTGGAAAAAACAAATTAAACATTATCAGGGGGGGGGGGGTGAGTAGACACACAGAAAATGTTCCCTTTGATTCGCACCAGATATGTGCAAATATCACTTTTTAAACAGGATGTACGTATGTTGCACTTGTTGGAAACGCTGACCTTTCGTTTCACCGCCGCAACACTTAGTAGACATTCATCTACAAGTGAGGGTATCACGGGGCCCTCGTGTCATCTATCCCTCAATGCATACATACACCCTCTCAATGAGGACAGTATAGGACAGTTAATTGAACAATATCCAGGAAATGACAAGAGAGCGGTGAGGAGAAACTCTGCTCAATGGTGCCATCTAGTGCCTCCTCGCTCCGACCCCGGCACGAGCACTACAGTAAGAGTCTCTCCCCTGCTGCTGCCGCTGCTGCTGCTGCTGCTGCTGAGGAAGTTTGGATAACAATTATCTGTTGTATTTGCATTAATGTGATTGCTTTGTCTGCAGACTCATCTGACTGCAATTATAAAGAGTAGCATTAAAACACTAATTAATTAACTCAATTGTGGATAGATTGATTAATTCTAAACAAACATGAGATCGCAGCAAGCAAATGAGCTCTGGAGTGCCGATGCATCTGGGAGTGATGCTGCAGAAGACATTTTGATTATCTGCAGACACATGTAGTTGCAAATCTTTTAATTAACACAAATAGATAGTGGGAGTGAGTCGGTTGTGCAACTATCCTGCTCGTTAGTCGTAATCATAATTTGGTCAGTTTTTAAAAAGAATGAGGGTGTGAATGTGGACTGTGGGTTTGAGGCAGTGATCGAGAGGCAGCTCAATTATTCTAAAGTTGTGTCGGGCATGTGGGATGTGTGGGATGCACATGCGAGGGATGTGCGCATGTACAGTGCCTGTGTGTGTGTGTGTGTGTTTGTGTTTGTGTGTGTGAAACAAAATGGGTCTTGACATCAAAAGTCATCACACAAAAAGAGATAATCAAATTATGATCAAAACAAAACAGATGGTCACATAAATCATCCATTCACATGTTGGACTGCTGCCTCTGTCGCAGAACAATGAATCACTGCCTATCAATGCTCGAATCAAAACATAAGGACTGTTATGAATACAAAGAGCTCTTCCTTTTAATATTACATCCCAACACATATCATAATGTAGCCACATTGAGCATCATCTCGGACATTTTGTTTAAAGTATGTTTTGGAGGGAAAAAAATAGACAGCAAACTAAATCTGAATGATGAGAAAATAGAGTGAAAATGGTGGGACTTCATAAAAGGCGGACTGTCAGTTATCATAAAACAGCTTTTCATTTAGATAAATGTGACTTTTTTTTTGCGTGTTTTAGTTTCAAAATGATTCCCTTTCATCAGAGATGTAACCCAGTTTAAAGATTATGATGGAAAATATTTCGTTTTTCAGGGGAAATGCACGCACGCACCTCCTGTATCCGTAAAAAATCGTGAACTCCTGGACTAGATTTAAAAAGGGAGCACTCAGTCAAAGCTCCCTTTCTCAGTGTGCTGTCAGCATCTGCACATGCAGAAAAGCCTAATCAGAGAGATACCAGTAAAGTGCATGTAATACTTTAGAGATTTAATGCAGTTTTTAATTGGATAGAGGCCCATTATTTTTCAATACAGAAGGGGCACTGAGGCACATAAAGCTCTTGAATATTTTTGCAAATCGTGTTCAACAGCATAATGATTAACCATGGCACTAAATTTGCCTGACAAAATGAAAAGCAAACTTCATGCAAGGCGTAATTTAATTGTTTCCCTTCACATTTTCTGCCTCCCATTGTTGGAAGCTTAACATTTTTAGAGTCTGCTTAACAGCTGCCTTGTGATGCTTGAGCTGCAACAATGTGACTGACAAATGTTTTGAAGTAGCTGCAGACTTCCTAGTGTCTTCGCAGGCAAAGTGTCAGGGAATCTTACATCACTTTATGTCACATTTGAAGACTTATTACGTGGATGTTTATTATTTTTGTTTAATTCTGCAAATTACCTCGTCATTCTATTGGCTCCATGCAGCACACTTAGTACTGTGCACATGATTTTTGGGTGACATCGCTCTAAATCTATGAAAATATTCACATTCTAACAAAAATATCTTTTTTTTAAAAAACAAAAAACAAAACAGATATTTTCCTGAATTGACCTAACCCTAATACTTACAACATTACATTTTTAAATATATTATCATGTTAGATCAAACAATAATCTGCTTTTTTGTGAGTGTTATTTTTCAGTACCAACATAACACACAATTGTGTGAGGATTTTCTTTTTGTACAATGAAATATTTTAGCAGCCAGAACAGCAGGTCACATTTCCATTTCAACCTGAGGAGAACACTGCCATCTGGGCTGCAATTAGTGGTAATGCAATCCTGAGCCATGCATTTGTGTGCATGAATATTCAGGATCAGAACCGGGTTTTTACTGGCCATGTATGCTCACACATTATGTATTTACATACAGGGTCAAAGTGAATATATAACAAGATAAAAAATACAGGTATAAAAAAATGTAATAAACTGTTAAAAATAGGCAATAAGGTATAAAAACAGAGAGAGACAATATATATCTGTGCACATAGTAATCTATCACATTGTTTATATTCTGTACCATGTGCAGGTCTGTTGGTTTCTGAATGTACAAGTGCATGTTTGTGCAAAGAATATTGAAAAATAGTGCATTCATATAGATACAATGGTACAATGAATACAATATAGAGGCAGCTGTATGTACAGCTACTGCACAATGATATACATGCAGTTGTCATTGTGACAGAAAGTGGCATAAGATTTGAACAATAAGGAAATGCTGTGTATAGGTGACATGCACTCACGTATTAGTATGGATGTATTGTGCCTATACTGTACATATCTGTAACATTGATAAATGCATTTGTAGGGTTACTGTAAAAAAAAACAAAAAACTGTAATGACACATTTTCATGGATGAATGAATTACTCATCAGTGTGTTGTGACTGTTCTTGTGTCTGCTTGTTTTATACTACAGTCCTCTGTAGCACCTGTCAGACAAGACAGAAGATTAAATAAGTTGTGGTGTGGGTGGAGGTGGGGTATGTGCTCTTTTTTTCCCTGCCTTTACAAATTCATGCAGGAAGGAGGGGTGGGCTGTAACTGCTGATCTTTACAGCCATCCTGTTTGTCCTTTTTGGGGGCCAAGTTAAAAACCAGCATATTATTGATGACATAGGAGACAAACACGGTGATTGATGTGTTGAATAGCAGCAGCTGGCACAGGAAGTACATCCTCTGCCAGGCCTTTTTGTAATAAGTACTGAGAGAGAATGTTGAGGGGGAACAGTGTTGATCATCACCATGGTTTCGATGGCAGTGTGTTCAGCTCTGTGTGGTTGTGAATGTAAAAGAAAGCCCACTGTTCAGCCTCCACTCCTGGTGCAGACTTGTCACTAAAATCAAGTCTGCAAAATCTATCTGCAAATGTTTTGAGTTTGACTGAGAGGAATAGCACAGGAAATGCTCATCTTTGGGGACGTCATTGCTGACTGC
Organism: Euthynnus affinis; assembly: GCA_029490765.1. Taxonomy (NCBI): domain Eukaryota; kingdom Metazoa; phylum Chordata; class Actinopteri; order Scombriformes; family Scombridae; genus Euthynnus; species Euthynnus affinis. The sequence continues at coordinate 27,099,031 of CM055847.1, read as the reverse complement.
ACAGGTACCTGCTGCTTCCTGCCTGTCAGGAAGTTGGTGATCTACTGAGAAGTGACACTGACACTGGGTGAGTAGAGAGCAGTAAAGTTGAACACTGATCTGAAGATTAAAAATTGTAATTTATAATCTCTAATGATGATTATATCACTGATCTCTTTGATGGTACGCCAACACCGGTCTTTATGATACAGGAGGTTGACAGAACTGAATTGAGACTACTTTGATTTCCGGCATGTATTCTGTGTTTTTTAATGGAGGTTAGATCAAGTTTCTTTAATCCAGCTAGATAGAAAGAAAAATATAAGGTAAAAATGGAGGGAATTTCTTTTTTATATACAAAAACACACAGGGCAGGGTTAGATTTGAATCAAATCTAACAAAAGAGATAAATATAAGAAACAGGGAACATTTTAATTTATTGGAAATCTGATATGCTAAAAGATTTTTTTTAAAAATTTAAACAGCTACAGAGATGACAAAACAACAGATTCATAATGTTCCTTTTTTTCCTTTTCAGATCTTTAGTATCATTGATGCACATTTACTGTAGCTGCAGCATGATGTGTGATGTTTAGCACAAATGCAGGCAGCCCTGATAATCTGCCTGAACATTATCTTATGTCACTTTTTGTGCATGCTATGCCCTTCTAATGCCAGAGTTTTACCATGTCAACACTCAGAGCTGCTCTCACTGAATTTCAATTCAGTCGGAAAGAAACTGACATCTGTGTTGGTTTGTAGTGCTGGTAGAGGAAATAAAATGATAACAACAGCCTTCCTCTAAATCCAGCAGAATGGCAACTTTCCTCATTCAGCAACACAGAGACTTTTGAGGAGATGCCATTGCTGCCTCATTGGTTTTTCTCTCCCTCTGATTACTCCTCTCATCTTATGTAAATCCTCTTAAGTCACATGTTATTGTTTATTGCAACTGTGAAGGTTAGGTGTTCCTAAGCCCTGTGCGTGCGCTTATCTCACCAGCGCATGCATCTTTGTCTCTCCAATGTGTCTTGTTTTCGTAATACACTAATGGATGAGAAAAGTTGTCTGGACTGATGCGGTGCAGACAACCAATCCACTGCAGTAAAATACTAATCTCTCCCAGTGGCTAACAACTCTTCATGAAAGAGAGGCAGTTGCATGCTCCAGGGATATCACAGCATTATCAGAAGCCTGCTGTATTTGGAGGATTTTTTTTTTTAAATACAAAATATAAACAATTCTAAAACATACAATTACTTTTTGGACCAGTCAGCTCCCCCTGTCTCTGTGGAGTGAGGTCATGTTTGAATTTTGGCACTGAAATATGTATAATGAACCTATTTTCCAGTATTAATGTTAATGATTACACCTATGCTTATAACATCTCAAAATGTGTGCTGTGGAAAAAGGACTATAGAGTGATGGAGACAAAAAGTCAAAACGTTGTAGTCATAAGAAATGCAAGACTGCATAACTAAGCCAACATCCCTGCTTTCATATTTCCAAAAGCTCTGTGTTGTGATTTAGCTGGACGAGAGTAGGGGCAAAGTCTTAAATGTCTAGTGTGTAGGATTCAGTGGCATCTAGCAGTGAGGTTGTGAATTGCAACCAAATGAATACCACTCCCCTTCCCCTTCCAAGCATGTATGAGAGCCTACAGTGGCCGCAGAATTCGCAAAAAACATAAATGAGCCAGTCTCTAGAGCCAGTGTTTGGTTTGTCTGTTCTGGGCTACTGTAGAAACATGGCAGTGCAATATGGCAGCCTCCATAGAAGAGGACCCGCTCTCTATGTAGATACAAAGGACTCATTCTAAGGTAACAAAAACACAGGGAAATTTATTTTCATGGGATTATACACTAATTAAAACATACTAACAGATATTATATTCCAATCTGTCAAGTCTTTTCCAGTAGATGCCACTAAATTCTAAACACTGCACCTTAAAAGAATACTCAATTTATTTAACCTTAAACTCCTATGACATCGTTTGACTCATGATGGACAGTTTTTAAAAAGGGAACAAAATTAATGCAGCAGAATCAGAAAAACTGTCTTTATTAACCCATGCACTCCTCTTCCTAGTGCCTGCATTACCCACAGTGCAACTCGACTGCCTGCAGTGTGATCAGAAATTCAGGTATGTTATGCTAGTGGCTAATATAGCCTTGAGCACAAACACAGATGGGGAGCAGGCTCTACAGAGGTCTGGTAACCCCACCTCTTTTTAACTCCACACCCTCAGATTTATTCATTTTCGGTCTTGTAGTCTTTAAACCCAACGGATGCTGACTCAAGTGATATCACTTGAAGCAACTCATCAAACTTTGGGCAGTTCCCTCTGAAGCCACAAAAGGATTTATACAACTTTTTTTTACATACCGTGAAGGAGTACTCCTCAAGACCTGTAAACTTTGATGTGTACAAGCTAAGTCTTTGGGCTCTTTTATTGGGTCCGTTTTTCACAGGGAATGACATAAAACAACTTTTCAGACAGCAAGTAGTAAAAAAAATTACTTCCAGTGAAGGTCAACTCGAGACTAGGATTGATGTTTTACTAAAGGTTATTCCAAAGTGCAGGCCAAGCAATGAACTCATATCAGGTTTAGTTTGCACATCTTGCCCAATAACTGCAATAAGTTGAAAACATTCTGTTGCTGCTCTTCTGTCCTGAACACTGATCATGTACAATAACATCACCTGAGATCAGCAGTGGGTTTTTTTTTCAAACTTCCAATAGTTTATATCTTAATATGTTCACACAGCTTTTTCTTGTCTGTTTCTGTTAGATTTGAACCAATACCATTAACAGAAGAAATGTTGACATGTGACAGTAGGAAAAGCACAGGTGTAAATAATTAAATGGATGATGGCGGAATTCCATTTAGCCGCTTCAGTTTCAGGGTGCTGGCAATGTGAATGCTGGCTCACTGTCACACTGTCATGACTTACTGGGACCCTTGAATAAAATGGACCCATTGTTAATGTTATTAGTGATACCTGTGCTGTTCCTACTATGACAAGTCAAAATGTCTACTGTGAAGAAGGCCTACAGACACCAACATTTTCTAATTAGGGACCGAGCCCAAAAGGGGGCAAGGACCCTATTGTATTTCATGTGTTTCGTTCTTTCTTTATCATTACTCCACTTACTTACTTGATCTATGTGGAAGCAGTACATGTTCAAAAAGCTGACAGCTAACAGTACACATGTCAATCAAACTTTCAAAATAAAAGCATCACCACATCCTCATTTTTAAAAAGAAAAATGATCTGATCGCGACGGGCCAGAATGCGAGGTCCCGCCCAACGCTGCTTGCAGCTTTAATTATGAAGCAGCTCTTTAAAGGAGAATTTCTGTCAAATTTGATATTTAAAACACTAGCTGTGTAATAGTAGGAATAATGAGGACCTTTAGGGTCTTACATGTTGAGATCTGTCTTTTAAAAGAGCCCTGTGTCCTACGTTAGACTTACAACCTTTTAATATTTCAGTTTTGTTGCAAAAATTTGTTTACTTAACAAACTAACTGACACACAGTAGACCTGGAGCCATGTTTGGAGTTGCCGAGTGATCCAGTGCTGTGTACACTTTACATGAAGGTACTTGTACGGGTCAGGACACAAACACAATGCAGAGGGTGGAGGGGTCTAGGGGTCAGTGCAGGACAACAGCTAATTTTGCCCCCTGGCGGCTTAATTTTGCCATGCCTTACATTATAATGTAGCCTATTTGGCCTTGTATCTGTTCTGTTTGTTTCTTTCTTCTTCTTTCTTTATTATTACGCCACTTCAACCCAAAATTTGACCCCCTAAACATGCTCAAAAACTCACCAAATTTGGCACGCACATCAGGTCTGGTGAAAAAATGTAAAAATGAACCCCCAAAGTGCATAAATGTGCTCGATAGTGCCCCCTATGTATCTAATCATGCCCCCACGGCCTGTAGGAATGTCTTAGAGATCGAAGCAAAACTCAATTATTCGTCTCAAAAAAGGAAAAAATGGAGTGAGGGTGACTCTTTAGTGATAGAGTGCTGTAGAAAAATAAAATTATAACTAAATATTGTCTCTACACACCTGACATGTCAATCAAACAACACACCAGGTCATGTGGGTTAAAAGTCTTTACTTTTCTGAAAACAGACTTGAAATGTCATACAAAAAAGGTGATTTTTTTTAAATGTAACATTTGGTCAGATGACGTCCGTCCAACTCTGCTTGCATATAAATGTGTTATTCATGTTTGTTTGTTTGTTTTTTTGGCCAAAACGTTTGTTATAACTTCTGTCTCTTCCTGTATGAATCATATTAAATATTTGGCTGGATTGAGTGAGCGCACATTGCACCACAGTCCAGATAATGTGTGCAACTACCAATTGGATGTCATTAAACATAGGCTTTTTCTTTCTTTCTTTCTTTCTTTTTAAAGGGAGGATATTTGAATTCCTGCAAGTTACTGGAAAGGGTAATCCTTTATTGTCAATGTAGTCATATCAGAAGGTATTGACTCAGTATAGAAGGCATGCGCAGTTTCCTCTCTGTGAAATTTGAAGCTGGCCGACGTGTGAAGTGTCTCGACCATCACTTCTGATCAGTTTTCACATATTCCTGCATATTCTGTCTGTTTTAAATCTTCAACTCTCAGTTGTGCGCAGCAGGATGGCAGAGCCCAGCGGGATCCTGATAAAAGGAGGTAAAGTTGTGAATGAGGAATGCTCCGTCATCAGCGACGTCTACATTGAAAATGGGAAAATAGTAGAAGTTGGACCGAATCTTCAGATCCCAGCGGGAGTACGAGTGATTGATGCCACCGGGAAATTGGTGATCCCGGGCGGCATTGACACGCACACACACATGGAGCTGGCGTTCATGGGCACCAAGGCTGTAGATGACTTCCACATCGGAACCAAGGTGAACACATATTTATATTACGCCAGATAGACATGAAAGATCACCTCTGGGTGCAGGAAGGTAGACATAGAAAGATGAAACGAGACTGTTACATTTACATTATATTTACATTTTTCATTGCAGACGCTTTTGTTCAAAGCGACGTATACATATGAGACTGATACAACACAAGCAGGGATCTAGTCAGGAGACAAGAGCACGAGGGAGTGCCATAAAGTTAAAGTTAGACCACAGGGGCCCTTTAACATTTCTGAATCAAAGCTTCTGTTTAGAAATGCGGGAAAAGTGGTACCATCTTTCATTATATTCATTATATTTTAAATTTGGCTATTTATTTGCCAGACATTTCTCAGCAATTAACAAGTTCCCAGGATTTTATTTTATTTTTCAAGATTTGTTAACTAATTTATTCACAAATTAACAATCAAAACATGCAAAAAAAATAATAATAACAAACGGTAAATGGACTGAATTTATATAGCGCCTTTCAACCTACTCTACAACACATGCCAACATTCACACACACATTCATAAATTGATGGCAGAGCCTGCCACACAGGGTGCCAACTCGCTCATTAGGAGTGTTTTACAGTGTTTCTGATGCTCACTCTCTCACTCATTCATACGCACACACTCACACGCCGATGGCACAGCAATTAGGAGCTGTTTGGTGTTCAGTAGGAAGAGCTGGGGATCGAACCACCGACCCTCTGATCAGTGGATGACCCTGCAGTCGCAACAACATGAACCATATGTCATTATCATAAGCATTATATTCACCCTTCATGCCCGTCATTATTGCTATAACCATGCAGTTGTGTCATATCAGAATTAACTTGAAACCAGAGTTTAAATAATCAAACTGAATCCCATCCATCACACTAGAGGTACAGCTGGAAACACTGACAGATGTGTGTAAACTGGGGGAATAGTCATTTTATCCAAACATTTACAAACTGAATTATTTAAAAGATGTGGAGTCAAATTCTGCCTGCAAGACTAAAAGATTTATGATAATATACAGTAGAGCATTGTGCTTACAGCCTGATGTTTTATGACTGTAGTTGGATATGCTACTATTGTATATGTACTACACAGGTCGGACTTGAACAAACAATAAATACAAAACTAATGTACTATACTAGTTGGGTTAATTTGTGGGTTTTGGTCTTTGATTTCCATCTCTACTGAGATTGTATAAAATCAGACTCCTTTTAAAGACATCTCTGATTTATGCATGTTGGTGTTTTATCTTGTCTGACTCTGCGTACATTCATGACTAAGCTAATGACAGGGTGTGCACACACACAATCTGGGAATGTAAGAAAATATCTGAACAGAGAGACCATACACAAAGCTACTTCTTTCATTTTCAGATTTAGTAATTTTTCTGTCATGTTGTCCTTACTGTGTAAAGCACAGTTGAACAGGCAGATACACAAGTTAGTCATAATAAATCACACACCAATTAGGAGTATGTGTCAGCTTTAATAGGCTAGAAGTCTCACAATCATCATTTATGAGTGAGGTGTCAGTGCAACAGAGGAACAAAGTGGCCCCAGAGTCGCTGTCTGAATGAATGAATCACAACACTGTAAAATGATGTGACTCATTCACATCTGTCTTTTTTTTTTTGTCATTTATCATATATCCAGCATTATAAGTCTCACATAGGAAGTACACACGTGCGTTACTCTGTGTTACGTTGTGTTCTTGCTATTTTGTCCACCAGTGGAATCCGCTGAAAGCTGTCTGGGATGAATTTCAAGATGAAACTTAATTAATATTAAATGTTCTCCTCTCAGATCTACTGTATGCATTACACTACAAAGCTGATCAGAGGTCAGTGTTACACAATGATCTCCTGACTGGACTGCACTTATTGGTATCTGTTTGTAAAACAAATGTTTCTGTCTGTTGATATCTAGCTGATTGGTGTTGAGTAACCAACACAGTATGCTGATAAAGATTCCACAGATTACTGCAGTTATGTTGAGCAATGTTAAGTAACATTCACAACTGTGAAAATGATGTTTTAATGTCTCGCATATTCCATACGTGGTTACTCAGTTATAAAGGATTTTTTCAGGCTGCCTTCTAAACTCTTGTACACATTAAATATCCCACAATGATCTATCAGTTCCTCAAATGATTTGAAACATCTTTATTTGAAGCATTTCTACCCTGCAGTTTGGTCACTTTGCGAGTTAATGTTCAACTCTCATCTGTGTTTCACCAGGCTGCTGTAGCAGGAGGAACCACAATGATCTTGGACTTTGTCATCCCCCAAAAAGGCAGGTCTCTCCTGGAGGCCTATGACTGTTGGCGTAACACAGCTGACCCCAAGGTTTGCTGCGACTACTCGCTGCATGTCGCCGTCACATGGTGGAGCGACAAGGTGAACAAGCAGATTGTTGTTAACTGATACAGTGCATAACCAGTCCTGAAATGGCACAACATGCAAAATCTCAAAATACAGTTTTGTGTTGTTTTGAAGGCACACATATTTCACATATGAAATCATGAGTCATGAGAATAAAGGTTATTCAGAACTCTCTCCGCATGTATTTTTCCAAATGAAGGTGAAGAAAGAGATGGAGATTCTGGCAAAAGAGAAAGGAGTCAATTCCTTCAAGATGTTTATGGCCTACAAAGATGTGTTCATGCTGCAGGACTCTGAGCTATATGCTGCCTTCTCCCAGTGTAAGGAGATCGGAGCCATAGCTCAGGTGCATGCTGAGAATGGAGACCTGATTGCAGAGGTAGGTATGAGCATTATTAAGTGTTACAGGAGTGAATAAATGAACATTGACAGTTAAGAAGAAATGTTCTGCATGTCATGTTATGTTCCGACATCTAAAAATACAATGAGATCATTTGTATTCTCTGAGGGTATGTTTGTTTCCAAAGAGAAATCATATTATTTGTTGCTTTTGTTCTTTTGCCCAATTTTTTTGAAAAGAACAAACAATATGGACAGTTATTTGGTAAACGTTATTTAACTATTTATTGCACTAATAGACACTGGTAGTCATTCTTGTCAGTATGGACCCACAATCCTCAAATATGACCTTAACGTGACCCTAAATAAATATTAACTTTAAACCAAGTCTTCAACCTAAAGTTAACTATTTACATAAAGGGAGCCATGTAAGTCCCAAAACATGACTGTGTGAACAGATACGAGAGGAATACCTGGATCACTCACACACACACACACACACACACACACTTGCCGTCAAAATGTCTGCCACTGTGGAAGCGAATTATTACAATTACATTACAATCTCTGGATAAAGAACTTTTACCAGCTCAACGTGACCTATGACACATCTGGAAATATTAGGAAGGGTCAGAGCCAAGTACACCACACACACAACGAGAAATAGCCAAGTGGTGTAGAGACATTTGATACCCTTAGTCGAATTCCATGTAATCATTTAGCTCATGAAAGTGCCAAAAATATGTCCGCCTTGGGAGTTGCATTGCTGGTTTTCCTGTGAATTGTATGCTCTTTGTAATGAATCCTGATTGGTTGTCTGCTCAACTGTCTGGTCTCAGCTTCTTGATTCATCTTCGATTCTTAACCCCCACACCATGAAAAGGCCCTATACAGTATTTCCTATGTTTTGTATTTTCCAATCCATCTTGTTTTAAAATGTCATGACAACAAATCACCACTAGGGAGTAGCAAATGCTAAAAAAAAAAGTGAAACAGTATGTGGCTCTCTTGAGGTTGGGAACTCATGGATATTACTGTTACTGGAAAGTGTGCGTCTAGAGGTAGTGAGCTTGAATTTGGACTTTTTTGTGTGTACGTTTTATTGGTATATTTTAAACACAACCATTGCAAACCCCCTCTTTACAGTGCTGTCTGTGCTTGGACAGACACTGTGCTGCTGCTATCCTTCCATCTTCTTTAACCTTTATCCCACCTTGTTATCCTCGTCCACATTGGGACTCGACAGGGGGCTAAGAAAATGCTGTCCTTGGGCATCACGGGGCCCGAGGGCCATGAACTGTGCCGGCCAGAGGAGGTGGAGGCTGAAGCCACCCAGCGAGCCATCACCATCGCCCATGCTGTCAACTGCCCGTTGTATGTGGTCCATGTCATGAGTAAATCTGCCGCCAAGGTGGTGTCCAATGCACGAAGAGATGGTGAGTGTGGGTTGAAAAAGTTCAATTATTCAGTGCCCTGGAGGAGGAGCCTCTAAAGTATTAGCTGAAGTGTGTTTTCATCTCTCAACAGGGCGAGTGGTGTTCGGGGAACCCATTGCAGCTGGATTGGGCACCGATGGTACTCACTACTGGCACAAAGAGTGGGCCCATGCTGCTGCCTTTGTCATGGGTCCCCCCCTCAGACCCGATCCCAGCACCCCTGGGTACCTGATGGACCTGTTGGCCAAGTAGGTAGAGCTGAGAAATGCTTGAGAAAAACGTACAACCTGCCCTTTAAGCCACACTTCAATTTAGTTTTTATGTTACTGAGCTGTTGGTTTTTGTGAGGAAGAAGCTGACATGGCAACACAAGTAGTAATAAGTGTCGTACAAGCTTGAATTGATGCACATGGGCTAATTTATAAACTAACTTAGCCTCAAGAGTGACTCAATAATTGACTGTTATTATTTGTTTTTTTTATCTATTCATTCTAGCATATATTCTCTCATTCATTCATGTATTTATTCATCAAATGTGCTGCTAGTGATGATCTAAGTGCAACGGGAACGGACAACTGCACCTTCTCTGTGTGCCAGAAGGCCCTCGGAAAAGACGACTTCACCAAGATCCCTAACGGAGTGAACGGCGTGGAGGACAGAATGTCTGTCATCTGGGAGAAGGGAGTAGTATGTCATGCTCATATTTACACTGATTCTGACTTTGTTAATCAATGAGACCGAGTCTGAAAGAGTGTGAACTGCAGTCACTGCTGTATACAGCTATTATGTAGCTTCCTGTCATTATCCCAGTGAGCAATGAGGTGGCAGTGAGCTGAAGTAGATACATAAAATATGGCAAATGTCAAAAATAAGTATGCATTAATTTCTTCTTTTTACATAAAAAAAATCCATATTTCCATGTATCTTACATTAGCTTGATACTTCTCACTGTGATTCATAGTCAGGGCTGATTACTCATCGTAAATCAAGAGCAATTTTTCGAGGGAGACATGCATCACTTTGGCACAAAATCCATGGGCCAGCTGTATCTGTATGTACATAAGGCTACATTTTTGACTACCTAGCGGCCCATGTGCACACATGAAATGATATCATGATGTCAGGCTAAAAATGTATTTGCTAATTATTCTACTTATATTCATTTTAGCTGAAATAGAACATTTGTGATCCGTCGTTTTCTCCAACACAAACATAAGAGGCAATAAACTCTGCAGATTGCCACAGAGTGCAGATGTTGCATTTTCGTGCTGTTGTTGTGAGGAGGCGTTTCAGCGCGGCCGCCCAGAGGCCACTGGAAAGATTTACTACGCGCAACATTGCTTACAAATCACACATTATATGATATTTTGGCAGAAATGAGTTGCTTGCTGCACAGTTAAGCAATGACCTTTTGTCTGCTAATTCTGTACAGTGTTGTCCGCTGTGGCCCCTTACTCAAACTGGTCGCTTTGTGTGTTTCCTCCCCTCAGCACAGCGGCAAAATGGACGAGAATCGATTTGTAGCTGTCACCAGCAGCAACGCAGCAAAAATCTTCAACTTCTACCCGCAGAAAGGCCGTATCGCCAAGAACTCGGATGCTGATGTGGTTATATGGGACCCCAAGTTGACAAGGTGAGGACCCGACTCCGGCCATTCAGCAGTACGGGAGAAAGCTTTTGAAATACAGCAGTAAAAGAAAGCACTCAGACAGTGTGTGTGTGTACAGTTATGCACACTCTGAATGCACACTGACTCTTATTTAACACTCTCTCTTATCTCTGGGTCTTAAGTCAGACATTTCCACTACTGCTATCAGCAGCTTCAACTGCAGATGGTGCTGCTGAAACACTGGGCGAACTTGAAAGCGTGTCTTCAGGCTGTCAAGCATGTGGTTAAATAAGATAAGGTTATTAAAGTTTAGCAGTTAAGTATGTAGGCTACAGGTACAGGCGACTGAAAGAGAAGTGGTGTATCTTTCATCTTGTGCCACCTCAACACGCACTAACCTGCAACGTAAGCTGCTTACGTCTGTGCTCTATCCAGAAGTCAGAGGTATGTCATCACTTATCTATAGATGCAAATTAAAGCAGCACAATTTACATATGAATCGTTTGTGAGTCAAAAAAAAAAAAAGAGTGTTGGAATGATTAATTATATTCCATACGTGGTTATTTCTTAGAAGGGATTTTAATACACTTATATAAGCTTGATGCACACAGCGTCAGTGGGACACTGCTGATGGGTCATAGTGAGGATCTTAAGAATGACGACTGTTTCATGTGGGAGCTAAACCAATTTTCATAGTGCAGAACACACAGTATTAAAGCTATTTTCAGTAACCAGCTCAGAATATCATCAGCTATATACAGGAACTGATTATGTGATTGTTTTCTGCCCGTTTTCTTATAATTCCAACACAATTCTAAAAAAGTCACAGATATGGACAGTATGCTGTTCTGTGGAGCACATGCACACATCCAGGCGTGGAGGACAGTTTGTGTTCCAGTAGGTTGTGTACTGTAGCACATTCAGCTTATGTAACCCAGAATGGCACTGCATTGCTCTGTTTGCTGGAGAATCTGGGCTGAGCCCCTCAGGGAATTCGCTAACCGCTGATGTGAATTGGAGAAGAACACATTACACCCTGGTGTAATTTGCTGTAAATGAATTCACTGGTAACAGTGGAAAGGCCTCAGACCCTTCACAGTTATTACTATGGGGTAGTTTGCAGTAGTTTGATCTCATCAGCATTCTTGGAAATCACCTGTGTGTTTGTTGTTTGTGTTCTGTCTTTACCATGTGTGCATGTCTACAGATGTTATAATGCCTTTCAAGCATGAGAGCGCCTCATGTTTGATTGCCGCCGCCGTGAATTCATCTGTGAAACAGCGTAATTAATTGCCCTCAGCGCAAGTGTCGCTTCATAACATCCGGGACCAGGGGCCACAAACAGTTGCATAACCAGAAACGCCTAGGAAGCTCAGTCAATTGCCTTGTGTCTCATAATTGGGCCACTTGAATAATGAGGAAACATCTTGTTTTTGTCAGTGCACACTAGGCATGGTGTCTGGTTTTAAAAATCTACAGGAAATCTGTATGGGGTGGGGGGGACGCATTCAATACATTTCATGGAACTGGCTGAGTCAGACTTATTTCCCTGTTCCCTGCTGATTTAGTGTTTTCATTCAGATATGATTAATTTGTTAGACATCATCAATCTGTGCCGTGCATGGCATTTGATCATTTTATTATGAAACGTTGGAATTGACGCGAGATTATCTACATTTTCCAGAAAGTCTTTCAACCCTTTAATGAGAATGTGCTTGAAATTGCATTAAGATAAGGGTGGTGAATAAGGGTGGGCTGATATATGCAGTGGTGAAAGAAGTACACAGGTTCATTATTTAAGTAAAAGTGGCAACACAACAATATTAAAATACTTCAGAAAGACCTGCATTGAATATATTCCAAAAGTGAAATTGCAGAAGTATTACCAAAAGTTAACAACTATAAACCTTATGCAAGCAGCAGTATTAGAAAATCAAAATCAAAATACACATCTTGCTATCTGATGTTATATGTCTGTGCTTTTTTTGTGTTTGGTGTATTCCATGCATTGATTTTGTTTATAACATTAGTTTTAGTATCTGGTCAATAAACCGAAACCATTGATTAAAGTTACATTTTGATCTAAGGAAGCCACGAGATGGAACACCAAATATATTGCACTTCATCCTGAGGGAGACATGAAGGTCTGGACCATATTTCATGGCAATACATCCAATCCTTAACAGATATTTTACTCAAAACCACAAATGTCAACCTCGTGGTGGCGCTAGAGGAAAAATCAGGGGATTGCCAACCCCAAATCCATCCAATAGTTGTAGAGATATGTGGTATGGATCGGTATGGATCAAGTGAAAGTGTCATCCCTAGAACCCTGTCGCTAGCATGGGAAAAAAGTGCAGTATTTCCCTCTGAAACACAGTCAAATAGAGATATAAAGTAGCTTAAAAATACTGAAAGTACAAGCACTCGCATTGTGAAAGTGTCAGTTACATTCCACCACTGGTTATGTGGCTGGAAAAAAAACCATACCAAGGCAAGACAATTATTTGTTGTTTTTCCAGCTGATAAAAAAGTGCAAGTCACCTCCCATTGTCAATCCATCACTGCCTCACATTCTGTACTAGAACTGCTGTTGATGGATTTGGTGCACAACAGCATATGCTGCTTTTATGATGGATTTCTTCACGTACATCACGTCGAATCCCGAGACATAAATTCCGATTGAAACTATTCCTGCCATAGACACATTTCCCGTGACAGCTGTAGATAAATAATTTCAATTATTTAAATCATTTCTGCAAATAAACACCATTGCAGTCAAGCTGTAAACAGACAACAACATTTCTTTGGGTGAAAACTTGAAAGTGTCTTTTCTCTAAAACTCATTCACATTCTAGATACCGCTCCTGCCTGCACAGACAGTTTTGTTATATCGGTATTCTGGCTGTGCTGCAATATTATATGGCAGCGCTCATGCAGCAGCATTTGGATAGCTGCCACAATAATGCAATAAGCAGCACTGAAAATGTTGAGGTGCCGTTTTATTGACTGAAAGAAGCTCAGGTTATTTGCTTAGTAAGCTTTTTAGTGAGAAGAGCATCACATGAGCAATAATTGTAAATAATACATTATATTTCTTGCTGCTGCACAGTGAAGTGAACTGTGGTAACTTGATGCTGCATATGAGTACATCTTGGCCTGATTCAATCAGTTTCAGATGAGAATGGAATGCATTAAGGTCTCACAATAGCTTTATGTTTTTGTTTTTTTTAGCTTTGTATATAGAAAGCATGTGGTGACTATCTCAGCTATCACAAGGGCTGCATGCGATCAAGAAATCGAGTTCTAGAGTATCTTGTATCTATAGCCGTGTGCAACGTGGCTGCATCTGTGTGTCTTGATAGGAAGATATCGGCCAAGACGCACCACCAGGCTGTGGACTACAACATCTTCGAGGGCATGGAGTGCCACGGTGTCCCTGTGGTCACCATCTCCAGGGGCAAGGTGGTATATGAGGATGGGCGGCTGAAGGCGACACCTGGCCATGGCAAATTCGTCCACAGAAAACCCTTTTCTGAATTCGTGTATAAACGAATCCATCAAAGGGAGCAGGTCAGTCAAGCTCCACAAGTTTCATGTCAGAAGAGAACACCACACTCAGTAACATGTCACCCCTCAACACCGGTCTCCTTAAACCAAGAAATCCAGAGCTGTCAGAAATCACTTCCTGTTTGTTACTGTACTCCTCCGTTTTATTTGAATATGTTAAGTGTTAAAATTGTTAGACAGTGGAAACAATGTGTAAAATCCACAGCATATAGTACAGCATAGTGCTTGTCATAAGAATTTCTTCTTAATGACCTTTAAATGATCGAGACTGGATCAAAGTTTAAGTTGAATTTATTTTCTTGTACAAGAATTTTACAATGCAACACACAAGTGGGGTTCCAGAGAAAAGGCTCCCTGGGGAGCATTCACAGGTAGCTTATATACCTGGCTTTCTTTTGATGTTTTCAAACACATTCCACAGGTAAAACATTATCTCACACCCCCCCCCTAAAATACTTCAATCTAGCTAACCTCCTCCTGATCTGTCCCTCGACCCTTTCTGACCTGCTCATACATATGTATCCTGGCCTCCCACCGTTAATATTAACTGGTGTTACCATCTATGCAAGTTACTGAATAAAACAGAAACCTTCATCATAACACAACAAAAAAAAGGTGCACACACTCAGTATAATCCTTATTTTTATAACAGTACTTATAAATACTGAAACATTACTACAATGCAATGTTTCAGCTTTGATATAGAGCATTTATTTAAGCAGGTATAATCAATAATTTATAACAGTGGATAAGATGATGTGTAATGTGAAAGGGGTCACTTGTACTGACATCCCTTATAGATTTCTTATGAGTATGTACTTTCACTCAGCTCTGCAGGGCTTTCTAGTGCCTTTCAGCTCACTGTTTCCTGTCCACAACCTTACTGTTTATAGTTCACTGTCAACATTCTCATTTTTGGCAGCAGCAGGCAGTTTGGCTTTTTTTTTTTTTAAGCAAAAAGGTTCTAAAAACCCACTGTAAGCTAACTGCTCACCAAACAGCAAGCAGACACAGTGACTGGTTGGTGAACATAGTTGAGCATGTAATAGAAGCTTAAGATATTTCCCTCAGGAGTTAATGGAGACCACGCAGAGTTTAAAGCAGTCATTATCAAATGACTACTGTTGCTACATGTCTGGTAACTGATTGCTAATTGGCTAACTGGTTGCTAACAAGTTCACCATATCAACTTAGAAGGTGGTAAGTGTTGTGTTCACAGCTTCTTTACGCTTCCCCCTAGTGGCCAAAAAATAGCTGCTTATTCATCATTTCTCATTTATAAAGTGAGTCTCACAAATGAAAAGTACAGACCATTAGCTGATTAGCTTTAAAGCATCTTTCAGAAGACTGAAATTCTTATTTATGTTCAAGGTACCTTACATAAAGTTCACTTCTTTTTGCTTTGTATTTCACCTGCAGGTGAGGAAACCAGCAGCTGTGACGAGAAAGCCCTATGAAGGAAAAGTTATTTCTATATGAGCAACTGATCTAGAATGTGAAATGCACTTTGGATCTCCAGCTGCCAGAGTGCCTTTGAACAGACACATGTCTGCTCTGAGTGGTTTCTACTTCTACTTTTTTTTTAACATGTGACTGTTGTGTAAGTCTTACATATATTGTGTAGTCATTTAAATCAGTGTGTGCAGTAAAGAAGGGGGGGTGTTGGTCTTTAGATTAACTCTGATCAACAGTGAGGTCAATGTTCTGTTAGCAGATGTGTATTTGTTCAACTCAGTGAGGTTTCCAGGTCAGCTCTGCTCAGTACACAGGTCAGCAGAACCCACTCTACTGCTCTCACATACATTATGCAATCAAGTAATTCGCTGTAAGAAATGAAAACAAGGCTTATGCATGACTTCATAGCAAATAAAAAAAATAAAGTTGTGTGGTGGGAAAAGAGGATATTTTACCACTTTTATATTTGTGTATGGCAGTGTGTTAATTGTATTGTAAAAATCATTAAAGAAAAGCCTGCTTTAGTTGCGAATGTGCCCGATTCTACTGTATCTGGGCTTTTTCTGAACTGTACCCTCGTTTTTTCCTAAATGTTTGTTGCCATTGGCAACAGCAGTGATTTTTCTTGCCCAAAAGCATCCTTCCCTTTGATGAAATATTCATTAAAAAGCACTGACATGTGTGAAAGTATTAAGATTTACTTTGTTGACCCAGATTGACTCTGCATTTGCATAATCAGCAGGAATGCACATTATCATATTCACTTCATCTATGCCCATGTATGGACTGCATTCATTCCTTCTCGTGGTAAAAAGGTCTGTGGCTGTCACCGAGCATCATGTGGCAGCTTCCTATTGGGCTGGCATGCTGGCGTGGTATTATGGCCACAGGGCCAGTGTAGACATAATGTGAGCTTATCAGGTTGCCACACGGGTCAGTGGCGGCGTGTGAGTCACAGAAGGCCTACTCATCCTTTAGCTTTACCACTTCCTTCCTCTTGTCTCTGACAGTGGAAGGGATGGTGTGACACCAGCGGTACGGGATTGTACAGTTGAGACTTTGAGAATGGGGAAATGTACCATACATGTACCATATATGGATTAAGAACAGTCTTCTTCTTCTAGATCATAATTGGAGGACAAATATGTGGAAGCAAAACCAGCTCATGGAATACTGAAAAAGGCTTAAAAAGGTTACCACTTTCTAATAAGCCCTCAAAATGTTTTAAATTTATACATCTTCATTTTGGTTAATAAATCATTTATTAGTGATTAGTTATAAGCTATTGGTAATCACAGTATTGAGGTTTTCAGACTGTCTTTTGTAAGAAGGCCTCAAGGTTACAGTTTTTTTGTAATTCATCAATAAATTACTTACTTTTAGTTTTTGATTTCACATTTTTACAATAATTCAATTCATCAAGGTGGATGACAAACTTATTCATTGACAAACTTATTGTGTTCTTATTAATGGCATATTAATGATCTTTAAAGCATGAGTGAATTATTTTTTAACCATTAATAAAGCTACACCTTATAAATGCTTCATAAAGTGTATGTTACTATAAAGTGGTACCAAATGAAGTCATATGTACCAAGTTAACATTGAACACTCATCACTGCATATCTTTGCCTGTCGGATTCTTTATCATACATACAAAGAACGATATGTCATCCATGTGTTAGGTGAATACATTAACACCGGCAAGATGTTAATGAGTAGTGACAGTGCGTTTATGTGGAAAGAGGACAGTGCTGTTCACTGCACATGTAGGGGACATCTGTCTTGGATTATGTAAGCAAATATCTGTTCTACCCTCTGCAGGGGAGCATTACACATGGAGGTAATATACGGAAGCCTGCCTCTGTATCTCAGGTTAACAGTAAAGTGCTTATAAATAACATGATTCACTGCTACTATCACACACAATTTATAACTGTAAACTGAAATTAGAGGTACAAAGTAAAACAGGAAAGATACAAGTTTATTTTCTATGAGAATATACAGTATATAGGACTTAATGTATTATTCCTTTAGTTGGTATAATTGTGACATCCATTCAAAATACAGAGTACTTCTTGTTATCTTGCAGATTATTCTTTTTGTTTTGGGTAGATTCATCATAAAATACTGTCACCTGCCTTGTTATGTAATAAACATGATGTAATATGTATGGAACACCTCTAATAAGTAAGATGACATTTCTAGTTGCAGATTGCTCATTAAAGCTCAACTGAATTATATTACAGCCTTTTAATTGATGGTATTTAAGTGGTTGGCTGTTATCACCATGAAAGTGTTTCCTTTCTAAACCATTCTCCATGGTTACCATTACTGCCAATGGACTTACTGACCTGTTATGTAAAATGATATAACTTAATGAACTACTGTAGCATGCAGGAAGGATTATGGACAAGAACAATAATAGGGCACAGAGTCTGAGCAGCATGTGTTTATTGTTTATTTTATTTATAGTCAATACAGTAGAAAAACTAGCAGCTAGCATGCTGAGGCTCACAAGGACAATGCTAACATGCTGATGTTTAGAGTATATACCACTTGTCATGTTAACCATCTTACTAAGCATGTTAACATAGTAACATTTGCTTGTTAGAACTAAAACCTGCTGAGGCTGATGGGAATGTTTTGCAAGTATTTGGTCATAAACCAAAATAGCTGACAATTTCAAATTTTGACCTGATGATGGCACTAGGGGAAAACTCAGAGGACCATCAAAGTTATCACAAGTAAACCAGGAGGTCACGTGTGTGTGTACCAATTTAAATAGCAATCCATCTGATAGTTATGAGACATTTCATTCAAAACCATAAATCAACCTCACAGTGAAGTGTAAGGAATAATCAGGTATCCCCAAAGTCATTAGGATTCATCTTATCCCACCATGGATATCTGCACCATTTTTATGGCAGTCCATCCAGTAGTTGATGACTGTCCACCTCATGATGGCACCAGAGGAAAAGTCAAGGGATCACCAAAGTCACAAGAGTTCGTCCACTGGGAACCTCATCCACCAGGACCCATGAATATCTCCATCCAATAGTTGTTGAGATATTTCAGTCTGGATAGTGCCACACTGCTAGTGTAGCAGTTGGAATGATTTCCTCACACGATACTCTGTCGATCCTCTTTGGATGGGAAAAGCAGTGGGCACCAGAAATGTGGCTGATGAAAGAAGGCAAGAAAAACTATTGATTAAAGACAACATTTCAGCATTTTATAACCATAATGCATTCATCATTCACTATACTAATTACTGTAATGCAAACCTTAATGATTAGTGATGTGAAGAAGCTGTTATTGGTTTTCTCATTCCTCCTTTTTAATCTCTTCCTCAGGATTTTGGCATGCAGGTACTCCACCCTCTGCTCTGCAGCAGTAGCAAAGAATCGCTCACACACCATCAGCCTGAGCTGGGTCACTTTGGCAGCCACCAGGGCCATAATGAGCAGAGTGAGCAGGATGGCAGCCAGTGGAATCACAGAGTTATAGAGCAGAAGCTTGGGTTTAGGAAGACACTGCTTCTCAAACAGGGTCACCGAGTAGGAAAAGTCTTTCTCCTGGCTTTCCTCACCAAATGGTATACCAATTAAATTTGTGATCCCCTGGAAAGATCAATACATGAGTATTCAGTGGGTGTCAGACAGAAAAACATTCAGTAACATATCATACTTTAACAAACATACTTACTTTGATGCTCATTAGCAAGGGGACATGGAACGGTTCCATCTCTGATAATTTTGTTGTTACAATATCAACAAAATAGTACAGTAAGGCATCCACAGTTATGAATAGGACCCAAGTTACAAAATGGGAGACGATTGGAATTCCAAATTTCACCATAGCTTTCCCCTCTCGTGTGGTGGGACGGGCGGAGGGGATATAGGTATAAAACTTCTCCTCCTTTGGTGTGAGGGGAAGGACATGCAACTTTCCTTCCGCCTTCTGCTTCTCGTCAAAAAGAATGAACTTGCTGCTGATGAAGCTATTTTGGTGTTTCATGTCATTGCAATATCTTTTAATGTGTAAAGCTATAAACATCATGAGTATCAGGAAACTGATGGCAGGAAACATCCGGTCAGTCACAGAGGACACTGTATTCATAATGGCCTGTGCATATTTTACAGTTTCATTCAGCATTTGCTCTGCTTCAGTGAGTCTCTTCCTGGAATCTTCCAATTCCACTTTGAGTGAAACCTTGAGCTGGGAGTCAAGCTTCAAAACACCCAGGTCTGTAATCCCTTTGAGAATGTTACCCAGCCATTTCAACATCTCAATGTAGTTACTGAAAGGAGCAATGATTGATGCTTTCTTGGCCTTCAGGTTGCAAATCATGCTCCTGACCAAGCTTGTGAGGTTCTCCAAAGTGTTGCGGATATTTTGTAGAACCACCAAACTGGTTCCAACGGTTAGGAGTAGACTCCGGCTTTTTTTCATGAAGATAGAGATAACAAATAGAGTCCCCAAGCATCGTACTCTGTTTGACAGGAAGAGGGCAACAGTCAGCAGAATCCCAAAGCAGCCAGCGATCCCCCCAGCCACCGCTGTCTCATAGTCCAGAGGGTAGAGGAGGTACAGGAAGAGCAGGGAGCTGATGAGGAAGCTGGAAAACCAACAGGTGAGGAGGAGGATGGTGGTTTTCTTGAAGCCATCCCTTTTACCGGTGGTGAAAACATCTATAGCCAGAGACCCTGTGTCCTCCAGGCTCTGTTTTATCACAGTCCATGAGTGTAGCATCCTGGATATTGAGGGAGAAAATGTTGGAAAACCCAACACTGAAGAGCAAAGGCTGTATTGGATAGGAAGAGGAGGTTGGATGATCAGATAATAGAAAAAACTATTTAATGGTCAATAATACTGTATGGCATACAGACTAAGTTTCATGTCAAAATTTAAGTGAGAAAATATACAGAAAAGTACAGACCTGCCGCGTAGAGCCTGACATCTATTCTTATGCACGTAGTCTGCAGTCTCCTTAAATACAGCAGAAACAGGAACTCCTCTGTCACCTCAAATCATGGTCATTTGTCATTTCTCAGTCATCCCTGTCTCTTCAGACAAAAGCAGAAGTTAACAAAGGCCATTATGAGGCTGAATTTGGACAGCATGTGAGACTGGATTGTGCTTTTGTTGTAAAAGTATAAAAGCTGTAAAGCATCCCTGAAAGGAGTAGAAAAATAATTACTTGAAGTGGATCCAAACAACCACAGTTTTTGAAAGTGGAAAAATAACCTTTCTGTCAAGCGTGGAATCCATAAATGACAGTGCCCACTTTTCCATTAATTCATTCAATCATATGGATTTAGACTTTATGGTCAGCTCAGCAGACTAGCTAACTAGTCCATAGCCACTTAGCTAAAGGTTTGTATACTGTTTGAACCTGGAAGGCAATATATCCATTGGAAAGTCAGTCAATCAGGAAACAAATGTTATTTTCTGTTAAAAGAAAGAGAGCTACTGAGTAATATCTCTTCACTTCTTGCCCTTTTCACAATGTGTAATACTTATGTTAATCATCGTGCCTAGGGATGCATCGATTTGATTTTTTTCACTTTCTTTTCTACTGATTCAGATATCTCAAATAAAAAAAAATCTATACTGCACTTGGAGCTCTTTGTGATCATGTTGTGTAAGGTAACATGAGGCCAGGGACTGCTTTGTCACTGAAAAACATGTAACTGAAAGAAATGATACCTACTGTGGACCTTTCACGTTGTGGCGAAAACCAATCCACTTAATGAACCAGTATCAGATCTGATACAGATCCAGAGTATGAGATCAGTGCCAATACCTGCCTCTGTCCAAGACATTTAATTCTAAAATGAAATCATTTCTGTCTGATAAATGGAGCTATCAAATACTTGCACATGGACTTAATCCACAAAAGTGATTGTTTCATTAATTGAACATTTAGCCTTTTTTCTTTCTCCTCTTAGCCCCTTTTTCTCTTTCTTATTTTGAGGTGGTGATGATATACAGGAGTTATTGCAGAGTTGTTCCTTTTCCTTTTTTTATTTTTTCAGCCTATTTGTGCTGGACCACACAGTCTTTACCTTGATAAACAAACTACCCTTGACTTTTTTCATAGAGGGGCACTCCACTCCTTTTACACATAAAGGTCAGTTCATCATGTATGATGCTCTACTCTATATGATTCACAGAGTTTACATTCACCTAGAGTTCGCTGGTGCATCTGCAAGAATCTTATTTTTCGATTTTTCTAATGCTTTTAACACTATTCAGCCACACATTTTAGTCAATAAGCTTATTGATTTTAACATAAACAACACCACCGTAGAATGGGTCATGGACAACCTCACTTCTGGACCAGTATATGAGATCTGGAGATGAGATATCTGACACCGTTATTGACGCACCCCAAGGCACCATTTAGCCCCCTTTTTTGTTCACATTATATACTTGAGTCCAGTATCTGACCAGCAGCTGTCACCAGCAAAACTTTTCTGATGATTACCTCCTAAAAGACAACCACCTAGCTTACCAAGAGGAGGTGGTTGGCTTTATAAAATGGTGTGATGAAAACCATCTAATTTTAAATGTAACTAAAGAGCTTATTATTGATTTTAGGAAGGAAAAGGCTGCTTTGACTCCTGTTCTGATTAGAGAAGAGGCCATTGAGGTGGTTTCCTCATATAAGTACCTCAGAGTCCTTGTGGATAATAGGTTGGACTGGAAAGAGAACACCAGTGCCATTCTTAAAACGTCCTAGTGCAGGCAGTTTTTCCTCAGGGTGCCCCAGTCCTTTGAGGTCAGCAAGTCACTTCTTCACGTGTTTTATATTATTTCTTTATATGTATTTTTGGCAAGTGTTTTATTTGATGCTGTTGTCTGCTGGGGTTGTAGCATAAGCTCAGAGGACAGGTATAAGATCAAGAAGGCAGGATCCATCATTGGCTTGACCCCTGACTCACTAGAAATGATCATGGAGCAAAGAACGGGTAGGAAGCTCAAGAATATTATGCAAAATAATAACCATCCATCATACTCTGTTTTTAGTGAACTGAAGAGCTCTTTTAGTGATAGCCAAGTGCTCTTCTGAGAGATTCAGGAAGTAAGTATTAAACATTGACTGTCACCGTTGATGTTGATTATTAAATGATGATGATGATCTGTTGTTGAGGACTATATTGGTGGCTGTATTGAGGATCATGGTAATGTTGGGGTCCATGAATATGTTTATGTTGTGTCATACAGTCACAATGATGTTTGTTTACATTATTTATTTCAGTTCTATACTCTCCTCCTATATTGTAATGCCCTGAGATATGATTGTCTTTTTACCTGTGTATTGTAACCTGTTGTTTACTGTTCCACCTGATGTTTGTCCTATTTGTTTGATGACACTCAGTTTCCCCCCTGAGGGATTAATAAAGTATTTTATATCGTATCATGAGGAGAAAGCCTATTGCTGAACCTGGAAGAAGCTTTTCTGAGAAATAACCCTGATGACATCTTGGCTTCAGCTTGGAGAGTTTAAATTTATGCATGACATCCCCAAGTGAACGGATGCCAATGAGTTGCATTATGGGTAATGTAAGATTCAGCGCTAAAGCACCACTTTAACACTTAGTTCTTAGATACTTTTCTTGCCATTTCTGTAGAAAGCATTTTATGTGTATGTGTTTGTGTGTGTGTGTGTGTGTGTGTGTGTGTGTGTGTGTGTGTTCATCTTATCATCACCCAACACTTGTCATTAGTGTAATATCAATTTTTTATTTTTAATTTGAAAAATAACTTACATAAATCTCTGTACTCAACCATACTTAACCAAGACATAGCCTTGGCATTAACACATTGCACCAAAAAGAGAAAATTAAAAGGCATTCAAAAGGATAAATAACATATGTCTTTGTCATCATGTGAGGCATTTTTCCTGTTCCAAGAGAGTCTATTCATGGTAGCTTGTTTATTCAAATTCTGACATCTAAAGGTATGTACAATGGAAATCAAAATGAAAATATATACTGTAGCTTGTTACAGCAACAAGGTTTTCTTGGACATTAAAACGCGTTATCTTCATGTGGAAAAGGAATAATGCCTCAGTTCAATTTCATTCAGACATACTGCAACTATAAGATTCATATACTTCCCAGACATGAGAAGTATTAATAATTACTAAAAATAGAAAATAAAAAATAAACTGGTCTTGGCTTTTAAATAAAACTAACAAAAATATAGTAAATTAATTTCATTTTCATTAAAACAAGAAAAAAAAAACATTTTCTGTGGCAATATCCCTTGTTATTTGAACTTGTGATTAGATCATCTTCACAAACAGTGCCTGTAAAATTGAACTGCAGCAACATACATCTTTTGCATGTTTGCTGCCTCTTGATTAGGTATAGACCTCTTGCTGTACCGATACAGATTATTTTTGCATGTTCGTCAACAATACTGAAATAAAATACACTTGCAATCACAACTGTTTCGTCAACCTCCATTAAATATAAAATATTTTCCTTGTCACTTTTTTTTTTTTCTCAAAAACCTTAAAGAAAATATGACCTTGGGGGTGGAATGTTTTGTTAAAACTTCAATAATTGGTCATGGAAGACCAAGAACTAATTTGCTGTAGAGCTCAATTTAAGGTGAGGGAGAAAAGTAATGAAGTTGACATGCACTGTACAAGAAACTGCAAAAATTCCAAATATCATCTTTATCAAAACATGCTGAGTTACTGTAAGGTGTGCCCAAGCCATGTTGCAGAAAATCCTTTTCAACATGCTTGTTAAACAAATCAAATCCAAAATAAAATACATACTGAAACAATACAGAACTGTAAAATAACCCACAGTCCTAAAATCTGGACAATATCAGGGGACTGAACAATGGTAGTAATGAATAGTACAATGAGAAGTACCCTGGGACAAGGAAGAAAAAGAGAAACATGTACAATTTGCACATAATGTTTATCTTTATAAGGCGTGAGCCTTTTACAATGAAATAAATAATTTACATTTATTTTCATTATCACTTTTTGTCACATAAACATTTTCTGTTAAATAACTCCAAAAGTTTCCTTTAAGTTTCCCTTATCTGCATGTCTGCAAAACACAGACTGATGAATGGTCTAAAGAATGATAAACAATGTCTATTTTTTTTTTCATCACGATGTTGCATTCACTCCCCTTGAAAACCATGCACTAGTGAAATTTATCTTTAAAAATAATATAAATTGTTGAAAATGGCTGATCTGTTTTATTTATTTTTCTTCATCTTTTTTGCAAGTTGCAGCCTCAAGAAAATAATTTTCTTTTTTTTTTTTAATTCAGCTTAATTTGTGTCCATGCAAATGAACTAAAAAGGGAAAAAAATATTTTTTCTCATTTAATTTTCATACAATATATCAACAGAGAAAGAATGATGGTAGATTGTACATCTTTTCATGGGGTTTTGATCGTTACTGTATATTCTGGAGTGTTGATGGTAGCCACTTCAATATTGCCTCTGATTAACTTTGAAGTCTTCCTGGTGATTTACCAGGACAGTTTGATACCAGTACATAAACCTAGAGTATGCGGGGTATTTCTTTTGGGTTTTGGGGGAGTGTGGATACAAGCTGGGACACACCTCACCCAAAAGTGATGGTCACCAAAACTCTACACAGCTAGGTCTGTTGGCGTGGCGTGACCAAGCATCTGGTTAGAAACACTGTCACCCCCTTCAGATACATTGACATTTAAAGAAAAAAAAAAAAGAAAATAAAACAAATGAAAACAAACAAAAAAAAAAAGTCAAAGCAAAACATTTATTTTTCATTCGAAAAGGGCTTCTGTAGAACTCGTTTAGCGGTTCCCAGGACTGACCCCCATGGCTTCGAATTGGATGAAAACCTGGAACTGACGGATTCCTCGTGCTAAGGAGTTCATTCCAGCTTCCTCCAAACAACAACAACAACACCCGGCAATCCCGGCCGCCAGGTGCTTGCAACACGCTTCGCCACGTGCACAATGTGTGCAACGTTTTTGCTCAAAACACAGGATCACGTTTGCACCCCTAGAAACAGGCTCAGAAGACACAACATCAAGCATGCAGTGTAACCGGGGGGCGTGACCTGTAATCGCAACACTGGCTGCTACAACAACGCTATCAGTCCACACGCTGCTATGATCGAGAGAAACTGTCCAGTGAGGATTGGGAAGCTCTTCTTGTCAGTGGGGCCAGAGTAGGGTCCACCAGCGAGGAAGGAGGAAAGAGCTTGAACCAGCCAATCACCATGTTGGACAGGTCCAGCTCGTCTAACAGTATCTGAACTGCTCCCATGAATGATTTATGGTCCATACGGCCGTAGTCGCCCCACACGATGACCTGAAGAGAAGAAGACATAAAAAGAAATGAGTCAAAAGGATAGGATGAGGTTTAACCGTGCTTAGTTGATTCTGAGTTTCTGCTTTACTTACTGTGAAACCTCTTCACTGTGTTCTTACCTGTAAAACCTTCCCTCCCGGACTCTCCTCAAACGGCAGTTGCTGCTGGTAAAGAGGATCCAAGGTTTTTCTTGCTACTTTTGTTTTCTTTTTGGCTATGCAGACTCCGTTTTCCAAAAGGTAGACCTTAACATATGGTGCTGTGAGGAGCAGAGAGGAGAGGAAATGTTACATGCCCACTTCATTTCCTATCCTTATTATTCTTCATATACAGTATCAACATTTACAACATACTGTATGAGTGTAACTGCCTATGATAATAATGGCAGGATGAGAACTCAAACTACCTGGCAGTGCCTTGGAACCTGGTTTTCCCACAAGGCCGCGGGCTCTGATGACCTCCACCTCCAGTGCTCCTTTCTTCTCCACCATGCCGATTTGGATGTCGCCTAAATAACAAATAAAATTTTAAAAATCACTATAAAGTCCAACTACTAGTAATGTACACAAGCTGATTAAGCCTTCCTAGTGTAAAGAACTATTCTAAGTCTTACTAAGCTCTCAAATATTATCTAAGAAAAGACTTCTTGCTCTCACCCATAGGTGGAGTAGCCAACGTCTGTCGTCCGACCAGCTGAGCGGGGCCCAGACCATCCAGAAAGTCACTGAACTGGGCATCTGAGGAGAGCCTCACACCAGGGAAGATGAGACTGAAACAGAGGAACACAGACTGGTTAGCATAGAGATAAAGGTGCGGTTATGTTGATTAAAGACAAAGCTTTAGGCGAGTGGCTGGCAGTAGCCTGTTAGATGTTGTGAGGATAAAGGATGAGTGAAGCCTGAACATGAGTAATCAAGTTTTGGATGTTTTGTATATACAAACTGCTCCCAGTAAAATAAGCGGTAAATGTAAGGATGAGTCCTTGTCTCCTTACTTTCCCTCAGAGCTGTAGCTGTTCATACTGCCGTCTGTGGACTCCCGGCTGGCCTGCCGAGTCATCCTGCTCCTCATCTCCACCGCCAGGCCCGTCTCTGTGCTCCTCTGGATAGTGCTGCGCAACTTCTTACCTCCCGCTTCTGCACGCATAATGACACACACAGCAGAGGAGAGAGGAAGAGAGAAAAAGAATGATAGAGACTGTTAATCCATGACATTGAATCATTTGGTGACTCATACAGTGAGTTATATTTAATATGGATTATTACTGACATACCCATGCTTTCATCAGCTCATTAAAAAAAATCATTCCACGGGAGAAACAAAACACCAAAGACACCAGTGTGAATTCAAATCCATCTCTACACCAGGACACGGCTACAGCTTTATTCTGGGGGTTATCTCGGCGATTTCACAGTGACAATCAAACAAGGTCACTAATTCAAAAAGCTCAAAAGAAATCACGGCTCTTGGTGTGGTCTGTTGAACTGAACAAACACGCACAGCTCTCCTCTAGTCTGTGTGACCGACTGCCTATGGGGGTCTTGTGGGACCCGTAGTGAGCCCATGCTCAACCTACAAACATCCAGCGTTGCCCCCACCCTCCCCCCCACCTGCTTGGCTGATCCAAGACGACAGCTGACTCCCTGCATTAACCCTGCTGCCACTCATCTCCACCCGGCCTCCCTGACATGTGCTGCCCCTGTGGCACTTGTGCACCTAACACCTTCACAAACGTATGCATGCACCACCAGAACACATACAGCAATACTACTATGTCTCATTTTATATCCCATTAAAACAGAGGCCAGACAACTGTCTTTAACACTGAGCACATATAGCAAAGATGCTCCAATGGGGTCAGTCAGCTTCGTTAAATAAGTATGTGCTGTAAAAATGCATCTGAACAAAGTGTTTAATAATGAAATCATGTGCATAGCCATGGTGCAAGCAAAGACTAATCATCCAAACATTATAAAATGTTATTGCTCCTGTTATAGTTATGGAATCTCTTTTTCTTGTCTGTGATCAGATGGATGAAAACTGGGCCATCGTGTTATTTCCCAGAGGTCAGATAATCATTGCAAATCCAGACAAAACTAATAACGCTACCGTAAGTTCAGCGCTTGCAACCCCAGGGTGCAATGTGATGACAAACAATCCGCCGCCAATTCATAGAGCTCATGTCGTTTTCATCTTATACTTTCTCAGTTTGCGTGAATGAGTCACATCTAGACTGCAGCATTCCTAATCCAGCATCATCATGAGGCTGATGCGGCGCCAGCTGTCTTCACTCTCCCTTCTCTCTTCCTCCTTGTCTCATCAGAAGGAGGAGCTGAGGGGAAGAGAGATGATCCTGTGTCTTATCTCACACAGGCATAAACAGACCTGAAGCCTTTCAGCCTTGAAATCTCAGTTATTCAGCTGGCCTCCGCCTCCTCTTCCTGCTCTTCACACATCACAATAGGAGCCACAACCACAGAGGTCGACTGTGACGTCTGCAGCAAACTGCGGCTCAAAGACTTTTCTTTGCCAATCAGAAGGCAGACAGATGTTATCAATGAACATTAAAAACACACCATTTTCAAGCAGTTTTACCGTATAAGTTATGCTGTCGCTTATACTATGTCTATTGAAATGAATTTCTCTGCTAGATGTAGCAGATTGAGACAAACAGAGTAGTGTAATGATACTTTGATGGGCTCTCTGAACTATCATAACTCCACTCCATATAAAGGTATCATACCTGTGAAGTATTTACTTTCTACAAACACAATACACCAACAAATATGTGTCAAAGATGAGAGCATCTGGAGAATTTGTAATGTAGCTGGCAGGTATACCAGCTTTTCAATATATATTTACCTTCAGTGTTAAGAAGGCAGATAAAAGTGTCAGTAGCCTAAAAACTGGCTTGTCACCAAGAGGTCACTGCCCTCAAACTTCAGCCTTGCCAGACAGGAAAAGACCATGACAGTGTGTAGTGGAGCTGCTCAGCAGCCAAGTGTGAGTGCAAGTGTCAAGTTTTAGCTGAAAAAGTCCAGTGAGCTCAGGCAGATAGATCAATAAAGGACCAAATCTTCTGCATTACAAATCCATGACCTACTGTCTTTCTCTGTAAATAAACCAACAAGCACTAGAATAGAAAATAATTATTGAATCTTGGGAGGCATAAATATACACGCATAAAAAGGCGTCATCACTGTTATGGAAATTGAAGACAGTCACTGAAAAGTCTAAATCGGCACTACCACCCACAACATAAACAATGATTCATTCCAGTTACTAAATGCTATGAGTCCATTCACAGAGCCTGAATTAGAAGTCATCAAGGGGAAATGATCTGTTAGACTAGCATGAGTAGAATGTATTAGCAAACAGATCGTATCCTGAAAGCATTCACGGTAACAGCACCACCACAACACAGACAGCGGCAGCATCAACTGAAGCAGTACTAACAGCGCAGATGATGAATTGACTTCTGCTGAAATAAAGGCACAGATATCACCCTTCAGTTCATGTTACCAGAGAACACATGGCTTTCAGCATCATAGTACATCCTCATCCTAAACTAATTAAACTAATTACATCTCTCAACCTGCCCTGAGTCCCCCTTGACAATAAACACTCCTGAATCTTCCCAATAATCCTAAATGCATCTCTCCTCACTGCACATCCCTCCTTTAAAACTGCACTGCTGTGACATTTTCCCCGGTTGTTATCTTACCTCCGTCCTCTTCATCAAAGGAGTTCATGCAGGGAAAATAGACAGCCAGCGCTTCAAACGATGCAGAAAGGCTCATCTTACTCTGGGAGCGCTGTATACGCATCCCGGGAGCCGGAGCAGAGGTATCATGCCCCTGCCTGCCCATGGTGACCAGCAGTCGTCCTTCTCAATGCAGTGAATCAAATGGTCTTGCAGGTCGAGGTTTAAAATTCAACTGAAATCTAATCTGCTATGTAAATTCCTCAGTCCGGTAGTAGAAGCTGCTATTCTGTAGGTGATTAAGTCTATGCTGTTATCTAGTCTGTCCCTAGATGCTCTGTAGTCTGCATCTTAGGGAGAGCTTTAGAAAAATGTTGCTTCAGTAGCGGAGTCTTATGCTGTCTGTGTCTGATGTTCCTGCTGCACCTCTTTCTTCTGGGGGGAAGGGAAGAGAGCTGCATCGTGCTCCACCAATCAGAGGGCCAGGCTGCTAAGGCGCACCTCGGCTGGCTCTGCGGGTGAACGAGCTCTACCCAGAGATACTGCCCCCCTCCCTCCCCCCTCCCTCTCCTTTCTCACCATTTTTTTTACCTCTTCTTTTACCATTTGCTTTCTCTTTTTTTTTCTCTCCCTCTACTCGCTCTTTTGTTTCTTTTGTGCTATTCATCACTGTTATTTTTCCCTTTCTCTCCATCCGTCTCTCCATCTCCCAATCTTATCCACAGGAGCCAGTGAAAACAAGCTGTCATTAGATCTGCCAACGGGGGCTTCAGCCACATGGCGGTCACTCAAAGTTCACGTGCCAAACTCAGCTACTTTATTTTTCTCCCTTCCATAAGCATATCGCAGCTGTGTTGTGTTAGGAGGAATTCGGTTTGCTTTCGCTGGCTGTTTTCACAGTTTCTGCGAATGAGATATCAAATGGATGATCACATTCGCATGCTCAACCTGAAAACGCCATTTATCATCCGTCCACCGCCTCTATGACACCGCTATGTTGACTTATGAGAAATTGAGCTTCCCTTGATCAATCACTAACCACACTTTCAAACAAACAGAAAATCTCTCTGTTTGAATTAGTGTCCAACTTACCCAAACACTTTTTTTTTCACTCTATTCCCACCATTTGAGGGCAGAGTAGAAAGAAACAGTGGGGCTCGGAAGAGAAGATTTCTTCACTGGTGGTCTCTGAAACACTAATAAATTTGCGACTGGCATGATGTGCGAAGGGCAACATAAAGCAAACGTATGGCTTTAAACTAAACTTCAGCCCCTCTGGTAACTGTCATGACTGCAGCTTGGGGAAAAAAAATCTGTTCTGCTTTGACACTCTGCCAGAGAACCAACTGTGGTGCTTTTGTTCTCAACGTGTAGACTATCTGGCAGAATAAGTACAGGACAAGTCAACTAGCATAAATATAGCTAGCTCCCTGTAGTGCTATCACAGAAGCTGCAGTTCAACTCTTAAGAGACACTACAACCTACTTCTATGAAGGAGCCACTTTACACATATTGTCCATTTGCAGGTTTCATCTAGGTCAACACAGCCAAAAACAACACTTCACATTTACAGCTTGGTGGAAATTGGACAAACATATGCAGTAACGATACAAACTGGTTTGTTTTTAATGGGTTGTCTTACGAATGTCTCTATATGAAGGGATATACTTTTTCAGAGGCTTCTGCTGACTCAAACACATTTTAATGAAGCAAAAACAAAGCTAATTTAATGGTGAAGTTCTGTCTTTGAGAGAATCATGTGTACTTTGTGAGTTTTCAGCCACACTAGCAGCGTAGCTCTGGGGATGGTAATGTCATTCTGTCGATCTGACACTCAGTCGTTGCGCCGCTTGGGTCAGACTGAAATAGTTCAACAAGAACTGGATGGATCACTATGGGATTTAGTACAGACATTCATGTTCCACAGAGGACGAAGCAGCTGACTTTGACGATCCTCTGACTTTTCCTCTACCTCCACCAGCAGGTAGACATTTTAATTTGTCCACCGCTTTAGTTAATGACCAAACAAAAAAAAAGGCGCTCTCATCAGGTGTGCTTTAATGCCAATTAGGGAATGTCAGCATGCTTACATTGACCTAAGATGGTAATTATAGTAAACATTATGCCTGCTGAATATCAGCATGATGTTATTGTTAACATATTGCCATGCTGGTGTTGGCATTTCACTCAAAACACTGCTGTACCTAAGAACCTTACAAAGCACTCATTTCTTAACAATAGAAATTAATGCTCAATATAACACTCTCCATTCGCTATAATAGACAGTATGTATACTATATATACTGGGTAACCCAAATAAACTTATGCTATTAGCTATGAGACCAAAATACTGCCAGCAGAGTATTTGTAACACACACATCAGGACAGCTACACCCAGGGTGGTGGTAACATACTCAATGGTAGCAACAGGAAATTCTGTTACATATTTGAAGTCTTTCCAGCTTTTCCGTTCTTTGCTCTTCACTCAACTAAAAGCTAAAACCTGAACATTATTATCTCTACAGAGGTAGGAAGTGACTGATGTCATTCTCAAAACTAAAAGTCCGACAAGTACAACCTGATAAGCTGAATGATTTTTTTTTTTTTTTAACAGTGGAGGGTTTCTAATAGGTTTTGTAATTCATGATATTCAACACAGATGGATGTACTGGTGATATATTAATTACAAACATTACTGATATTGACTTTAATAACTGTTAATCATCACCTTTACTCAATTACATGTATTTGAATTGTTTTTTGTAATGTCTACCACAAAAAACTGACAAAACTAAGGTTAACAAAACCAATTGTGTAGATATGTTTTTAACCGATTTTCTCAGTTAATATGCTCTTCTGCCTGCGGTTTAGTTATCAAATTATACGTTATTAGAATTTAATTTGTTGATTAAATTTGGCGACTCATGTACCCATTCAGCCTATGAATGGGTGAATGCGATTCATAGTGTAAAAGCGCTTTGAATGGTTGGAAGGCTAGAAAGGCGCTATACAAGTACGGTCCATTTACTGTTTGAGAGCTATAATAGTAGCCTATGAAATTAATTACTAAAAGAAAAGTTTTTCCCATCTTTTCCCATTAACTCCTTGGAGTACAAATGCAGCTGCCTGATGAAAATAATAACCCAAAACAAGTCTGACAAATATGGCAATTAATCTCTCCTCTGTCTACGTCATGGCCAATGCGTCAATGGACACGTGGTGACAGCACCCGTTTGGCACGTGTTGATTCTCTTAACTTTCACTCCTAGGTACAGCTTATTCCTACCCATCCACCCACTGCACAACAACAGAAAACAGTAAGAGGAATCTTTTTCACTCTCATACACCCACTAAATCCAACACCTGACACCAGAAGAAAAAAAGTAAGGTTAATTACTGTTGTCGCAGATCTGTTCAAATCAGCACGTGGATGTGTGTTCGACTGCTCTGAAAATAGAGTTCTCATCTCACATGAATAGCCACAATAAGACCTTCATTTGTCAGATAATACTGAACACTCTTAACAAAAAAAATCCATTAAACGTTAATGTATCTCAAGCAAGTTCAAATTTGTGGCTGATGAAAAAACAGGAAGCCAGGGCTGATCACATGTGCATATGACTTGCTGATGAGATGAATGATGTGTTGAGGGAAGTCGTTGAAGTGGAGAGTGCATTTTCACTCAGGTTTTCAGGTCTTTAATTCTTTGGATGAAAAGTTTGGTAATCCTTGGTATGGCGAATTTTCATTTTAGGCCATGAATTTACACTCAGGTTTCACAACAGCATGACTAGCATTGACTAACAATAAAGCATTGAGTAACACACCTGGGCCCAGATGCATAAAACTCTGTGTAGATTCATGACTACAACTGTGTGTACGCACAAAGCCCGAAATATGCATATATGTGTGCAAGAATTACACGTGACGTAAGCACACACTCATCGCCTATCGTCTATGTTTAAAAGTACTAGTTTATGTGCGGGAAATGGCGTACGCATGCTTTTTTATGTTCTTATCATTTATGAATCTGGCCTCTGTTCTCTCTCTAAACGTTGACAAACCAACATGACAGTGACCTCATGACTGAAAATCACAAGTAACTCACAGGGCAGGAATCTGAGGAATCCTGTCAATCCGACAACAACAACAACAGAAGAGTGTAATATCCCAGAAGCCACACGTAAGCTCTGCCCGGCAGGCGGCAGGGATGGCAGGCGGAAGTTAGAAATCTTTCTGATTGATGAGGCAAGGCCAGGCCAAGTGTCAGAGAGTGACTCTGTCCCTACACACTGTAAACACAGTTTAATGGAGGGCTTCAACCCTAGCCCTCACAGGGCGTGGATGTATGCAAATACACACATACAAGCACTTCAATGCGCACACACTCAGACACACAGCAGTATACCCATAAAGGTAGGCAAACACACTCTCTTCTCTACAGTTTACATTCCCTGCTGCCTACCTTGATGTAGTCCAGTCCTGCAGTCTGGAAGTACTGTTTCCCCTCTCATGTCTCACTTAAATGTGATGAGTATTATGCAACAAGATAACCTGATAAACTTAAAAATGTAATCTAATTTTAACCAAATAAGCTGTAATATTATATTAGAGTCAATTTCACTTTGACAACACAATAAAGCTGCATTCATTGATATTTATAGATATGGCTATAACGTTAGAAAACAGTTCAGCACCCAGCAGAATCAAAGCAGCATTTACATGAACTTAGTCATTGTCAATCTTGAGGATCTAAGTCCAACATTCACTCTCTTTTTAGCTCTGGTTTGGTCATCACCAACTTCTGAGAAAAATAAAATATAAATATGTGGTTCAGCTTGCTCTGTCACTTTACTCATTAGCTCATTGCTACTTTTGTCTGTATTATAGATGTATTAAGGAGAACTGGAAGTCATCGGGCTACTGTGTTGGAAAATGCTGAGTACTGAGGTTTATGACAGAAATGAGAAACAACAACAAAAAAGAGCTAAAATAGGCTAAAAAGGTCTGTAAAGCTGAGTAATTGGTGATAATTCTTATTATCTCCCAAGAACATATTTTGATTTAATGATAAAAATGAAATATTTATATACCTTTAAATCTCACATGTTCTGTTGTTGTAAATGAAAGCACAGATAGCACAGACTATTCCCAATACAACTCTAATGAGAATTCAAAAATGCTCATAAAATCTTTTGTGTATATATAATACAAAAAAATAAATTCACACCCAAACACGTACGCACTGTGTGCTGATATTCACTTCACACCATCACTGAAAAGGTTTACACCTTCAGTGGAAGGTGTGAGGTAAGTGAGGCATATCTGAAATGTGAGGTGTAGCGGTTGGAGGAGTCTGGCTGCCTCCCTCCACTCAATGGTGCAAACACTGAAACTACAACAGATGGAGAGAGAACAAGAGACAGAAAGGGGTTCTAAATACTGGCAAACCTTAGAAGTGTATACTGAAAATTTCTGATACAGACATCTGACATCACTGTGGCTGAATTTTACAGTCACAACACACATGTGATATGCCTTCTCTCATTTGTGAAGAACAAACAGGTCACCATAGCATGATTACTTCTCATACTGAAAGAGGAAATAAGCATCCATGACTAAACTGACTATAGATGATTGACAGAGTGGTTGAGTGGTTGAGCACAAACAATTAAAAGAGGAAGTCCGTATTTTTAGCAGCAGTTTGAATCTAAAAATGTGGATGTTCATATTTAGTCTGGTTCAGATGGGAAGCAGGAATGTACTGTACTGAAATGTGGGACTTCTGTCGTATCCAAGTGTGTCCTCGACTGTGTCCAAACCTTAGACTCAGGCAGGAGGAGACATATGGCTGAGGAGCATGGGCCACACTGCAGGCAAAAACACTGAGCAGCTGGTGAAGCATGGCAGGATTTAGATGAATCAACAGCTTTTAAGCTGAGCTAATGGAGATGCTGACTGAAGATATTGAAGAAGATATTATTCTTAGTGATAGTCCGCCCCAAAAATATATCTTTTTCGTATCAAATTTTGACTGTGTGCTTGAAAAGTGGTTGTTTGAAGCATGTAGTTTCATCCTCCATGGACCAAAGAAATAGCTGTAGTCTGCTCAAATTCATGACTGATACAATCTATTTCAGCAGTGACAAGTTATCCTAGTTTGTTTTAAATGGGGTATTGTATGCTCTCAGCTGTTTGAGAGTGAGTCAGCACACTTGACATGTTTTTTTTTGTTTGTTTTTTTTTTTTGCCAAGTGGGAATAAGTGAGGTTGCAGCAAGAGTTTTGTGTCCTCGATCACATGTGCTCACAAGTCCACTTAGTTTCCTCAGCTTGCTGGGTCACTGTACATATACATCCAGGGTAAACATTAATACATCTTTACACTTACCATGGATCACAGCTTAATGATGCTCCTGCACAATTACCACTACCCAGAAAGAAAAAAAAAAACACAGCTTCAAAACAAGAACATTGGTTAATTTCTTGGATAACGCAAAGTACACTGTCTGCCAGGAAAGACACCATGTGCTGCTGTCAGTGGGAAAACAATTAATTTATTAGACCAATGCTGATATTCACAGCACAGCTTGTGAATTAATATAAAGGAATCACTGATTCTAGTGTAGCGAAAAATATCTCAGATAAAGACCGAGCAAACTTCATAAGATTAACTTGTGATTCTAATAAAACAAAATATTGAATTTCTCAATTTCCTGCCCTTTAGTGACAATGAACATTGTAGGCCTAAAATATCTTGCTCATCTTTTAGCAAACCTCACCTTCATCTCACTGTGAGACTTAAGATTCTAATTGTTTTATGTGGCTAAAAGATAAAGCCACAACTCGTCTTGTGTTTCAAGTTGACCTGATGTGTTTGCTATCTGCTCCAGGTGCACAGTACCACGGAGAAAGTGCCCGGTGACCATGGCAACAGAAATCCTACCCCTACAAAATGAGGCCTTCTCTTGCATTTACATTACATATAGAGTACACAGGTGCATGCAGCATGCTGCTTTATAAATAAATACATTGAATTTGAGCAGTCGCATCCTACGATGGGCTTTAAGTGTAATTTTTTGAGACATACTGTTTGCATTATTATAAATGCCAGCAGAGTGGCAATCTTAAAGTAGCTGTGTAGGAGTCAGCCCTGTGTGGATGAACAGGGTTGTCAGGGGGCTCGACCTATAACAACAAAATGCCAGTCCTTGGTGTGAGAGCTGATGTCAAAGTACACTTGTGGAATAATCTGCCTGTTGACTGAATGACAGACTTCAGTGCATTCAATGGCAGAGCAGGTTTATCAATCCATGGTTTCTATTTACATGAGTACTGTCCATATGATAATGCTCCCTGTCAGTTATAGAATTATTCAGGGATGGTTCATGATGGATTCAGGTCAAATGATGACCTTGGGCAACTACTGTAAGTTGAGTAATGACATGTGGCAGTTTTTTTTACCAGAATGTGTTTCTGTTTTTCTGCTCTTTGCGGTAAGCACATGTAGGTTGTTGGTCATACTGCTGACCATCACGATGCTTTCTTGATATATTGCAGTGGGTCCATTAAAAGAATGACACCTTTAAAAGCATCGACGTTCCTACAGTACATCTACACAATTAGGTCATTGTGGATATGGCTCATGTGAGAGCTTGGACTGATTAACAGCCATGAGTCCTCTTGTGAATTGTTGTAATAGAAGATGAAGACAGAGAACTGGAGGAAAGACAGAAAGGGAGAGATACTGTAGAGCTGGCAGGAGAAGAGAGGAAGGAGAGAGGAGAGATGAATAAGTAAGAAAAAAAGAGAGAGAAGGGATGTAATGATAGCGAGATACAAGTCAGTTAGAAGGGAAATGGGAAACTGAGCGAGGTTTGAAAGAAGGGTGTGGAGAAAAAAGCGGGGCGCTGGTGTCCCTCAGTCTTAGTTGTACCTGTGCTGCTGTGTTCCTTTCATGCATCATCCTAAGAACAGCATGTCTGCTCCAGCCCCCTCGGAGATTAATTAGCAGCCTCAGCTAGTAGAGGAGCTGCTGATAGGCACCCGACTCAACACAGAAGATAAATTACCTCGGCTGAAAGCTCAAAGTTCAGCTATTTTACCACATACAAAACACTCTGTCTGAAGACTTTGGAGGTCCAAAACTACGTCAGCATCTGATGTAGGACAGAATGAGAAAGGGAGGTGGAGGGGGGGGGGGGGCATTGCCAAGGCATTGTTCTCTCTGCTGTATGGCTATTGTAGACAAAGTAAGTCAAGAGGAGTCTTTGTTCCCTCATTTACTGTGATTACACCCTTGTACAGTTGTCATTTTTTTCAAGGAACACAGTGGACCTGGGATCACATTACTTGACAAAGAGCAAAATATTTTAACGATCATTGTATAACCGTATGTATCCAAAACCGTTGCCTAGCAGCGTGAATCATCAAATCTTATCAAACCTTATTTTCAAAGAAGCAAATATAGGACAATGATTTGATGGATTGTTTACAGGTTTCTTTCAGGGCCAATGCAACAGCATCACACAACACCTCCATAATAAGATTGTTCCAGGAAGAATATATAAAAGAGAGCAATTTAAAAGGCATATTGTAATCCTTCTCATATATACATTTCAGCTGAATGAGTGTTTCATTTGGTCTACATATGTTTTTCTTTCAGGGTCAAGCAGAGAAAAGTAGGACATAAGAAGAATCACACTAAAATACTTGAGGCTGTGCACAGGAGACAGGAAACTAGATGATACTGACGATGTATTATAACAGATATTCACAATCCTCCCCACTGATTTTGTCTTTTTCTTCTTTTTATATCTCTGCAGGTGACCTAGCCTGTTTTTACCTATTAAGGCCCAATTTCCTGTATTTTCTGCACTGTTCACCTCCT
Source organism: Euthynnus affinis (assembly GCA_029490765.1). Lineage (NCBI taxonomy): Eukaryota > Metazoa > Chordata > Actinopteri > Scombriformes > Scombridae > Euthynnus > Euthynnus affinis. The sequence continues at coordinate 27,060,406 of CM055847.1, read as the reverse complement.
CAGCCTTAATAGTCAGCGGGCTGGTGCTGAGTTGTAAATCTCACTGTTGGTTATATTTCTGGGTCACCATCAGGACTCTTAGACAGAGGCTGCTATGAGGAAAAAATATTGAATAATTGGATAGAAGGCTGATTGTGTTGTAAAAATGGTGGCAAAATCGCTAAATAATTCTGCTGTGTTGTGAGAGAGATATGCATCCTCGTCCTTCTCCATTCTGTTATTCATAATGGAAAAAGAAAGAAGAAATGCTCCTTAAGACTGAAAACGCCACCTTGCTGATATGCATTTTGGACAGAATGGAAAGAAAATCAGTACTGCTCCGACAATAGAAACTCAAATAATACTCAACAATGCACATAAAGGGATGGAGCAGGTGGCTCCATGCACTGCAGGCAGGAGGCTCATTTTAAAGTTTGACTGAATGCTCATAAAAGCTGCTGGAAGAAAGCTGAAGAATCAGTTTGTCCTAAGCAAACTGCATTATAAAATACACTACATAATACTGCACACTGTGTGAGGTATGGTGGTGTCTTGTTTTTATGACTGCCCATGTATGCACGTCACACAGCACAGGCTGACGTGATACACATTTCTGACTACTACAGATGGCGGTAATGCATGTACCTAGGTTCTTTTACCTGTTACCACTCACAGTCAGTGTGTGCAGTGTTAGGTTGTGAGGACGTTTGTATAAAGCAACTTACATTCATGTTATTGAGCAAAATAAATCAGTTCTGACTGACTCTCAACACTCAGACATGGTAATGCATTTGTATTTCCTAAAAAAAAATCAAGTGCCAAGAGGACAAAAACCAGCTTGCAGCTCAATCCAAGAGCTGAAAACTCCCTCACTGTACACACTACTCATGATGGCCACCTGGGAGCACATCCATTCCATCTGACTAACCTGTGTTTGTCGAAGCCAGAGTCGTGTTGCTCGGCTGATCTGCCCACCCACCCCCCTCCCCTCCCCCCCCCCACCAGCACTTGGCAGTGCACACAGAACCTCTTAAAAAAAACACACACCATCCTTTGAATGCACCCTCCAAGCGGGTGATGAGCCTCTCAGGATAACGCACAACAAAGTAGGGCAGAAGGCAGCTTGGCAGTGTTTGTGCTGATGCAGAACCAAATACAGATCTCAAATGTTGAAAGGCAGATGTATGCACGCTCTCACAAAGTCCATTTGATGCACTTAGAAGCACTGAGTGAAATATTGATAGCTCCTGGAGATTCAGGCTGCTCGGTTTGCTGTGTCTGCAATGGGGGGGAAGAGTGTGTGCATGTGTGTGCGTAACTTTGTGCCTGGGATTGTGTGAAACTGTTCTTGAAACAAAAATCTGAACAAATGTCTGCTGCTTTTTGTCTGTTCCCAAAAGTTGACTCTGGCACATTGATCTTATTCAGCAACATAACCATCATTAATACTCAACAACATGAGACATGGAGAACTGTGGGAAGATCTAACAGCTCTATCTTCAAGCAGACTTCTCTTAAATAAAGCCACGGTTCATAAGACTTCATAGAAAAAGAATTCCAGTGACCTCAGATTAAACTTTACAAGTATTGATGTGATTCATAATTAGTAGATGTTATTAACATACAGAGATACTGTGAGGCAGCAGCCAATATGGCCGTCAATCACGAGCCGGGGGGAGGGGGAGGGGGGCGTGCAGTGCCACGTGAGCGTACCACCTATTGCTCATCTCACCTAACCAAACAACCCTCGCTACATCTGCACCATCCCTCCGCCATGCTATCTAAGCCAGATCTGAACAGAAAGTGCTGATCGGCCAAAGTGATTATTGACCACTTTAAGGTTGAATAGACGGAGTGAATAGGCACTGAACGCTCAGAGAGATTCGCCGGAGAGCCGCGTCTGCGGGAGGGGAAGTGTACGAATTGACTGGTCTTCACATGAACAGACCAGACCCCAATCTGTCAGTCAGAGTCATCACCGCACGCCACCTGCTGTGCTGTTTTTCACACTGTCTGGCACCAGCTAATGCAGCTCAACCCTTCTCAAATGGTTATTGAGCGCTTTAGAAAAGAAAGTAGGATGGCAAAAAAAAAAAAAAAAGATATAGTGAAGAGTGAGGAAAAATAATAACCACATGTACTGCGAAATGTAATTTTATCCACTGCAGAAAAATACATATTCCTGCATTCAACTACAGAAAATTAGGTTCTATGTTTGAACATACACACTCCTTCCCGTCTATATCTCACATGTGCACACATTCTCACATGTACTCCAAGAAACAACACCGACAGTTTCAGGGAGTGTTTTAAACTCTGACGTGTTGCAGTCAAGAGGGCGTCGGAACATGAGGAAGGTGACAAAACGTGATCTATGCAAAGCTGTTACGCAGCTGTACACATATCCCAAAATTAAATGACATGTTATTTACGCAGAAGCACGATAAAAATCATCATCAGCATTATGCGTAATAAGAAAAACAATCAAAAAAAAAAAAAAAGAGGGGGAAGGAAGGCAAAAAGTAAGAAAGAGAGGAATTTCCAGGAGCACTGTTACCTAGAGGAAAGAGAAAAAGCTGTGAGAAAAATTATTTGAAAAGTTTTGTCTGCACCTCCAGAAAATGACTCTGCAGAGCCCTTCTAGATGAAAAGTGGGGGAAAAAGGAAGGACTGGATAAAAGAGAGTAGCGGAATTAGAACAGAAAAAAAAAAGACAGAAAAACCCACATAGACAGTACAAGAGGCCACAGGACAGATGAACACATGAACATAGAGAGAGTACACAGGCTGTGCAGTTGGATGCCCTACCTGTTTGGCTGAGCTGAGAGGTACTCCGGCTCTTGCGCGACATGCCAACCATGGCCTGCATTTTGGCACCAATGCTGGAGCGCCTCTTCTTGTCGTCAGTGCCTACCGTGCCGACCGCCGTGTCCGATTGGCTGCCGTCCGTCTTCTCCAGGTTACACATGTCGCCGCTGATGCTTGTGCTCTTGGTCATGTTCATGCCGCCCGACGAGCCCATCTGCCTGTTTTTCATTTTGGATGCAAAGTCACTGTCAGCCACCGCCATTAACAGGGGGGCAGGCAAGGACAGAGGAGAGAGGACAGGGCGGAGGGAAGGAAAGGAGAGAAGAGAGGCCAGTGGAGAGGATGTGAAAGGAGAGGTGATGGAGGAGGAAAGAGGAGGAGAGGATAAAAAAAAGAGGAAAAGGAGAGAGGACAGGAGAGGGACAGGAGATGAGAAGGTGTGGGGTGAAAAGGAGAAAAGGACAGAGTTCAGGTACAGGAGTTCATGACTTACAGTATAGTCGAGATTAGGGCTTGAAGTGGATCTGTGTACTAAATGCTTGTTAGTGCGGTGAATGATCAACCATTAGATATTATACTTTAAATGGCTCCTTAAATGGTTGCACACTGTGTGCTTTTTGTTTTTTGGGTTTTTTTTGGGTCATTCTGAATTCTGTGAGCTACTGGCATTAGCTGTTAAGTTGTTGTTGTTTAGAAAGACAAAGAGAGGAGTGAACACCAGGTTGTGACGCATTAGAAACTTTTAATATCAAAACCTTTAGTTTCAAAGTTAATAACATCCGGTGTTTGTGATTTGCTCTGCAGGATTTTGATCATTATCAGCAGCTCAGTCTGAGACTTTGTGTTCCTTTTGTCAAGTCTCAATCATTGCTGTAACACTATCAACATTAAATTTTCATTATTCTATGCACAGTAAGGACTTTTCATCTGTTGGCTTAAGAGTGGATACTGAGAAAAGTTGACAGCTGGTGTGATGCAGTTGAATGTTCCAGGACAGCTAGTAAATAGATTTTCTGGTGAAACTGTTTTGTCAACTCTTGTTTTCAAGGTCAAGAATAAACAGTCAGTCGTAGAGATTCAGAGATACATTTGAACATATAGTGTTTTGTAATAATTCCATGACAACTAGGCAAACTTCATTAGCTTGAGGAAGAGCATGTGATACGATTGAAAGCTCTAGAAGAGCTACTAACGGACCTTGTAGTGAGATTGTTTTGCCGACAGCCAATTTCTGAGATCAAGAATGAATTTTCAATCTTTTAAATGGTTTTAATTGTTTTAGATTTCAACAAGTGCCACACATGAAGCATGAAACAGTGATTCATGCTCATATTTCACCATCTATTTTAATTTAAACAGTCTTCACCACAGGTTCAACAAGATGTCCTAGTGACTTGGTTTCAAATTAAAAGTATACATTTATTCATATACAGAAAGTTCATGCTATTTCACATTTAGCTCTCTCTTCCTGTCTCTCATGGACACCTGGAGATAGAAAGTAACTTGCAACTTCTACACCGGAGTCGTGACCACACAATCAGTTATTTCACACTGAATTGCACACAAACAGAGAAGTTGTCTATCATCAGCACTATTCTACAGCCTTTCCTGTTTGAAAGGAAATAGGCCACAGTCCAAATTAAGGTCTTATTTTAGCTCTGCCAGTAAAATTATCTTTAAGAGACAAATTACATTCTGTATCATGGGCTCTGCATTCTTAATGGGATGAGTTACGTGTATTGCCCTCAGGCTACTATTCATTAATTGAAGTGTCTGACCTCAGCCATGTAACTGTCGTATAAAGACAACTTATGGAGAGACACGCTGACTAAAATGGGAGGAGAATCAATGCATTTCGACAATTGATTCCATTAATTACTCCAATTAGGTTCCTTAAAAATGTGCTTTTACATATATTAGACATTAGTGTCCAACTCCATTTTATTAGAATCAGGAAAATGATCAGTGTATAATCTTGACTAAGTCTGACTTGTTGCATTACCTTGACAGATATGAAGGTAAGTAATGCAAATAATAACTTCAGTTAGAGATTCTACGGAGCTTCAGTAATCTACCTGGCATTCAAAGCCCAGTACATGTTTTTAGTTCATATGGTGTCAGAGAGAAATAGTGGTTCATGTTCATGTGCAGTTCAGTAATATTTGTAAAGAAATCATTGATGAGTGTTTGAGGACTCAGAAATGACATCAGTCTTCTTGCCGCTGACATGAACAGTATGTACTGGCATGTTTGAATTCACTCTAAACATGAAATGAGCGTTGTTTATACGTCTTGTTTTGGTTGCCAGCTGGTTATGAAATAAGTCAGATGTGCCCTAAAAGAATGCGCGCACCTTGTACTCAAGCCTGCCGTATAAAGCCTTTTGTTTATGCCAGTTCTTATGCCAGCGGGTTCTGTTATGGATCAGCCAGTACTTTAATACATAAATATTGAATGCTTATTGCGGGATTAGAGCCTTTGATCAGTTAATGCAGCCCAGAAGCTTTGAAGCAGACTTCAAGCGTCTCGGCTCCTGACAACACCACGCGCTGATGTGGTACAGGTGACATTCTAAAATATGCTCTTTCACTATCATCACAGTCGGGCTGCATTTCATCTGGTCGACACAGGGCGATAATGCTGCCGCTTTCATTGCGTCAAATAGCAGCACAGTGGTGAGGTCAGGGGGACTGCATGGGGTATTGTTGCCTCTACAAACTGTTACCCACTGTGTTTAAAATGAATCAAACACTGTGTTCAGACCCTTTCAAATATAAACCAATGTTCCATGAGAAATTAAAAATACTCAATAATTGAGTAACATCTAATGGGGCAAATGGTGTTCTTTTCTAATTGGACACATTGTACTAGTCAACATGTTTATATCTAGGAGATGTCTCAATCCCTGTTCAGGAGGCAAGCCAATAATAAAGTTTAAACTGTTAAACATCCTATTCGTCCATCCTGCTTTTCATCTAAACTGACAAGCATCCAGCTGGTTCCAATGGATGGTCTACTGGTATAACTGGACACACTCTATTGATCTTGCTCAACATACAGTGTTTTATTTTTCCTAAATCAACTAACATCTGATCTACATGGACACATTCGTCTGGTGTAAATGGACACATTCTTTGTTATATGTCAGCTTAAATAGACTATAATATTTGCCTAATTTATTATCGGTCTCATTGTGTTCATTATATTGATCTCAACAGACATGACACTGATTCAAATGGACAAATACTACTGGTCTATTATGCTGACTTAACTTTGACTTGCCTTAGATCAACCATAACTTCATCAAATAAATATACACCAGCATCTACTCGCTGCTCCTCCATTACAGTATCTGTACTCTCTGAATAGGTCTTGGCACTCAGGCCTGTCTCTACACAGTGAATGTGCATGCTTGGAAAACCGGGGCTCTCTGGGGATTTCTGATTTTCAACCTCAGCCCAAAGAACATAGTGTTCCTCATCATGCAGATTGTGCACCATGCATTTTCATCTAGGCCAAGATGTTCCCAAGGCTAAACCAAACCCGTGCATTTTTTTTGTCTAGTGAAAAGTGTTGACAGATTTAGTTACACTTTGCATGAGGCCTTTAAATGGGGGTGATTTAAATGCTGTAATACACTACAGTTAGGTGATGCATTGTTTTGTAGACTGTATCCTTATATAAAAAAAAAAGGTTTATTTCACTCAACAACAAAAAAAAAGAACATTAAACTATCCAGATGCCTGGAAACTTGCATAACTACAAAATTATTCAGAAACACTGGAGTGTGCTTTATTTTATTATGTGGTCACATCATGTTTAGATACAACACATATTGCTGTGAACCACACTGTATAATTACCGAGCTAGGAACAGCTTTTCATATTCGGTTATTTATTCGATATAAATAAATCTTAAAGGGCCATTTCACTTATTCAACAGGGAAGAAACACACTGTCCTCACCTTTACCCTCATCTTGTCCACCTTTCACGGAGAAGATCATCGTTTCCCAATCAAGTGAGGGAGAAAAACACGTTTCTATGGGAACTGTGCCCTTGGCAAGAGAATTAGCATGCGCGCACACTTGTTAACATAGCTACAAAGTTTTCATAAGAGACTGGAATTACCAGGAATGAATTGATTAACTGAAGTCTGCAGCTCATATTAAAATAATATAATCAGCTGTAGAGGTAAGTCAGACGCAGGACTCTCCTTCCATTCACTAGACAGACTGTTATTGAATGGAGTGGGTGGATGGGGGTTAAAGTAAACATCCCTTCCTTCCTTTTAGTAACGATCAGTCCCTGTCCTTCAAAACACCAGTCTTTACTCTGCCGCACATGAATGAGCCGTTACCGGGGCAACAATAATGGATGAAAGAGACCTGGAGGAGAAGAGGTGATGTGGGATTTAAAAGTGCTGATGGAAAGCTCCTTACACCCTGGAGGCCACAACATCAGCTTAGAGTCGCGTGTGTGTAAGTGTATCAGCGCACATTCGCCTGTCTGTTCACTAGAAGCGCTCATGGACTGAAAACACATATGGTTATCATGATGTTCCTACGCCAAGCCAATGTGTACAGGCCTGTTTAATGTGTAGCAGATGTATATTTACACTGTGACCTCAATACATAGGAGATGAGTCATAAGTAAATCTAGCTAGTAGCCATGTTTCTGCCGAATCACACTGCTTTGTTGCTTTCATAGATACTGTAGATAAGCAGAGCAGTGGACAAACCTTTTAGCACTCGGAGCAGGCTGCGTCTCATCCATTACGCGGCAACATCCAGACTCACTGACTGATCTCTGAACACACTATCGATTATTTTCAGAATTTACAGTATCAGTTTTCTTATAATAAGGATGAGCTGTTTACTGTTGAACTTCATTGTGCGGGCTGATGTGAGTGGCGTCACTGGCAGAGCTTACATAACAGCACATGGAAGAAAAACGTCCCTTTTCTTCTCACAGTGCATACGGTACATTACTGTACACGATGCTTAGCTTATGACGTGAAAAACAACACATCACCTTCGCTTCTCCGATGCTGCTCTGTAGAGCTGAGACGTGTGCCTTTGATAACCAGTGCCACACATAAAGCGCTCATTTGAAAGTCTGCGCTGAATCACAAAATAAGGGCATGACACTGAGCGGCAGCACAGAGGGCAGATATTTAATATTCTAAGATCAAGTGTTCCTCAACTTCCCGTCTGACAATAGTGTCACAGACTGAGGGGCTGCTTTAAAAAACAAAATAATAAAAAAAAAAAAAACAAATGGCAGGAAAAGAAAAAACCTTGGTTTCTTTACATAAGTTTATACAATGTGAGTTTTCAGATGTTTGATTAAAAGTGTAAGGGTCTGTGTTAGTGGTGTTCACTTGGTTTACTTATTTGTGCACATGGTGAAAGATTTGGAGACAAAATCATAAGGGGATATAGTTATATTGCTTATATCATTTAGAATTCTTAATAATTTTTATAGAATTTTATTAAGTGGCAAGCTTAAAGTTTGTCATTTGTTTGCTGTATTTTTGTGTGGCCAGCAGTATTATTTAGTGCCTAGAGTTAGCAGAAACTATTTTTACTGTACAGTCTCTTCTCTGTGTCAAACAATGTTTTGTTAACAAAGAGAATAAATGTGTTTTATTTATTTCTGGTTTTTTCCTCTTTACTTCATGCAGTGGCTGGGCGGTAGCATTAGAAATCAAAGCAGATCTTGGACCTTGCTCATTGTTTTTTTGACAGGCATTCTGCCTGCTGAGTGTACACTACATTGTGCTGCCTAAAGAGCGCTTACTGTAATGTTCTCACCCAATGTACTTTACAACAAGGATAACACACAAACAAATGAGCACTAAAAATATGTAACCTGAGTTCTGAATGGATGTTGTAACCTATTCTAATACACTAAACTTTTGATAACAAAAAAAAAAATACAACTCATACCAATAATTACTGCTGCTTAGCAACCACTTTATTTCGCTATTGTTCATAGGGAGTCATTATTTGGTAGAGGAGTGGCATTCGGCCATTATTACTGTATAAAAACCATTTTTACTTTAATTTAGTGTGTTAACATCAGTTTATAAATATTTTGAATTGTGCTTTTTAATTGAAGCTATTAATTCTTCTAATATGACTGAAAACTACTTATTTAATGTTTGGTTTGTGTGCATTTATAAAACTCAAGAACCTGAATCACACTTGTTTTTTGTTGTCCAAGTATGTCTCTTCTAATGTGTTGTTGTCCCATGAAAGCAGAATGTGCGGTGACTCTTCTATATAAAATGTAGGTGTATAACAGATTTATACTGTAGCTGTCATGAAGGAACTGGGGTTGATCACACAGATAGGAGCTGTCAGCATGTTAAAAGCAGGGCTCATCCAGCTCACTTTCAGAAAAGCATGATGACACTGTTTGAAATTGAAATATTGTAGCGGAATTCAAATGTATCTTCCGAATGTATTTGCTCAAGCAGGCAATTTCATTTATTTTTTTTATTTTTATTTTTTTTTGTGTACACTGTCTTTTACTGAAAGTGAATGCTGCCGGTTGACAGTCGAGGTATGAGGGTTGTGCGTTGCGCAGAGAGAAAGTGAGATGTTCCTGGCTTGTCGAGGAGTGGGCGGAGGAATGTGGGATGGTTTTGGGGTTTGACGAGTTGCAGGTGCAGAGCGACACTCTAAGACTCAGACATCAGCAATGTGAGAGACACGGACAGACAGACAAAATACTGATGCAACAATCCCAGCATTGAGCAACACAGACAAACAGTAAAGCAACACAGACTGCAGCCTCAGAGAGCAAACCAGTGGACCGTGTGGTGTCTTTATCTTCTTTTAGCGTTAACTTGTGTCTTTGGATGTACTGTGTAGGTACTATACCTGTATACACTTCAGTGGATCTGCTCACGTTTCTGCCAATGTGCATTTGGCCTCCCACACATGAGAGATGCGTTTTCTTAATCAGACCGTACACACTGGTGCAGTGTTAATCGCACATAAGACGTTATAGCTTTCATCTTAATGTGTTTTCTCTCAAGTCCAAAGAGACATTGAGTAGTACTAATGTTAGTAAGAGGCACTAACGTGGATCCTGCTGTGAATGTGATTTGATAGTGAAGACATCTTATTAGGAGGGTGAGCTAATCTTTTATCCTGCTGTGGGACTCCAAATCAATTTGTTCTCGAATTTGTTCTTGACATACTTTTTAGATCTGTTAGTCTTACACTCTTCAGAAACGAAGCGATACTCTCTTGTGGCCACAACGAAATAGTGTCATGTTAAATTTAGTCTTAACATGTCAGAATCAAAGTATTCCGCATGCATCAACTTAAAAAGTACAGATTTCCACACATGCATTCAGCCATGTATGTGTGATTAATTACAATTCAGCCATATTTGTTACGCTACATGGTAAAAAAATATATTTCTATCTAGTTCTTCTTTTTAAGAGGGCACACGAGGCAAAGGTCACAATAATGAAATTAGAGACGCTTAGCAAACGGAGCAGAGGAATGAATCACCTCACTGCAATCTGCAATTCTGTGTGAGTGAAAGTTTCACACCCCATTATTGTAGGAATATTCAAATGTATCTAGCCATGCAGACAGATCTGGTTTTATTTGCTGAGGTTCAGAGGTGCAGTATCCATCTCTTCAACTCCACTGTATATTGTATTTTGAAAAATTACATTTTCAAAACTCAAGAGCACCATGTCTTTCCAGCAGCAATGTCCCACTTAGGCAGAATAATTCAGAAACCTCAATGTTTTCACTCTTTTGTACCAAGATTGGAAAATAGTTGTAAATGAAATCTTGACAGTGAGGACTGTGGATGAGTCTGAGTAGCCAGGACATAGTTTCTATGAAAAGACATTGTAATTTATCTTAAGTAATGTTTTTTTTCTATGTACTTAAAACAAAATTCCCTTCATCACCACTGCATTGGGTTGTGGACAGATATACTGCTCAGCAGAGGACACCTTTTCTGTGTTATTTTATTGTTTCATGCCTTACATGATCTCTTATAGAATAAGGAATCATTTTCATAGTCCTTCCCATATAGCATTGTAGGATTCCAAGTACATTAGCCCCACACACCTAGTGCAGATATCTTAAAATCTCGGCAAAGTAAACAAAACCTGTCTGCATGGCTACATACTGCTGGGGGTAGGCAGAGAAATGTGTTGTTTTAGTGATTTTGGTGAACTGCTCCTAAATCTCAAATGCTTGCTGTAGTTTTTTTATGTTCTTTTTGTCTGCTACTGTTGTGTCAACAGTCTGCATGGGTTACCCTACTGTTGTCATCTCACTATTTCAAGCAGATGCTACCCTACTTTAGTGTTAGAAAGGGTTAATAGGGCCACAGTTACATTATGATCAAGGTTAAAGGGTGAAGGATAGTCACCAAACTCTGCTTTGCACATCCTCATATTAAACGTGCACAATCGAAGGTCCTCACAGAAGAGTGAGTGGAACACAGGATAGCTAAAGGTCTGCATTATTGTTAGTAGGAGTCTACAGTGAGAGGCTGCCACACATGTGTTACCTGAGGTCAGTCTCTGAGATACTCCTCTGGTGCAAGTCGTCTTCTTTCTCCACCAAATCCTCCTGATGCTCCTTGTCTGTGTCTACCTTCCCCCCTGATCCCTTCCTTCCTCCCTGCGATCCCCCCTCTGTACTGGCCCTTCTCCCTTCCCCTCCTCCTCCTCCTCCTCCTCCTCCTCCTCCACCACCACCCGCCTCCTCCTCTTCTAGCACTTCTCCTAACTGCTCATCCCCCTCACGAGACTGGCTCCTTGACCGTAACTGGCTGAAGACGGAAACAGAAGCAAGAGAGCGGCACATGCAAAGCAGAAAGAAAACCAAACAAAGCATGAATAATGTCAACAACAAGAGAAAAAAAGACGAACACAGAGACGTAGTGCAGCCAAGATTAATTAAAAAATAACAGAAAACATATATGCAGACTTACAGAAAAGCGCCATGCAAAAGAATTTTGTTTTTTTTTTGCTTTGATATAAGACAACACTCAAAGAGATGCAATGTGTTTTATGTTACAGTGTGTGTTGTCAGATACGGACAAACTTCCCCCACAGCCTGAATGAGCAGAGTTCAACCATTTGGTTCCAGATCTTCCTAAAAACGGAGCCAAACCTGAACTCATCAGAGTGAGAAAATGACACACAGTGCTAGGCAGTGCATTTTCCTCTCAAAGTTTACCCAGGTGCAAACAATTTCAAAGCTGAAAATGTCTGGACATGGCAACATACGTGAGAAGAACAGTTCACATCTGAGGGGGATTCGTCCGTTTCTGATAACAGCTCGATGGGTTTAAAGAGTGAGAAAAAAAGTTCACTGTCCCCTGCAGTGGAAGTCAGCCTACCGGATCTTGCGGTTTCCTTGCGGCCTTTCTGATTGGACAGACATGTAGCTCGTGCTGCTGAACCGAGAGGCACTACTGGTTCTCGACACAGCGGACACGTCGCTTACATCACTGTCTGATGACTTGGCCGACAGGTTATCTGAGCCCCGTGGATCTCTGCCTGAACGCTGTAGAGGGGACAAAAAAACACAACAAAGAAACTTATTGTTATAATATAAAAACTAAAAGTCTTAAAGCTGCAGTACAGAGCTTTTACATATAAATGAACGTCTGTTACATTGAAGCCCTTGCCAAACAAGTTCACATAATGCTAATCAGTCTATCGCTGCCAAAGAAATGTCTCTGTGTTTCACAGTATACAGAGTTTTGTGTCAGTGGTGACATTCTCACACTGGCTGGATGAATGCCAGCTTCCTTCCAGTTAGCGCTCTGTTAACTTGAATGAGGATAAAATAAAGTAATCATGTGGCTCTTCTAGATTTTCCACATATTATCGGACTGAATGGATCAAATTCTGACAGTGAAACTAGCCGTTTCAGGGGGCTGTGTCACACTCAAAACAATTTATCCACCGTTTTACAGCCACAACAACAGTGATGGTGTAGGCTATGGCAGAGCGTGTGTTTTTCTAATTACTCTTACTGCCAGAAGGGGGAAACAAAAGTCCCGCACTCCAGCTTTAAAACTAGATGTGACTGAGATTGACTGGGATTGAAAAAGAGCCACTCAACGAGACAAGGCCAAAAAGATTGGTTAATAATGCAGGACTCACCTTAGTTAATATTGTAATTAAGTGGTGGTTAATTACATACAAGCAACTGACAAACAGTGAACGTGGGGAGCTTGAAGTGGAAAAAGAACACATGCCATAAAAAGCAAACAATGCCTGTAGAGCTTCACGTTTAATTAGAATAATCTCTGATGTGTTTATGTGTTTTGGCTATAGGCCTTCATCGGTGATGAATTGTGTTAACAGTAAGTCACTTGTATACAAGACAGTCAAGGCAATGGCCTGATTCAACACAGGTGTAGCAGACAACACCAAAAAGGGGTGCAAACTCTCAGATAGCCACCAGGTCCAAGTAAAAGGAGAGAAAGCAGAGACCCAGGTCTAGTAACTCTGGTAGACAGAACAGGAATACAACGACACTGTATCATATATCAAGATTCGAATATTATTATAACACAGGTTTAAAAGTAAAGCCCTTATTAAAGCCAGTGAGGACCATAGTATTGAGCCGGGCAATCCAACACATCTATCTATATTTTAGATTATTACCTCCTGGCTGACTTTTTCAAGGCCAGTGAAACCGGGCCTTTATATAATGATTGGTTATTGCATAGTCCAGATTTCCTGTTCTAATGCTGTTATAAGGACTATTATAGCTCTGTTAGTGTATCCAATAGGGGCCTTTCTGCAAGGGCAGCATATTTAAACAATATTTGAGGAGTTGATGAACTAGCCAACAGAAAACATTTTATCAGTTAATGGATGTTTTAAGCTCTCGCATTTGTAAAGTAGTATTAAACTACACACAATGTCCACATGAACCTGGGGACTTTGTGGCTGCTGCTGGTCTGGTAACCCAGCATCTCCCAGTGTATACAGTATGTAATGATAAATGTAAAATTAGCTCTATCCCGACCAACTACAATGTTAAAATCCTCCTAATATGATAATACATCTGGAATAATGGATCGATTATATTATATATATTAGGAAATTAATATTATTAATTCATTTAGCAGATAGTACTTAAATTCTGAATGCAGAGCTTTTAGTTGTAATGGAGTATTTTGGCATTGCGTGAGTAAAGATTTGACTTATTTGGCTTCGGATGCAGATTCTTACTAGATATGCTTTAGACAGAGGCTTATAAGGAAGCTGCACTGAAACAGGATGTCTATATTATATCCTGTTTGTGTCAGTGGAATGTTAACTGTAAGAGAAACTAAACTCAGCTTTACAGTAACTGTGTGTATTACACTGCGGGTTCAGAGGAGCCACTCAGAAGTCTTGTTTAATAACAGCGGTGAGCATTGTTTTGTCAATGGAACTTCCGAGGATGATAATGTTCAACAGACGAGGTCGACTCACAATTGAATCAGCTTTTTATAGTTCCTAATGCAATAGTTTTCATACCACTGACTTAAAAGGAAAGCGGGACAGAGACTTCGTTGTCTTGTACGATCTCACCCGGACTGCAGTGAGACGCCAGACACCGGCCAACATCTCTCTTAACAAGTTCAGGATCTCTCCAGAGCAGAGTAGTAAACACTTGACTCTGCACACACTCAGTGTCACATTCCTCCGACTGTGTGATTTGAGTCAACTTCGTCCTTTCAGAAACCTCAAACTCAAAAGTGTTTTTCTGTTTTGCAATTTCAGTGTGACTATGTTTGTGTGCGTATACGTACACTGTGCAAACACAAATGCACGTGAGCACTATGATGTTGATATGTGCATGTGTACATGCTTGACTGCTTGCAAAGTGTGACATATGGCCTATGCCTATGCAGTGCAACCATGCAAACAGTGTACTGTAGGATGCATGTGTTTTTTTTCCTTGTGAATCTGGTGGAGAGAAGCATACACACGTATCAAATTTTCTACCTTGTGGTAGTCCTGCTCCAGCCTGGAGTCGGAGCCGGTTCCCTGCTTGTACTTGTTCATCTTCATTTTCATCTGCCTGGTCCTCTCCTCCATGTCCAAACCTGAGCACAGAGAGAGGAGACTATCAGACGGTGGCCGATACTGCGTAGAAGGCCTGATGGAGGGACGTACGGTTATGGTGAGAGACAAGCTTCTGCTGAGCTATGAGCCATGAGCCATGACAAGGACAGATCTAATGAGAAAAAGCTGAATGGTCGGCTGTATTAACAAAAGGAACAAACACACAAACAAACAAAAAAAAATGCTGACAACAAATTTAACAGCTCTATTTATAACCAGCTGTCATGATCCCAGGCTTATTTATCTTTATAGGAAAAAAAAATCAACCAAAATGTTCTTTTTTTTGTAATTAAATGAATAATATTCAAATAATACAGTTCACTGACCCCTTCTAGAAAGTCTTGCAGCTTTGAATGCTACGCCAAATTACTGCAATAAACAAATGTTCTACCTCCAACAATGCTTGACAATTATGTCGGGACACATTTTGCATTCGATTCTAGATAAATGCCAATCCATTGATGAAAAATGAAATTTTGCAACGAACCAGCGCATCACTCTCGACTCAAAGTGAAAGGCTTTTTCTCATTTCAGTGCTTTATAAAATCAAATCACATCACATCATCCTGGTTGCCAAAGTAATGTCCTCTTAAATTCAATTTAAGCACTGTGCTTTGTTTCAAGCGCAACATGCACTACACAAACAACACCCCATAATCAATACACAAGCTTAACCCTGTTCCTGTGGAAGTAATAGTGCCATTGTATGAGAACTATACACGTTTTTATGCAACAGAAAAGAAAAGAAAATACCAAAATTATACCTGACCACAAATACTTTCTGCTGGACCTGCTACACCTTTTATTCTCCTAAAACAATTCTCAATTGCCACCAAATTAGGACTTCCTGCTGTACCTGAATTTCCATTCTCTCCAATTGCTCTGTCTCTACTTTTGTGTTGTATGATGACAATGATAAAAGCGAAGGTGAATACACAAGTGCCATGCACACATACAGTATGCCTACAGCTTCAAATACACACGCGCACACAAACAAAGAAAAGCAATACAAGCTGAGAGCAAATGAATGAGGGCAAAGGTGAGACAAAGGGACTTTTTTCTCATTAGAATGAAATTGATTCTCTGTCACTCTTGGATAACAGTTTGCTGGTTAAGTAACACCTCACAGCCTACACACTTAGTTAAACATCTGTGTCTGTCTTTCAATTATAGGTAAATGACAGAATATGTAAGAAGTGCTCAGTAAATCATGTCACGCCATATCAGCTAACATCTGCTTGCTTCAAACTTTTGATTGTGTTAATCAACTACAACTACTAAAGTTATGATGTAGTCAGAAAGTACTATAGCAGTGTTCATTATACTGGCTCTGTCCTCCTGCACATTGGATTTGAAATAAACAGTGACTCTGAGGTTAGAGTGCCAACTTTCAGCTATAATTTGGGGGCTGTGAATAGTGTAGGAATCAGTGGACAGAAAGAAATTTGGTAAGTTAACATACAGTTAACTGGACAGAAGCAATGCAGAGTGCAGGAAAAGCAGAATCTTCCCTGATGTTGCTCTGCTTGGCCTATACTGCAGCAAATTTCACTTTTTGCTTGTTTCAGAGATTTTTGTCAACAGTCTGGTTTTCAACTAAAGTGAATTGAAGTGAATATTTCACTGTTTGACCATGAAAACACTTTATTTTCCTTGTCTGTATGGTGTCTCTAGAGGTGAAATTTACAAATCATTTTGCTGATTTAAATCATTTTGTTCAGTTCAGCTCAAAGTGGGTGACATGGGTGAGCTGCTATATCAGTGTTCATAATGTTGTGATGTCTGGTGCTGATTCTGACTCTCTTGAATTCAGTGATAAGTTCGGTCTGTTGCTAGTTCAAAATGTTACATTCAGTTTAGTTCAAAATTAGGCCTATACAAGCACTGTTAATAAAGTTAATAGCTGAGCTGAGCTGATAACAGTCACCAGTGAGACGAGCTTCACTGCTAAAATGTAATGTTGTGTTAAAATGTAATGTTGTCAGTGACGATGATTCAGAATAGTCAGTTCAGTTTGAGGATTTGGTGTTTGGTGTTACATTTGTTCGTACATGTACCAAATATATTTATATGCATTCACAATTCTGTTGGACTAAAATTGATGTTGAAATGGACCAAAGTCAGTGCTTAAACCTCATGGTCATTGTTTTACTTAGAGGCAAATGTGCTGAAGTAGATCTAATGAAAAACTAATCATTTTCCAATTCTGACTGCAATGTATCTTCTTCCAACTCGCTAATGTACCAGACTCTAAATGACTGTATATTCATTTGAATAGCATATTTTGCCTGTTCCCACAAACCTTAATAGCAATAACAAAGTCAATTTAAGGAAATGATGACAGTCCACAGAGAAAGTAATCCAAATAAGGTTTTGTATTCACTTATAATACATGACAGTATGTTGTTTTTTAGATAGAAAATATAAGTGTCTCAGATCAAAATCTGCCACAAAGAACCACACTGGCATGACCATGATCATACTTCTATGAACTGTGAGCCCACACAGTCTGTCCGCAGCAAAATAAAAGAGTGCGAAATGACAAAGAAGCCGGAAGCGTCATCTACAGAACAATTAAGAGTGCAAACGGCACAAGAAAATGGAGGCGAGCGTAGCGGAAAAAGAAAAGACGACTGAGATGAGGGGAGGTGGGTGGGAAGGGCAAGCCAGGAAGACGTACAGAGTGAATAAAAATAGAAGAAGAAGAAGAAGAAGAGGAAGCAGAATTTAGAAAAGGAGGAAGATGAAGAAGAAGAAAGGACAGACCTGAGTTCGTCCAACTTGGTGAGTCCGTGTCTTCTGGGATCACATCACAGAATGGACAGACACAGACAGAGGAGAGGAAGATGGATGTGAGAGGATGCACGAAGGGTAAGGGGGGGACGGAGGAGGAGAGGGAGGACGGAGGGAGGGCGACGTCATCATCGTAATCACCGAATAAGCCAGGTTTGGAGGGTCAGTGTGAAGAGGAAGAGGATGGAGGGTTGGGGGGAAGGGAGCGGGAGGGGGAAGGGGACACAACACGACAACAATACGACACGACAATGACAAAACAACGTACAACAAGCACAGAACACACAAACAAAATCATAGAGTTCACCAAGAACACGCAAACTTCACCATGGGCACAGTGAGAAGTCAAAATAGAGCAGGAGGGTGCGAGGCCGGGAAGAGGCTGAGGTAGAGGCTGAGAGTTCAGTTATTACAGATTAGAAAGAAAGGAGGGAGGGTTGGGAAGGTGAGGTTCGGTGCTCTAAAGGAAAAAAGAGCTGAAACTTTAAAAGAGATGTTAATGTACCGAACCGGATAGAAACCCGAGACCTATGGATGTAGGGGGGAAAAGAGGAAGGGGAGGGGGGTAAAAGGAGAAGTGGATGTCACTTGAGTCTGCGTGGGGCAACTGTGGGGAGACAGCCTGGAAAAATAACAAAAATAGAGGGTAAAAAAAAAAAAAAAAACACAAAACAACACAAACTGAAAGCACAGAGCAGCGAGCACACAAAAGAGAGAGCTGGCTACCTCACAGAGTTTCAGCAGAAAATGTGAAAATTGACAAAAAATACCAAAATACCAAGAGTAGGGTGCACATTTAGATGCGTACGTACACACACTGAGGCGTCAGTGTCTTTCTGAAAGAAGGTTATGCAACAGCAATATCAACTGTTTGCTTTCAGGCATCTCTTTTGCTTCCGATTACATATTTTCCTCTTCTTCATATTATTCATGCCCTGCCTTTCTTCCGCTCAGCCTGCTGAGACCCTGAAATATTCTGAGGAAGATTTTGTTTCCCTTCTTTTTTTTTTTGTTCTTCAAAGAAGAAGTGTGCTGTAATTTCTCTATCGGCAACCAAGACACATCCATGTGTGTTTTGATCTTGTGTAAGCAAGCACTCCTGGACCCACATGACCCATGTCCAGTTTCGATCAAGGGTTCAACATCGGGGGTTAGTTTGTAATCGGTGATGTCTGTGACCCCTCTTCAGAGTCACGCTACCCTCTCTGCCCACCACTCTGTTATTCCTGTTCTGAAATCCTAATGTCTTATCTTCTTCCTCCACTCTGAACCTGAAGAAACCAACAGTGACAGTCGGGAGGGCGAAAAGTAGCCCACTCAGATCATACTTAATTTTCATACCCTCTTACAGAGAATTTGCATTTAGCTCAATTAGTACTCCATTAGGATGAATAATGAAGTGTCACATGAATAAAAAGACAATGTGAGACATCTGCCTCACCAGCTTTCATCTCTTTGTGGCAGCTAACATCACCTCATTAGAGAGTCAAATGATAATCAAGAGAGCAAGTGATTTTTTTTTTTCCCTTACTTCAGCTGCATCATGTAGGTCATCAGGATAAGAGAGTGATATATTAAGACGGAGACTGGAGCGAAAAACCAGAACAAGTTAGCGTGGAAAAGTCTCCTGTGGTTCTGTGGGTTAATACTGTATGGTGTTAACATGCCATATTTAAACCAACCGCCTCTGAATGACAAATTGTTCTAAGACTATAGACCCAACAGTACAGCACAATACACAATATGCAGGTATGTATTCACCACAACAGTAAATGCCAGTATGAGTGATGGTCACTGAGGCCTAAAGAACCAGAATAAAAGCTTAATTACATGATACTGAATTAAGGAAAACTGAGATTTATTAAAATAAGTTGCAAAGTTGTATGCTGACTACAGTATAAAACTACTATTGTGGAACTATATGCTGTCATCATCACATTAGTGCTTTAAGCTAAATGCTAAAGTCAGCTTGATAACATGCAATCATGCTGGTTTCGGTGTGTCTGTCCGTTGTGGATCACAGGATAAATGAATGCCATGAGGCATAGGTGAGCAGTATGGTGTGGTGAGGGTTGTGATTAAAACTGTGTCCTTTCTATACGATCACTGCTGCAGAGCCTCTGACGGGCTCTGAGATAGCTCCCAGTGTGAAAGTAACATGACTGTGGTCAAGCTGAAAAAAGAGGATTACACTCAGTCAGCTTTTCTGGGATAAATATAGGTTGAAAAAAATATGCAGAGACAAAGGGAAATGAACGCAGAGACACGAGGGAGGAAGAAGAGGGAGAAGAAGAGAGCAATAGCGAGCTGGGGAGTTTAAACAGACCAGATCAGAGGTGAGACTGATGAAGTGAGAGAGACTGACTGATGATCAAGCTTGCTGAGGGTTCATTACAGCTTGAATCTCAGGCAGAGGGAGTCGCAGATTTTACAGCCATGTCTGAAGTGCACTCTTGAGCCACTGGGCCATGTAACCCACAACACCCAGACTACACTTAACACGCAACTCAATAATAAACCAATATATCAGAGAAAATCTATGTGGATAGTGAGGAGTCAAAGCTTTTCTGGTCACTGTGCCACCAGGTAACCAAGTAATTATGACTGACGGGCAATGATTGAGCTAACCCAGTATTTATGCTCATGCAATAAGACATTGCAACACATAACAGTTTGTGCTGTGTTTCTTAAAGGTGCAGTGTGTAGAATTTAGTGGCATATTCAGTTAGTTGCAATCTGCAACCTGACTGCACCTTGAAATGTAATTGAATTAGTTCTCTAAAATAACTTCCAAAGTGATCATAGCTAATCAAATTCTGTGGGCATAAAACATCAGCAAGTAACACAATAGGTAAATATAAATGAGATTTAATTTAATTTGAGGTGAAAATGTGTTTCCATGGAAGTGCAATTAGCCAATCACAGCACTGTGGGTCATTGCCTTAGCAACACATTTCATGTCTTTATGCAATATTATACATAAAAGTAGGACAGCATCTTGTCAAACTTGATTTGTTGCTAACATGAATAAGCATCTTTTGTTGAGGATAATGAAATTTGCATTACTTAAGAAAGTTAAAGGCAACCTATTATGCTAATTTCCAGCTCTATATTTTTATTCTGGGATTCCACCAGAGTAGCTTTGCATGACTCACATAGTGGCTTATAGTGGCCTTTTATGCAGCTCCTTAGTTCAACCTCTGTGTCTAACAGGCAGTCTCAGCTCCTATCTCTAATGAACCCACTCTGTTCTGATTGGCTAGCATAACGGAGGCCTGCTGAGGGGCAGCTGTATCAGAGTCGTGTTAAGTTACTGCTAATGAAAATCCAACATTTCCTGCTTTATTGCTTCATATCAAAAGCTTTTAAATGACTAAATAATGGGAATAAATAATGAGAATTTCTTGTGAAGAATTTAAACTAAATGTGTTCCTCATCAAATTAGCAGAGATCCATTACCAGCGCTAAAAACCAGTTGACACAACAAGATATGGAGATATTTGGAGTTCTTTGTCCAGTGGATCAGTTAGAAATAATGCAGGGAGGAAAAGTACAAGCAGAAAAAGTGAAAACGGTGTTTGATGAAGAACTGCAGACAATCAGCACAACTCAAACAGGTAAACAGCTTATTTAACTTTGCCCTGCTGTGTAATAGAAAAACACTCACAGCGTGCCAGCTCAACTTGAATAATGGTTCAGCATTACTAACCCCAAAACAATGGAAAATGCCATAACATTAGCAGAACAGAGCAGTGAACTTGTGCAGTGTGTGGAGCAGATATAAAGAAATCCATCATGAGCTGATGTCGGCTCGGGCTGAAAGTAGAAAACCTTGCTTGGAAACCGAGCATTCAGAGCAGTCTGAAGCCAGTGTTTTTTTCTCACAGGGATTACTTCTACATATGTTTACCTCATTATTTGACACTTTGGCCATGATCAATATGAACATCTGACATTGTAACATTATATATATGGCTTTAAAGAAGGAAAAACACAATAGGTCCCCTTTAACCAAATGCATTTTCAAACTCAAAGGGAGATTTTTTTATGATGAGCTATCTGAGATTGGAGAGTCTACAGAAACATCAGCTCCATGCTGCACTGCAAAACCACACAAATGGGGAAGAGACGCCATCCAGAGGCTGACGTGGGCAACATCATATTAAACATCAGATTAAATCATTCTGCTGCCACATATTAAGTATATAAAGTCAGCTCTCCTCATGCTCTATCCCAATTTTTTGTTTTTTTCTGTTGTTGTTGTAATCCAGCTGATAAAGAGTCCACACAAACTGTAAAGAACAGAGTCAAAAAAAATCTTCAAGGACACGTCACTTTGGTAGAATATTGTTTTGATTTTGAATGTTCTATTTGAGATCAGGAATACAAACAATTGGACATCTTTTGTAGTTTTAAAGTAAATATTGTTCACATGAAGAATTTCACTCTCACTTTGAAAACGTGGTAATGATCCCAAGAAATTATATAAGATGTCACTTGTGAAATCTGTTGTTCATTATCTTGACAAAATCTTGATTTTCTTATTTATTGTTCTTGGATTTACAAAGTCTAACACTCTATCAAAGTGACATATGTATTTTAAAGAGGCTGAAATCCACACGCAGACCAACCAACCAACCAACCTGCGTCAGTGAGGGAGGGGTGTGTCCCTCCATCTGACAGAGAGCCATTCACCCCTCGCTGCTGGTCCTCCCATGTCACTTCTACAGCAAGACACACACACACATACACACATTCATACACATACAGTGCACAACTCACATGGGTTTACACACTACAGAAATCTGAAGGATGCTGGATTATTAAGGGAACTATATGTTAGATCCATTGCAAAGTGTGGTGCGAATCTACTTTTAATTACATTGCCTACATGGTGTATATATTGTGTAATGATAATAGAAAAGCTTGGCAAAGATTAGTAAGAGAGAAAAAAGATCTCTGTGATACTTCAGCACTGAAATCATGGACAGCTCCCTCATCAAAGATTATGAACTTTGCTCCATCTGGTGGCCAACAGAGGTAACAGCCTCTCACATTCTAAGAAGTGAGAAATTACACTCTGCAGCACCTTTACCTTGAGTGAAGTGAAACGCACAGAATTCATTAAACACTATTTAATTATTTATTTTTTGTGCTAAACACTGTCTTCAAAAATGAGATTACCTGAGATGCAATCATTTATCTCGTGACAATTTTTGGTATGAGTTACTGTATGACTGAGACTGCCATCTTTATGGGATGGGTGTGTGTGCGTGTTCGTGTGTTCAATAATCCATGTCTAATTAAAATGATTGGCAATTTCACAATGGAAATGGAGAGCTCTGTCTTTGTGAGGTGGAGCTGAGCAGAATTAATTTCTATTAAAGTAGAGGGCAGATTAGGGCTTTGAACTAGTGAAGGACAGAGCAGCAGAGATCACAACGACAGCACTCTGTACATATTACCATCAGCTCATGCTACATACAGTACTAACTACAGTAACTCTCTAATTTGATCACTCCATATTAACTCAACAGGAATGAACCACACTCGGTATATATATATATATATATGAAATGTGGACAAAAGGGAAGTTTGAAATAGAGAACTATATAAATGTGCAACGGCAAATAAGAGGGCAGAGTCACTCAGAGTAGCTAAGTATCAGTTAGCTAGTGAATGTCACACATGAAGAACTTGCATTGACCGAGAAAGGCCACACAGCAAAGTCACACCATCACGCTATTCAGAGGACTTGCCTTTCCTCCCATTTACCGGTGGGCCTTGTGGTTTTTCCTCACAGTCTGCTGCTAGTAGAGAGACAGATGGAGGCTCATAAAGTGATTGAACTCTCAATATCTACTGCACTGTTAGTTATAATAGTATGGCAATTCATACTGTATGCACTCATATCCAAACGCACACAGATCTGCACACAAACACACAGTTATCCCAACTGCTGATACTGAAATACTAGTCTGCATATAAAATCTACTGCACGAAAACGTTGTGAACTTTTGCTTAATTATACAGTACAATGTGTGGTTCATTACACCATGCGTTTCTTTACTGTGCACCTTCCTACAGCAGCAACCAGCCTGCAGAATATCACTCAGAGCACAATGATAATAAACAATTTAGAATACGGAATGTGGCTTTTTAAACGAGCTAAAATGAATCTCCAGTGAGTCAGTCGGCACTACGGCTATGACAGTGTTGAGTAATAGTGCCACACAGTCAAAGGACAGAAGCGTGCCACGTAAACAGATGGGAAAGTAGGAAGTGGAAACTGTGGGGGACTCCAGTTTCTGCCAACAGTCTGGTTGTTCATTCAAGCCTGTGGATGAATGTACTGTACATCAACACCTACTGTACACTACTCTCATCCAAGAAAACAACAGAAGATCCTAACTCCTTAACAGTGACTAATATAGTATTAATACTGTGTATATATAAATTAGTTTTAATTGTTAATGAACAGTTTTCTAAAAAATAAAAATTAAAACAAAAAAAGGAATCAAACAGTATCATATTTCAAGAAAATGGAAAAAAAAACATATTTCCTTGGAACAGGTTGTTTCTGTAGAGATAAACACACCTGGGCGACCATTGTGGGGTTCAGGTGCCCCGAGCTCCTCTCCTGTTCCCTCTTAGGAGTTGCCACACATAAACAGATAACACACAAGACAATTAGGTAGTGTATGTGCAAATAAAAGGTAGGAGTTAACGTCCAAGCACAGCAGCGAGACAAAACAAATAGCAGCCACGGCTCCTCTCTGTAACCGGCAAGGAGCAATAAAAATGGATCCAGTCCATAAAAAAAGCTACATACACACACACACACACACACACTGACATACTCACACACATTTGCATTACATAAGCTGAGTGCAATACGGCTCTGTGGGAGCTACAGCACAAGGTCAGATCAATACCTCCCCCCACTGCCCACACACTGCCACTGTCCCAAAAGGTATGGTAGAGAGAGGGAGAGAGAGAAAGAAAGAAAGAGACAAACACGAAGAAAGGAAGAGAAAGAAAAAGAAGAGAGAGAGAGAGAAAGAGAGAGAGAGAGAAGAGGGCAGACCGCCTGACAAGGAAAAACAACAGAAAGAGAGATTAGGTCAGGAATAAAGAGGAAAAGGGGGGGGAAAGGTGAAACAAAGAAGTGACAGAGAGGTCCAGACAGTGAGAATTTCAAGAGTGATAAAAAAGATGGCACAGATACAGAAGAAAGGCGGGACTGTGAGAGCGAAGGAGTGAGGAGAGAGGAGTGAGGCTGGTTGGAGGCTGTACAGAAGACAGGGAAAGCCCTCATGGACTCTGACAGTGATGAAAGAGTTCTGTGAGTGCTTTGACAAGTTCTCCAGAACTGCCTGAGATTTTCCCCTTCTCTCTATCTTTGTCCCAGTCATTCCCTCCAATCACTGCAAAGCTACTGCAAATCTTTGTTGTTCACAGCGTCTGATTCAAAGAAACAAGTGAGATGATCGTCGCTTTCATCACGGCTCTTTTTACAGTACAAATCACAAGTCACTACAACGACACATAACATTTGTCAAAGGAGTGCTGAGGAACCAAAATGACTTCAAATGTCTCTTTGTAGTTGTGAAGATGTGGAAAGTTCAAACTATTGTGTCTTAATCGTTGTTCAAAGCCTGAAGTTTATCTAGTGTAGCTTTTAAGTATCTCAGCAGTCCAAATATTAAAAAATAAATCAACAATAGCCAGACAAATAATGAAAATATCTAGAGTATAACTCAAGACACAGGAACAGGGAGGCTACATTTGGAGACAACACTGGTACAATCAATAGCAGGATCCAGACAGGCCTATAGGTAAGTACAACAGGATGGCACAGGACATCTCAACTGTACGTTAAACACAGCTGCAACAGAGGGGGGAGGTTCAAGGAGCACAGAGTAAGCTTAGCCTCCAAGGGAACACAGCCACCCGCCATTGCAGACAGGGTTTTGGCCTTCAGAGTAAGGTGCAGCTCAACCAGCACTCCCAGTCTGAAAGACTAAACCCATACATTCAGGTACAGACCTTCACAAGGCTCTGTTCCTTCGTCTCCATCTTCTGAGAGAGATATGGGAAAAGGAACCGAATAGAGATGTTATGGATGGAAGGCAAAAGTGAACACCAATGAAATATAGAACAAAGAGAAATCCTTGTATATATATTGTATGGTGCGATTTAGATCATATAATTAAGGAAACCAAACCAACAAATAATAATCCTTTCTTTCACTGTCAGAAGTGAAGAGTGAGAGTCAGCAACTGCTGGGAAACCAAAGCTCTTTCTCGGCCCCAATCAGTTGGGCCACCAAATAAAAACTACATCATCCTGAGATACTAAACAAAACCACAGTACAGTACCACACTGATAAAAAACATGTCCTCACTCAATAGGTATGTCTACATAAGACTGTCAATACAAATAGAAGAACCAACAAGGTGACTTACTTCTGTCCTTCCCCGTGGGTGGAAGCTGTGGGAGTTGCCGACCTCGTCTGCTGGACATTGGGGTACTGGTGGGGCTGGTCTGGACTGATCCACCACGAGGATGTGCCCTATATGACAAAAAGTGTGTGGACACTGGGGTGAGATACAAATTAATGCTGATGGTGGATGCAGGGCCTGGCCATGTTGCACCCACATCACAGTGTGAGAAAACTAAAGGATTGTCTTTTGATTGTAGACTATTGAATCTATCTGAGTGAGTAAAATAAAAAAGAAGCTAATTACTATGATGGGAGACTACTGCACAATTGAATCTATGTATCTAGGATCCGTTATTAATTTAGTAAATATGTATGCATTTATTTTGATGAGAGTCACTGTCAGGCTCAACAGGAGGTAGTCAGTGACAGCACCATTGAGAGATCATGGTAAACCTTACGATGTGTGTTTTTATCTCCAAATATAAAAACCAATGCACACAGCAATGATGTTTGGCACATGGCATGGGAGTGGAGGGACACATCAACTGTTGGGAGCTGAGCTGCAATAAAAAGATGCCAGGTGTGAATCGCATGTACAGTCGACTCATCAAGCTGCAAGAAGAAAAAGAGTTCAATGCAGAAACGGCAGACCAGTGCGACCATGCGTTCAGACTGTCCCCAAAAGGCTTGAACTCAAAACGAAACAGAAACAAAACAGAATGCCATCACGGGATAAAACAGCATCAGTTGATGTTAGTAATGAAATCAAAGGAAAATGTCGGCCCATCACTGCTATACTCACGCAAGCGTATGAGCAGTGTGTTCCAAATTAAAATGTGTCAGCACACTATCTACGGTGTCAGGATTGTCGTGCCTGAGACATATGTAAAGAAAATACAGCACCGGTGCTTTTGGGGACAAAACATAAAGTGGCTAGGTGAGTGGGGTGAGGTGAGGTGAGGCAGGGGAGCAGGGTGTTGGGAAGGTGGGAGGTGGGGGGAGGGGGTGTGGGGGTGTGGGTGGTGGTGATGTGGTTTTTCTGGTTCATTCTGTGAGTTAGTCAGGATCGGGGGGTGGGTGGGAGCTCATGGGACGGGGTCTGTATTGGTTTAGTTCTACAAAAGTTTTAGTTAGGCAAACATTTAGCGGAGGTGAAGCTGCTCTGGGGGCAGGAATAATCTCATTGGCTGGGTTGAACCACAATGAGTGAGTCAAAGAACCGAGTAGCTACATACTGCTAGCTTGGCAGAGAAGAAATGTGCTCAAAATACGATTAAGAATAAAAATGACTATTACGTCTTCTTTTGATTCATGTATTACTATGACCTACTGTAGCTAATCAAATTAGCCTAATATTAGGTTATTTGGGTAAGCTGGGTAGCTTCCTGGTAGCTAGGCTCACCAATTCACCAGCCTAAAGACCTCTGTATGTCTACATTCCCAGTAAGCTGCATAGTATTAGCTTTAATGTATTCACTGGGGGGCTTCAGTCAAATAATATATCAGAAAAATTATGGTTCTTTGGTCAAACTATTGGTATTTTAACCAAATGTTTAAGCTATTTCTCCCTCCAGAGCATCTTTCCCTCAGGGAAACGATTGCCGAACTAAAACCCCAGTCTGCTACTGTGTTAAGTTGGTTAGCGTCTCCGATCTGGGTCACACCTCGTCAAGGCAGGTGAGGGGGGGGCAGACCTCCCAGATGGCAGAGACGGCATGGACCTCATGAGCGAAGAGTCGTGGGGGCGTTCAGTGGAGCGCGAGCGGGACGTGGGGCGCTCTATAGTGGGCCGCTGGTCTGCAGAGCGGGACCTGCTGTGATACTCGTGTCTATCCATGGCTCCGTGGTTCCTACAGAGGTTATTGAGAGATAGGCAGGCACTCAGTGGGGCCCTCAGAGGGCAGGGACAGTATGCTGGCAGGGAGGACAGTATAGAGGGCAAAGAAAGTTGCTGCACCCTCGAAATTCCTCCAAGGTGCAGTGAGTTTAAGGACCATACTCGTGTTTTTGCTTGCTTTAAGCCATTTACTCCACATTTTACATTATCGCCCAGCATTTCCAAAGCATATCTCCCACCTTCAAATACTGTATATTATGAAAATTAACTTGAAACTTGCTCGAGTTAGGTAATCAAAGTGAACACCATGTATGCTTTAATTATGTTCAAATTCTGTTACATCTGTATTGTAATTGGGTGCAGATTTCTTCCTCTATCTGCACTTCAACTTGCACTATCACAATATGATAATGTTTCTCTGACAATAAACAGGCATGATGTTCCCTATAATGGACTACTGAATTAAAGCAAGTGTGTATCCACGTGTTGATTTGCATCCTGCATTGAAATGAATGTCTATATATAAACACTATAATATACTTTGGAAGCTGGTCGACAGTAACGTCAGATATATGTGATTTGAAGAAAATGGACTAAAAGCGTACAAACATACAGGTATGGTCCTTTAAAGTGAATGATAAAATGTGATATTTTAGTAACTCCAAGAGAACGATAGCCAACACTTTAATGTTAAAACTTTTTCAGCTGTAAAGAGTTGCATGTACTAGTTTCTTTCCATGAAATCTAAAATGCTCAATGGCCGCTAATGTTGCCATTCTGGATTTTATGAACTGTATATATGGGTCAATCTACATGCAGTTCTTTACAGCTGGGTTTTTAACACTATAAAGCCTCGTCTATGATTCTCCATGAGTGGCTGAAATACTTCATTTTAAAGGTGGGCAGTATGGCCAGAGAGCTATGTGGCTCTGTGTGGTTTATGGTCCTTGTAGTGAATTAACTGTGAAGTCCTCAGGGTGTGAAGAGCTGGCAGGGACCATGTGCTCTCTTTCTCTCTATACGTGATGGGTGAGTGTTCGTTTGCAGTCTGTTGAGGTAGAGTGATATGTGAAGGAAAAGTGAAGTGCGTCTTTATATTGCATGTGGGCTTGTTATGTCTGTTATGCCCTGAAAAAATCCCAGCCATTATGAGTATTTTTTTGGCACAGTGAGTATGGAGACGATCTGGGGAGCTGAAAAAAGAAAACAAGTGAGATTTCTAAACGACAAAAACAATCATTGATATGATACAGATATATTGTTTAGCCTTGCAGAGAGAAAAAGAAAGAAACATTTTCATAAAACTGCATCACACTGCACATGTCAAGACAGTGAAGGGAAATATTCAACTTGGCCTTTTCGGACATGAGAAGCTGTCACAGGTACAGGGGGTTTTGAGCATGCACATCGTTCTTTAATTTGAATTAAAAAAAAAAAACATATCTTAAGCGCTACAAAAGTCCCACAGTTACAATACTGAACTAGATATCATACACATATTATCCTAAGATCCCGAAGACATGTTGGTGTCTGCACAATAGAAACATGTGGGGGCTGCATCTAATAAGGCTAACAGACACCAAAAGACTTCCTTCAATTAATTTAAAATCATGATTTTGTTGAAAAATGTTGAGAATCGGGAAGAGAAACCTTGTTTGAATGTGGATATATAAATGAATCTCATCACAGTCTTGTAGTGTCTGTAGCCTTTTGCAGTTCGAAAAATTGTCCAGTAGAGGAGATGTCCTTTTTGTCTCCAATAACAAAACAAAACTCATCAGTCAATGACCTTAAGTGGCGTTTAACATTCTTAATCTACAGTCATTTAAAGTGATGGTCAACATGATCATTAGTTGGTTTCCATCGTAAAGTTGTTAGGGCAAAGGATTTATATCTAATGTGAAGGTTAAGTCTTTTACGAATCAAACATCTCATTAGCCTTTAGTAATCTGATGGATGCAGGATCCAGCCTGAACACACACACACATGTTGTACTACTATTAGGAATAACACCACTCACTGAATTCTTGAGGGATTCAAACTGCCTCCTAAATATTAGTTTTCTGCGCTTGGGAAAGGCTGCTGTTTTGATGTTTATACCCCACAGGCTTGGTCCCACTCACTGCACTTAAACAAGAGAAACATTTTCTCATGTTCACCTAAACTAAAACACCTGCCAAAAGGCACAAACTCCACTAATGCTCTGTACTGTTCACCTTTGTTTCCTTTTCCTCTTCCACATGTCTTTTGTTTCTTTCTGCTGTCCTTGTTTCTCTTCGGGTCTCACCGTTGCTTTTACTCTGCCTGGATGCAGACAGAGACAGACTATATCTGTGTGAACAGTGGCGAGAAATCTATTCTGTTCCTCTGTGGATAACACTGAGATGCTAGCTACTTCCTTTCTCTTCTGGTTTAGACAAAAGAAAAGGAGATAAAGGTAGATGGAGAGCTCTTGTTAATGGCTATCTAGGCTATCTAGGCTGAGCCTGACGTTGAGCCAAGCTGGGCCTTAGGGAAACTTTGTGACACTTTAATAAAGTCAGTCAGGCTCTCGGACTGAGTTCTGAGGACTCATAACTTTTTTCCTCCTGGAGAGGAGAGAAACGCCACGTTATCCCTGACTGAGAGCCAGATGGCAGAAGATTGAAGACAGAGAAAAGTGGACTCATTTACAGCATTTCTCTGGAGGGAGCCATGTGAGCTCTTTTCTTTTTAGTAGTGCACCAGGATGCTGGCGTGAGACCTGGGGATGTGTGGGTGTCAGCAGGCCTTTCTATGGGTGCTTGGAACGTCATGGCAGCCCATTCTGGCCAGACACAAGAAGCCAAAGGACAACCACAGAACTTTACAAAGCTACTTTGCAGCCCTGAGCAATGCATCAGAGATGCCAATGTATAGGTGAACAAAAAGCAACCGCCTGTAGCATATAAAAAAAGAACAACACTAATAATCACAAACACCACTGATCAACATACAGCTGTTGTACATGGGTACATAAACAAAGACATCAATGAAGAAACAGTCAGGTGCTTGGCCAGCATTTTTACTGAACAACCAGTATACATACACAAATAGCTCTGAGCCTCAGCACACAGCACAGAGGCAGTTGTGTACCATTACTGTACATCTACACAACTTCAGAGCTGTGATGACTCCTGAACAAAAACCGATATCGGACAGGATATCATTTTCTGTCATCACGATCACGTAGAAAATTAAAGACGGACGGGGGACAAGTTGAGGAGACCACAAGATGGCGGATGCACAGATGCAGCAGCAGTGCATGTCAATACCTCTCGTAGTCATAGTCGGAGGAGTAGGCGCCCTCAGAATGAGCGCGGGCCATCCTAGTGGAACGCAGTAACCTGACTGCTTCCTCTCGGCAGATCGGGTACACACGGTGTTTGCGGCTGGCGAAAAAATATCACAACTGGTCAGCATTTGTTTGGGGGTTGTTTTTTTTTTCAGCACAAGGGGAAGTAACAAACAAACAAACAAAAAAAAATAAATCAACGTGCAAAGGAAGAAAAATCTGGAGTACACCTCTTGGATTCCCGTTACAGACTTATTCTGCCTGAACACACGCTTTTTCCAACTATCCATCGTGAATGCACACTGTATAAACTGAAGACTAATATACACTACTACACACTAAATGTGCTGTATCAATATGTTTGGAGGGAAAACCACCTCTGCTGGACAAAACTTCAAAACCATACAACACTTATCCATTTTCAGTATTGCCATAATCACTTTTTTTGGTAGATAGAATGAAAAGACAATTGAGGAAGTTGCTTTTCTAGGACATTTTGAGAGCAAAATGAGAAGAATGTTTATATGATAATGACTAGAGATGATGAAAAGTGAGAGTAAAGCAATGCTGATACTCTGATGGATGAAGTGTATGGCCACAGAGTCACTCTTTTCTTTTCTATGTGCTGTACTACTGAAAAGTAGCACCCGCTATGTATATATTTAATCTTTTGCTGAAGAAATATATACTTTATTACTACAACACAACACTGATGGCACTGATAATAGCCAAGTAACATGAAGTGTATCCACAAAACCCATTTTGTGTGGTAGTTAGCTCCATTAATTCACTGTTAGGCTTAGTGGACTTCATGCAATTGAAATGTTATACTAGTCATAGTCACTTGACATTGACTACAGTGACAGAAAAACATGCCATAGTGTCAGTGCCATGTATTAAACACCCAGAAAAATGGATGAAATAAAGAAAAGGGTTGTAGTCGGAAGGAGTGTTGGGTTGGAGAGTAGAGGTGTGGAGATGGGGCTTCATGCAAGCTCAGGTAAAAGTCTACCTGGGGTCCTTTTGAGGATCATCAATAGGCTGAGTATGTCTGGTTCGAGGTAGGGTGAGAAAATGGCTGCAACCACATGGAGGGAAGAGAGAAGACAGAGATGGATCTGAGATGGTGCCGAGGAAGAGGTGGAGGAGGAGGAAGAGCAGGAGGAAGACAGGAGACAGAGAAAGAGAGAGAGGAGTGGAGACAGAATCATAGGCAGACAGATGGAGGGGTGAGGAAACTGAAGGAGAGAGAACGAGAGATTCCTCAAAGAAATAGGATGTAAAGAGGCTGAGAAAGCTCATAGGAAAGGTTGATGTAACACTTTCAAAGAGGGAAAAACAGGCGAGGAAGATAAGAGAGGTTGAGAAATACTGTGGGATGGTGAGGAGATGTCTTCCTCAGCTTTACCACACAGACAGATGAAAGTGGTACACCCAACACACTGGCAACATTCACGGAGGAAATAACAGAACAGCACAGTCCAAACACCTAAAAACCTGCTTGGCTCCATGTCTACTGGATAATAAAAACAAATGAACACCATGCACATTACATGAGACTTTTGATGAACATTTCAAAACGTATATACCCCATATATGGTAAAAATGAAACAAGTTTTAAACAAAATACGAGACTCTATAGAGCTATAAAAATTCCAGAGGAGATTTTTTTTTAATAACGTAGGAGTTCTGGGACAACTCCAAATTCTCCATGACTCATTTCCTGTGTCATTTTCAACTGTTTTCAATAAATAACCGGATGCTGTTAATTAAAGCAGCTGAAATACACTCAAGTGAGCACCATCCCAGACAATTTAGATAAGTGCATTTTCTGTGTCTGACACTGATTTAGGCCGAGCCTCAGAAATATCAAATAAAGTTAATTGGACGTGGGGGTGGGGTGGGAGGGAAGTAGCTGCGGCCTGGCAGTGCCAAGGATATGATTGGACTCTTGGAGCAACATTTTCCAACCCTCACAGAAAATAAGTGCTGATGGAGGATAACTGACCACTTCCCCTTGACCACCTCTTCCATAAAGATAGTGATATAGATGCAAATACTGTTTACTGTACTCAGCATTTGCAGCGTTGGCTCCAAATGTTTCCTGAATAATTTCGGCCTCCTGAAGATGCGAAAAACTTACCTGTCACTGAAGCAGAATACTCTTAAACACATATTCATTATTCAGCTGCTATTTGCTGCGTTCACTTGGTTTTTACAATAATAAACATTGTTTTTTGTGAGTTTGGAGTAATGCTATGAATGTATACATGAAAACATGATATTAAGACAGGGGAAGTATAAAGGTACAGGAATTCCACAGCACTATATCAGACTACAATACTTTTGTCAAACATTTGAAGGAATGGAGAAAGTTGCTCTTTAAAAGCTGAAACACCACACAGATGAAAGCACTCACACACAAGATCGGTTTCCAGAGAGCTTAAGGCAAACGGCGTCGTGCGTCGAGTGTATGCGTGCATAAACACCTCTCTGCATGTCCACTCATCAGCCCCCACTTGTGCTTGTCAGCATTTGTTCATGCATGACTGCATATGTGCATGCATCTACTGTACACAAGTGTAAGCTGGAGTGTACCTGTCAGGTGAGTGGTGTTCTTCAGACACACTGTGGTGGTCCACTCTAGTGGAGAAGCTGTACTGAGAAGGCCTACGGTCAAAGGCAGGGTCCAGACTTCTGCTGTGTGACAGAAGTGAACTGGATCACCCCTCATGTAGTTTACACGCCACACGCTGCCCCCTACTGGCCAGGAGACACATCGCCTCATGTTTAAGTGTGAGAAATACTGCAGCTCACGTTAAGGGTGATGTGGCATTTGGATGTCAGAGCGAGTACAGCAGCACTGAGCGCTACAACCCCATTTCGAATTCCCATTTTCCAGAGTAACCTGAAGTAGTATTCCATTCAACTACACTTCTAAATTACCCTGCATCTATCACAATTTTGAGGATCCTTAAGCATGGAAATTAAGGCATTCTCTAGTCTCTCCACATATGAAAATTACAAAAAAAATGATATTATACACATCATTATCACATAGTGGACATAGTCATAATAAATACCTAGAAAAAGAAAAAATATGAAAAAACAAAAAAAACTGTACCCATAAAGCAAGGGTCAACCCAGTGTTGTACTGAGTGTTAGTTACCTGGAGGGTGGGGGAACGCTGGGGGAGCGCGAACGCGCTCGGTTTATATCAGCTGACCGGGAGCAGTGGTTAGATGACATCACCTGCTCAGGGACAGACAACGTGGAGCTCTGGAAGTCTCTGCCATTTGGTCGGTAGTCTGTGAAGACAATAATTAATTGATGGATTAAAAAAAACGTAGGGATGAAGGAATGGTTTCTTATTAATATTCTGATACCACAGATACTGTACAAGTGGACTTCAATTATACAAGACAAATACAGCAATTGACTACATTTAGTTTGACTTTCTAACACCTCGATGTGGATTCTCTGTATGCTTGAGTGAGGGAAATGGCTAAATCTGCAGTTTTAGGTTAATGAGAAATGATGACTGCTAATGACACTGAACCAGTTTAACCACAACCAGTAATAACACACCAAACTTTCTCAAAGTTATAATAAATGTTAAATGCCGTCTGCACAGGTGATAGATGTTCTATTTTCATTATGCTGGGTTTCTATATTCCAAAAATGAGGACTGGGCTTCAGTATGGGTGAAATTCATTCACTGTGGTTAGATTGTGCATTAAACATGAAAATGGCCTTTTAAAAAAAATTAGAAACATTATAATGAATTTTCTCTGCAAGAATGATTAGTCCATTGAACTTGAAAGAGTTCATTA
Organism: Euthynnus affinis; assembly: GCA_029490765.1. Lineage (NCBI taxonomy): Eukaryota > Metazoa > Chordata > Actinopteri > Scombriformes > Scombridae > Euthynnus > Euthynnus affinis. Next base: position 27,025,273 of record CM055847.1, on the reverse strand, counting down.
ACCGATAATCAGACATTGCTAGCAGCCATGGTTAAGGTCAATGCTTAGCACTATTAGAGTTGATTGATATTCAATAGAGTGTATAGCACATTAAAATTAGTTAAAGAAAACCCTGAATCAAAAGTTGGAATAGAAGGAAAGGTGGGAATAATTGGAAGTAATGATAAAGAAATGTTGACCTTCACTTAAGGAAGTCTGACATATTAATACAATAAGATTTTTCTTTTTGATGGGAGCTAGCTGTGCATAATAGATGGAATAAATCTATTAAAACATTTCACATTAAATGATCCATCCTGATTATAAGTGCGAGAATATGGCACTGACAATGGCTGGTGTATGCTGCTAGAATGCTGATAATCCACACATCATATTGTATCTCTACTGTTCGCTTATAGATTTTAAACAAATACTAGAAACAACAAAAAATGAAACCTTATTTGCTGCATTGTGACTCATATTAGATTTGACAGTGAAAACATCTGCCATTTCTACACAGCAGCCCCGATGCAGAGCTTCCTGCAGAGGAGCAATCAACTTCCATGCAGAGCCAAATTAAATCTATTCTTCCTCTTGACGTGCTGCTTCACTCATGAGTAAAGCCTGCCTGTTAAGCACATATAAAATCACTGACAATTAGTGGGATTTAACAAGAGGGGTGGGCTGCCTCAGTGCAGAAGTAGAGAACAGTACTGAGGGTCAAAGCAATATTAAATGTACTATGAAAATTTAAAAAATGAGGAGTTTTCACATCTAAAATGTGCCTGTATTAAAAAAAAAGCCTATTTCGAAAGACATGATTACATGAGCACAACCTATGCGGTAATTACTCGTGTACACTTCATCCACTAGACAATTAGAAACCTGACAGAAAAAAAAATTGTTTTTCTACCCCATTTGAAAGTAATAGTGTCAGCAATTTAATGCAAAGACTGCAGGATAAGCGGTGATGTGGTATAGCCTGAGTAAAGAGGAGGGTGTGCGACCAGAGCTGAGAGAAGGGGTATTCCCTTCACTGTGAATGAAGTGAAGGGGACTGGCATGGTGAGGCAGTGAGGGGCTGATGAGAATGTTAAAGAGGCTTGGAGGAGGATTTCCCTCAGCTACGGTATCATCAGCGAGCTCAGGCTGATGCTCTTCCTCTCTCTGTCTGACTGGCTGTCGGTCTGTCTGACAGCCCGTTTGCTCCAGTAACTGTATCTATTCTCTTCTCTCTCTCGCGACGCCTTTTCTTCGCCGCTCTTTCCTCTCTGTGGCCTGGATCCGCTAATAGGGATGTGAAACATTACCATGTGCTAAACCAACAGTGCAGGCTGCCGTCTCCATCCTGTAATTTACTAACAGATTTCCTGCGAATAAGGCCTGCACATTTTCTGTGGTTTTGTTGGTCTCGAAACACAACGTTATGTGAAAGAAAAAACAGGGATGATATTTATTAGAAGAGAACGCTACCTCTTGCATGAAAAAAACTAAAGCAAGCTTCTTTTTTTTTTAATGGTTTCGCTACCTACAGTATTCCAGCATCATTTTTTTCCTCAAGGTTGCTATTTTATGTGGGCAAATTTCAAGTACTTCTCAGTCTTTCTTTCTGCCTTTTTCTCTGTAACAGCTCAGCCTCTCATTTTCTGATGTGCAGCGTGGGCGTGCTGCTGGAGCCTCGGCGAGCACATCAGAACAGCAACTAGCGGTGCAGGGGCAGAAATAAGCTCACTGCTCCCTTTCTGTGCTGCTGCTGCTACTAAAAGGCTGCAGCATTTTTTACCCCGCTAATATGATATATAATGGTATTTGTAAGCTGTTCCAGCCTAGGAAGCATTTTGACAGACATGTAGGAGGTTAGCCAGGTACAATGAAAAAAATGAGAAATTAGAAAATCGGTTGTTACTTTTCCTCAAGACTCTCTCTCTTGTATTACATGTTAATATATTACCTGTTATTACCCCGACACCATCTTCACAATCGTAGTCTGAGATCTCACTGTCACTTATTCTCTGGGATCCTTTAAGATAAAGCGACAAAGAGAAGAGATGGGAGAAGAAGAAGGGAGGAAAGGGGGATTGAATGAGCAGAGCAGGAAGGAGACAGATGAGGGGGGAGAGTGGAAAGTCAAATTTCATTCCCACATTCATTTATTCACCCCGTTTTATGTATTATGCCCTCCCTGTTCTGACTCTAATCTTTATTGGTTAAACCGAAGGTTCTAAAGGAATCTAATAAGATGTGAACCCGATGAATATACTGTCAGTCTCTAACTCATGTCACTGCACTCCACAAATACAACAAACAGTCTCACAAGAGAGCGTTTTGGATAATATATGTGAAAATATGCGTCAGCTTTAACAAATAATGCTGCATTTCACCGCTCGACTTCAACAAAACAGCAGATCTCTCTTCGTCTGGATGGTGGCACTTTAAAGTGACACATTCAATCATCCAATTTACATGTGAAGGTGGGGGTGGGGGTGGGGGGGTGGGGAGTGCTCTGTCTTTATCCACCCCAGTTGCTTTATCACCCCTCCCTGTCCCCTCTTTGAAAAGTATGAACCCCCCACTCCTGCCCCACCCCCCCTCACCACCACCGCCGCCGCCTTCAACGTTCAGTCAACTTAAATCAACTGGACACGTGTGCTTTTTCAGAAATGACAAGTGCTGCACTCTGGCAGTGCCGCTCCCAACCTCTCATCTCAGTTGGCTGCAAACTTTTTACAGCTGTCAGCTCTTTCACCTCACACTAACACAAATGGCCAGAAAATCATCATGGGGTGGGAGGAGGGTGGAGGTGGGAGGGTGGTCAGGGCAGGGAGCGAGAGCACACCTCAAGTGTCCAGCAGAAGGATTACAGTGAAAGAGTCTCTAGTATAGCCATCTACTGCATGTTAACCAGTAGCTGCTCAAATAATATAACAGTGGTGAGAGAGGAGCCATCAAAGGAGCTAGTTTTTTTTTATTTTAGAATATAGAGCTCTAGAGAATAATCTTTTTTTCAATTCTGTAAATAAATATACCACCACTGTTATGGAAAATTAAGAATGATAAGCAAAGTATGACACCCGCAACAGATTCAACTGTATCCCATGACAATTTTAAAAAACATTCACATTCAAAACACACAAACACAAGCAAAGCAAAATGGGCTGCAAAATTTGCCAACGGTATTTTGTGCATTAAAAAAAATAAAAATAAAATAAACAATATACATCACAGAGGAAAACCAAGTGGTCAAAATCAAATTATAGTGTGTCTGCCAGGACGGACAGTCTGGGTTTTTATAACATCACTTCAGGATGAGGATCGAGTACAGTTTTGTAGGATATGGTTGTGGGTTGCAGGATGGGATTGTAACATATTTAACAGGTAAATACACAGAGAGGGGAGAGACCACTGTGTCCTAAATCTCTGTTTCCCTGGAGCGCGCACGTGTCTGCTACCTTGAGTGGATTTCAAACGAGTGATGCAAAATTTACATCAGCTCACCGCACTGAAATCCATGTAAGGGAGCGGAAACATGCACCCTTGAGGGTTAAGGGGTAGAGAATCAGGGCACAAGGATGCATCTTTCAAGAGGACAGGAGAAACACTCGGATGCTCCGTAGAGCAGCACTGCCTGGGAGCACAGGGGGCCTTTACCTGAGTTGTATGAATATGAGCCTTTGTCTGTAAAAGCAGAAGCAGTAAGGTTGATGTGACACGGATGACAGAGACACAATATGCATAAACTACAGTAACTGTTAAAGGCTTAATAAACTAAAGCAATGAGAATATGACTTGAAAATCATTTTACATTGGTAAGAACACGCATTTGCAAATTACTATGAAAGTTGTCTTCGAGTTTGCTCGCTGATCACACTGAAAAGATTTTGGAGTCACTGATTGTAAAGTGACTTCAGATACATGACCACTACTAACGGGTGGTCTTGTCAATTCTAGCAACAGATCCCAGATTGACACAACACAGTGACAAGAACAATGCCTGAGGTCCAGGCAAACACCGAAAGGAAATTTTGTTGTTAGAGGGACTTATAATAAACTTATGTATAAACCTCAATCACTTACTCAGACTGCTTAAGCATCACATGTAACATGTGTAACAAGGATTTGAGATTTTGTCCCAAATTTCTTATAGTACATTAGGTTTACGCTGGTTAGCTAACACTGCAGGATCAGTATGGAGAGGAGGTAGGGATGTTACTAACTTTATAATCCTCTGTTGCACATATTTGTTTCTCTGTCCAAAACCATTAAAAGAAAATCTGTCTAACTACTCTGATTTTGTGTTTTATTGTAACATGTGTGTATCTAATTCCTTATTTATTGTTCGAGGTGGACACTGAGGCTCTTTACTGTTAAGTGCAGTAAATGAGCAGGGTTTTGTGACATGTTCTAGTGATAGAAGTGTTACGTACTCTGCAGCCGCCGGGTTGGACTCTCTCCATGGAGCTGCCTGCGCTGTGCGTTCGGGGAGGCACGTGGAAGCGGGATGGAGGACACATCGTGGGTCTGTAGCTTGTACCAGTGTGGCTCATCATCCAGAAGAGCCGTCTCCAGCTCAATCAGAATCTGCCGTAGGAGAAAGGCCACAGTGAGGTTGCATACCTTGAAAACATCACCCCAATGGTTGAATACTAGTTAACTGCTTGCGCCACATACTCATAAAGCTCTTACCCCAATACCCCCTTTTTGCAGAGGTGTAGTCATTCCTATTCATTTACACAACATTTTCTGTGCATGTTGGACAAGGACTGTACCATCAAAAGCCTTGTAATGGCCAAGAGTCTTATTAGGGCTTGACCCCAATCAAGAGGATTATCTGAGATACCAGAGTCTGTCAGTGAGTGTCCCTGATCTCTGATGTGTGGGGTTTAGTTTCCTTACCTCTCCCAGGAATTCGCTCTCCTCCTCCCTCACCCTGGCTTGGTCCCACAATGTGATCTCCAGCATGCGCTCCCGAAACTCCCGCCGGTGCACCGGCGAATACATAAAGGTCTGGTTCCATTTGGGCTCTAAGGATTTCTTTACCGTTTTTGTTCTCCTCTTGCTTTTGTCGCTGGAGGAACAATAATTCAAACTGTTTTTATTTACAACCATGATAGAGAAGAGCCACGAATACAACAGATCAATAGCACGACACAGCACGGAGCACAGCACCGGGGCATGCTGGGAAGTGTGGTGAGATTCAGGTGGTGAAATTTTGAAAATGACCTCCTGCGGTTAATACACCGCTGGACTACAAACAACAACTTAAATAGACAGATCCACAGATAACTCTCCCTTCCTGGTGCTGAAGGGTGAAAAACAATGCCACATGACTTTTTTTGAAAGATTCAGGTTAATGTCAGAAAAATAATACAAAATCTTGTCTTTAAAAATAACCCTGTACAGCACAATCATGTCTGACATGACACTGAATGAGTGGGGTGGGTGAAATAAGCACATGGTAACTGTTCCTACTCTTACCTTCTATCAGGGAGGAAGTAGATTTTGACATAAGGGTTCCTGGGCCGGCCGTCTTCCCTGGGTGGCAGGTCTTTGGCGCCCAGGATTGTGACGATAAGCTGATGGCCCACTTTGTCATACCACAGTTTGACCTACGGGGGCAGAGCAGAGACAGACTGCTGAGAGAGAGATCTGGGCCAGCAGGAGTAAAAAAACACACAGAGGGAATAATGCAGGAGAAGACAACTTCATCTAGTTAGAAATGATGTTTTCATGTGTGCATTTGTGTCTTCATTGGTTTAGTTTATTCATTTCAACCTACAGCATGTTTTTTTTCATTCACTTTAGTAGAGGGTCTTCTCCTGTATTTACCCCTCAGGGGAAAGGACCAAAAATGTCTACCTGCTAAGGTGATGTCAGGTCACATGCTTGGTGGAGTAATTTATTTAGTTTAAAATTCATTAAAAGATTGGTTTACTGTATTAATGTTATTATTATATGATTGTGTAATAATATGAAAAAGATGCAATATTAGTGACATTTGAGTCTCTGTGCTTACAAAGATCATCCTTTGATGAAAAGATGTGTTTTGTGTATGTGACACAAAGAAACAATAATATACATATTGTATATTATTCTATACTGTATATTTATAGATATATATGTGCATTCACTGTACTCTCTGCTTTTACATAAAAGTGTTTTTATAATATATGTGTTTATGTCTGTAATTAAAAACTTCCCCTGCAGGGAAGCATAACGTTTATTGAAAGGAACTGAATGCAACTGGTCTGAATGTCACTTAAACTGAACTGAACTGAAGTGAAACGCTAAAGGCAACACGCTCTAAAATTAACAGCGTGTGCTCAGTTGAAATAATACCGTCTATCAGTGATCATGTTTGCCTGTAATAATGTTGTATCAGATATTCAATGGGCATTGATATGGAGAAATCATTCATGCTGTTGGGAGAGGAATCGAAAGACAGTTCACACTAGGGGGAAGTATGGACTCCAAAAGAAGACACTTAGAAGAAGAAAAAAAGTCCAACTGAAGCCTTAAAGGAAGTAGATGAAATGACAAAATAAAACTTCTAAGCTTTTGTCCATACTTCTTGAAGAATATGATCATGGAAAGGATCTGCACCATTTAAAACTACCAGCTAGTCATGCAGCAACGCAAGAGAAGGCATTCAAGACAAGTCAGTAGGTTTAAATAACAGACAGCAGGGGGCTTATGGGAAAACAAATTGTACCAAATAATCTCTAAATTTGTAGCCCACCAAAATACCAGATACAGCGAAATATAAATATACTGTCTTAGTGATCATAATATGTCTGATAATACACATAGTCCAAAAGTAAGATACTTCTATCTAATCTAATAATGAATTGACTGACACACACATGCATTTCCAGGAGTGCAAACATGAATCCACAAACACATACTAAAAAACAAATTATTTACCTCAATTCTAACTGTATACCATGTTTATCCACCTCTAAATTTAAAAAAACCCACAGTGCATATCTTTACTGATAACTGCATGCTCTCCTATTCGTGAGAACCATATTCTCTATCAATGAGACTACACATGAGATCCAGATTAAGCTTGATGAGGTCACTCTTAAGCGAAACAACGGTGTCAGCAAGAAAAATATCCAAATTCCCAAGCAGGAGTATTAACCTTCAGGCTAACTGAATCAAGTATACTGTTTCACACAAAATGATTCTAGCCAGTGTCAAAGAATAAAAACCAGAAAAAAGACAGACTGATATTAAAGGTGACAGATTAAAAGAGACCCTTACAGCGAAGGAAAAAAAGCCTCAAAGCTTTGCTCGGCTTGAAGTTTGTTATTTGGAAGGTACAATTTGCTTATTCGTTAGCTCTCGTCTGGAAGGGAAAAAAATGCAATTTGGCTGCCAAAAAAGGACGGTGAACTTGGTATCTTTTCACTGCAACATGGAACCGCAGACCCATTAACCACGATCTGCTAATTAACAGCCCTTCATCACTTCAACTCACACGTGGAGGAGTCCTTCTGTACTGTAGATGTGTGTTTGGCTAAATAGTTACTGTATCAAGGCCTGGGTTCATGTCACACTGAAGCAGAAAATAACCCCAAGTCCTTTGTCCTGTAAAAAAAAGTTCCTGGAGACACCCTCCTGCATTGCCAAAGTGAAGATCCAACAATATGCTACACGGGATAGGGTCGATTACTGGAGTCAGTAGAAGGAATCAAGCAATGGAAGAGTGTCTCCTAAATGTGTGTAGATTAGTTGAGCATGCACTACCTAGGCAGAATGATGTGAATGGGTTAAAATGAGTAATAATAAGTCTAATCATAACAGTGATACCAAGAAATCATATAGAAGAAAATGACACAATGCACTGCACTGAGAGGGAAACTTGAAGCTGCCATTTCCCAGAGAATGCATTTTCCAAAAATATGGAAAAAGAAAAAAAAGGCCAGTCAACAGTCAATGAGCAAAGACCAAATAGAGATTGTGCCCTTCAGACAGGGCCCATTACCTGGACCCTAGGGGCAAAAGGCGTTGTTCTTCTACTAAGGCTTTGGCTCTGGATAAGCAAAATTAAACAGCAAAAAAAAAAAGGAAAAAAAAAAAGAAAAGAAAAGAAAATGCAATAAAAACCAAAACCCCACGAAACAACAACAAAAGCTCACAATACACTCTAATCACAACAACAGAAGTTTGTAGTTTTAGATGGGATATTTAGGCCACTGGGTTCAGTCTTTTTTTTTTTTTTTTCTTTTTTCCTTTTCATTTGTATCTTTGTGACTCTGCTTCTCTCTGCTTTATCTAAGATTACATGTCCCTGAGCTTCTCTGCCCTGTTCTGGACAGGCGCTTTGAGTAAATTACCAATGGCCTGTAATTATATCTCTGTCTTCTCTGGACCTTTTCCCCTCTGCCTCAAAGCTTGCGTCACAGTGACGTCATGTGCAGTTGCTCTATCCCTAAACACAATTTAAAGAGTGCGATAAAAATATCATACCAACAGTTCTTCACTGTGTGGAATTATTCATCAGGCACTACAGGGCTTACAAGGTTTAGTCAATGAACTGAACTGGAGTTATCAGTTGTTGTTTTTTTTTGGATTTCAAGGTCAGTTCCTTCATAGAAATGTAGAAGCATCTGTGAGAGATAAGGGTTCACGGGATTCAGTGCTTATTTTTAAATGGCTGACACAGTGCATTTGTGTTAGGACTCTTACAGTCCACTACAGCAGCTTGAACCAGTCATTTTCCTTTTATATTTTCCATGTCACCAAAAGCTAAAAATACTTGAAAATGGTCAAATTTAAAGACCACACAGGTTAGTTGAGATATAAACCTTAAAACCCAATGTCACTTAAACCCAATGTTTCTCTCATAAACATTGATATTTTAAGAAAAAAAAAACTGAAGGTGTTTAAAACATGCTAAAACTACAATTCCCTTGTGGATCCTAAATTTGAGAGTTGATTTATCTCTCACTTTAATGCAGCCCTTTACCCATTTACCCCAGGAGGGTTTTTATACTAGATAATAGACAACACACACAGTAACCTGATCTACAATCCTGTGCTGGGTTGGTAAAGGGCCAGCTGAACAGGCTGAGAGAATGAAGCTGTAGCCCTACTGATAGTCTAAAAAGATTTAAGTTATACTCTGCTTATACTTGCATAATGAATACACAATGTAAATTTTATATTACGAAACGCAATCATTTGGATGTAGCTCTCATAATCCATTTCACTCAACGGTGGTCAAAACAATCTAACAATACAGTTCCTCCAGAGGATTTCACATGTAGTCTGTATGTCCTGCAGAGGTCACTTACTGAGAGCTGTCCTGACAGGTACTGGGGGGCGTCCCTCAGCATGCTGGGACTCATGGGGGACGTGACGGAGATGGACGGGCGATCCATCTTCTGAGACTCAAAAGAACTCGAACCTGACAGGGCACAGATGACATGGGCAGATTATTTAGGAGAGAGAGATAGAGAGAGAGAGAGACACTGGTTTTAGTTTGTGGTTTTTCGTAACATGATGAGATAACATGAGAGGGTACTACAGAGAAGAAGAGAGACACGGAGAGAGAGAGAGAGAGAAAAATCATGGCACGAGGGAGACAGAAATAAAGAGAGGCAGAGTGACAGAAGCAATTCTCTCAGATATTTCCTTAACTTGATGTTTCTAGGCTGATTAATTGGATCAAATGGGATAATGAAATAGGCTAAAGATCTTGACATGACTCACTTGATTCCAGTTGTGCATGTGTGCTGTCTGGTATCCTTGGAATATCTCTGCAAAAAAAAAAAACAGATAGAGTGTGAGTGTCAGAGGCAGAAGAGAAGGAGGGGATGGAGAGGATCAATTGGAGCTAATGCTGAATACACTGTGCTTTAATGACCGTAAGCACCGCATTAGTCTTCATTCACCCAGCAGCTCCCTCGGCAGCCCGAAGCAGGTCAGATATAGGAATTGACAAAGCGAAGGTGCCGCTCTTTTCCCCCCCACACAATTTCCCCTTTTGAAAACAATCGGAGGAGAGAGTATGATCGAGGCGGCAGGCTTTCATTTTGCCGGGCGGCATTGTTCCGTCCCATACAGGGCCCGAGCCGACAGAGCCGCAAGCCGGAGGGAGGGAGGAACAGATGTTGAATAAACAAGTCGGCACCACTCGTTCGCAAACACATTCTGTGAGAAAACAAGCTATGTTCCCTCTCGCATTTCCCACTTCAAGCCTCCGTATTATAGAGTTCAATTCAATTCAGCGTTATTCTGAGTCATAGAGGCAGTGACGTGGCATGAATGAGCCTTCAGACATGAGTGCTGTCAGAGACAAAACTATCAATGGAAACAAGATATTTTGAAGGTGAGTGATGTAGTCAGGATGCAGGATAAGTTTCTACTTTTAACTTAGCATATGCAAGATCTACATTAACTACTACTGCAAGCAACTGAAAAAAAAATGTCTCAGATTTACTGAATTACATCAAAAACATGCAAAGAAGCCACAAGCACATTGACAGTTATGAAGCATAGACTTTATTCCATGAGCTGAAGCATGCCTTCTTCTGAGCTTAACAAGTAAACAAAATCTCATTGTATATATAAAGCTTGTTTGTATCAAACAGTTTGTGTCAAAAGGACACATTTGACTGTACAACAGTTCCATTAATGTTAAAAAGGACTCTAAAATATCCTGATTTAAACCTGTACTGTATGTGTTGCATATCAGACACTGTGTTTAGCTGCTTGGCAGAAGAATAACAAAAGCTCAACATTTCAAGTTCAAACTGGCTCTTCATCAGGTGCAGAGGTATCAAAAGAGCCGGTTTGGACTCAAAACATTCATACTTCATCAAATGTAATAAAGAAAAGATAAACATTACACAGTGGTACGAGTCTTAAGGAAGCAGAAATCACCTACAACAACCCACCAGAACTCTCTTTTGCAGAGCAAAGTGTGTGTGTGACGCTGAATGTGAGCTCTCACCCTATAGGCCTTGAGACCACCAGCTCCACCTGCGGCTCAGGCTTGGATTCTAGTATGATATTGTAAACTTCTTTAAATGTGGCTCCTTGTAAAAGTTTCCCATTCCACTCCAGCACCTGGTCACCTGCAAAAAACACCAGATATAATGTAAATCACATGCAATATTTGGGATCTTTGGATCTTTGACGTTAGCGCTGTCTGTGGCTGTGTGGAAAATAGACATTGTTATGCACTTCTAGAGTGTGTTGAATACCAGCGAATCCTCTATTTTCATTCTGAATAAAAGAATGTTTTTTTTAATACCTGGTCTGAGGTGTCCAACAGTGTCTGCTAGACTTCCTTTCCTCACTTTAGTGATGAAAGCACAAAGTCTACCAGATTCTGTCATCTTGCCTCCCACCACCTGTAGAAGAGGAGAGGTGACCGTATTAGCATTAACATAAATGTAAGTGTTAGTGTTAGTGTTACAGCAGCATTAATGTGCTTCCTATCAGACTCTATGAAGATGTAACGCGTGCAATGCAGCTATCAGAAGTAGACTTTTTGTTCTCTCAAAGTATCCTGTCAATTTCATGGCTTTAACTCTTGCCTACAAGGTATGAATCCTCAATAAAAGCATTACAAGGAGAGGGTCAATGGTAAAAGTGCATCTCTTTTTTAAAAAAAAAAAAAAAATGTCCCAGGCTATGCTTTCTTCCCCAGGGACACACTCTGGTGCCGCTCTGTGGTTCTGTAACAGTGCTGGCCCGTGGGCTAGAGCTGTACTGTACAGTCCTGAGCTGCTGTACTCCACTCTGCTCAGCTTACATGGGCATCATACAAATAAAAATCCCTCTTAATGGCAGCTGAATGCCAACATACAAAGGAGCTTAGGGAAGTCTGCTAAATGAAATGGCTTTATGTAACAGGCAGGAGCCAGAGAGGGAGGCTCTCAGAGGAAAAGAGAGAGAGAGAGAGATGGACAGTGAGGGCGAGGCTGGCAGCCTGACTGATGGACTGACTGGCTGGATTGCCGAGTTGGTTGGCTGCTGCTGAGCGGACAGAAATGCATAGAGGCACTGAGCAGACACAAACATGCCATTTCAGGAGGCTCATTCAATCAGTAATGATTTTTCCCCATCTTGCCACTCTCTGTTCTCTCTCCTCATGGCCCCCCATACTCCTCTGGACTTCGACTGCTCAGCTTTTTTTTCTTTCTTTTTTTTTTTTTAACCAATGTGCACCACCTACAGATTGCTCACATTGGTGAAAAGAGAATTCTCTATTCTCTAATCTATCACAACATAAAGTTTTTTTGTATACTTTATAAATGTAGAGACTGCAATAACTTTCTTTCAGCAAAGGTTTACATCACATGAATGTGACCAATTGTAGCAGGCAGACATAAGATATCATCTTCAAATGACACATCAGAGATAAGTATTAAATGTAAATACGTAGTGGACTGTGCTGGTACTATTCAATACATAAACACTATCTAAAAAGATATTGTAAAACTGGGTAGGGACAACACTGACTGTTCTGGAGTGGTTTGTTTCCTCTGAGCTGCTGAATGCAGTTCATTAAAGTAGTTCAATGTGAGTGAGTTCAGAAAATTGTAGAGCTCAATTTCAAACACCGCTCATTAATATTCATCAGTAGCATAATCAAATCTCTAATGAATATTAATAGAGTAGCACTATGATGTAACCAATCATTTGAAGCCTAGGAGAAAATCAAAAAGAGGCCACAAAAAAAAATAACATTCACAGTTGAAAAGTTATTATGTACTAGCATGAATGGATATAACACATATGGTCAGCTATCTTCCCAGGATTCCTAGGTGTGATGGTGCTATCAGTTCAAGAGTACTGCCAACATATTTTGCACCATGTAGGCTTAATGTGCATCTTCTAACACCTCATTTTTGGGAGTGGAATGGTGGTGCTGCAGCAGAAAAGCCATGACGGTGCAGTGCCACAGTTTGAAATGTTAAGTGTATCGATGTGGCCGTGCATGCGCGATACCTATAGAGAGGAACAGGAACAGAACTATAATAAGCTCACCTTCAGACCAAGCAGAGCTCCTGAGTCTCGAGGCACACTTCCATCTTTCATGCGCTTGTTGAGCAAAATACGCCCTATTAGGCGATCCCCATCTTTGGACGGCTGCCACGTCACCGGGTGCTACAAGGTCAGAGCGACAGCACACCTTTTGTTCAACAACTCAGCCACTTGAAGGTGATCACTTTAGATCAAAGAAGACAACTGTCCATAGTGAAAAAAAGGGGGCAATGGGGGGAGTACTTATTCACTCGGGGAAGAAAGTTCACACAAACTCAGTGCTCAATTATTTCGATTATAAAAGATAAATCCTAAAGCTGATCATGGACAAAAGTAGAAATATAATTAAAAAAATCGACATCTTTTACAGGAAAATAAAACTGAAAAAATACAAAAATTCACAATAGACTCAAGTGTTATTTTCCAGAGCTTGTGTGAACCTGCCAGTGTGAGGGTGGAGTGAGCGTCATGCAGCGCCCCATGCAGAGTAAAAGCAAGCAGCCCCAACACTCCTCCTCAAACCAGCTCGTCAAACTGGAGCAGGAAGACCGGAGTCTCAGTCCAGTGCTTCACTACACACAAACATACAACCACCATCAAGTGGAGTGGTGAGGGAAAAGCAGACAGCGAAAAAAAAGGGGGGAGGGGGGGAAGGTCATCTGTGATAGAAGAACATATGAGGTAGATCATGTTTAAAGATCAAAAAGGATGAAAAGAAAAAAAAACAGACAGCACAGAACAAAGCCATGAGACACAGATAAGGTGAAATCACAGACGCGGCAGTGGAAGGGAAAAAAGAAAAACAAATGTTTTAACTTTTTGTGAGAAAACAAACCCAATCTTCCCTGCTTTGTGTGCTTACAATCATTTGGGTTTTTTTTTTTTTGATATAGAAGTGAGTGGAAAGTTGGGCAGGGGGGCAGGTTCTCTCTGGACTGGGTGCTGTGGGGTAGGGCAGCAGAGTGAGAGGGACGGGCCCCGAGTAAAAGTGTTCCTACTGCACTAAACAGGACCGCTGCAGAGCAAGAACACAACATACGGAGGAGAACGAGCATGCAACTAGGAGAGACCCACATTCCTGTGTGCCATGACAAACAGAGAGGTTGTGTGTCAATGCTCTTCTTATACAACTACTGTAAAGATGTGTAGTTTCTGTTTGGGGAGCAAAAACAGCAAGTACAAGTAGCAAGCAAAGAGGGTGCCCCCAAAAGACTTTTTTTTTTTTTTTCTTTTCGGCAACACCGAGCAAGGTGGAGCCAAAAGTAACCGAAAAAACAAAAAGGAACGAAATCGCAAGAGAAATCAATTTGTACAACGTCAAATAAAAATCCAAAAAACAAACATCTCACCTATTTACACTTAGTGACAGATAGCAAACAAAGACTGGATGGGTAGGTCATAAATAATAATAACAAAATGCAGGCTAGATTGTCTCAGTACCTTCTCACTATGGCTATGCTCCTCGTTTAGGGTAGTGCTACTGCACGTATCAACTCCCGAGTCTTTAACCTGCGGTTCACACCATGCCAAGTCCTCTTCAAATGAGTGTCCCCCAAAGCGCACCATTTTCTTTTGCCTCTCAGATAAGGTGTGTGTCGGCTCGGACATAAATGCCTGCTCAATAGTTTTTCTTTTTCCCCTTTGACTGTCCCCTACAGGTGTGGGATAAAAAACAGAAAGAAAAACAGAAAAACAACATGCAAAGGTGTAAATAAAACGAAGGAAACATGAAATGACAAAAGACTCTGGGAGAAGGGAGGGGGATGGGGGGGAGGAGGGAGAGAGAGAGAGAGAGAAAGAGAGAGAGGGAGAGAGAGATGGGGAGGGGGGTTAAGGGGCAGGAGGGAGGGAGGGAGGGAGAGAGGGAGGGAAGGGGGGGTCAAGGCAGGGCTCCACATGTCTCACCAAAGACATTGGGGAGGCCTCGCTGCTATGCCAAGATGCATGGTCCCACCAATGGCCATCCAAATCTCCTGTAAGGTGGGGGGGGAAAGGGCGCACATACACGAGAGAGGACAGCGAGAGGGACCGGTGAGGACACCACGAACCACGGCATACAGACAATAACAGCCAGACACACGCATAATACACATACAGCACTTAACAAGACATCCCAAGATCCATTTATATATACACACATACACATACACACACACACTGTCACACATACTGCTCAAACGCTAAAGGTGCTCAACATGTGCAACTCTTAGATCCCTGTGGAGAAAGAGAAAATGCAGCTCAGGTAATAAAACATGAAGGACTGCTACTGATTGGACCAACACTGTACAGCGAGGGAAGAAGACAAGTCTGCATTTTCAGCGGCAGCGCTCTCAGTTTCAGCATCTGTGAACATATATTTTTCTCCTCTTTTCCTTTTCCTTCCTGCACTACAAGGTTTTTATCCCAGCATTGATTGGGTGGTAGACACAAAAAACACCCTGGAAGAGCCATCACAGAGTCAACAAGCCACTCACAGTCACACCTACAGGAAGCTTCTAATCAAAATGTCTTACATGTGTTAAATCGCCACCTCATAAAACATTTTTTTCATGAACACAAAGACTCAACACACACAGGATCAGGAATCAAACCCCTCAAATATTTTTGGCCCTTAATACCTTAGACAATTATTCCAACCTCTACTGGCTTCCTCATTGCATCTCACACTGATACTAGGTTCAATTTAACATTAAATATGCTGAACTGCTTTCCACTTTGAACGAATACTGCTTTAAAACAGGGCATAATTGTAATCTATTGATTATCACGCTTACATTTCTTGCTCTTTAAAACAAAGTGCAAAACATGGACAAAGAGTGGGGCACACGGAGGAACGTCTCTGTGACAGACCTGAATTAGATTTATGGAAAATGCATCTCTCTTCATCTCATCTCTTCAGATTCACATCTGACTATATAACAATTCTATTTCATCAACAGAGAAAAGTCTTCAAAATCTCTTAACCGGGACCTTCAGTTCAAATCAGTAGACAAAAACTCACATTTTGTTCAAACAAAGTTAGCATGCTGCTATCTTATCGTACAGTAGCTGGATCTGTAAGAGGGAGCAGGGCGGATCTCTAATGTGTTTAACTGGGGATTCAGATTGCAGTGGCACACAGCCTTAACTGACCTCAATCTAAAGTGCACCAGGGAGAGCTTTTAAAGATGAGTCTCTGATTACAACTTCTGTAGTAGCATCAGTGGACACACAGCCTTAAGAAATACAGGCTGGGCAAGTGGCTATTATGATATTACAGAGTGGAGGGTTTTTTTTGGGACATGGTTTTTTTTTTTTCCTCTTTGCCCTGAAGAAGAGGGATAAAGTCATTTCGGTGGTGAAAACTCATCCACAACTGATGCTTCCATCACAAGGAACAGCCAAAAAGAGAAGACACAATTATCAACTCGCTGTGAGCGTTTGATCCAGTAGAAACGTCTGTCAGATGAACCAACTTTGTCATTCTACAGGATTTATACTGTTCTCCCATGTGGATGCACGGAGCAGAGAGATGGAGAGCTCTTGCAATTTGATTAAGAGGATTAAAAATTCAAGTTAATTAAAAAAGAGTGAAGAAATATTGAATCCAAAGGTAGTGCTAAGATTCCCAATGGAGAGTAGTATGGAGGAGGACTGAAGGTTGAGGCTGTCCAAAGAGAGAATAATCCTACAGAGAGTGGTCGGAGAGATATTGCTGATGTCTGGCTGGTGAGAAACTAGAGTTTTCTTTGTCCAGAGACTTTACTGTGTAGCACATCTTTTCATTTAACATCCCATTATGTAGAGGCAATGTGCATTTAAATGTTATTCCCTTACACTGCCTAGTCATTTTACAATTCAGTAATGAAGTGGAATTAAGAAATTGTCCAAATGAAACTGCTCTTATTAAAGCTTATAAAACATGAGGTGGGGTCATTAAAAGTCTGTGTAAAACAGTTTTTCAAACCACCGAAAAATGTGTTACGTTATTAACCATCCAGCCAAATTTGAATGATTAAAAACTCGCCAAGTATATAAAATTGGGTTTCAAAATCGTGGAAAAACAAGCAGTATTCTGAGCTCTGAAACACTCCTCAAAAGAGAGGAGGGCTAAGGGCTTGAACTGCGACTGTGGACTTCAAGTTCGTGATTTTTATGGAAACATGGCTCAACAGTGGCATCCTCGATAGTGCCATTGAGCTGCTGGGGTGCTTCATCTTCAAGGCAGATAGAATAGCTAGAGACTACGGTAAGACCAGAGGATTGCATTTATGTTAACAAAGCTTGGTGCATGGACAATGCCATTCTCGAGAGATGCTGCTCTGCTAACTTAGACTATCTCATAGTTAAGTGTAGACCTTTCTATCTGCCCAGAGAGTTTACATCTACCGTTGTGACTGCAGCATACATCCACCTGGATGCTAAAGTTAATTTCAATGAAAGAAATGCATGCTGCCATTAGCAAAAAACAAACTACACACCCTGCTGATGCTAAGGCGCTCTCGTTTTTATATGGTGTTGGGGTAGGGGTCATGCTAGTATGACTCCGATATGTCATCAAGCTACTATTTCAAGCCCGTCAAAAAAATCCTGAACACAAAAAAGGTGAAAAACAGTTTCCTGCATAGATTACAGTCTTTTCACATGTGTTCATTATTTGTTGTCATTATTTTCTAATATGTATCATGTGTTTAAATAGAAACCTCTGTTTTTCTGTTACATGGACAACACAGAAACCCTGTCTGGTGCTGACGGGCAGATCAGCAGTTGAGGGTCTTTCACCGGCACATGTGCGGCTGTTGGTCTACATGTGTACTTGTGTGAATGTATGTAGCTGTGGTGAGGCTTAGGGCCGCAGGCTAAGGTAAGGTCATCTGAAAACACCACGTTTGTGCAACCCCTGGGCCATATACATCACATTTCCCACACTTCACTTCCCCTGCAAAGAGCTGTAGAACCTAATGGATCTATACAGGACAGGCCTCCTTCAAGCATTATCTGGCTGAGGATTCAGTCTCAGGGAAATCAGGGAACTCTGATGGAAAGGCATAAAAATAGAGTGCATATGCTTTTGGATGAAGAGGATGAGGCAGCGGGGGACAGGAGCATACAAGGCTAAAAAGGAAGAGATTTTCAATATAGAGAAAAAAGACGCCGCATGGAAGAAGAATGCTGTGTAAAGATGCCACTGTGAATAAATATAGCCACATTGTCAAATATTCTAACAATATGAGAATATACACACAGCTGATGCAGAAACGCAGTACCTATAGAAAACTTGCCTTAAAGGATAATCCCAGTTTATTACAATTAGGGATTCATTTTCATGCTTTTGTCCATTGCTACCAGTTACTTCACCAACGTAACTGCTGAGACATGCCTATACAGGCTGTAAATGTGTGAGATAAGCCAACAGTGCAGCCAGATTGTCTAAACTACTTTATTCAGTGATAAAAGTGCAAGTGAGTGCACCAGAAATGTCAGTAATAATTGCTCAGTGTATAGAAGACATTAATGAACTTGCTGTAGCTATGGACACAACTATGTTAAGAATGGAAACTCACTTGGTCTGTAAACCATTAAATATGTTTTTGATGGACACTTCAGGTAATACTTTCATCATTTGGCTTTGTTTTCTATTCAAGATAAGGTTGGCTGAGCTGGTTAAAAACCTGTCTGGTTGTGTTTCTCACTCTGTCTGACTTATATTTAGTCAATGTGTCCCCATATCTCATAAAATAATTTGGTGAGAACTATAATAATTGCTAGCAATGATGGCACAAACTGAAAATATGACCCATGTTGTAGTAAACCAGAAATATATTACCTCTGGCTACATCATTTTACACATTTGGGACCTACATTTTTTTTTAATATCATTTTTAATATAGTTTTAGAATCATTACATTACAGAAATCTTGCATTTCTTTGGGGTTAAGTGGAAATGACCCACCTCCAGCATCATTGCCCTTGGTCATATCAATATTAATAACTATACCTGCCCGACTGAGATGCCGTCTGAAGACATTTCCACAATTTTCTTCATCTTCAGAGTTGTGGCTAAGTTGCAAGGTCAGTCTGAGCCAAACAAACAAACTTTCCTACGTCCCTCCCTCCCTCTGCTATCACTATCCATCCATCAGTCTGGGAGAGTGCTAAAACTACTTACTGTACACAGTTATGCACTGTGATAAAACATTATGGATGTCCCCAGACAGGCTTTGCCCTATGCGGCCCTCTAACCAACAGCTGACAACAGTGATTACCCTCTTTGCCTCCCAGCTGCTACTCTGTCGGCAGCATAAACACCAGAGTGCAGTTCAGTGTGGTAGACACTCTCCATTGAAGAAGTCACTCGCCTAATGTGACCATGATAGTCCAAACCCGCTCAGGGCCTGCGTTTATGATCGAGAAGAGGAAGAAGCATCACCTTATGTTGATATGAATATGGATAGGCGACATTTCGAATACTACATCTCAATGTTGTTTCAGTCGTTATTCCTCCTCTACCTGTGCCTGTTCTTCCTCCCATCACACTCCTCCACCTCCACTACCCCCTTCCCCAGCCCACCCTCGATGTCTGTCAAAAAGAATTTGAGTGGGCGCCGGCACAGAGGCGCGTACAGCACTCTCCCCTTTTCCTTCCCCGAGCTTTATTAACAATGGCACGCCACAATTGGGCACTGATCCCCAGTGAGGCACTGAGTGGTTTTTCAGGGAGCAGGAAACTCATCATGGCCATAAATTGTGAGCATCAGCAGTCTGCGCCCGGCCCTGCCGTTTCGCCCCGGCTCCGAGGGCCCCGCAAAGTGCTGATTCAGGGCGAAGGCGAGAGCGCAGGCAGTGGCCGAGTTCACCACCAGCAGGCTTTCCATCACTTTGACAGCTCAATAAAAACCAGTGTAAACTATTAATTGGATCATTAATTATTGATGCTGTTTTTACTACAATTCAAGGGGCGTGAGCAGAAAAGAGGCAGGGGGTGAAACAGTGTGTATGTTTAAACACAGTCACCATGCTAGAAGGGTGATACAGTCTTAAACCTCTGGTGGAAGCAGATCTTAAAATATTAATTTATGTTTTAAAATAAAAGGCCTAACTTCTCATACTATGCACAAAACAGAGTAATATTACCCTTTAAAGTATAGAAGCTTAAGTGAGTAACGCAAGAGCACATACTACAAACCCAACAGACTTACTGAGGTGCAAAAACTGATTCCCAAACCCATTAATGAGGATGTAACTTAGGCTGTCACTACACAATGCCCACCTCTCCGCTGTAGTTAGCCAGCCAGCCTCTCCTTTTCTGTCTGTTCGGCACTATTATGAGACTGCATGTCAGGAGAATCAATAAAGAGGAAAACACAGGGAGAGGACCATCGCGGTAAATCAGTCTCCAGCTCTCACAGGCACGAGCCAGGCCTATTACAGCTGGTACACCCCCCCCACCCCCCTCTTAGATGCCCCTCCTTCTCATCCCATCAAGCCCTCCGCCTTCCTCAGCGTAAGCCCTCGGGGTTTTGGAGATTTGAGAGCATGACATGCACCCTGCTTAGCCTGCTGTTACGCACCCATCTCCTGGCCCAGTCAAGCTGAGTGCACAAACCCTAAGATGCTGACAGGCCACATATGGCCAAAAGGTGCTTTCTGCCCTCTTTTTCATTTCTCTTTCTCTCTGCTATCACGTGCAATTACAACTATTGTTCTTTGTTAGCTGCTTTGGCTTTTTTTCACCCCTGGTGAGGGTAAATGCTCTCTGTGGTAGCTAATCAAAGAGTGCTTGGTTTGCATGTTACAGTACGTGCAGGCAGATTCCTTCATGGGGTCAGCTTTTTAGACTGAAAAGTGGATGTAAATCATGGTCATTGGCTGAGGACATTCTTTTTCAGGAGTATTTAAAACACCTGTAAAATCTGGTTCAGCTGAAACACATCTACAGTATATACAGTCAATTTGCTTAATTTGCTCCATTTGCAAACTTGATGCACTGCCATCTTCATAACTGTTATTATTTAGGCGTGCAGATCTGACTGTATTATATAAGGTTTTCATTGATTATATTAATACACTCCAGAATGTCACATGTCCAAATCTGGGGCCTAGAGTTTGTATGCTGTCTGCTGTCTGTTACATAATTAAGTCTACTTTGACAGAGTGCAAACAAGGACACTGGGGTTTAAAATAAATGGTTCAGTGGAATTTTCTGAACCATTTATCAGACTCCCTTGCATGCGCCATATCACAGCAGCTTTAATTATGTCACAGATGAATGAAACTGCCAATTCTACCTAAATAAAGACCAAAGATAGCCTCATATAATCAGCTGTCAGAGGATGTTCTGTAGCTAGCATGGAAAGCTGTACTTATTCGGGTCAATAGTTCAACTCCTTCTTTTGTTTATCCTCTCTCTCCTACACAGGCTGACCTGTGGAGGAGGCAGACAGACGCAGACAGAAACAACACAAACTATGACCCTCAAAACAACCTGCGTTTCTCCCTATTTTTGCTCCATGGCTACCTGGAAACCTGGAAACTCCCACATCAATAATGTAGCGCCGGTGCTGAGCTGCTTCCCTTAGTGAGGAGAACAGTTACATAACAGAGCAGACCAACTGAATTCCTCCATTCTCATCTAGATTAAACATTTCGGGCATGAGGCAGGTGCTTTTGGTCTAGCGGTGCTGACAAACGAGGCAAACAGTGTTACTGTACTTTCATCCTTTCTATCTTTTATTTCTCCGTTTGTCAGCCACACCTCCCTCTTTCCTTCCTCTTTGGTGCTTTTTAACGTTTCTCAGGTAAAGGCCTGTGTAATTACAGGTTTGACAACAAAATCAATTTGCAATTACGACGACTGTCAACCAGGTGGAGCAGTCAAGGAGCTAACAGCCTAAACAATCGCTTCTGACGTTGATTCTATGCAAAGTGGCATTTAATTCAGTCACTCTGACTGTTTGCTTGCCAGTGTTTGTTTATACACTTGGACAAGTATGCTTGTTTCTCCAAGCAGGTAGGACATTTGCCATGAGCAATCTGTTGTCTGTTTCTATTTTCCCGTTGTAGTTAAACAGCGGGACAGAACAGGCAGAGCCAATACCTAACATATCACTTCAGTTAGCTGGGAGACTACACCCACTGTCTGAACAAATAATTCACATTATTACTTGAATGTTTCGACAGTCTTTGGGTGATGACAGTTATTGGAATGATATGGTAGAGCTAATTTGAAAATTCCTTTAACTACCATACTGTGTGTAGATCCGTAATAAACCCTCAGCAGAAACATGACAGGTCTTTTTTTTTTTTTTACCATTCATCCACAACCACGACCAGTTTTTGCTCCCATCCCTATTGGATTGACCCATAATCCTATCTCCACTTTGTAACAGGCCACTTTACTAGAAATAACCTCATCAGCGTTGTGTGAGCGGTAACAAAACAGTATGGGAGTCGAGTTTAAGAGTGGAGGTGCAGCATACTGCAGCAAAACACACACAGTCACCACTGCTCTTTTATTACTTCTCGCTAATAACATCCATTCATTTATATGCACCAGTAATGACATTAAACTACTCAATAAAAATGCACCGCAATTGTTATTAACTAGGCTCACCTTGTTTCACTAGGCACCCACAGCCCAGCCCTCTCCCTGTTTCCCCTCTGTCTGTCGGTTATGTAACACTCTCCATTAGATCAGACTGATCATGTGAAACAACTGTGGTGGGAGCTGGCAAAGTGTGCCATAAGCAAATGAAGAAGGCCTTGAGAGCAGTAGCGTTACGTTCATTTCAAACCGCAGCCACACACACACACACACACACACACACATACACACATCCACAGTGAAAACACATCTGGCTGGCTCGTGAGCGCACAAACCTCCTCCTCAAAGGCACAGGAGCTGTTAGAGTAGATTCACAGATAACACACATAAAACACTCTGCGTTTACATAAGGCTCATCATTTTCCGTTTTTATAGATTTTTACTGACATTGCCCGGATTTTATAAAAGAAGCAGATTGGTTTTAATAAATGTTACTACACACATTCTGCTGTAATAATTCAGTTAAGTTTCGATGTACAGTAAAGACATTCCTTGTAAGAAGTGTGCAGGCCTGAAAATAGAAACTGAAAAGAAAAATGTGGAGAAAATGTAACTGAGCTACTGATTATAACATTTAACTGCAAAATCTAGAAAGTACTCACACTAAAAAAATATATTTTTATTCTTCTTCAGTTGGTTTCACTATTTATATTTATTTTTAGAACCAGATACTTGTATTATTGAATGTTTGTCACAGATTTTCTACAGTTTTTTAGCCTAAATACACACTGATAAATTCATAGATTTTGGGGAGTAAAACTGAAAATAATGAGCCGCACACGTACAAATACACATAAAAAGATACATACACAGAAAGCACATATATAGACTGTAGACTGGGGTATCTGAAGGTTATATCTGAGTCAACAGCTGCATAAAAAAAACAATATCAACATGAGACAGCAACAATACTTTAATGAAATCTGTCTTTAAAACAACATTGTGTCAGTAAGACTAGGAAAGGAGGGTTTTATAAAAGGGATGAAAAAGCACCTGAAAGTTTGCATTTGTTAGATAAAGTGACACTAAATAAAGTTTCCTATTCTCAGAGGAAGTAGCAGAAAATGAGCGGAATGAGTGATACTGATGGTGTGTGTGGCCCCTACCTTTCTCACTGACTGACTCACTCTCTATCTCCACGTCCTCACAGCTGGTGTACTCCGGTGTGGTGGCCAGCTCCTCCTCCGAACTGCTCAGTGACACCTGCCGCATCTTCCCTCCCTTTTTGGTTTTGTGGGGCTTGGGGGGTGGCGGACGCACCGACTCCGACTGGTCCGAGCTGAGGGAGTCGTTCCTCAACATGCTCTCCATCTTCTCCCTCTTGGTCTTGCGGACGGCTGAACTGGGGTCCAAGTGGTGTTGCTGCCTCCTCATGGGATCCCCGCCTCCGCCCAGGTCTCCTCTCCGCAGGTCCCCGGATCGGTCACCCAGCACGGGGCTGCGGTGCGGCGTCGGGGGACTGTGGTTGGAGGTTCTGTGGCCCCCGAGGCCAGGACCCATGGGCCCCGGGGAGGAGCGGTCAACAGAGTAAGAGCGCTGCCCCGCCATAGGTGGCCGGCGCTCGGTGAGATGCTGACGGGACAGCCGGATGGGGCCGGGGTCATCCTGCTCCGTGTAAGCTAGGGAGACATCGCTGTGGCGGCGCTCGTGCCTCAGGCGGCCCACCTCCGCATGCATCCTCATCTGCTCCTCGTAGGGCTGCGGCTTGACGGGATATCGCGCCAGGTTGGGGTCACTGCGGTACCGTGCCTGGAACTCCTCCTGGCGCTGCCGCTGGAGGTCATACTCGCTGGGCGGTCCGTCTAGCTCCTGGTCCAGCGGGTATTCCTGGGAGTGCCAGCGTCCGGGGCCCCGCCGGTCCCGGTAGCCCATCCGTGCCGCATCCACGTCTGGGTACATGTGAGGGCCCCGCGGAGCCCGCCGAGGGTCCCCATCCCCGTAGTCGGACGGTGATCTGGGCATGCCGCCGTCCGTCGGGGCATACTGTGAGTGGTCGCCCCCCTCCCTTTGGTCGTATTTTTGGTTTGGATCCCTGGATGCAGATGGGCTTCGTTTCCTGTGGATCAAAGAGAGCGGAACAAAAGAGTCGAATTAAGAGGTTGGACCACTTTGAACTGGATGCTCTCTGATTCTTTAAACACATGGTTTATTTCTGAGCCTGTATGTCAAATCATTAGTTTGAAACAACTGAGGCTTTCAGCAGCAGATCAAAAACAAACCACACATGTTTGTGCGTATGTTAGAAGTCCGTGCCGTTTTCTGCGGAGCTGCAAGGGTTCGAGTTTGCATGTTAACACACACGCTTCATAAAATATACAGAATTTTGTGAGCATATAGTGCGCTGCTTGTGTGTAGGTGGAAATGTGATGTTACACATGAGCCTCCACAGTGCTTCATCACATCTCTGTGCTACTCTACTGAGGCTGAAGCCTTCAGCCTGTAGTCTATAGCTTCACTTCTCTTTGCCCTGGCACTGCGTAGGCCTCAGTCCCTGTCAAAACCTGATGAAAGCCTGCTCTGTCTCTGTCACACACACAGAGAAAGAGAGAGAGAGAGAGAGAAAGGACTAAGCAGCTATCTGGATGCAGCACCACTCCCTCCTCTCACTGCAATAGACACTATATGCTCTATAACATGGCTGACTAATGCTCTCCTTTTTGCACATTTTGAATGCAATCAGCATGTTCCTTTTAGACGTTACAGGAAATACGTGCGAGGAGCGACTCCTTGAGCTCGCCCATTCAAACAGTACGACATATAACGCAGATTTCTTTGCAACCTGCACTCTCCACATACGTGCGATAAACCAGTATTCACACTGAAAAAACATACAGTTAAAATCCTGTTTGATTGGCTGATGTGACTTAGAAGGTTGTGCAGTCTTCACAGAGACAATGTTGCATCTAATATTTGACTCTTTTAATGCTCTAAGCAATCTTTCATATTCATTTTGATAGCATCTGATTACTTTGTTGATATAGGCGGTTAAATCATCATCATTTGCAATGCATTATAAAGAACAGGATGACACAAGATTAACAACACAGCCTGCTTGGATATGACCTGTTTGTATTTCCAAATTAATAGTGTGAGTTTGTGTGTGTGCGTGCGTGTATGTGTTTGTGTGTGTGCGTGCGAGGGGAGAGAGATGAGGAACCAGGCTGTGTACCGAGAGTAGTGCGCTGATAAATGATTCAGAGTTTTCACAGATTGTATCTGTGTGCACAGTACAGTGGACATGAAGGGATACAGAGAGACAAAAACAGCTTGTCTGAGTTGTGTCTGAACTTAGGAAGGTGTATATTTATTTATCTCGCCACAAATCCCTTCCGCTGAGAATATCTACCATCACACAGAGCTTAAAAAATTTAACAACCACAAACTGTATATGTTAATTTTAGTTGGCATATGCAGCCCCTTTGGGATTTGAAAGAAAGATGTATGCATTATTAAAATCTTTACTTTACACCGTTTATTTCAGGAATTGTCTGAAATCCTATGGTACGTCACGATCTCGGTGCAAATAATACTTTTATAGTTTATAATAATTTTAGTCTCTTTGTTTCAAGGCTGAAGAGACGTACAATCTTGAAACGAGCGGTTATGTTGGAAATGATGTGAAAATAACTTCCTTAAATGGATATTTTCAAGTGTGGTTACAGTCAGGAGCCTCGTATTACTAAAATTAGGTGTCAATCATTCTATCATTGTTTGATTGTCAGAGAGGAAACCAGCCAGGAAGTGGATGAAAAGCCTGGAGGAAGCTAACTGTGCGTTAATGCATTTATCCTTTTGTTAAGAATCAATTATTCATAAACCACTTTTCTCCTACATTTCTCCCACTTTTCCTCCAAAATAATAATGACATTTTGGTGGTGGAAAAAGCTCTGTGAAGCATCCCCTTAATTTTGTACGTGACAACTTTCCATAAATTTCAAAGGGCTCCATAAATCACTGCTGCCACCCTTGCTCGGTGGCCAAGGTAAGGATCCCTCACTTGTGATTGGCTGGTTCGCTGAACCGGAGAGAAGCTTTGGTCACTGCCCACCGGATCGCAGACCATTCGGGTTAGTCTGAGTTTAATGAATGAGTGTGTTGAGGCACATGTGAGCAAAGATGCTTTTTTTTTTTGTGTTCTCCGTGTTGAAATTCTATGTAGAACGCTGAATCATGTCACTACAGTGAAGTGGCAGCTCCGGGAAAGAGAGAGAATGATGTATGAGCACGGTGTATAGTTCATGAACTACTGTGCAGTTAAAATATGGGCTGTTAGAGAGGGGCAGAAGTTGAGCAATAGCGCGGTGCAAAATGTGCATTTGAGTAACACAGAGCGAGATTTACCTGAATGGACATAATAACACAATAGTTTAGTGCAGTTACAGAAAAATCACAGTTTTGCAGAAGTGATTTCAGACACAAGACAGCAACGTTCCTACACACACGTAGCTACTGAACGCTTTTATCAGCTTTTTATTGCTGCACTTATCAAAATTATTAGATTAAAAATGTGTAAGGGAGTGTTTTAAGCTCAGTGTTTTGGTTTTAGCAGTTCACAACTTTACTGTCTTGGTTCACCCTCAACTCTCCTCTTTCAGCAGTGGAATTTCCAGCAGCAGCAGGCAGCTGTGTTCTGATAAACTCACTGTACACTACCTGTCCGGCAACCAAACGGCAGACAAAGTTAGCAACTAGCTGGTAAACATAACCATTTAACGGCTGAACAGAGTCACAAGGATTAATCGGACTAATATTCATCAGATGGACACAAGCATAACTTCAAATGAATGCCAGTGATGCTCTGTGTCTGCTGGATGAAGTAAAAAAGGCAAGTTTTGCTAACACACTTCCACATATCAACTTTATAAAGCAGTACAATGCCAGTGTTGTGTTTCCAGCTTGTTTCTCTGCCCACCAAAAAACAATTAACGCTGCTTTACATAGTATTAGTATAGATATGTTTTCATACTAAAGCTAATAAAGCGCTGTTTTTAATATCATGGTTGAAATGACTCCCTGCAATGTGAAAGAGTTGCTGGTATTACTAATACTACTGCTAATGAATACATTAGTGCGGCTGTATGTAGCTTTCAGCCAACCAGCATATCAAGACGCCCATGTTGACCTGTTTCAGCTGGGTGTGTAAGTAACATTAGGCAAGAAGTGGATAGTTCATAAATTGTATTTTTATTGTGACTTTGTTATGGATTCTACTCTATTTTATTACTTTAATGGTCAAAATTGTATAACACAGCTTTAAATAGCTGTACGCATCATATGAAAGATGCTCTCTACGTTTGTACAACAGTGAAAGAAAATATCACCATTTTTTTTGTACATCAATTCATTAACAGTTAATCCGAGAGAAAAAAAGATGTCACAGTATTAGTCGTAAACTTGACTTATGAGTGATTTTTTTTGGGAAGTTTGAGTCTGAAAAACACCGCAGCGTTCTCAGCTCCGACAAAGAGGAAGAGAAAAGACAAAAGAAGCCATTTGAAGTCTCTATGATGCAGCCGGCTCACACAAGTTTCACATCAAAACAAATGCCCCCCTATCACCTCGGCATCCAGAGGCAGCGTCGCTAGTGATTCAGATGAGGCTGGAGAAACACATGAGAGTTGTTGCATTATTCATGAGGCTGCTCCTGGACTCTAACTGAGCGCCGCTTCATTCACAAATCCAAAGTGAAGCGCCAGCAAAAATTATATGCTTGGAGTAGGGGACGGGCAGGCGTCGTGACTTGGATGGGAAAAAAAAATGTGGAGTCGGGGGAGGGTGGAGGAAGGGAGAGGGAGAGGGGAGGGGATGGTGCGATGAGCATGAGAAACATCTCTTTATAGTGACTGGATGATGATGGAGGTGTGTGTTATATATATGTGCATGTGTTTGTGTGTGTGTGTGTGTTTTATGTGTCCTGCACTGGCTGCCAAACAAATGCTTTACTGAGACTCTCGGTATGTCCTCGGGGGGCTTTAGGCTAATGTCCCCTCAGGGACATTGTCTTGAAATCTTACACCCAGAACACAAACATGCGCGCAGTACATGCACATAGCAACTACAACAAACATTAACAAACTGTCCTTTGATGAGCTCTAACTCGTCTTGACACGAGTATCACATTTCCCTGCTCCCGTTTAGCCTTGTGTGTCCTTCCTGTCCAAACAGAGCAACGGCAACCACGCTCCGTTCCGTCAGCATCTGCATCATGATGCTAATGCTGTCGGCGCTAAACCAGCCTTCAGTGAGTACAACAGAGCGGTGGCACGGCACTACATTTTCTACTGTGCATTATTCCCCCCGTTGCTCCAGCTGCCACCGCTACTGTAATAGCCTCTCTGCAGATACCTCTGAGCTCTCTGCCGCTCTGCCATGACACACTCCGCTGATCTCAGATTTCATCGTCAGTGACACAGACGGAGATAGAAGAGAGGAGACAAAACATGAAAAGGGGGAGAATATATGTGAATTAGAGGAATCTTGAGGAAAAAAAAAAAAAATCAAGCAGAAGAAGATGCCAGTTAACTGTGTCGTGCTTGTGTGTGTGTGTGTGTGTGTGTGTGTGTGGTGCATTCAGTCACGCTTGTCAAGCTCAAGCGTGAAGTAGCAGGGATGGGATTGTGATGCAGCTCAGACGCCTGGCTGCTGCAACGCTTGAGTCACGAAGCGCACGGTGACGTACCCCCCTCCATCACATTCCCTTATATGGCGAGATGCGTATGTGTGATGTCACCGGAGACGTGGCGCTGAGCTGCAGCACGGGGCAGCAGATCGAGCGGCAGTGAATCATCTGAACAGGTGGACAATAAGAGAGGCATGTTCGCTGCCTGCGCGGTACAGTGTGGAAATACAGGCCAGGGCTGCTGTGCCGTTCCGTATGTTCCTTTGCTGTGGGAATAACGGCGGCCCTCGTTACTGCTGTTGTCCTATTCTGAGCTATAGATATCCTCTGCTGTGACAGAGCATGAAGCGTGAGACCTCATTCAGTTCGCAGACAAGGACGGTGATGACAATAAGATTCGGTTCAGGGAGGGTTATAGTGGTCTCACTACTGGATTGGCAGCGGGGCTTTTATAGCTAACACGGTGAGAGAAAGATTCACACACCTGTGACACCGATGACAAGGACGTTCTTTTGAGTCTAAAGGCTGTGATTTGTGATATCTGAGTGAGAAAAAGGATCACGGTTTGACATCCGGAGCAAAAAAGGAGTGTTACAAAGCGTTTCTCTCCTGCAGAGGGGAAAACCGTCTTACTCACTGTAAATCAGAAAAGAACGTAGACATCGCTAAGATGCTGTGTTAACGTGGCTTCTGTTTTTTTTTTTATCCCAGCATGGCGTTATACACCTCCAGTAACACTAGAGGTAATTCCAATATTATAATCATCTTTTTAAAGTACACTGTCCTTATCAAAAGCAGCATAATGTATCAAATCCATGGCTCACAAAAATCATGGGATTACACTATAGCCCCGAAAGATTAAAAAGTGCGACCCTAAAAGATTAGAAGTGACCCGACAGGCTCGCCATGATAAAACCTTTATATGCTGTTATTTTCTGCAACAGGATGCGAAAACCAATCGGTGAAATTCCCACGATGTGAGTGTAATAAAGAAGTACGCGGCCCTCCTCCTGTGCTCTTCCTCTGACCTACTGACAGGATGTGACCAGCAGCATCCTCGACCGGAGCACCAGTTCCTCAGCTGCAAATGGTCTAGATTGTCCAACTGTGCCATTCTCACAGTCTGTGTGTGTTTATGTATGTGTGTGTGTGTGTGTAACACTCCCTATATTCAGATGTAGGATGAAAGGGCTGAGATTAAGCAGGAGGCCCCTGTGGTCACAAAGCATTAACATTTGATGTGGGTTATAATAAAAAAAAAAAGGGGAGGGGGGAGGGGTTAGAGGGAGATCACATCACACATTCATTGACACAGAACATCTGCGTTTGCAACACAGACTGATGACTAATTTACTGTAAAGTGGGAACACTCAGGCCCCGGACCAAAACCCCTGAGCAATCTCTTTTCCTTTATCTCTTTCACAAACACAGTCCATGATCTCACTAGTCGTGCAGAATATTGGCCAAAAATGACTCAATGAATCAATCACTTGCTCAATAGTGGGATCAATGTTATCTGTCACATTATTAATCCATTCAGCTTTAATGCAGTTGATCATAAAACAATTTGTCACTATTTCATCTCATATATATACAATTACAAATATTTCCTACTCAAACAAGCTGCCTTTATCGTTGTCAAGGCATTGTCTTAATCTGCAGGTGTAGGAGACGCATAAAGGAGCATAAAGAATGTTTCAGTCAGCTGTTTTGAGGGAAGCAGAGGGAAAAAAATCAGGTAAACATCACATCTGTGGCGAGTCAAGTCAATTCTTTTATACCAAAACCACAAATTACAAATTTGCCTTACACTGCAAGCAGCAACCTCCTTAGTACCAGTGGTGCAAAGTAATTAAGTATTTACTTAAGAATTATGCTGAGAACAGTGACTTGTACTTGTTTCCATTTTATGCACCTGTATACTTACAGTAAATATACAGCACTTAAAGAATCCTTATACTGATCAACACATAAACTGTGATGCATATTATAGAATAAACTGTCCAGCAGTTTACTGTATACTGTTAAAATGAGCTCTATTTTGAAGTATCTTTAATTAAATGTAAGAACATTTTGTTGATAATATTTGACTTTTACTTTGGTAATCATTGAATGCAGGGCTTTTATAGTATTAATAGTTTTATTTAAATGAAAAATCTAAATACTTATTCTATCACTGCCAATACTAATATTGTCTATTAGAAACAGGGTCAAAATAAGGCGTGACAGAGGTCACAAGTTCCTGTCCTCTTCCCCTTTTCTGTGAAACTCTATATTGACAAAGATGACAGATAAAGTAGATTAAAAAAAATTAAGAAAAGAAAATCTGTTTCTTGGTTGAGGAATTCTATAATTAGTGAATTAGACAATGCAGACCTTCATCCCTATTCCCATTTACCAGAGGTTACACTGATATTCCATTTAAAACCAAAGAAATGCCACAACCACAAAGATCAATAATTGAAAGTCAATGAGGAAGCTTTCAGTGAGTGATGAACCCTTCACAGATGTTGCCGGTTTCATGCTCTCAGCTGCATGCGTAGGCACCTAAACGCACGCACGCACACACACACGACACACACACTTGCGCATTCCGTCACCACAATGTTCTCTTTCGGCATTTCGCAGATAACAGCTTGTGCTTTAACCTCTTTGTGATGCCGTAAAAACTTAAAGTGCCGTGATGAACTTGCTACTTTTCTGATGCTGCTCTGTCAATTATCCCTGAGGCGAAGAAAACAACTGCACCATTGTATAGAATTAACTGTACAGCAGATGTTATAGCAAAAACCGCTGATTGCACTACTATAAACACGGGACAGATCTGCTGTCAATTACACATATCTAAAAGGAAACACAACTCGTATAACAAAGTAGATATGCAATTTAAATGAGCTGTTTTAAGTTCAACTGAGAGAATATGCACTTTAACTGTAAGACTATCACATAAATAATTTAAACACACTGCATTATCACACATCTTCACACATCCAAACTGCTTATACAGTCTGAATAATGAAATATAATCAGCCTTACTGAAAGTAATCGTTGGATCCTGGGATGTAGCTCAGTTCAAATCTCTGCCTGGCTGCTCCACGCAAACACATGGCCTTCTGTGCACGCACTGTTCACAAAAGCAGTCCCATCCAATCCAAACTACCTAGTACCGGTGCTGGCTCACAGCCTATGACCAGGCCCTTGTTGTTTTTTTTCCAATCCTCTCTCCCCTGCCACTAAAAATGTCTTTGTTTTATTTCTAGACGGCTATGGAAGATCTGCACACCGCAGCGGGCGAATGTAGTCTTGCAGCGGTGCTCTTCAGAGTGACTGTGTGACACCAGCCCTGTCTGCTCTGCCTCTCCTGCCGCTGAAGAAACATGTTAAATAAGAAAGCCAAAAGCAATCAAGGTGAAAATGCAACGCTGCCCCCGTGGGGATTGTGCCACCTCTACTTTGCGGATAATGGAGAGAAATCAAATGAGAACAAATGAGTGGCGCCGTGTTGCAGAGCTCTCCTCTTAAGAGGGAATCTGGCCCGCTAATGACGACAATACATCCTGGAACTGTCTCTATTGAAATGAGATAACCAGAAAGAAAGCAAGAGCAGAAGAAAAAAAAACAAGCTGAATGTGCGTGTCTCGACCGAGAGCAATCGGAGAAGAAGAGACGAGAGGAGGAAAAACGCCTCTAATGGTCCGTTTACAGATGCACCGTCACTCTCCCTTCCACGACTGACTCAGCCGGCCCGCTGTGTATCTGGGATGTCCCTCGTAGTAAAAGAAACGCATCCGTTTCCCCTGTGCAATCACACTGAGTTAAAACCCTTCAGCGATCCAGACAGTTTTGCTGCAACTACTAATATCCAAAATGATATTGTAGCATCAGCATGACCGGCTTTGTTTCTGACATCTGCTGCACCCACAGTAACCCGGCACACTGCGGGATGTGGATAGATGGCACAGTTTATGACCCTGCTGCAAAGGCTTCTGGGGGCCTGAAAGCGAGCCGAGTTTCAGGTTTAACACCGGCGTCATGTGATTTGCTACGACTGGCTGGAGGTCGAGCAGCGACCTCGTCCAACCCGCCGGTCGCTCAGTCCTCTGCCTAGGAAAGGATTACATTCCTTGGTTGATTACTAGCTGACATCTATCACCAATCGCGAGCAGAGCAGGAGGTCTCACCTAATCTCGTTCAGCCCGAGGTCTTATGATCCTCAAACTGAACAAATTACATGGTTTATGTATTTTTTCCACAGGACGGATTTTCAGGCATCAAATCAAATACAGAGGAAAGGGGAAGAGAGAGAGAAAAATAGAGGGAGGGATAGAGGGAGATAGAGAGAGAGATTTCTCTACCCTGTGCATTACAAAACGGATCAAAGACTTTTTTTTTTTTTCATGGTTCTGCACCACAATGACGTAGCTGGTTGTCAGTGACCTGGTTTGATAAGTGTGTGTGTGTATTACGACTTACTATCTGTGTGTTGTTAAGTCTTTTTTTTCTCTCTCTCTCTCTCTTCTTCACTCTTCTGCCTCAACACTTCACTTCACATCTGTCACCGTGTTTCTCCAATCACTTTCCCTACTCCTGTCTCCCCTACTCGCCTTATCCCTCCCCGTGAAAAGCGAGCTCCGAGTTGGACTGGAAGATGTTCTGTTTGTGACGGGGGTGGTGACAGCTGAGTGACGGGAGCGTGGAATTGGGGAGGGCAGGTTGGAGATGGGTTGTTGACACAGCGTTTCCCAGGACGGAGGTTGGAGGGAGGGAAAATGGAAAAAAAAGGACCTGTGGGGGCTGTTTTATCACCGCAGAGTCAGGGATGGGGGCTCTAAGTAGCTTTGAGTGGAGTGTGCATCTAGCTGCCACCCCGAGAGACGAGAAGACGACTTCAGACCGTCATTGATGACATGGCATGATAAGATGGACTCTGTATAGAACTGCTAAATCTAGCTGCATTTTTAAATTACAACTACATTTACCATGCTGTAGCTTCCTTTTCACTAAGGGCTGCAGTAACAGAACCTCCACCCCTCCCTGCCATCACTCTGTTTTGAAAAGCATGTAGAAATAAAGCCAATATCAGCCTTTAGGAGTCAATACACATTCTGACCAGTTACGCTATAGTCAGTTTGAATCTATGCATTTTGAAAAGTTGAAAAAGTCCTACAGTTCTTTTTTCCATGCTGGAAAAAAAAAATCTCCCCCGGTGCTATTAAGTGGTGCTCTCACTTAAGTCCTCAAGTACAACCTGTCCTGCAAAGATTTCGCTCTGTATTTTCACTCCTGCACATCAGATCTACTTAAGAGCTCACACTTGATGCTGACACCATTCAGGTACATCTGCTTCTACTGCTTTAAGAATCATTGCCAACAGTGCAAATGGATCAGGGTTGTAAAAAAAAAAAAGAAGAAGAGTAAAACTGGACCAATAATTTGCAAGTGAACAGGTAGTTTCCATCAAATCAAACCTTGTCATACTATGTCAAATGCAGTGCAGCGCACCAGTCTTTTGGTGTCATCTAGTCATTTTTATTTAATAATTACACATATATCTCAAAATAGTATGGCATTTAATGTGTTGACTGAAATTCTAGGTAGGAGAATGTAAAGCCATTCGGAGTCTAATTCACTGTACACGCTGACTGTTGCTCTGTGCAAACCTGTGATTTCCCAGATAAATTCCCAGATTTCTTTTTTTTTTAATAGAAGACAAATATTGAACCAAACGCAGACACGCTATGCCTGATGCCTGACACATGCCACACCCTCACGTCATCTATCTCCCTCCACTTTGGAAAGTTAAGCGTGAGGCTAGAAACAGAAAGTTGTGGACAGAAAGCTGTGAAGACATCTATCAGTGCAGCCGGCAGTGTCTGCAGATCTGTGAGTGCATTCACTAATTGGCTCCAAGAACACAGACTCCATCCTCCCGCCTAGGAGCGGGCCAACCAGTGCCTTGTGTGTGTTCATGCTATGTTTATACTCTGTATGGTTAATACATCTTCTGCACTGCACCGCCTGTTAGGTCTCCTTTTTTAAGAAGAGGCACCGCTAGCGCTTTATGTAGGCCAAGCCCCAACAGAATATGCCATTAAGATTAGCTACAAGTCAGGACTGCTACGCTGCTGCTTGGTTTTCCCTTCCCTACAGAGAAAGGTTAGCAGAGCATGTGTAGATTTTTTTTTTTTTTATCATATTGCGAAGACCACCGACACATTAAAAAAAATGCACATCACAGCTGGAATTTAATAAACCAAACACCTCTGTGGAGCAGAGAAGCAGCCAGACAGTTCACTGGGGCAAATTTGGAGCAGCGCAGCAGTACCGTCTGTAATTATGCTTATTGACTTCAGCTTGAGTTGAACTGAGCTACGCTATAATACAGAGAACTGTTGAAGGGCGGGTTGGGGTGTCCTCTGGACGGCCTGTAAGTAATCAACACCAGAGCGCTGGTGTGTAATTAACATTTATTACCAAGTATTTGAACCTATGAAGAGATACATACGATTGGCGCTCATCTGTGAAAAGACCTTACTGCTACATTACCACATGAAAGACATCATCATCCTAGTTAAGCCTTCTAAAGTAAGCCAATGTGACAACATCTGGCCAACAAGAACAGGCTTCTGGCTTTCTGAAGGAGAGTAGCTTCACTTGGGTCTATAGGACTCTCTCAGCAGACATTTTAACAAAATAAATAAGTTGAAATAATAAGAAGAATGATGGTTGAGTTCCGTTTAGCTGCTTTAGTTTGAGGGTCCTGGTATTGGACATGCTGTCTCACTGTCACACTGTCATGGCTTGCTGGGAAACTTGATTAATGTTATTAATCAATAAAAAGTCAAAATGTTGTTGCTGCCTATTGGAGGTAACTGAAGTAGATGTTAGTAGAAGGCAGGGTGGGGAAAAAATACATAGAATTCTTGAAGGGCCACAGTCCAAATACACCTAGATTCAGACACCACTTTGGAACAGTTGAGAAAATTCTCCCGTCATTATCTATACAAGCTTATGTGATGCAGGGTCACAGAGTGCTGGAGCTTAAAACAGGTCACAAGTTTAAGGTTTCCTCAATTTCCTTTCGTCCCTCGCTGGCTTTTTTTTTGTTTGTTTCTGCGGGAAACTCATTACATACTGTATAAACATTTAGCATGTGGCAGCATTTAGTTAAAGTACCAATAATTCAACATCAAAGTCATCAAGTTAAGAAAAAGACTCCTTCCGTTAGAAGTCAGACTCCAGCTGTGTGTTATATTTAAAGAGGACATGTGGTAGAAAGGGAGATTTTCATTTCTTTTTTTGATTATAAAGCAGGTCTAGGTGCTTTAAAAATACTGTGAGAGTATCCAAACTCTCAGTCCATGGAGAAATGCACACAGCCTGTATTAAGAAACTACGCCTTAGCCGGTTGGACTTCCATAAGGTCATGATGTCACAACTATACACTCAGCACGTCTAGTTGTGACGGGCCCTGTTTATTGATGTTATTTACCTAATTTAAGTGCAGTTGTTTCATTTCAGCTCAGTGTGAGACTCACTATTGCAATTTTCTGTCATTTATGGTCGAGCTACTTTATCTGCTCTCCTCGGCTCTCTGTGTCTCACCGTGGGCGGGGCTCACACATACGTGGAGCAGAGCAGAGGAGAAACAGCTGCGGAGGAAACGCTGCACAGTTGTTGGACGTTAGGAAGCAAATTTGTCATTGCGCAGTCTTCTAAAGTTTGGATAACATTGTCCTCATTGGTGGCGGTTTACCAGTTTTACATAGAGCCCTGGTTTTACCTACTTGCAATAGGCTACAATCCATTACCTGTGGTTGCCCTGGGCATGCATCACTCAGAAGCCAATCAGAAGGGAGGGCCATTGAGCAGGCACGTTTAGGCTGAGTGAGACAGAGGTGCTGTATCCATGTATTGTCCGGCTGTAACTAGGTGCTTTTTTTTACCATAAAAACATGCAAATATTTGTAAATAGACCACGAAAATGAAAATATGAAACCGAGAAAGGGGCATAACATGACCTCCTTTAAAGAGTAACACCAGGCACCTTAACCACGCCCAACAGTGATGACGCAGTGTACCTGGAGTACACTTCTACATCACTGCAGCAAGGTGAGAAGTTGAGCCACCTGGAGCAGTACTCATGTGCATCATCCTGCGGTGCAGTCACACACACACTAACACGCAGGTAAAACATGAAGAATATCCATGGAAGCCCTCCCTCCCTTCCTGCCTGCCGCCGTGCTCTAGCATGTTGACTTCTCAGCGTTTGTCAGTCATTGTTCATTTTCACAAAGCGCTGCGTGTAGAGAACATATTGAGATTTGTCGAGCTATTCATAACCCAGCAGTAACCAGACACTGGGCTGTATTTCTGCATTGGGAAAAAAAAAAACAACATCTTAAGACCCATGGTCTCCCCCCATCTCATTCTCTCTCTGACACACAAGTAATTGCACCCGCTCACACTCACATCCACACACACACACTCTTCACACATGCAATTTCTTCTTGGTTCTGCTAAGTATGCATTTTTCATTCTAGTGAGCAAGCTGCATTCGAAATCAAAGGCGGTGACGCTGCGTGGCTGTCTGGCTGCACGGAAAGTGAGGAGGTAATGAAAAAAGCTGAGGGGTGAGTCAGAGGATGCTTTAATAATCCTTGCTGCCCAAAATAACATCTCCGGGGCTGGATAGACCGACGACCCTCTTGGGAAACCAGCAGTGGTCCGGGCTGGGGCTGGACTCCACACGTCAATCCCTCCATTTCCCTCTACATACACTTTTCCCCCCTCTCTCATTCCCTCTCCTTTTCTCCTAACTCCTCTGAGTCTATTATTGTCAACAGATAAGACTGCAGCAGCACGGCACGACACGGCAGACAGCCAAGCCCTCCCTGTACCAAATATACGACAAGACTAAGCAGAGCGGAGGGGTATGTGCACACGGGGGGGGGGGGGGGGGGGGGGACAGACAAGCTGCAGGAAGTGTGATCCAGTCAGTGGGAGGAAGGAGTATGAGGTCCGTTCACAGGTGAGCGATGTCTCTTTGGTTATTGTCCAATCATTGGTGACAAATGGTGATTGGGTCCAGGCTAAATAGCTCTTCGTGTTGGGTTCAAGGTTGGGCGTCTATTGTCCCGTACAACACCTTTCCCTGTCTCTCCCCACAGTGTTCTGCCCCGTGCGAACAAATGGAGGGAGAAAATGAACCCATCATCTTGTATTACCAACGCCAGTCAAATAGTTCTGCAGGAAAACGTGCCGACTCAACTTGACATTCTGATATTCCACCTAATCCCTGCTCATGCTCACAAGATTTATCTTTTAGGGCAAAGACACTGTGATCTAAAAATGTTACCGCTGCCATGTATAATACTCAGAAAAGCTAGTAGACACCTTCGATGGAGGCCTGTGTGGGCCAAAAGAAAAAGCATATTTTAACTTAAATAAAAAGGGGTTTATCCTCTGCATAGTGGCCTCAAATAAGACTCAGCATGTCAGGTCTACATCGCCACACTTAACTTTCATGATTCTAGCATGCTAACATTTAGCAAGTGTTGGACACGTGTATATGATGACCTGCTATAGCACTAAATGAAAGGTCACAGCATCATCATTAGGTTGCATCTTCTGGGGATATCTTATGACTTACAGTTATCTCACAGATCAGCGAACACTGAAGTCTTTCTAAAGTCTATATATAATACAGAAGAAGCAGTTTAACACATGTCAATTGCATACACATGGAGCTGGTAACCCTGCTGTAGACTATAAACTGTACTTAGTAACACATACTGATGTATTACTTGCCCTAAAGAGCGCATTCTGAAGGAGAATTAGTATGAAAAGCAGTATCAGTGGCTAATGCTGTTGTTGGGAGTCAAAAGGAAGTCAAAT
Source organism: Euthynnus affinis (assembly GCA_029490765.1). Taxonomy (NCBI): domain Eukaryota; kingdom Metazoa; phylum Chordata; class Actinopteri; order Scombriformes; family Scombridae; genus Euthynnus; species Euthynnus affinis. The sequence goes on along the minus strand of CM055847.1, from coordinate 26,986,193 downwards.
CATGCAGTTACTCGAGGGATCAGCCCTGATTCTGAACCCACAGAGAGAGAGCCCACATTAACTAGTACTGGTGAGTCAGAGAAAAAGTCATATTTTAAGTACTGTAGACAAAACCTCATTTGGTTTTAAAATCTAACTCTACACTGCAAGACCATGGCTGGATTAAAAGTGTTCATTCTTGGGGACAGAAGTGGCAGTAAGAACGCTGTTTCCTAGAGAGGTGACAGAAGAGTGTATATATCAGTGCCCATTCATGCTCAAATGGTGTCTGGATTTGGCCAAACATATTATACCCAGAGTGGGTTGGAGAGTTGAAAGCTGGACAATATTAAAATTTCATCAGGTTGCGCTAAATCTGTACGTCTATATGTGCCGGAAATCCAGTAGAACTGGGTGAGACTGTAGGATTGTTGTACTGTGTCTCAACACTAAAACATAATGCTGATAAAAATCACAACTGTGATAAGCTTAAGTGTTTTATGTGTTCAACTGTATGGTGGAGAAAACGCTTAATTTTAAAGAGTGCAATTACACAATGAAAAGAAAACACAAGGAAAACATACATGAGGGAGCCCACTTGACTGCAGCATTTCCATTAAAATGTGCCTTTGTTCCACAGCAGTACACACTGCATGTTGCCTCTGGCGATCCAGCTCAGGTCACGTTTACCACCACAGCAGCTATTTTTAACACATCATTTATAAATTAATAATAATAATAATACATCAGATTATTATAGTAGAAGTGCTGTGTGTTGTGGGGGGGTGAGTCCCGTCTTTACAAACCTGTTTCACTGCTCGGAAGTCAACCTTCTGCAAACATGTGATGATTTAATATAGAAATGTTGGTATTTTTTTTTATATATGTGGGACCAACTGTGCTATACATTTCCCTCCTATTGCTTTTTTATCTCATCAGGGTTGTGTGCTTGGCTATTGCTTGTCACAAACAGAGGCCTAAATAGGATGCACAGAGATTTCCAGAGAAGGAGAAATAAGCAATCTCCAATTACATCCATAGGAAAGGGAAGCCACTGCAGACAGCTTACCCCAATGCCTCTCTGTGGCCGGGTCCGGGCGTAATCGAATCAAGATGTACGCTACTTACAGTATCGCTCGCTGATTGCTCAGCTTAACAAACTCTGATATGCACTGACTGCAAGGTAACAGACAGCAACGCACAGCAGACTTCACATAACATAACATAGAGTATGAAAATGTCTGTCAGGCTTTGTACTTTTCAGGCATGCAAATTTAACCACTGTTGAAGTCCCACTGCATTTAAAGTAAAAAAAAAATGGTCTCATTTAGAAAAAAAAATATAATTTTGTTCTTTCTTAGCACAAGAGAGAATTAAAAGACCGCACCAAAATCGAAAAACTTTGTTTTAAAACTTAACTGAGACACACAGCCACACAGGTTTTGTGCTATAATGTGCCAAATTAGGCATAAAGCATTTGAGAAAGTGCAGAAAAGCAGAATAATGGGTGACGACGTGTACAACGGGTTCCACTGGAGCAACCGCATTAGATGATCTCATTTTCTCCGTCCTGTTCTGGGACTAGTTAGCAAAACATGTTGAAATATTTCCTTGTCACTTACTTTTTGAAAGAGCTATTCATTCCTATGCATTTTTCAAATTAATAAACTGCTGTTCCTCTCCATCCTCTCCATTCCAGTTTTGTTCCCTTTCCCCCCCCCCACAAGTCTCTCTGAAGTTGAACTCAAACAGATCAGCTACTAAAAGGGTTGCCTGGAGGCAGACAGGAAGCTGTGCATAATGGGAAGATGCTGCCTCCCGAGCACTTTTCTGAAACACTTTCCTTGTCTGAGGGATGTCACTAGACACACACACACACACACGCACGCACACACACACTACACACAGAGATCAAGATCAAAGAAACATTGTGCAGCTCTGCTAAGTACAAGGGTTGAAGAGTTTGAGAAAGCCAACAAGGAAATAGATATGGGGGATACTTGTCTGAAAATGTAAAAAAAAAAAGACTCCAATTACTTTATACGAGTTTTAGTACACAAGGAGATGTCACAAAAGATATCTTTCTATTTTTTAATGACCGTTTTAATGCTTTCTTCACTCATGCTACACTGCTGCTTCATCCCCCAAAATACTAGTTAGGAAAAACCAATCATATTACTAATGCGGGCCAGACACACATGATAGGAATTCAACAACTGCCGGGTAGAGTAGGATGCCTTTAAGTAACGACTGAGTCCAGTCAGAAAGACAAAATCCTACACAATGCTGTGTCAGATGTAAATATGCTGCTAAACTTTCGATTTTTCACATTTTTCAAACCCGACTGCGGCACTAAATAACGGAGTTTCACCGCCATTTAAAAAATGTGACAAAGTTTCTCCTCCCCTCTTTCTTCTGATGAAAAAAGCCACTCGCTGCGTCCCTGTGTGCTCAGCAGAAAGACCTTTTCTCCTGCGCTCGATGGCATTGACAAGCCAACGTCTCAATCGATGGACCCACGGTCAGACCTTTGCAGAGCGAGCCCCAGACCAAAGGGCTGTGTGGGTTAATTGTAATTGCATAGGACAGCGTCTGTAACACATGCCCTGAGCCAAGAAGCTGAACTGGCCGGAGGGGTGATGGTCTGAGACGACGATTAATCTACAACAGCAGTTAACTTCGACGAGGGATATGAGTAGATGGCCAGCCTAAACATATTTCGCCTCTTTTTTTTTATTATTAGCTGAATCATGTTCATCATGTTTTTGCCCTTAAGAAAATTATACATCATGGGAGGAAGCGTTCAACTGACCTGTGTTATGTGAAGATATGGTCTTTAAATGATGTCACAGGTGATGGCAGTGACAGTTGTTTTCTCAGGTTTACATTTTGATAAACCGCTGCACCAAACTTAAGTGCCATAATTGTACAAATGAGAGCAGAAGTGTGGCGAAGCAGACGATGGAGGAGGGAACGCAATACAATTGAGTGAGTGAGGGGAGCGGTGCGAATGGTCCTCTAACAGGATCAAGAGAGACATATGAATAAATGGAAGGAAGCCCGGCTGGTGAAGAGAGAAAAATCTTCAAAGTCAGCTTCTTTCCTCTTCCTAGCCACCCCAGGAGATCAGATCAACTACTATCCTAAAACCTAATGAACTAGTAAACACTGGGAATTAAATGAATATTACATGGGGTTTCATTAATGCCAGCCAGCAGACTCCAAAAATAATGAAGGCGAGAAGCGGAAGCAGGAGGAGACAGTTACTGGAGCTTCGTCTTCTCTGTGTTTACTCAGCATCTGCCTGCCAGAGAAGGAGGCTTTTGATCACTCCTCGGCTGGGTTCTCCTCTCCGCTGCGTGGCAGGAGAAGCCCAGGGAGGCCGCCGAGCATCGCCAGGGCCGGCTCATTTGCAACACAAATGAACTGAGCTAATTGTACACGTGCGGGGAGACGGGGGGAGCCGCACACGGTGCGGTGTTTGCAAAATATGGAAATAATTAATCTCATTGAGCTTGCGAAATACCATCAGTGTTGCAAAAGAGGATTTGAGCACAAGCTAGGGATGAGACGGATGATGATAGCAATGGGCTGGATAGACGCAGATGTTTAGATTAAGCTTTTTCATTATTGCTTTATCACACGGCTTCTTCAAGTGTATTTTTGGTAATTGAATAAATTGGAGCATGAAATAGATTTGGATTTGGGGCACAGCAACAGGATTATGTGTAAAGCAGAGTCGCTTTCCCATTCATGAAACAATACATGCAGATATTATGCTATCAGGTCAATGCTATGGGTGAGTGGAGTGGAAATAGTAATAGGAGGATTGTTGAATTACTAAAATAGATACCTATAGTATACAGTATATAACCTCAAATAGACAAGTGGTGGATGTAAAATGTCTTCCATATATAGTACAGCCGTTGCTTAATATTAGTGACGGTGTAGTTTGAAATGTTTGTTGAAATGTGTCATGCGGGCTCCACTGCATTACATAAGGATTTAGCTAAGAAATCCTACCTCTTCACCTTCCAAAGGTCTGACCTTATGAGCCTCTTTAATCAATAAATCAAATGTAAAACAAGAATGATGATCCTGTGAAGTACCTTTAGGAGGTGAGAGCCTTAGCTTTTAATTAGCAACTCCACTGACCATCAAGGCCAAAGGAGGATTTGTGGAATAGCGTACGTATATATATACTCTCCCTCAAAGATCCTCCACTGACGGTAAGCTATGGCAGCAAAGGCAGTCAAATTTAACCCCTCTGCAAACTGTTAAATGGTTACTGACATTGACAAATAGCATCACACATCAAGGCATATGGTTGAAAGCGAAGCACTATCCGTGCGGCGTATGCAGTTTCTCTTCTCTCTCGGCTATTTAAAAACAAGATGACATCAGACATCTGTTTGGGCGCAGGAAAAAAAAGAAGCTTTTTAAAAGAGAAAAAAAAAAAAAAGACCTCCTAGGGACTGAGCTTCACACACATGAACATACAGTATAAGCGCAGCCACATGCGCTCTCACGAAAAAAAAAAAAACACACAAGGACACACACATGCAGGGATGAGCCTCACATTTATGCCACTCAGCAGCCTTTTCTTTAGTCCATCAGTGAGCGGAGAGATGAAGAAGTTAAAGACCTGGGGCACAGTTGAAAGTGGCCTCTAAAGCCAAACTGAAATGTGGTTTCACTGGGAGGACCACTATGCTATACTGTATCTCAACCATTAATGACATGCTAAGGTTGAGGGTCTCACACACGCAAAAAATGCATGCACACACGTGCCTGTTCAGCCTTTGAGTGAATCAGTCTCGCTCCATGAGCATGAAAAGAGCCCAGATGTCAGCGCTCAGGCACAGGCCTGTGTTTCTGTTGAAAAGTACTCCATCTTTCTTTTGTTGCACCGTGACCCTATCTGTAATTTCCTCATCCTGTTTCACTGACTGAGAACAGCCTGGCCGCTCGAACCTATACGTAACGTACATCCCGCTGAGTGACATCACGTGTACCTCCAGCTGCGGGACTGTGCCGTGGCAACCCGTAACCAAACTCGGCAAAGGCAATTTCACCTCCCTCTCTGGGCAGCGGCATTAGCAGCCATGGCAGCAGGCCTGGGGCTGGGGACATTAGCCTGATGCTTATCTGGGTACACAGCCCACCGCTAGCTACCAGTTCGCTCTCTCTCTCTCTCTCTCTCTCTCTGTTTCTTTCTGCCTCTCTTGCTCTCTGTCTGATGCTGAGATATGATTTGGTGAGAGCAGAGAGGAGCGGAGAGGAGTCGAGCATATCGATTCAGCCTCTCCCGCTGTCTCTCTCGCACTATTCATCCCCTTTTCCTCTGCGCTGCTATCATTCCAACTCTCTCCACTTTATCTCTCTCTCTCTCTCTCTCTCTCTCTATCCGCTTCTTCTCTTTCTCTCTCCAGCATGCAATCATAATAACCCCTCTCTTAGACGCCCAAGCAATAAACCAGGGCCTCCCTTCTTCCTGCGCACATCTCCCTTGGCGAGGACAAAACCAATAAAAGGCCGGCTTAATTACAGCTGCTGAGTGCCGCCAACACCCGGGTACAACACAATGGGGCCGAGGGTGGGCTGAGCGTGGGCGAGGTGTGATGGTATATTGGGGGGGGCGGTTGTAAAGGAACTACAGAGGATACAGTGGAGACTCAGTCGGACTCTGACACCTAAACCCTCACATAGCCGGGGAAAAAAAAAAGAGGTGATGTAGCCCAGAGGCTAGAGAAGAAGTCTGGCTAGGAAAATGTGGGAAGGGACAAAGAATGAGTAATGTTTCCAATTGTTAAGAAGCCCTTCCAGCAAGGCATTTTACTCCCAGTATCACCAGTGGAGCAGCTCAATCAGCTTGATTATGTAGCTGCGAGATGTTAAAGTGTAACCGAGGGGAATATACACTCACCCTGGATAAAGAAGGGTAAAAACAGAACATACGTAAATGATATGTACACTACAGTGCAGCCAATGATATATCAAGGTGGATCTGCCCCCAAATCAACACAAGTGTCCAGGACTGAAGAGCCCAGAAAGGTGAATCCATGTCCTTGTCTCTGGTTGTTTCTAGGTCTGCAGTTTGTCTCCTCCTCCTCCTCCTCGTCCTCCTCCTCTCCTCCCTTCTTCTTTATATCCATTTTCTCCTCTATTTTCCTCCTCTCCTTCCCCCAGTTCTGTCACATCAACATGAATCTGGGGCTCCAGGGGTTCAGAGTCCCACAAGCTGCAGCCTGCTATGTCTGCCTCGTCTACAGCTCTGTCACCATGGTGACTGATGCCTGGGTGTTCCTGCCTCCTCCTGGTACTTTTTTTGTCTTTCTATCTTCCCCTTCTGTTTTCTCTCCTTGTTTTGTCTCTCTACTGAGCTCCTCTCACCTCACATCCACCGTGCGCGTTATCAGTACCTGCTGAAAAGAAGCTGCAAGAGGAGGAAATGGGAGCAGAAAGTGTGTGTCTTGTGTGGTGCGTGTATGACAGGCACGATTTAAAAAAGGAGGTGTGTTTAATGGAGTTAGTTAAGGCCTTTAGGAAAAGTATTTTATGGTGTAGTGTCATGGCACACACAAAACAGCTGAGATGAAAGCGGGTTTAATTCTTCTCTGTAATTTAAAAAAAAAAAAAAAAAAGTTCCAAAAAAGGATTCAGCGCAAAATGTTTCAAAACTGATTCGTACCAGTTAGTCCTAAAGCAAACCAGAAGTGGCCTCACTTTGAATGGCTGCACTTCTTCATATGGAAATAAACGAACAGACGACCAGATGCTGTTGAGTCCTAAGATGTCTACTCATAAGTACGCCATCAGCTGTAGCTGTAGGTGAAGTTAGGGCAGCTCTTTAATAATCCTGATAGCCACTTAAATTTCTGATGTATAGCCAAGAGGAAGATGTATCGCTATTCCACTAGGTGGGCTACCTTTCTGTATCACAGTGCACTCAAACTCAAGAAGTTACATGCCTGTTATGTAAAACCTGCTCTGCAAGCCGGTGATGTAAGTATAACCACTGTACTTACAACAGTCATTGTATAACTACCTTACTCTAGTGTTGGTAAAGATAGATTAGCTGCAGCAGATGCAATAATGTAAAGTCACTCAAAGTCAACCTTTGATACTCAATCATTGCACTTCTCCTCACTCTACAAGACCATGTCAAAACCAAGTGTATGAGTGGACTGTGTATGAAACACTAGACGGCTTCTAATCGGAAATGGATACAGGAAATGCCGGCATTCGGCTGACCAATGGTGTAACTTCATCACACGGTCAGGGACAAACATTCACATTTGTTGTTGCTTCAGTTGGATGTTTGAGCCTCGCTGTGCAGAATGATGTTTTCTCTGTGCTCACCTGAAATCTGAGTTTGAAGTTGGTGCAGCTCTTTAAAAATCACTGACGTATTGTAAACATATCAGACATGAACTATTATTCTAAACAGGGTCTTTTCATGTGTTTGTATCACTTTTTCTGTGATGCTTAAAATGTTTGAAATTTGTAAGTGAAATTAAAAGTTTGGAAATACTGCCACTAGCTTTGACAGTATGCAAATCTTATTTTCATACATTTGTGTGAGATGATGCAGATTTTAGTTTTAGTAAAATATCGGCAGTAACCGTATACACTGTGTGCTGTCATGATGAAAAACTTCCACTGAGTGGTCCTGAAATTTATTAACATGTCGAGGCAGATAAGAATTGCATAAAGAGAAAACATTGGATGGAAATTGTGTCTCCAGTCAGACGTACTTGCAGAGTAGGATTTGAGATGAAAATTTTTACAATACAGCAGATTTAAAGTGCCTCGCTCCACCTTCCTGTCTTTTCCTCAACCCTTGTGTCATTCTGTTAGAAGGATCATCCCTTGTTCCATCCCTACCTCCGTCTTATTAATCAGGCACAGCTAAAGTCAGGATTAACAGACAGGGAGGATACATCATCATTTCTATTGATCAAACATTACACCTTATCACTATGGCAACCCCATCGTTAGAGGGGACAAGTGAGGAAATGGGGATGAGAGGTGGGAGGGGGAGTAAGCCAGGGGGTTTCCACTTCAGAGGAACATTCGGTTTAGAACTGACAAGTTGCTTTTCCTTCTATCTTTCAATATACACACAGTACGGCACATAGAAGCTGTAAAATGCAGAGGTGCACAGCTGCAGATATGCTGTCACTGCAGGACGACAATATATATATATATGAGACTGTAGGCCGAAGTAAACAGCTGTGAGTTTTACTCACTAAAATCACACCCAAGATTGCGCAGCGCCGTTTGGAATCATTAAACAGCAGCAATATGGGTTTTATTTAATAAGCTGGATTTGAAACACAGTGCTGCTTTCACTACATTGCATCTATGCAGAAAATCAAATGCAGCTATTCACATCCCACTTAATTCTTTTATCACACACTTTACAAAAGGCTCATCTGAGGAAAGAATAAGATATGTACCACAAACTCAATAACATCCCTTCTATCGCTTCATACACCAGTATGACAACACACACACACACACACGCACACACACTTTGGTCTCAGTCATTTCAGGGAAGCCAGCACAAAGAGCTGCTGCAGCGAGGGGGTGATAGGCAGACGGCGTGTGTGTGGATGTGTGTTGGAGGAGGTTGGCGGGTATGGTTGCAGTTTAAATGTAGTGACCACTCAATTCAAAACCATTCAGGCCTTCTAAGAACAGATCCCTACATCCCATTAGGACCTCTGCTGACGCACACATGCATAATACATGGAAGCTGGATCTAAAAGCATACAGCCCATTAGCAGGCCTGGCCTGGGCAAGAAAGAAACAGAGAGAGAGAGAGAGAGACAGAAACAGACTCGCACACAAACAGCCAAGATCGAACGAATGGACAAGCTGGCTAACCACTGATAACAGTACACATTGCTGGTTTGCAGCGAATTGTGTTGTTGTTGTGTATTAGCGAGCTGTGTGGTTTACTTACAGCCCCAGAAATGAGCGGAGATAGAGGCACACGCTGGCCTCAAGGTGCTGCGATAGTATTTAAAATGGAGACACACTTCCACCAGTTAGTTGTACCAGTTAGCTAACTGTAAATATGATAATCTAGCATTAAAATGACAGGCTTAGTCCTGTCTTCAGCTACCGTTCAGAGACTGTTTCTACTTGAGGAATTTGCTGAGAAGAAAAAAAAAAAAAAAAAAAGGGTAGTGAGGGAAAATAAGTTCAATTTAATCAGTCAGATGTGATGATTGCTGGATCACAGTTTCCAGGCACAGAGCCCCCTGTTCAGTCCTTCCAGTGGCTGAGTGTTCTGGCCATGTAATGTGAGGTGGCAGAGAGCCCAGCAATGCTGTAAATTATTTCTGACGGTAGGGTGGGGGACAAGAGGGAAAGACTCGCAGTCCCCGGAGACAGACAGTGCATGGTGTGGAGATACGGGCCTGCGTCTAGCTATGGCGAGAAAGAAAAGAGGCGGCAGGAACGTGGTCTGTTTGCAAGTTTGAAGCCCCTTCCTCGGTCTGTGTGACATGTCTAACAGCCATGCCTGGCCAAAGGACCAGGGGCCTCTCTGCGGGGGAACGGAGCATTTAGCAGGCTAATCATAATATGCTCCAATTCATCTAAGTGAGATCCAACTTCTCCCTCTTGACACACGCCACAAAAGCATTTCTTTTCTAGCAGATGCAAAAAAAAAAAAAAAACAGTGAGCCTGTGGTGTTGCAGTAACACTGGAGCTAAAAGGTTAATAACATTTTGTATGACTTTTATTGGCCAATAAGTCCTGGTATAAAGATGTGGCCTATTAATAGCAGCAGTATGTATATGATATGCATGTACGCTTTTGTAAAGAGCTTTCTGCAGTTCAGTCACTCTTTTATCAAATAACTCAAATCTGTTCTTACATATATACCTACGTTTGCTCCAAACACATAATGGCGTGTGTCTGAGTGTGTGGGTGGGTGTGGGTGTTTTCACTTATTTCCAGCTCTGGACTCTTTTTTTTTTAATGTACATCTACCCTCCTCACCCCCTCATGTTCTCCTCTCAGGCCCAACAGCAGCAGAAGCAGCAGCAGCCGCCGCCGCCGCCGCTACCACTGCCGCGGCGACGGCGGCGGCGGCAGAGGTAGCGGCAGAACAGCACACATGCTGCAGCAGCGGTGCGCTGGGGCGTACGCACACGCGCACACATAGGCTACATACACAGGCGCGAGCACAGCACAGTCACACCTCTGCACTGTCACAGTCTACCTAAAGGGTTCATTTTAACTGCCCACCCCCCCCTTCCCTCCCTCCACCTCCCACTCCCCACCTTACACTCCAACACGGCACATGCGCGCGCGCGCACGTGCACAGAGCAAACCGCGGCAGCATCACTGATCGGCCCCATCATCCAGCCAGGAAATATCTGCAGCAGCAACAGTACTATACTGTAGGTTGTTATTACGCAGGCTGGCTGCCGATCGATAAACGCAACAACCCCCACCCCCCCTAATACTCGTTTGACATACCAACGGGGAAGCCCTTCCTCATAAATCAGGGCATTTCTTTACAAAGGAATCACTCACCCGATGTTGCTCAACGCCTGCTCGAACAGCTCCGTCTGCAAGATGTTCTGAGGCGCAGAGAAAGCCCCGTTGAAATGTGATAAAACCGAGCTACAGAACTGACGCAATGTCTCAAACTGCATTTTCCCCCTCCGTTTTCTTTTATCCTCAGTAAATGATCACCCTTTTTCCTTTCACCAACAATACATCCCAAAGCCTGCGCTCTCTCAGGACGCCCCCCTCCACACATATACCTCCTCAGTATTTTGGTATTATTATCACCCGGGGGCGCATTAAAAGCGAAAAAGATGCCGATCAAGTTCCATATTTCTCCTGCCGCTCCTGGTAAAAAGTGTCCTTAAATGAGACGCATTCCGGGCGGGATCCTTCGGTCATTATGCTTCAGACTTGAAGCGAGAAAAAGAGACGTATTGCCGGTGCCGGTAACGAGCCTTTTCTTCTTCTCGTTGTGGCAAAAATCTATTCTCGGTGTGCAGGATGAGGCGAAGGAGCGCCCGAAGGAAAGATGAAGCAGAGAGGCATCCTACACGGCAGCCAGCAGCAGCAGCAGCAGCAGCATCCCTTACCGGCGCATCAGCTGCTGCCTCACATTCAACTCATATTTCCCGTCGCCTATGAAGAGCACACACTCGCGCTAACACACGCACAAACACACCCGCGCACGCACACGAACACACACACACTCACACTCACTCACACACACACACACAGAGACACACACACACACTACGGGGCTGATATGCAATCGTGCGCACTCTGTTTGCCATATCTCTCCATCCTCTCTCATGCACTCTTTGGGACGCGCACAGCAGCAGATAGACCACAAAACAATACAGAGGCGATGCTGTCGTCAGGGTTTTTTTTTCTTTCTTTCTTTCTTATATCTCATATCTGGCTTCAGACCATCAGCTGCTCATCAGCAATAACGGAAGACAGCCCTACAGTAATAGCCTACCTCTGGAAGGGAGAGCGTCTGCATGAGGAAAGGGCACACATGAAAAGGGGGGTTTCCCGAGGGGTTATTTATTTATTTAATTCAGTCAGTGGTTCTGCATATGACTGTTATGACTAATTCAAAAATAATCCAATAAGGCTAAATAAGGTTCCTCAAAGCTGCTGATATAAAGCATTTGATAGGGTTAAATGTTTTTTTACAGGACAACCAAAGGTCTAGAAGATGATGAGAGACATCTAAGATGAAGGAGTTATATTCAACAGTTAGCTGGTCCAATAAAGTTTTCTATCTCTGCATAACATAAAACACAAAATTCCTTTAAAAAACATTGTTAACTGCAATTGAGTCTGCTATTTAAGACTTACAATCAAGCTGTCCCTTTTAGGTTAATTGCTTTTCTATCAAATACCCAAATGAGACCCTTTGTACAAAATGTTGAAACCTGCGCTACAATGTTGAAACCTTTATATGACACCCAACATCAATATCAACATTCAGGTTACAAGGGAAGTTCTACAATTCAAGAGCAGTCTGAAAAAAAACCCATTAAAATATGACCCATACGTTTTAGCACAAGGGTCTTATTTTTGTTGGTTTTGCCATCATATCAGTTTCAATAACATATTACTCACCAGATGAGCTGCTCAGATGGGATGCACAGGGCCACTAGACCGGCAATCAGATACACAGATTAACCATATAAACAAGTCATCTTGAGTGGAAAAGCTGAATGTTATAACAAACTGCTGTTAGTTGATTTTAGTCATAGTTCAACTATACATTGTTGCTCTTACTCTAATTGTGTGGACATTCAGTTTCACAATGCAGGACAATTATAGTAGACATTTCAGGTATGTTCACGCTGGTTTTCACTTCCAATATGTGGTTTAGATAATTGAATGAAACCAGGGATTTATTTGAAATTCTTCTTGATGTCCGACTGCCTGTTTTGGGTTTTGCAGAATCCCCGAATCACAATAATTTGTCAATAAAATTTTTTTATCTTAAATGAAAAGAAATGGTGACCAAAACAACTAGAACAAAACTAAACTATCACTGTTTAATTGAACTATATGGTCAAATACTACTTAAAGGCTTGATTCAGTGTTCGTATCTGATGATATGCAGAAGATACGCAGGGCTAAGCTTATACATGGCTAGATTGAGCCTTGATGAACTGAACTGTGCAAAGCTACTTTATATTGGACTGGGCTGGGCTGCTCGTTCAAGGGCCGGGCCAAGCTGAGTGTGTTCTTCCTCCTCCTCTAACATTTTTGGCAGGCTGATTGTTTTTACTGCCCGGATGAATTTGTTAAAAAAAAATGCAGAATCTGAAGAAATTCCACCAGTGAGTATGTTCCAATCCCAATGTAATCATTGTTGTTTCATCAGCCTCACCCAACACTGCAGCTGTCCCAGCGTATCTGTGTGTTCATTCAAATGACACCTCCGAGACCAAGATAAATTAGAAGCCTTCCCAAGTTATTTCTCTTTATAAATAGACTGTCAGCTTTTTTCCCCTTCTTTCTTCAGCAGAACAGATCCAGGAGTTAATTTAAACATTCTTTAAGATTAATGAAAGTGGGTTTTGGTGCTTATGCAGTGGGAGTTCTATTTATGGACTCTCTGCTATCCATCATCAGCATTATCCCGAGAATTTTCAGACAGCCACTTTCCTGTTGTGTCACAGCAAATGTAGGCGATGCCAAAAAAAAAGCCGGAATCGTTCCTCAGTACCATCTCCACCGCTTAAACCACGCAATCGATTAATATACAGTGTCAAGGGCTGGGACTGGAACAGAGAGTGACTGACTGACGGAACGCTTGGAGCGGTCTGATCTATAGCCTGATCTATAGTTGAGTCTGATCATCAATTAAAAACACCTTAAAGCAGCAAGCCATCTGCGGAGAAGATAGATAATGTACTCCACTTGTACTGAGACACAAAATACCTTCATCCTGCATCACAGGTTTATAGTAATGTGGCTTTGATTACAATTTGCAGCCTTTTACTGTTTACTTTTGTTGTGCATTCGCAACACACGTAGTAACAGAACGGACGGAGGATTCAACAAAGATACCACAGAGACAATTTTCCCACTACAGAGGAGAAAATACAGTATATGTCTATTTTGGAGTTATAACAATGCTTCTGAGTGTGTGGAGGTGTCACTGTTGCTTCATTACACTGTGAAAGCACAGAGAGTATCTACTACACTTATCACCAAAACCCAGTGCCAGTTAATGGGCAGGTATTGGGGCATGTTGGTTATATCCATCAAAAAATCCATTTGGGGCACAATAACAAGCAATTAAACCAAAGTAAAAAAAAAAAAAAAAAAATCCCCAGCAATCTCTCACCTTTCTGTTGGTTCTCAGTGTATTATGGAGTAAATACAAGGTTGCAATGGCAGAGAGAGGACACAGAACTAATGAGTTGTGTCTCCAAACATAGTGTGGGCACAGGCTTGTGAATGCTGGTTTGTCCCTGCGATAGACGAGGAGGTGTGGCCCGCTGAGTATACCTATACAAGGTCAGCACAGAGAAGGAACAGCGACTTGTTGGACTGGGATAGAGTCAATTTCAGCTCCTTTCCTGCTGTACCTCCCCTCCTTTAAATGTGTATCTGCATGTACGGAATGACTCAGGGCTAACGCTGTACCGCCCTGCCTTTGGATTCAGGCTGGGCTCGCTCTGCACCGGATAGCACAGCGTGTATCCCGCATTTACCATCTTCCCCATCAGGAAGTCTGATCTTTGTGGGCAGAGAGGACCGTCAGAGAGACGAGGACATCTGTTAGTCTGTGGAATATGCTTACTGCGACTGACCGAGGGTTATGGAGAACAAAATGTGATATCACAGCTTTACTGTAACACAAGAAAGAAGCGGGGTGTGTGTTCCCTTCCAGGGTTTCACCGCTGCCCAGATGACCTTAGTCATTTCACACCACTGGAGACAACTGTCGACATTCTGGAGGAAATCACAAATCCCACTTCACCCTTTATACGTCCGCATACATCAGAACTACAGTATAAGTGTAAGTATAGCCTAAGGTTGCACTGAAAAAATGTCAAGTTACCGGGCAAGTTATCTAAGAGGGAGCAAACAAGGACACGAGAGAAGGAAACCTTTTCTGAAATGGCTCTCTGCCTAGATTTCTGCTGTGGAGATAAATTCTAGAGAGTGTGTAGATACTGACTATAAGCTTTTCTCTCTCCCTTTGGAAGAAGAAAGAGGAAGGAGCCCCCATGTGGACATCAAAGTAACTGCCTTACTTGACACCAGTATCAAGAAATAAGCAACCGGATATGGGATTCACAAGCACAGCATGTCTGTGTTATCAGCATCTGAGAGTGTTCTACTCAGAGGGGGCATTTAGTGCATAAGACAAACGGAACACAATGTTCTGCATTGTAATTAGGCCCGCTTTTGCTTTTCTACTCCAAAACATCTTCGTAATGCTTCCTTTTCCAGCCCTCGCGATTGCCTGAACTGGCCCACAAACATTGCTGACGTCAAAACGGAAGTTAGAAAAGTAAGAAATTGCAGTTTTTCCTCAAAGGTTGAGCCAGCGGAAATTCCAGCAAACACCCTTCACTTGCCAGTACCCCATCCTATGTGCCCCATATGTGCTGGTGTGCTGCATGTGTGTGCATGTGCGTATGCATGCGTGTGAAGAAGAGGGAGTGAGTGGGTGGATGACTATTGTAGAACTGCTGAGTGAGTGCCAGATACAGTATCTATGTCTATGTCTCCTTTATAGGCCTCATGGGCTCCATGTGCAGGCCTTTTTTATATGGAGCCTAGCCTGACTTGCTAGGAGACACTGCTTTTATGCTAGGCTTGAATCACTAGTCTGCACTACCTATACGACACTCGCATAGATTAGGCTCTTATGCAGTAACAGCCAGGCGCCTTCAAGAAGTAGCATCATATGTGAGTTTTCCCTGATGAAATGATCAATTTGAATTTACACAATAACAGAAAATCATTTGAAGCATGTGACATGTTTCTGTTTTTTCCCGTTCCACACACATACTGTCCATCGCTGTTCACACATAGAACTGACCTGTCTATGGGTGCGTCGCCGGGTCCCGAGTACCTCAGCCCCGAACCGTTGTCAAGGGACGCCTGTCTGGGCAGGAGCCCGCCGTGAGGTCTGCTTCTGTCTGACGCTGGTGTCAAGTCTCCTGAGGCTCCCTGGTAGGGGTACAGGGACGGGTCCTGCAGTTTGGCCTTCTTCCCCTGCGGCCCGCCCTCAAACACGCCCCGCACTTGACCGGGCCCTGAACCGTAGAACCACGCCCCCGATTTGGTGAGGATTTCTTGTTGTTTTCGGCACAAGTTGCATACCCACATAACCTGCAGGGGAGAGAGGCGGGGTTTAGCGGGGCTTGGAATGGTGATGAGCAGTCAGAGGTTGTCTTATAGTTCCTATGATGAGCTGTAATGGAGTGATTTGTAACATAACTGTGAGGCATATCGCTGTTGATGGGTGAAAATCTTTTTTTTTTTTTTTTAATCCAAAATGTCAACTTTTCAGTAACAAGATAGAACTAATTAGTTTTGAACAGGCTTTCAAACTGGAGTTTTGAGTTTTCACCCCACAGCAACAATATTCATAAACAGTACTGACAATTCATGTTGATGGGGTGAATGATGAAATATTGTACACATGCAGCAGCCTTTGATACCATTGAAAGGTAAAGTGATGTGGGTTCATTTGATTTATATATAATTATACATTTGGAGTCTGTGAGTCCGCTTGGTAAAGATCAAGGTTTTCATATTGATACGAATTTTTAAAAATTTGTTATGTTGTATTACATTGCTATCAAAGTCTTGTTTCTGGTCAGCAAACTATACAGCACAGAGCCTACATGACCACTGACTGCAGAGATTACTCACATTGTAAGGAAGGTACGGTACGTGGAGGCAGCGGTTAATGCACTTTGCTAAGATAAATGGAAAAGAATAGCAACATTTTCCTTATGTTGTGCTCTACAAGGACTGGAGAGATGGAGGTTTTTACTGCTCTGTGATGTTGTGCCTTTATCTGCTCTATACTGCAGCCCCAGCAGCCAGCTCACCACATTAGCCTCATAAATCCAGGGACAGACAGCAGCCCTGATCACTATACGCACACGCGCGCACACGCACTCTCTCTCTCTCTCTCTCTCTCTCTCACACACACACACATACACCACATTGTAAAGCCCAGCCTTCTGACTCACATTATCTTATGGAGGAATCTGTATCAATTAATATCTGGTAACCTGAATTTCGGTCAAACCTGCTCCGGCTGACCACACCTGTCTCATTAACAGCAAGCAACTTAAAGTGATATCTAAGTGTGTCTGAGAGGACGGGGAGCTTGCCAAATGATTGACAGGCTAGACGGCCAGTAGGGCGGCCAACAGCTACTGCATCCCCCCCTCCCCTCCCCTCCCAACCACCACCTCCCACCACACTCCCTGCCTTTACAGTCCCAGTGCTGAGTCAGTGCATTACTGTTATTAGTGTGAGCGGGCCCTGAATGCTGCCTCACCCACCTCCGGCTGGTCTATAGCTCGTTTTTTTTTTTAGCTTTGTTTTGTTTTGTTTTGTTTTTTTCAGTAAGCCTCGAATCAAATAAAACTGGACTGATTTGTTATTTCTAGATTAATTGAACTCATTTAAACTGTGGTGGTCTGTAGAATTACTGGCTGCAGTGGTTCAAAGGCTGGATTTGTAGTCATAAACGGAACCACAACTGCTTATCTCAGTGGCTGGCTAGACCTGAAGCATAGGGTGATACAGCATACATAGTACAAATGATCACAGGGGTTGGCAACCTGTACACACCACGTAAAGCCTTTACACCGGCACACAGATAAAAAAAAAATGTTTAAAAAAAAAGACTTTTTACGGGGTGTCTGGGTGGAATAGAAGAAAAAGCAGTCGTCCAATTATACACCCTAGGATTCAGTCTCCAGCGTCTGGTGTGGCTGGCTGAGTCATTAAACATATCAGTGTCCACATAGAGAAGTGGGAAGTCGGTGAGAGATCATGTCCTTGTCATTGAAATAGTGACTTACTGGTTGGTCAGAGTAGGATGCTCTTACAGAGAAGGGGGAGTGGGATGAAGCTCCAGGCTGCCAGCCGTTTACACTCTCTTCAACCCAACAGTGTGATAGCGGCAACAAGTACAGCGTGTTTGGTGGTTAGTAGTTGTGATTTAGACACACGTCAAGTCAAGAGCAGGGTGTCTCTCGCTCCCTCTCTTGCTCTCTTTCTTTGTGCGCGCCCCCAAAGTTTACAAGAAGATAAAATTGGTTAGTGGAATGAGCAGTAACTGTATTTGCAAACATTTTCAGGTCAGTGCTTTCAACCATCATTGATTTTCATTTTTTGATTTTTTTTTTTTTTTTAAAAAGGAAAGGAAAACTGGTTCTGGTCTTTCCAAAGGTTACCTATCTTCTGTTAGACAGAAGGATGGCAGGATTGGCTAGTTTCTAAGCATGTAACAAGTGGGGTAGCAGCAGGAGGCGAGGTCAGATACGGCCTGCGTCCTTTTCTTGTTGATTGCAACCAAAGGTATCTAGTGTATGTGGAGCCTTGGTAGTAGCTGCTAAAGCCTTAAGACTTAGCGGTGATTAAATCTAGATCTAAAAACTACACGTTTGATCAAGACTGTCTGTTCTGTGACACTATAGCTGTCATCATTACTTCACACTGACACATTTTGGGTGTGAAGCTATCTGGCAATGATGAATTATTTCAGTTACATTTCAAATGCAGTGCAAGAAAGCTTAACAGTAGCACAGCAGGAATCATGTACTGGCCTATGTGATATTGACACATGAGGCATTTATGACCAGCTATCAATGTTACAGATGGGCTATAACTGTGCTGACACACAATAGAAGCTGGGAGGCTACAAATTGTGCTTTATGTGTCCCAGAGGAGTGTAGCCAGTGAGGCCATGACTGCCTCTTTAACTGGGGTCATGGTGAGAGCTCTTCAGTGAACCATGAGTCATCGGCTAAGACCCAGGAGCCACCAAGGCCAGTTTTCCTGCTAATCAACCACACATCACTTCCTGCACCTGGAAGTTACACACATGTCACACAAGTACAGTATGAGTGTGAACACAAACTCTGATGTCTTCAAATGAAAATAAGTCAAATCAATTGATCTTGAAATGGAATTATCATACAGAGGAGACAATAAGGAACAGGTGCAAACTTCCCTCTGTTGAATGTATGCTTTTAAGTGACAGTGATCAACAGCCTGCTTGAGGTGTTTCAGCAGTTCTGATAGTTTAAAGAGGGCGTCACTAGATTCCAGGAGCCCCACAAGCTGCAGGTACCCCACCTCAGACATCCTATCAGGTGTATGTAACATGCATTTTAGAATTTGAGCTCTATTCACACAAAAAAAAGACTATGTTGACGCTGTGGTTAATTACTGAAATATGCTCATCTCTCTCATCCAGTTCCTTCAGAGAAAACTGCTGCCTGTGACCTACATATTTACCCCTTCAAACTGCAATTAACATAGAGTCAGTTGCTGTGCACCTCTCCGGTCTGCCAATAATAATTAACCATGTTCCCAGCCCTTGGACTGAACATGTCGAGCTCTTTTATCTCATCAGTGAGTACCTAATAGCATATTAGTTTTCAAAAAAAAAAGAAGAAAAAAAAAGAAAAAGAAAAAAAGAACAGCCAACAAAAACGTGCATGGGTCCAGTAAATGTTGAGCAAACTGGGCCTCAGGCATCAATACTTGAATTTGATTTGCACTTTGGAACAGAGTCAGAATGAAAATGGATGTTTATATATTACGCAGGAGGAACAGAAGTAAGGAAAATGCTGCTGTCAGGCTGAAACCTCATATGTCCAAAACATTACATGAACTGCATAATGAAAACAGCCTTTGAGCTTGATGACAATGCATTTATGAGACTATCCAAAGGGATTTGGAAGGGTTACATAGGCCCGAGAGGTTTATGAGTTTATCGACTGATGGAGGGGAGTGTGAAAAATAAGTTAAGCTTTTTAAATAGTAGGAAAAGGTAACCTGGGATAAGGATTACTGTGCCTGCATGCAAACAACAGAACAGTTGAAATGGGAATTAGCTTTATGCTATTCTCCATCATGCCGGTATGATGTATTCTGTGCTCAAGGCTGGTCACACAATAGCCAAACAACTTTTTTGGCAATGTTTTTTACATCACTGTCATTGCATTATGAATGAATGAATTTACAGTTCGTGGAATAAAAACCAAAATTCAAGGAAAAATCTGATTATGCTTCATCCTCATACCAGATTAAGTGGCAGCATTAGAAGCATGTTGTTTCATCTATGACACTTTTTTGGGAGACTTTGCAAAGCATGAGAGCTGCTAACAGTCCATCTAGGGATGCAGTGCAGAGACAGTGTGAGCTTAGTCTCACGATACCAGACCATCGTTCAGTAGTTGCTTCGACGACAGCGAGAACGGCCACTAACAAACCTACGCCCCTACAATTTGTCAAGGACACGCCTTACCAGAAATGATGCTGCCCCCCCCCATTCTCCTCCGTAGTGAACTGCATGTCACCGCCCCAATATGAAGGGCTGCCCTGAAGACTTTGGTTTGGTTCTGCAATGCAGGGTTTTTTTTAAACTCTTTAATTGTTTCCACCCAGTTTTAACAATAAAAGCTGGGAGATTGTCTCTATGAGCGAAGCATTTAGTGTGAGTCTAGTGTGAGCTCAACCCGCACTGACAGGAAACTGCAATATCCCTCATTGCCTAATAGACCACATAGACTCAGAGACTCCACAACAGATGCATGTATGCACAATGACACACACACACACACACACAGGTCAAGCAGCTGTAATGGCCAGAGGTATGTTCACTTTCAGTGCAGCCATTCTGTCCAAGACACTCCAGATACACACACACACACACACACACACACATACACACACAAACACACACGCACGCACTTCCCTTCAGCTTAACTCTTCACGGCTGAGCGCAGGCAGGGGGTTGGGGGCCGCAGCCCTCGGGCAGGGCCATTTCTCCCTGTGTTTGCACATTTCATAGTCATTGAACCTGCAGCTAAAAATAGAAAGCTAAAAACCTAGCACTACCACGCGCTGCAAACACCAGGAAGATATATACTCTATTAAATGTGCTATAGGCTGTTTACTGAGGCGCTGAATTAAAGGGAACAAACACCCAGTGCCATGGGATCAATAAATAATTTCCTTTCTAATACTTTCTCTTCAGACTGAGGGTGTTTTCAGTGATACCGGCAAACATAATCTTCCCCAAAAATGTGTGTGTGCTTAGGAGAGCTAGCGAAATAAATACACCAGTCGAGGGTGCTACTGAAGGACGGACTATCTTTGACAGAAAATATGTATCTATTCCAAAATCATATATGCTGTATGGCCTGTCTTATAATAATTGTGTTTTGGATTTTGAAAATCATGTAATACATTCATAGAGAATATTCCTGTTGTATACGTATATACTACACATGACTATATTGAAAATAATATGCACCCTTTAGCAATGTACTCTACATGTTCCCTTTTAGACTGCCCCATTCAAAATTTCTCTGGAAGAGGCAAATACACACACACACCAGCTAGATTTGCAGTAAGAGAGAGCACTGAGCTCTCTCTTGTGGCCATTAAACTGCACTACAACATTACTTAACAGAGGCTGTAGAGTGAATCAGCAGTATCCTTCCAGGCATATAACTGTGTGCTCAAATAGAAAGCCAGTTCCAATGTTAAATTAAATCAATGACATTCATTCATTCATAACATTACATGTAAAATACTTGCCAAAATGATTCTCCTGACTTCACAGGAGGCTGTTTAAAATTTAGAGAGGGCCTGTGTAGTGACTGTCATCGCTGCCGCAGTCATTTTATTTCAGAGTGAGAGTGAGTCAGTGTTCTACAATGCATGCCATGTAACCATGACCCCCCTAGTTCGATTCCATCTGGGAACTATGTTTCATCTTTTTTTTTTTTTTTTCTTGTCTCCCTGTTTCCTGTCAGCTATTTAAAAAAAAAAAAAAAGTAAAAACCAACAGAAAAAAAAATGTCAAAAAAAAAAAAAAGAACTGAAGCAAAGGCAAGAGATGGCACATGCTGCAATATTGATGGGCCGGTACATGAACTGTCATAGGTGTCATATTGCCTCGCTGTATCTCTCCTTCACCTGAACTGAGGTGAACTGAACTACTCATTAAGGACTCATTGTTCGGAGAGTGGAGTGTTCCTCAGAACATCCCAGTCTGGACTGAGTCCAGATTAAGCATACAGGCATCAATAAGGATACTATCTAACACACGCCAGAGCAAATGATTGCCACACATGGGGGGGATACACATGTGTGATGGGCTGCAATGACCTTACACTGCATATGTGGAGCAATGAATAATGCATATTAAGACAGGTGTATTCTAAAGAGAATTTGAATATTCAGTTATCTCTTACTAGTACTTTAAGGAGCAAGATAACCTGGTATAAAGTGCGTATTCCTGCCTATGTTTGCCCTTTAGCCAAGTTTTCTCTACATGCAGATCATAATACACCTAAATCCCTAAAATAAAAGGATGCGTTGATTTTTTTTCCCTGCTCATTGCCCTGTGGATAGTGTTTATGAAATCAGGTTTTTGAGGCAGCTCTCCTGAATAAAAAAAAAAAAAAAAAAAAAGTTTACAGGGCATTTTGGTGTGATTCATTATGGGGCCAATGAGAATGAAAGGGAAGCGCCTACATTCACATGCTCCAACACTGGCTGCACGTGGTGAATTACATTTTAATGAGCTTCTAATTTTAGTGTGAGCGCCAGTAATAATAATAGACTTGATGAATATTTATGTTCCTTGTTTGAAGCTCAGACATGAGAGAACGGAGGGAACCATGATTAATACATAGAAATGGCTGACATCCCCTTTAGTCTCTCTCAGACCTAAATAAATGTGTTACATTTCTTTTTCTTTTTTTTGGGGGGGGGGCAGGCATGACTCGCGCTAACTGTCACAAATATATACAGAAGGTAATTTTTTTTTTTTTTTTTTTTTTTTTTTTTGGGAAGCCAAATAAAATCTCGGTTAATGACTGTAATGAAAACAATGAATATGTTCTATCTCCAAAAGGGCGTTTGCGACTGGAATCTGTCAATGGGACAGGGCTTTTCTTGGTAAAACTGAATGACAGTCACAGTTCTGACAAACAAAATGACCGGTGAAAAACGCGCTGCAGTCACAGCCTCATGCTCACTCAGCTTACCCATGGTGCCGCTGAGGGGAAAACACTGTGCCTGTGCAGAGAAAGAGAGAGAGATCGCTGCGTTTAAGTCCTTAGAACGTGGTGACGGTTGTCTGCAGCTCTTGCTCCTGAAAATGAAGAAACTGCTCCGACCTTCAGCTTCAGCACCGCGGACAGCTCCAAGTCCAGACAACAGGCTGCCTGCCGGGGACAGCAGCTGCTGAAAACACCGTGAAGGTTACACCGGGGACTCAACCTACCACATCCGATCCAATAAAAAAAACCAACGCAGTCTCCCTTCCTCTTTTTTTCTTTCTCTCTCTCTCTCTCTCCCTCTCTCCGTCTCTCTCTCTCTCTCTCAACAAAGCATCTACACAATCCAAAGACGCCGATTCGTTGAAAAGAAATGACGGGTTCCAATCTTCAATCCGTTACGCGGGACCCATCAAACCGTGCGAACCGTCCCGCAGACTCAATGTCAGTAGGTCTACGGGGAGAAAACATGTGAGGCGAGCGTTAACGCGTCAAATCACGTTATGTTTCCCACCACCGCTGTAGGCCTATTAGTTCATCTGTAACAGAGAGTCAGAGCTCTGGCGGAGTTGATGAGAGCTCATTACATATGCGGCGCGTCCCAGCTCTGCTCCCACAGTCCAATAGTCAGACAGGGAAACGCGGTTACGCAGAAAACAGAATGGCACTGGCTTTTTTTTTTTTTTTTGGTCGTTTTTTTTTTTTTTTCTTCCTGCGGTAGCGTCAACAAGCACACTTTGTCATTTCCCGCTCAGTCTGTGCTGTGACCACATCTCGAGCTTCAATAAAACATAAGAGCACAGCTGTTGTCATCACCATCACCGTGCATTTCTCGTTATTTTGTGAGACAACTGCAGGAGGACGATGAAGTCATGGGGGCCACGGGTTTATACAAAAATGTGAACGTGAACATGCCAGGAACTATATAAGTCCATATGCTGCCTTCACGTGCTGTGAGAATAACGCCACTTTTTTCTTTTTTTTTTGACATCTTCACGTGTTCCAAGCAAATAAGACGTCCTGACGTTGCCCGTACACACACGCACTTATGGCGATAGACCGTATGAAAGGAGTAAATCAATAGAAGTGAGGGTGGAGATTCTGATCAGTGGTGGAGGAAGTATTCAGACAGATACTAGTGTAAAATTAGCAATAATAAGTAAAAAGTCCTGGATTGAAAATGCCACTTAAATGTACATAAAGTATTAAAGGTAAAAGTAGTAATAATGCAGGGAAATGGCCCCTTTGAGTGTTACAATATTAGCTTATTATTACTGACTCATTAATGTGTAAGAAGCATTTTACTGTTGTAGTTGGATTTTATGTACTTTTGAGTATTTTAATGTATCACTGCGTCGCATTTTAATCACATTTCACTCTCTTAATTTGAAAAGTAACTAGTAACTCCGACTGCCAAGTGAATGTAATGGTGAAAAATTACAATATGTTCCTCTGCATTGTAGTGGACTACAAGCATAGATTGGAAATACACAAGTATGGCTCAAATTCGTGCTTAAGTACTTGAGTAAATGTATTGGGTATTACATTCCATCACTTCCTCTTGACAGCTGGACAGCAGTAAGCTGTAAAAGTCCTTGTACAGCCCATTTATAAAATGCAGAATGGTGCATCTTTTTCTACAAACATAAAAACCTCAAACACAGCTGAGGGGAAATGTATTCTCAGCCGTATATGTTCTGAAGCTCTATAGCATAGATGCAAATGACGTGCCCCGCAGCTTGCAACACTTTCAGGAGCTGAAAATTAATTTGCTCTGTGATATGCCATCACTTTTCAACACATTATAACACATGCTATGATATTCTTGGGTTCTCTAACTTGGTGTTAACACTTTACCTATATCACTAATGAAGATACTGTCACATTACATTCAGTTCACAGCTCTATAGAGGCTTCATACACATCAAACACACTGTAATAACTATTTTTATTCTCCAAAACCAACAATAACCGAACATTTAGAATACACTGCACAGTAGGTTACAGCATATTTGTTGGGAGCATATGGAATGAAGAGTGCCCATATGCTGTCTTCTAATGATGCTAATGATTTCTATGGTTGCTGTTTGGGGACTCGCAAATCTATTTAATTTACCACAATAACGCTGCAATTCGCTAAAACGCCGTGTCGAATTGAAAGAGGACCCTTGATAAATACTTCCCCTTTCATTTTGCAGCAGAAGTGTTGAAGGGCCAAGAAACACATGTAACGTCTTCAAGAGTTGCTTTAATCACAAATGACTTCCTCCCCAGAGACTGTTGATTCCTCGGGCCCTTTTGAAGCCACATCAGAGGAAATGGTGGGGAGCTCCACCGCTACAAGCAGGGATTCTGAAGTCTTCACAAAGCTGACACACACAGGTTATCTATATCAAAAGGCGTTTTATATTTTTACCCCCGAAACGTCACGCTTGTGCTTCGTGTCTCGAGTGCGCTGCGGAGGTTAAGCTACGTGGCACAATCAATAAGCAGTGATTGTTATCAACGCAGGTGGTTTATCAGCGTTTTTATATCTAGTATCAACTGGTTGTGATAAGGCAAAGTGAGTAATTGTGACTATATATCAAATGACTCATAGATTCGGCTAAACAAGGCTACTGACGGGAGCTTACATTCCTTTACCGGCTGTTTAACTCTCAGTCCCTCTATATCATATTCCAGTGTACCATAGCTCTGCTAGCTACTGCTGCTGCTGCCCCAGACATAGAGACTTGTAAATATTCAATGGCGTTTCACAGAACAAGATCTCTCTCGCCACTGCTGTCACCATCTGTGAGAGAGGGAAAGAGTAGACGGATGGAAAAAAAAAAGAAAAAAAAAAAGGCAGATTTCACCACCGCCACCTCTTTCACTGACACACAAGCTTTTAGACAAGCTGGTTGGGTACAACAAAATGTGGCAGGGTAATCAAAGCTTCTGTCCATCTGTAACTACAAGCATGATCACGTAAACAATCAGCAATCAATATCACAACAGTCCATGTGGGCTTGCTGTGTATCACATGAGGGTTTGAATAATGTCTGTGTAGTCTCCTGTATTGTCTGATGATGTGAAGCTAGCATAGAAATAACATTCATACTCTCAAACATCCTACTGGCTTCTATAATTCTACCATAAAAAAAAGAGTTCTACTCAGATAAACCTTTCAATTATACATTCATTTAAAATGACTACGAAAAGATAATTAATTGCAAAATGGCTGATTGTAAAATTAAGTGAGTCCAGCCAACAAAGTAACCTCTGCTGCCATCGGTGTATTTCACTTGTTTAACTTGTACTCCAGCCCGGTGACGTCTCCCTCTCACACAACTGAAAGAGAATCTTTTCATCTGGTGTCAAGCTAAAACCTAACCCCTGCCTTCACTGGCCCCTGCTGACCCTGTTGGCTCCTAACAGCTCCTATCAGCCCTGAGACGCTGGAGTCTATTAGCAGATAAACAGGAGAACAGACTGCGTATATGACAAGATGACTACTGAACTAACCCACCTCTTTTTACACCCTTATACCCTCGCCACCTCTTTTGCTCATTTCCATGCTGGCTCTCTGTTCCCCTGCCTGACCCTGTCATCTGAACTTCTGTATTCTGTCATAAACGCTTACTCTGCTCCCCTGTTGACAAGACAAGCCTATGTATAAGCAATTTCTTGGATTTTCAACTCATTCCGAAGTTATATCTGCAAAAATATTTGAAATGTGGCAGTACTGTCAAGCACAGAGATAGTGGAGTCAAAAAAAAGTGCTCCAAAGGAGCCACATATACTCCCTGTGGATCGGAATCAAATGTTTGCTCCGGCATCCTCCTCTAAAAGTTTGTAGCTGTTTCTCAGTACACACTGCTACTGATTCATTATTCATTTTTGAGCAACATTACATTAACATCAGCGTCCACAGTCTGCAGGCAGAATTGACCTTGAGTGCCAGGAGGCCAGGCCACCATCAGGTAAATAGCGGGCATTGCCTCAGTGGCACATTAGTGCAGGCCAATGCCTCAGCTATCCATCGCCAGCCTGCTGCCACTGTTATTACTCAGCACCATCTGTACAACACGGTAACTGATCTCCCAGCTATTATCTACCTGGGGACAATAGCACCCTGTACAACTGGGGTCTTGGCATTGGGGGGGAACAGCAGGACAGAGGACTCTCCCCATGTTTTTACCGCTCTGTTGTTTCCTGCAGTGGAGTCTATGGACTGTTTAGTTACTGTTTGACTCTCGACGGCTAAACACAAGCAGGTTAGAACCAAGATAGTTATAGGAAAGCCATGTAATACACAGACCACTGTAATGATATGACTCCAGTGATGATATATTTGTTTAATTAGTTGAATAGATATAGATAATCTCCAGGTGGATTCAATACTGCTGTCATTTTTAGCTTTGATGTATGTCGACCTATGCTACATCATATGTAGGGCTTCATGTTAGTAGTGGATTGGAATAGTTTTGATTGGGTATATGATTTCATATTGATACAATTTCTTCCAACCAACAAGATTCCCCTCATCTGCTTTCTGGGGTTATTATTAGTACAAAGTAATATTGATCTACACTGGGAAAATAACTACAATCAAATCTATGGGTACCAATCAATCAATAATTTGTGTTGTCTTCGATCTGAAGGTTGGCTTTCATGGTCCTCCAACAGTTTCTCTTATCAGCCTTACTCTTTAGTTGTCCATATCTTTTTTTTTCTCCCCTCCATCTCTTTATGTTATAAAGCCACATTACGTGTTGTCTTCCCGCTCCTCGTTTCCCTTCAATCATCCCTTCCAAAACCCCTCGTCATCAGCCTCCCACTGGACCCTCTCAGAATGTGCCCCGCAAACATAAGCTTTCTCTCTGCGATCTTCATAAAAATACCTGCCGTCTCCTACCAGTTACAGAACCTTATCATCTGACATAAATCTTCCCCAGCTGATCCTGAGCATTCTCTCACAGCACCCTATCTCAAATGCATTTATCGTTCTGTTTCGCTTCCGCTGTCAATGTCCACGTATCGGATCCATATGTAAGAACAGAAAATATAAAAGGTTTCAATGATCTTTTCCTTTACTGTGA
The DNA here is from genome assembly GCA_029490765.1 of Euthynnus affinis. Classification (NCBI taxonomy): domain Eukaryota; kingdom Metazoa; phylum Chordata; class Actinopteri; order Scombriformes; family Scombridae; genus Euthynnus; species Euthynnus affinis. Next base: position 26,958,318 of record CM055847.1, on the reverse strand, counting down.
TCTTGATGTTGCCATTTTTGCTTGTCCAATTCTGCATTTAATTTTCCCCCAGACATCTTCCGTCTTTGTAGGTCCAACTTCCCAGGTACAGTATTTGTATTTGTGCACCTGCTCTAATTCTGAATCCTCCAGTTCAGTTTTAATCTTCTCAATTTTAACCTTTTCCCATAATCACTGATTTGGTCTTTTTGCTGTTCATGGGCACGTTGCCACCTAAATATTAGACGCAAAGTCTGATTTTAGCTCTGTTTTATCCCTGGTATGTTGCAGTGTTGTATTCAATGAGTCTCTTTTTAAGTTTTAGTTGTGTTTTGTGTCCTTTAACACACTTTGTTCTCAGAAGCACCATATCATTGAAACATTTCTTTACACCGGTCATTGTTGATCATTGTTTTTGAACGAGCTAATGCTTCTTCAGCGTTTATTTCAGCGACACGTGTTGGACTCACAGACAAGATTGATCGGTATTTCTCCTGTTCGTTTCATTGTTGGCTGCTGTATGTGTGTATGTATATGTCATATCAGAGCATTTCATGAACAATGCTTGAATTCAGACACAGTCCCAAGAAACGCAGAAAAGGATTTTGCTAACCACTTTGTCCTCCTGTTGCAATTCCATGAGAGCAGGAATGCATCAGAGAGAAAGAAAGAGGGAGAGGGGGAGGGGGGGAATAGGGAGAGAGAGATTGTGAGTGGCATTAGTAGGTCCTGGTAGTACTGTCACATACTCCAACAGCAAAGGATTGGATGGCATCGCATAAAAACACTCAAGCTCATGATCCAAATTTAAGCATTCTAATACTAAAAGCTCTAGCTTAGTCTGTTTGGAGGATTTTACAGAGGTTAGTTAGGTACTGGAGAACCACATAGACAAAAAAAAGAAGGCATCAGGTTCCGTTGAGAGGAAAGAAAAGGAGGAACAGTTCCCTCCAGTGGTGAGATAGAACAACTGTAAGTTACAGTAAACATGAATAGTAAAGCTACAGCTGTGAATCAACATATCACATGTTAAGAGAGAACAGAATTAGAACCGCAGCGTGCAGAGAGTCTCTGACTGGAGGAGATGCTGATAATCTGAAAAACATTAGTTGCCATTAGAGACGCTGTGTTGGCTCAATTCCCAGATTACGATTCCACTGCAATGTTTCATAACCTTGGATTTCAAATAGTAGCGTAGGGAGAAATTCGCCTGAGGGTGGGACATCTGTATGTGTGTATTTGTGTACTTCTAAGTGGAGACTTCCGAGCATGCAAGCCAGCGTTACCTTATTTGACCGCAGAGACACTCGTCCTCCGCACCGAGCACAGAATTTCGTTTGGCAATATGAACAGAGGTGGCCACAGCCATCGGCAAACTTGGTTTTGTGGCATATCCCGCAGGTTGGGGCTTCGCTCTTCTGGTCCTGAGCCTGCTTTGCCTCGTCCCCCATCTTCTTAACCTGGTCCTTGTACGATTCAAACTGCTGGTGCAACTTCCTGTAAGGAACAGAGATTAGGAAAATGGAGATCAGGTTGAGCGACCAATAAAAGATTTGTGTTTGATCTATCAGAATAACACAAAGCATATATTACCTTTGACTTTTTTTTAGTATAATCACAACAAACAGACTCATATGTTCATTTGCTGTTTTTTTATGTGTGTAATTATGGATGTAACAAGTCTTGAAATAAGAAATACACAGGATGTCTGGCTGGCAAACAAACACAGATATGTATGGTTGAGTTGGATGACAAACCAGAATTGCCCTCCCCATCGTCACCAGTCTCACTGATTTATGTGCTCAGTCTTGTGAAAAATCACACATGCACAATAAGCTCCTATTCGTGACGGACTAACTGATATAACCTCAGATGTGTGCAGTGTGTGAGATTTTGAAAAAGGAAAAGCAGACACCATGACCTCAGAAGCTTCAAAGCTGAGCTCCTCCTTTGATACCGCACCTCTCCCAAAACAGAGGGGGGGGGTAGGTATCAAATTTGCTTTGCAAGGTTAAGAACATCACTTAATTCCACTTTCTCAAGTTCCCGTGCGTTTAATGAATCATTTGCACCTGTGTTTCTAAATCAGGACAGTCGTAAGGCAAGACAGAGAACAACCTAGAGCCTTACTGTTAGACAAAAGCAATATGAAATCAACAGAACACAAAATGATCATTTCTCGGGTGGTCACACACAGCAGACCCCGCTATCCTGTAAGCATTTGTTAGTGCAGTGTCCAATTGTGTTACTGCTTCTGTCCTATAGATGGCCTCCTACTGATGCATTACACCTGATCTCATACAGTAGCTCCTTAACTCCTAACAAGTCCTGAGAGGCTACTGAAAAAAACCTGCATGGACTCTTCGCATGCATTTTGTATGACACATGTCAATTGAGCGTCTCCTTGGAAACTAAACACTGGGCTGACTTCATAATATGGCGATTAGAATTGGTTTCGCCCCACATATCCCCTGCAACATTCATTAGCACTTGTGAATTATTGAGCAGCGCTATCCTTTTACCACATACAGCTCCGTGTTTGAGATAAACGTGCTTCCTTTACCCACAACCAGACCTTTGGAGCCCAAATGTAATGTCCACACACACACACACACACCTGAAGACTATGTGTGTGTGTGTGGGTGTGTAGTTGTGTGTCTCCATGCCATCTAAACATTAGATAGAGTGCCAGTGGCATGCCCCTCGTTGTACCCACTGAGGGATTAAAGGGCTAATTGTGTCACAGCCTTTGTGTGTTTACCAAGCAGAGATTAGTATGTAGCCTTGTTTAACAGATCCCACCAAATCTCATTTGCTGACAGAGGGTCTGATAACAGAGTGATGAAGACTGTGATACAAGAGGTAAAGCCACTGTCACCGAGGATCAAGGAAAAAAAAAAAAAAAAGACTACAAACAATCATGTTTTATTCTCACTTAATCTCCCTTTACACTCAAACGTTTACAGAGACATGCTTTCGATCCTTGGCCACTACAAGGGCTAAAGGCCCCTGCTGTATTGACGGACAAAGTCACTGAGAAGAGCTATTAAAGATAACCAATGATTACCTCTCCCCTCCTCTGTATCAAGTCACTTCTTCCCTGAGCTCTCCTAACATTCACTCATCTCTGGGGCAAGGGACATAGAGCTTATAAAAACCATTGAAAAATAGCAAGTTTCATAGGTGAAAGTTTGACAAGTTTAACCGCAGTATGTGCCAAATATTATGTTTTAAACTGCACGCAAAGACAGATATAAGGAAGCAAAAGTAACAGTCTAAGTAGAGAGTAAAATTACATAAAGCATGTGAGTTGCCAAAAAAAAAAAGCGTGAAGAAGAAAATAAAGAAATGGATTAAGAGTGGAGTTAAGTGGCAGCGGGCAGCTGGTGCACAGAGCCCATTCCAGAGGGTTTACTTATTCGGTCAAACACGGTCAAATGTAGGTGACACTGCTGACGAGTAATCATACGCTGCTCATTGTCCCATCCCATGCTAGCGTATCGGAGCTCTCTTACCTCTGGGCCGCACCAGAGCAGCTACACACCGTCGGTAACATGAGCCTCTCTCTTGGACATATGACAGACCGAACATATCAACAGCGAGGCTGGACTACAAGCTCTCTACAAGTGTCTGGATTCTACTTCTGCTGCAAACTTTCTGAGCTGAATTGTACCTATCACTTTCAATATATTATGTTGGCACTAAAAGCATAGATATAAGAGTTAATTACAGAAATGATATGTCTGTATTAATAGCATTCGTAAATAGGGACAGTAGCAAGAAGGAATAATTGTAACACCATCAATTCCTCCAATCTGAAACAATTTAGAGTGATGAAATTCAGGTCATATAGCAATTTACAAAATAACAGATGTACTAGAAATCATTATAAACTTTAACTGTGGCTTCATGCTAACAATGCTATATAGTTCTTAACTTAAAACTAAGTTACACTAATGGTTTTGTTTTCCACTTGGCTGCAGGTGAAACGTGGATATACTAAAGAGAACGGGGTGAACTCCACAACAAGCTCTGTCATAATATTGCTTTACAAAGCTATTAATGGCTAATGTGTCGGAAAACACTTGTCCAGCAGACACAGAGCAACATTAACATTCATTTAGAATCAAGTTTCCGTCCAACTGACCAATGTTAAGTTTAATATCCATTCCCAATTCCTCTCTGGTTTCCACAAACTTCATAGAAAAACATCAACGTTAGCGTGCTAGCTGCTCTATTATGTGACTGGCTGCTGTTTGGTGCTAAGTATGTAGCATACAGCATGTTCATGGGAGATTTCTTTGCTAAAAACAGCTTCCAGTTGCTGCTGGAATTGAAGTTGATGAGCACATTAACACTGAGCCATATAAAAGTACCTCTGCAGGCTGTAAAAGCAACTAAATAAAGCTAAACCAAGCTAAATGTTCTGTAGCACAGCAGAGCCGGGTTTTGTCAGTGTTACATCACACATAGTCATATACAAATATTGATTAGTTTAGGACTTACTTGTTATTATATATATTAAAACTGACTTCAGCTGCCAAATTCCTTCCCCTCCAGCATGTGTCCTCTAAGCGGCTAATGTGGCTTCTACCAAACCTTTATCATTTACTTTTGACTTGTTATAGCAGGAAAAGCGCAGGTGGAACTAATAAAATTAACGATGGCTAAAGTTCCATTTAGGTAGCATGCTAGACAGCTATCATGCACTATACCAGAGCCTTACATACATTACATTTCATAGCTGAAAAAGCTCAGGTGTAATTAATAACATTAATAGTGGGTTGTATTCTACTTAGGTGGGCCTTGATCTTGGTCATGCTGGATCACATATGGCTTACTGTGACACTGTAAACAGAACCATTTTTCCCAGTTTTATTAGTTACACTTGTGTTTCCTGCTATGACAAGTCAGTAGTTCTGAGACAGCCTGGGTTCATTTAGGCTTGAAATGTGTCAGTCTTTCTTTCTTCTCTGACTCCCATTATAACAAGTTAAAAAACAACACTGGACTAACTCTTCAGACCAATCTACCATACAGTATCTTTGTGCAACCTGACTCAGGTAACTTGGTTCCACATTGCTAATAAATGAACTTACCTGTAAATCAGTCTCTGATTAGATAGAGTTTAAAAATTGGATGTCAAGTTGGAATAAATATGTAGATGAATCTTGTTGAACCTCATTGAACCACATGACTGCAACCTGTGTGTGCGCATGTGTGTTAGGTCTAGCTTATTTGGTCCTGTGATTTCATGGGGTGTGGCGCAGGTGGCAGCTGTAAGACTGGTGGAGGACACAGATTGTTGTAGCTCTGTATTACTCTTTGTCCTCATTAAAATGAATCTGCACTAAACCTACATTGACTTGACATATAATTAACTGTATCAAAAGAGGCATTAATTCTATCCATGATATGACCTTATTTAACATGAGCCAAGAAGCTATCATTGTGGCTTTTTTAATCACAGATTAGTGATAAGAGTACAAGAAAGTGTTGCTCAACATGTATAACAGCATGTAATTAACTCTATTTGTGTAATTGCATAAAATATATATCCCTGATGGCATATCACTCCTACACCACCTCCCTCTTACATGCTATAACAAACATACAGAAAAATTGTGTAACATACTCTAATGTCCACTAAGGTCAAACATACTGTGCGTCCAGCTGCTGGGTTCACCACTGAATGTTTGTGCCTGCTGGGTAGAGATCAAAAGGGGTCTGATCTATTACTTACGCGTCTGGCTCTGGCTCCTTGTCATTTTGGGACTTTTGCTGGGGCTGAAGAACGTTATTTACCAGCTCAGTGATCCCACTAAAGGGAAACCACCTGTTCAAATAAGCAAAGTGTGACTGGAAACATCGCAATGAGTCATCATGGGAGAAAACAATCTGTCCTGAAAAGGGATTTTAAGAAGCAGGTCAGATTTCTACGAAGTGAACAATAGCAGGGACATTCACTACAACCAGAGCAGAGAGAGGAGAAGGCCAGGACACGGGCAGAGCGGCGATTAGTGGAACATTGACAACCAGACACAGTGTCAGAAATACAGAGAGAAAGATAGAATAGGAAAGATAGAGAGAAAATACAGACAGACTTAAAGTAGAGGGAGAAGCAGGAAAGCTCTACAGCCAATGGAAATGAGAGCTGCATCAAACGCCCAGCTGAGGGTAAAAGGAGTGTCATTTATTCCAGCTTAGTGGTGCAGTAGGGGTCAGGTTGTCAGACTGGTTTACCCTACAGGTAGTTTTGGTCAAAATGCAGCTACAGCATAGGTGCATCTAGGCCACATTTGTGGTTGAATTACGAGGCTGCACAAGCCAATCAGAGTGCAGATGACACACCGGATGAGAATGAGCAGCCAGTTAGTGTTAGACCAGGGACACGAGGGGGGAAGGGTTTAGGGCCCGGCTATAACAAAGCTGGTAGAAAGGAAAAGCCGTTGTCATTGATGTCATGGAAATCAGCTGTTTAGTGTCCAGCACAGAAGTCAGCAATCTGGAATGATGCTACTCATTCAGAGTTTAAAGAAATAAAACGCCACTGTGCGATCGTCGTGCGATCGTCGTGCCACCGCAGCGTCTTTCCATGACATTAGTGACGTTTCTTTCATTTCTCTCCCAGACAAAAGAGGAGAAAGCCACATGAAGCACACAGCACCGACTGACAGGAAGAAGTGTCAAAGCCTAGAGCACTCTGGGTAATGCAGTTTACTTACTGTGCCGACTGAGGCTTTGGTTCTTCTTTGATCCTAAAACATAAAAAAAAAAAAAAAAAGTGTGCACAGCTCAGTGCATACAGAACACAAAGAGATGAGGAAAACAATCTAGAAGACAACAAAGTACTGAGACAACTGATGCTACAAAAGATGTGCATGAAATAAATAAAACTTCAACTATGATTTGAATAATATCTATGATATTATAGATGATTTGACGAGGATGATGACAATGCAGCGTTGATAATGGTGATGAAATAAATGAAAATATGAAAAAAAATGAACTTTCAAAGTGACTTTAAAGACAACAAAAAGTTTGGACTTAAATGTAAAAGTGACTGCTTTATGTGAGTAACACTCTCTTATATGTACGAGCATGGACACACATTACTTTTAAAGTCACTTTGGCTTTTTACAAAGGAGTGACTCTAAAGAGCAAAAGGCAGCTGTCACCCCAGGTGCCAGTCCACCTTACAAATGCAAGTTTTTACTCACCACTAGGAGTTTTTCTAAGAGAAATCTATAATTAATGGTGACCTGCCACCATCAGTTCCCAGAAATACAGTCAAGCATCCGCACGAGTTCAGAGCAACCAAAACAGTTGAGTGACATTTGAGCACTGCCTTGAGTTGCACACTGAGCTGCATCTGAAGGTGAGAATAAACGTAGGAGCTCATTCGGTGTATAGTTCAACTAAGCCGAATCAGCAACATGCTGGATTAAGTTCCCTAATAACCGATAGCAATGCCATTAACACATCAGCTAAACTGGCTAAAGTCCATATATATATATATCACATAAAAGGTCAGTAGACTGAAAGTACAAAAAACAACACATATTCTCATTGACCTCTAGTCTTACATAGCCGTGTAGATAGTTTGGGTTTTATTTGTCTAGGCTTTGAGATATCTGTCTCAGATTTCTGCTGACACCTCAAAATAACAGAGGTAGATAGAGTTTCATTTGTGCTGCTCAAAACACTGAAGCACTTATATTTCAAACATTTAAAGGGGCACTTCAGCAATTTTACACATGATGTCAGTCTAGCTGTCACGGTTAGAACAATTCTGTGCAAACAGTTGTATAATATGTTTGTGTCTCTAGAGGAGCTTTGTCAGGCCTGAGAAAATAACTATGATGATGTCATCGTGATGTCATCGCTAGGATTTGGGGACTAGAAATTTAAGCCTTTCGGAGCTTGACAGATTTTAGGGACTAAAACTCAGGATATCTCAGCCTCTGCACCTTCAATTCTGACAATTCTTTCAAGTCCCCCGACACTTTGTCAAAGTGTAATACTATATTGCTGGAGCAGACCTTTAAAAGAAACAAGTCCTTTCCAGAAGAGGTTTTTAAATATAGTGTCCCCCTCGTCCCCTTCACATTCACATTCAGCTGTACATATAGTTATAGGTGCTGTATGTACCTACAAGCATGATTTGTGACATCTCAACTACTTTGGAGCCGAATTCTGGTGCAGTATTCATACAAGCGTGATGTGGAAACCTGAAGCCTCTACTGCACATGCTCTGAGAACAGACTTTATATAGGATATATGTTTATTCATATATTCAGGAATTTTTAACGAGGGAGAAAGAGTAGAGGCATCTTTAAGGGTTTTACCACGAGCACCACAAACAAAATTCAAAATAACTCTGTTAATTTCTCTATTTTGTTTCAATACATAGAAATTACTAGCAAAAAAAGCATATATAACATACATTATACATTATGCATATAAGTATTAAATGCTGTCATCTTAGTAGTATTAAGTTAAGTTATGTCTTACTGACTTGTCATTCATTAACTGTTTTGTATAGACTACTGAAACTGAGAAAATCTGAACCAAAAAGCCAGAAATCACATATTTCTTACAGGATCATTGATCAGTTTACTTCCTATAGCACAATTTGTTTAGTTAGATAGACTTTCTCATCAATAATCACCAATACGGCTGAGAAAGAGTGGGTGTTACCATAGTGATACATATGTCATATAAAACGTCACTAGACTTGAAACAGTCTTTACTTTACGCCATCCTCATGTGGAACTATCTTCAGAAGTTAAAATAGGTGCACCAAGAATAACCAAGGCAGCATTCAAACACACTCAAACACACACACACACACACACACACACACATACACACACACAGAGCAACCGCCACATGACTGTCTAGCATCTGTACACTATCTAACACTAAAGTTCAGCCACTGTCTCCAGCTTTAGAAGCAGATGTCACTTTAAGCTACAGCTGAGAATCACACATTAGAACTTCACACACCTCATCACCACTTATGTTAAGTACATACTCAGCTTTTTATAGTCGTGTGAAATGGAATGTGTTAATTGGATTTTGTCTCTTCCTAACTGAGACAAAGCAACATTTACAAATCTCATTCTGTATGTGTGATCTGATTTTTTTTTTTTTTTACATTTGACCACCACTGGTTAAGTCCTTAAAATGCTAGAAAAGCTAAAAAAAATGACCATCACAATTTCCCAGAGGTGAGGGTGACATCCTGATATTGCTGGTTCTTACCAACTGACACTTTAAAACTCAATGATATTCTATTTATAATGATATAAAACTGTAAGAAGCAGGAAATCCTCACATGTAAGAAGCTGGAACCACTAAATACAACAACTGATTGATTAAAAAAGACTTCTCTATAAATTTTGAAAAAATTTATGCTCAGTTTTTTCCTCCAGAACCTTCTTGTTCCTGGAAATGAACATTTAGACCATATAGTACGAAAACTCTCCACCAAAAAAGGTTCCTTACTTCTCCTATTCAATGGCAGCTGAACATCTCACACATCGCTGCCTAGTAATGAAGAATTCGTTTACAAAACTCTATTAAAAAGTGAATAAAACATCCACAGAAAATAAGGTTTCTTAAAATAAAAATTCAACACTTTCAGACCTATCCCAGAATGTACAACAAGAGGATGCCACTCTAGTCACAAACAAACACTGAGGCTGAGCAGCCGAGCCTCCCAACAGTCTACTTCAGCTAGAGGTAGAGCACACCAGAGCAAGAAATCTGTCTGTCTGATCTGTGTCAGATCGGTGAGAGAACACACGAGAGAAGATATAGTCCTGTGTACCCATCAGTCTCGCTGGTCTGTTTTCCGATGAGCCAGTCCATATTTATCCTCTCGCTGTGTTCTCCCGATGACCTGCAGCGCCGTTCTTTATTGATCCCATCAGCCCCGTCTCTGTGGTCGCATTACAAGCCTCATATTTATCTGATCGAGCCTGCCTGCCTGCCTGCCTGCCTGCCTGGACGGCTGCCGGACAGAGTGTGTGTGTGAGTATCCGTCTATGCATTTGCGTGTGTGTTGCCCATATCCATGTGTGTACTGTACTCATACGTCTGTGTGTCTCTGTGTGTGTGTGTGTGTGTGTCTGCACAGTGTATTATTTGACACGGGGCAGTAAAATGAGTGAGTGTAAAATGTCACAAGTGACGTATTCAGTATCCTGGCTGCTGAGAAGGGCTGCAGAGCAGATACAGTCTCTGTTTTCCATCTCTTTAACCTGCCCTCTGCTTCCCATGACCCCCTCCCTCCCCCCTCTCCTCCCTCCCCCCTCAACACACACAAAATAAAAACAGACACTGGTAAATAATTAGGAATAGGTCTGAGTAAAGAGCATCAACATGTCTCAATGTCTGTTTCTCTCTTGTTTGCGTCAGAGTAGCAGTTTTGAAGTCTTGAAAAACAGCACGCTTTTTTCCGTTATTTTTGGTCTCTGTTGTTATTTTGTTCTGGGTTTAGGTTTCCACCTACGCTGCCTCACTGGCAGTCGAGTCTGACAATGACTGATGCTACACTGCTCTCTAGTGGACAGATGTGCTGCATAAACTTCTAAGAACTAGATTCCTGGAGTTTTATGAGAGAGAATGTTTAACAAGTTATTTTACACCATTTCGATCCAATTTCAATGCTCATGTTTAGCATCTTTTGAAATGTAAAGGGAAATAGCAACAGATAGAGGGGAATAAAACTGAACTGTTATCACTGGAAGTTTGAATATGTCTTAAAAAGTAAGCAGCAGCCTTTTGTTATTTTAGTCAGTCAGAACCCTGCTGGATCCCATTCTAGTCCTTTACAACATTTAACCAGCAAGCAGGATCCTCAGCAGCACTAAAGGCCAGGACAGAGCAGGTGAGGGAGCAGGGTTTGGTTAAAGTTGCAAATTACAACTGAAAAAATAGTTCACTAATCAGTCATTTAGAGAGAAAGTTAACATTTGCTGGTAAAATGTTAACAAATGTGAGTTTTTCTGGAATATATTTTTCTGTCATTGTAAATGGAATCTCTGTTAGTTTTGGACAAAATGATCAACTTGCTGCCATTGTGGTGCTTAAATTTCTCATATTTTATAGGCAAAGTGATTGATCAATATATCAAGAAAATAATCAGGTGTCAAAATCCAAAATCCATACTTTGCATGCATGCAAAGTCCCAACAGGAACGGCAAACCAACATTTTAATACTATAAAGCCAAAATACGTGGTCTACTTGTGAATATAAACAAGTCAGCGGCTCTCTTGTTGTGGATTTCATTGAACTCAGATGGGAGTGACATCCCTGAGAGAGCTGGGCTGATGAAGTTGATGCTCCTTCTGTGCAGACAGTAGGACAATTACACAGCGGGCTGTCACGAGCAACCTGAACATTTTTGTAAGATCCCACAGATTTAATTAATCCGAGCCCTCTGAAGATATCTCTACTAATAAGAGTAAGAGAGGAGGAAAGGAAAGGAAAGGAAAGGAAAGGAAAGGAAAGGAAAGGCTCTTATAGAGACATTTATAACACGATTCCCTCTAAACTGTGCAACCTCTCTGCCTCTCTCTTTCGCCCATAAACTGCTACTCGTGAGCCACAGTTGTGTTAGGAGAGAAATACATTGATGTGACAGCTGTACAACGAGCCCTGAATCATCACATTCCCCCACACCCAGAACAAGGTTGGCAACATGTCACATGCACCACAGCAGGTCCAGCAACAGCTAATGTGTGTCTAACAACTTCTGATGGGCAGCAGAGATGGAAGCCCGCCTACTTAGAGTCAGTCAGTGGGAGAGGACACAATAATTCATTAAGAGCGTAGTCAAAATATTTCGGCACAGGCTGTCACATAAACTGACACATTATGAAAGCTTTGGTGAAAAATAAATATTATTTTTTGCAGAATCCTCAGTTATAACTGACTGATGGTAAGAGACAGGATTATCAAACCAGCATTTATGGTTCATGTGTGGTCCAAAAAGTTCATGACTAGCCGGTGAAGTCGGTGGGGACCAGAACAGAGCAACAAAGAGAATGAATATTGGACAGATGGCCGGAAACATTCCTCCAAATGAATGCTAATGTTGCTCTGTGTCTGCTGCACGTGTTTATTAGTGTTTGCTAACATATTCACCATATCAATGTAATAATATGTCAGTGCTGTGTTTCTTGTTTCGCTGCCCTCAAGTGGCCAAAAAATGGATTATTACTGCTTCAACTGCAGTGCTCACGTTCATCGCAATTAAGAGACATGTCAGCCAGTGCGACGGTGCAGCGCGCTGATGTGTTTTTATCTATATACTCACATGGCAGAGAGGAATGACCGGGCCTTTGCTACACAAATGAGACTTGCTAGTATGATTAGTCCATCGCTTTAGGTTTTAGCGTTTTCATTAAGAAAAAAATAAAAAATCACCAGCCTTTATCCTTTTAAACATTGTCCAACATTAGACACCAGCGCAGGAAAAAGATGCAGCGTGAAGCATTTCCATCAGTTTGCAATCTCCAAACAATCTACTTCTCTTCATTTTAGACGCTAGCAGCAGACCCACACACAGTATTCTCTGTCACATTGTGCTGAGCTTCTACACATGCAACCCAAAGCATAATTACTTTCCAATTACCTCCCCTGCCCGGCCCAGTCGCTCTTGCAGGTCTCTCTCACTCTCTCTCTCTCTCTCTCTCTCTCTCTCTAATCCTGTCTTTGAGCAAACAACTGCTCAGCACTCCACTCTTTCTGTTTCTCTCTCAAAAGTCAGCCAGATGTTGGGGGAACAGCTAAGAACAGTGGGATATGGTCAGATGTAGCGGTGCTCTCCTCAGGGAAAGTGTGACTTTTTACTGATTACCAACTGCAGAAAAAAAACAAGGCTCAACATGGCTCCCAGCTGGACAGCTAAACATCCCTCAAAACATGTCTGTGTGTTCCCTTATTCATGGTGTGTGTGTGTATATATATATATATATAAAGAGAGAGCGAGATGTTCAACTATCTAACTAAGTGATCAAACACGTAGCAAAATAATGTTTTTCTGGATGCTTTCCACTCACAACCTTCTCGCAGAGTGCAGGCCAGGCTGACCGACAGCACGGCTCAGTGGAGACGCTCCCATGAAAATGTTACAAACGCATCTTGAAATGATTTTAGAGTAAGATATTGGCATCCCCCCGGTGCTCGACAGTTTAGAACAGATAGTGAGATGCAACCTCATCTTGGCATCAACGCTGTAGTAGCAAATCTATGATAGAGGATCTCATGGCTAAGCAGTGACCCTGCAGGCCCTCTGAGTCCACTACTGACTGAGTGATAATTGGATCATAAGGGAGTAATCTGGCTCAGTGGGTAAATACCAACTACATACATCATTAACACCATCCCAGCCAGTCAGGACTGCCAGGAGATGAGGTTAATGTCTGTCTGAAATCACTCAAAGGCAAGTGACCTATAGGGAAAACTCTCATCTGAGGCTGAGGACTGCTGTATACTGTTATTGTCTTGGACATAAGGGTGTGATATTAATTTAATATAAGAGCAAACATGGAGCAAACAGTATATGATCATACAGTGCATACAGTGCAGTGTAAACATTGTGCAAGGGTATAGGTTTGTTCCTTCACAAAAAAAGGGAATGCATTTATATAAATTTCTAAGAATTCTGCAAATAATTATGATTACACTTTATAATAATGGTGGCATTAAGAAAAAAATAAAAAGTTATGTAAATTGAATCATTATTAGCGCACTAACACTACTTAAAACCACACTTATGTTTCCTTGATAGTGACCTTATCCTTTCTGAGAAATTATTTTGTGTTTTCATCTTTAACTACAAAGAGCACCGCTTGATTCTGGCTTCTTTTTCCAGAAAATATTAATAGTAAATGAAAGCATGGATTCAATGATTTTTCTTTTTACATGCGTAGGAGGTTAGAGTGCTTTTTTCAGCCCTGAGTAATGCCTGCAGTCTGCCCCAACAACCTCTAACAGGAAAGGGTAACCTGTATGTTGCCTAAAAGACAAAAACTAGGGCAAAATTCTATCTCTATATGCTGAGGTGAACATATTAACATTTTATTATTTTACAATGTAACATTTCTAGCAACTGTTCTCTTCTTTAATCTGGATTTTGTGCAGCTGGACCATCAGAGGACAATGTTTAGAGAGATTGTCCTGAAAGTAAAGTGGTAAACTGAAACAATTAAAATAAATGCTGAAATTGTGTCTCTAAAGAAATGTCCAAAACATGGAGTGAGGAGATGTTGGATACCACTGGGACCAGTAGAAGAAACAAAAACATCTATTACTGTAAAATCTAGTAGAAACTCCAAGTACATGATATTCTCTCAGAAACAGCTATAGGGTGTGTTACTACACTCCATCCAGCCACATAAGGAAAATCAACAAGACTATGTTAGCATTATCCCTGCAGGATATATAAAACAGAAATCCTACCATTGTACCACCTCTACTGTACATCACCTGCAAATCTCTAACAAAAGGAGAGAGTGCACTAAAAATAGCACCTCATTTAAAGACAGACGATTAGGTTTTTGAGCCACCTGTTCATTCTACCTCTCCAATAAATGCCAGGAGAAGTGCTACTTAACACTTTCTCTCCACCTCAGAGAGGATTAGGGGCAGGGGATAGAGCGCTGATAACTTCCTCTGGCACGGGGCGCTGGCACAGTGCGATAGGCAGGGCAGGAGGGACGGCGAGAGGGCAAGCGCCTCGGTGTGGAGGGGTTGGCCAGCTACCACAGCTGGGCCTTAGAAAGCACAGATAGGATTGAATCCACGGGGCACACTCATCAGAATAGGCAATCTAACAGCCCACAAGCCAGACCTCCTGACCAAGGACTAATATTCGGATTGTCAAACAAGAATTGGCAACAGCAGATTTTCTGAGCAACGGGGAAGTGGCTAATCTGCTGCCAAATATAACTAAAATCCATCTGTTTCCTTAGATTACCTGCCAGGATTCAATTGAGCTGCTCCATATCTCCCCTCCTGAGAGATTTCCAAGTGGCAAAGAGTCAGTTAATCACCCAGCAGCCCACGCATTCACAAGTGTATTTCCATGCGAGGCTTACTGGAAACATATGTGCAATATTCATTTTAATACAACTAGTTTATTACACAGTGAGCATTTTACTCAGAGCCAAGTGATACACCGTGTTTGTGTTCTTGCATATATGTGCTTGTTTGCTTTGGTAACGGCGGTTGTAGGAACGTGTCTTCCTTTGTACGTGAATGCTTGGTTGCCTCCTCTGTCAGCCTACTTTTATTCATCCTGACACAGATACATTTTATTCTGGCTGGGATCAGCACTTTCTTGGCAGCTGACATCGTCCCATGCTAACGTCACACCTCCTCCCATACACGGCTGAACAGCTCCGCTGGGAATACTCCAGAAACCCATCCTCAGCCTTAACCCCACAGCGGCTAGGTCACCGCCCTCTACGTTAGCCCCATCTCCAGCTCCGATAGTCAGACGGAGGCTGATGGCTGCGGCTCACTCTCCTCCTCTAACCCTCCACTAAACACGTTGAAGCATCAAACCGCTCCTCGAGCACCAATTCTGTCCAGTCTCGCTATTGCCGTATTATTTCCAGTCTCATAGTCAGCAAAAGCCTAGTTTCAGCCTTTCCTGCTGGTCACCCTGGTGAGGGGACTATCCTGTAAAAGGAAGATCTCTGGTTAAACACAACAAAGACTAGTGATGAGCATCAGATAAAATAACTTCTTGCAGTAGTAGTTATGATAATGATTATACCCCAATTCTCAAAAACCTGCCACTACCTAAAGCTCGTCCTCCACTCATACAAAACCTCTCTAAGACACTGTTGTTTCTGACTGGGAGCAGGAGGTGGGCTGTACTGAAACTGCAGTCAGCTGTCTGTGTCTCACTCAGGGCTATAATAATAGCCTGGCCATGGCTAACAATAGAGAGGTAATGGATACCCTGCCTATTGTTGGCTCAGCCTGCTCTACTCCTTCCTGTCCCAATTCATCGCTACAGCACGTCACTATTAGCTCGCTTAACTAAACTGCATACAGTGTACACAGGCAGACAAGCAGAGGGGCAATCTGATATCACCTCACTGCTCTCAGGCCACACCCATCACTTTGCTAAAATATGCCATATGATGTTACACCCAGCAGAGGCAGCCGAGGTATCCGTTACCTCATGAAGTTATCATATTCTGCGTGGGCTACATAAGACGTAAGGATCAACACGCTCAGCCAAATAAACAGATGTGGCCACAATACTGTACGGCTGAAATTAACTTGAACTTGACTCAACATCTGCCCGATGGCGGGAAGATCTGTTTGACTTTGGCTGCTGCAAAATCCCAAATCAAAGGATTCCCTTGCATTAGCCGCCTCTCCGCACAGATTTAAAGCCAACCAGCCAGCCAACCATCCAAGCAGCCGCCCACTCGAGGATAAGGCGACCAGCTTCTACTCGCCGTCTACAGCAAACACAGCCAACCCCTCCTCGCTGCCACCCCTCTTCATGGCCTGATGCCTGGCTGACTTTAAATGCCTGCATTTCCTGCTTGGAGATACGACTTCAAATGATTGTATTTATGTTTCATAAAGGAGGATTTCTATGGTTCTGTACGTCCACCACCACCACTACTACCACCACCACCACCACCACCGCCACCCCACCCAACCCCCATCCCGTTCCACTACTACACAACCAGGCCATCTCAGCATCACCATGGCGATGGCGGCAGTATCTCAGTGGGACGAGTGATATTAAGGGATTAGTGGGAGATCCTCCATCAGACTTCGGTCGAGGGGCACAATCCCGGGATCACAGCGTCAGCTCTCTCTGTCTGTCTCTCTCTTTTCTGATCAGTGTCAGATGATGGGGATGAAAAACAGGCCTCCTCACTGTTATTTTCATTGTAAATCGCACACGCTAGACTACACAACCCGAGCAACTGTGAATACGCATAACGCATGCACACATACAGACACTGAATCTCTGGAATAATGCATTCAAAGCTCCAACAAAGCCACCTTCAGCCCTAGGCGGTGTGAGCAACGGTCCACACACTCTATATGATGTACAGTATGCCCCAGTGTAGGTTACATGGTAGTGCCTGTGTGTAGCGTTCAAACAGTGGGCTTATATAAGGGCTACGGCTGCATTAGTGACGTCATGATGATGGCTGCTCTTTATCCTCCCTTATTTATGTCAGTCGGCTGCTTCTGTAATCTACCTACAGCAGCATCTACATCTACTGTACATGTAAAGCGCTGTAATGCTACTAAACATCCAGCCCTCTGGTCCCTGCTAGACGTCTAAGAACAATAAGCAATCTGATGTGACAGGAAGAGGAAACACAAATTATTTGTAGAGCAGACAGATACAAAAGATGATTAAAAACTAGCAGTTTCGCAGGAGTGTAGTAAGTGTATTCTATGATAAAAGTGTATTTTCTTAAAAAAAAAAAAAAGATAAAAACTCCCTATGATGTGAACAGGGATTGCATAATCAAATGTAAAGTTTTCCAACAGAATCACTGCATCAATCATTACATAATAAATTCTACTGTCTGGCTGTGAGGCCTCTACAGAGCTAATGTGTGTGTGTGTGTGTGCTTCATTTAGAGTGTAGCAAGTCTGTGTGCGTGTGGTGGACAAACACATGGACGGTGGCGTTTGTTTATAGACAGCACTGGGTAGTTTGAGTTTTTGGCCACACAAAGGCATATTAGAAGGACCGGGTAGGCAGCTTGCACGTGTTTGAGTCACCAGCTTGCACCTGCTCCGACCAGCTGAGTCTTGAATGAGCAGAACACGGACAGACACACAAACACACACAGGGAAGAGGAGATTAGAGCGCCCTGTGTAAACTACCGCTAGTAAATATACCAGCTCACACACACACAGCAGAGCATCTGGGGGGGGGGGGGGGGGGGCTATTAACAAGTTATTTTATTGCTTGCTCTGATTTGATTCTCTTTAACATTCATTTAGTTGAGGAGCAATTCTTATTTCCATGGATCTCATGACCCTAATTTAAATGATTAGAAAGTATATGCAGTATATGAATTACTTTTCTCACCGGGTCAAAATCTGGGACGAAATCGTAAACAAGAGTTTGTGCTGTGTTGTGTCTCTTTTTAAGAATCTGCAACATGAAAACTTCTTTTTGGGTCTTAGTTTACCATAAATAGGTCTTATTAAGGTGGCCCATATGAAACGTATGACGCTTGTATTCCAGGGTGAGTTGTGTCCTGCACTAAAAAACTTCAACTTCTTTCTTAGTTGCAGTGACGTCCACTTCAGCTACTGTGCTACAGCTATAACAATGATAGGTGTTAGCCTACGAGAGGCCTGGCCAACCAGTGTGGTTCAAATTCACTTCACGCAAATAAACCAGGCCAGACTGGTCTAGCCTGGTCTGGCAGACTGGACTCAAAATCTGCAAACATTATTTTATTGATGTC
This sequence comes from Euthynnus affinis, assembly GCA_029490765.1. NCBI lineage: Eukaryota > Metazoa > Chordata > Actinopteri > Scombriformes > Scombridae > Euthynnus > Euthynnus affinis. The sequence goes on along the minus strand of CM055847.1, from coordinate 26,939,847 downwards.
TGTATGGGTGGAGGCAGCAGGCTAAGCTTAGTATAAAGACTGGGAGCAGACAGAAATAGTTAGCCTCTGTCCAAAGTTAAAACAGTGTCATTTTTACATTCGTTTGTGTACAGATTAAATCAATAAAATATAACTAGTGAGCTTTAGGTGCAGGACTGGAAGCAGAAGGACACAGCTAGCCTTAAAAATCTACTTACCAGCACGTCTAAAGCTCACTAATTAATATATTATATCTTGTTTGTTTAATCTGTACTCAAACGGAAATGTAAAAATGACAAAGGGACAGAGACTAGCTGCTTCTTCCTGCTTCCAGTCTATTTGTATATATTTTAATTTGTCTCTCTTATCTTTCTCTTCTCTCTCTTTCTTCTTCTTTAATATAATTGTAAATGTTTTATTATATACTCTAATTGGAACTTGGGCTCACAGAAGTCAAATTTCACTGTTTTTACTGTTGCCTCCTGCTGTGTTGCTGTGCATGTGACAATGAAAGCACTTGAATCTTGCCATGCTAAGCTTATCACCTGCTGGCTGCAGCTTCATATTAAGTGTGCAGACATGAGGATGGTATCAATCTTCTCATCCAACTCTCAGCAAGAAAGAAAATGAGCGTAATTCCGAAAATATCAAAACATTGGTTTAATCTAAGTAAACTTACTGTTTATTACAATCCTATAAACTGTTTTTCATTCATGTTTGAGCTGATTAACCCCTTCAGCAGCAGGTCTTTGTTGCCTCACAGACTGCCACTTGCTGGGGCAGTTCTGATAAATTAATACAAATATTAATAAGAGGATCAAAAGCAACACAGTTTCTATAGATAAATATGCTTATTGTCAGTGTTTGGGAGTAACTAATTAGATGTAACAGAGTTACATAATTAAATCATAAAATAAATATAATTGTAATCCATAACATTTACTGAGAAAAAATGTGTAATCAAAATGTTGGTGGTTATAAAGGGGTTCCACCCAAATATATTCTTTTCAGTAAAAAGCTTATATGTAGAATATAACATTCATTCTGTTGGATGGCTTACAAGGAGCTGTCCTTATGTTTAGGCAGTCTCCATTCATTTGGAAGTATGCACTCTAATTTTCACTGTCATTTTTGATTGGTTCTCTTGTTTGAATTTGTACCACCTCACATCTGTCAATCAAATCAATGCATAGTTCAATCAGCACTTATCATGCCGAGTTGAGCAGAATGTGGACACGGTTTGAGATTATGGTTAAATTTTTCCTTTACGGCAGTCACAGTTTGCTGTTTATGATCTAAATACCTGTGATTGGTTTGGGTGGTTGTGCTTTAAAATCAAAACATTTCAATCTCAATTCAAAGTTATATTGAAGGTTTAATAAAAGTTTGACAGTAATCAGTGTAATCTGATTTAAATTTGTTTTTAGGACTTTTCAGCTTTAATGCCCAGTAAAACATTTGTTAGAAAAGTAATCAGAGAATAATGAATTACATTACTTTGATGAAGTAATTAAAATAGTAACTTATTACTCTTACATTTTTAACAGAGTAACTAGTAATCTGTAAGCTATCTGTATCTGTAAGCATTTGAAAAGTAACCTTCCCAACACTGCTTATTCCTCATTTAGCTTGTACCAAGTTGCTGTTAAAATGGAACAACAAGCAAAAACGTGAGCATGTAAACAACACTAGCTGGTTCACAAGAGGTACGTTAATCATATTCAGATAAGTGAGATGAATGCTGCTGGCTTTAGCTTAATATTGAAACACTGGCCAGTGCACATGTTAAACAATAAATACAACCGTCCAAACTGTGATGACACATGGCAAACAGTTATGATGAATGATAATTATGTTGATCAAATTAAGCCTGTTTATAATAAATGATTTCAATTAAATCATTTCTTTACCAATGCACATATTTATTTAAGACTGATTTGGTCAGTTACACCGCACTTTCATCAGCTCTGTTCATTAACTGGATTGACTCTCTCCACTTGTGGAGGTCTTTTATCTTATAGGTGGTCACAATCTGTCCTGTAAGCCTCTTTGTGTTGCTGCCTGCTTTTCCTGGACGCCCGAATGACCGTAGGCCTTTCTGCCTGTTCAGATGCCTGGCTGCTTGCCGGCCACTGCAGAAAGCTGAATGTCTCCACTATTAATAGTCCAACTAACAGCATGAGGTTTCTCACTCTTTGAGTGCAATCAGCATGAGATGACCTGGTGCCACATTCCACCTTTAGTAACTGGCCATTCAGGAGCCTCGTAAGACAACCTTTTCTGTCTCTCACTTTCTCTGTTTTCAGTCTCTGTCACTTTCTGGCACTATCAACAAATGCATACGGACAAAAACTTACGAAATTAGATGGCAGAGGTGACCATCTCTGTGTCACACGTTTCAATTTGAGATTACGCTGACTGATTTCGCTGATTCACACATCTTCCACAGAGAGGGAACTAACTGATGAAATCACCTTGTGTGGTCTGGTCAGAACAAAAACCTGGACAGTCTGGGTCCTCCAGGATAAGTGGTTAGAGACCTCTGCTATACAGAGTGGAGAGGTGTCTTTTCTTTGACCTTTCAGGGTTCAACAATCATAAAACAAACCCTGAGGGAATGTCACCGAGGATAAAAAAGCCACCACACCTCTCTAGCAGTCGCTATCTATACTGATACGGCACCTGTCCTACAGCCTTGTCTTTGAAAAAACAGTTACAACACATATTTCCTATTTCTCTTTCTCAATTAGTGTCTATAGTGTCATTAGTGTGTTGTGCTGAATTCATCTCTGCCTTATAATCACACTACCCCAGGGTTTTGAGAGATACATTTAACATCAACGCTGCCAGCTATTCTATAGCAGGCACATATGTTCCTCAGAAGCACTAGGCTTCCCTCAGAGGGTCAGATGCTGTATATCTTCCTCTACATTGACTCTACCCAGGGTGGATGGGCAATAAAAGTGATAAAGTGCCCCCTTCTTGACCCTGCTTTCGCTTTCACCTCACAATTCTTCTCCCTCCTAAGCTGGAACTACTTTTCACATTTTCTATTTATCTCTTTTTTTCCTTTCTTTTACTCCTCTGCAAACTATTATTCGGCTCTATCCATATCTCTATTGCACTGTGTTGCTTTCATTCAGGCTACTCTTGCACAGCATGCTGTGAGGCTTATGTAACAGCAGGCCAGATGTTCTAGTAGTGGAGCTGTACTTGGGTTCTGTTCAAACTGTCCAGGATCACTAGTTGCTAATGTTGCATTCACAGATTTTTTAGCCATGCTAGCTGTGTGCTTTGGATGGCAATGTGGTTCGGTTGTTCAGTCTTTGGTTTATAACCAAATACCTAAACTAATGACATTCCCACCAGCCTCAACTGTGTTTAGCATTAACTAGCAAATGTTAGCATGCCAATATATTAACATGGTGAACACATTATACCTATGCTAAACATCAGCATGTTGACATTGTCATTATGAGCGTATCGGCATGCTGATGTTAGCATTTAGCTCAAAGCACAGAATTATTCCTAAATAGCATAGTTACAAGCTGGAAGCTGGAGATCAACCAATACAAAAATGAGCTATTGTTGCTCTATGCTTGGTCAACACTTCATATTCATGTTTTGAATATACCAGACATCTGCCTAAAATGATTAAATACAATTGCTTGAAGCTCTGTCGACTAATTATTTAACAGATACAGTGAAAAGGGATCGTCGTGTGCTGCAGTGTACAATGTATTATACATTACAATAAATATACAACATCCCTTATGTACTAGTTACCGCAACCTACTTCTCATTCTAAAACATTTTTCTACTGTCATGTTTCGCCAAGGGCATTTCAAATTGCACAGCCAGGGGCAGGAAAATCCCTTCAAAATTTGCTTGAGGGATAAGAGCCCAGAAGATAATAAAATCTATGCTGACGAATGCAGATGTTATTTAGAACAAAGCCTGAGAGACAATAGAAGCTGATGCTGTGCTGTGCCACGCAGGAGAATAGCAGGCTATGGGAGATGGCAGGCTGATTGCTCTGTCAATGGGGACTGAGGCTGTCATATCAGCAACGGGACCTGATAGCATCTCAGACGTCAATGTCTCTCCTCTCATTTTCTCTCTGATGTTCTTCTCTCCTTTCCTGTCCTCTCCTCTCCTCTCCTCTCCTCTCACCCCTCGTCCCTTCTCATTTCCTCTCCTCTCTCCTCTCCTAACCTGGCCTACACTTTCCTCTTGCCCTGCCCTCTTATATACTTTCACATCCCATTCTAACTTATCCTCTTTTCATCTCTCGTTTCCTCTCTCCCCCAACCCTAAACCTTGTAAGGTCCTCAACAGAACATAAAACAGAATCAGTACACATTGGCTCAAAGCACAAAGCCTGATGTAGCTTATTCCTCCGTTATCCAAAAACTCACATAAACAAGCCAGTTAGTTGCAGTGACATCATTCTGCATTTTGATGAACATAGGCACTATAATTCATTATGAGCCAATTCTACACAGCTTTTTAGCATTTTTCACCTCTTTGTTTTGGTTTTAAACTTTTTTTTCTCTGATAAAGTTACACATTACATACCCAGTGCTAAATACAGTTAGCAACTAAATGGTGAACACAGGGGAGCATTTACCAGCTAAAGACAAACATATTTTTTTTCAGAAGCAGGTGAAGACAACAATAAAGCTAAAAGGGGAGGGAATTTTACAACTCCAATTTAAGCTAGCATCGCTCCATGTCGGCTGGATGTGTAAATAGACAACTGCTTGCTAACACATTAGCTAGGACAACAGTTTAAGGCTATAATATGTCAAACATGTGTACAATGTTGAGCTTGGGGGGGAAGAAAAACAGATTAATCCTGCTTTAAAAGTGAAACTATGTATTTCCGAGTTGTCTTTACAAATGAGCTAAGGTTTCACAGATATTGTGGGGAAGTCAGAAAGTATTGAGAGACAGAAGAATTTGATTTTGGTCATTTCATGGTATTTGTTAACAATAAGAAAGGTATAGAACACAAGCCTTATCTTTTAAGTCAACTTTGCTCTGACTGTATTTCGTAATAAAAGTAATGTTCACTGTGATTTAGGCAAAATAAATCTGTAGCATAGTTAGCAGTGAGTGCCTTTCAGCCATCTACTGACATACATAGGATAAAATAGACTGAAAGGCAAATATAGAGAGGAAAGCACAGGCGAGTGGGGGTGGAGGCTGTTTAACAGATATAATAGATTAATGGTTGAAACACAAAAAAAGGTAGAGGGACAGGAAAGCACCGAAGGACCTCAACACTAGAGTAATGCAACTTTACACCCACAATAGCACAGTTTATGAGCAACTTGTCAATATATTATATATCACTGTAATGATGGCAATTGTGTTCTAACCAGATTTCCTATCCAGCTGAGCCAAACTACTTGACAACATGCCAACCTTCCATAACCAAAACACATTGTTACTTTAATTAGCATGATGATGTATTCATTTGGCGTGCGTTCTGCTTTACAGAGTCAAGACAGCATCCTCTCTTTCACTTTCTCTCTCTATCTCTCTCTCTCTCTCTCCTCTCCCTTGGGGGAAGTGATGGGGGGATGGGAGTCTGTGGAACGCTCATGACAGAATCTGCTCTTTGCATGGGAAGGCGAGTAAGCATGGGTGAGTGAGCTGAGGGAAGAAGAGAGAGGCAGGCAGAGAGAGAGAGAGAGAGATAGAGAGAGAGAGAGAGAGAGAGAGAGAGAGAGAGAGAGAGAGAGAGAGAGAGAGAGAGAGAGAGAGAGAGAGAGAGAGTGAGTGTATGTGTGTGTGTATATATGTACTGTATATTGTCCAGTGGGGAGCTTCTGAGCATTGCCTCGCCTCATTTCACAACCATAGGTCTCTCTCTCTCTCTCAGCTGTTTTTTTTTTTCAAATTCAAATTTGCTTTATTGGCACGAACATAATCAAGAACAGTACTGCTGAAGCAGGTTCAGTGTAGGCATAATAATTCATACTGTAAGAATACTATACTATATTATTACACTATGCACACTAAACAACACTATATATATATAAGATACTACGTAATACAGTTGCAAGCAGATTTTGAAGGAGCTCAATACAGTTTTTCATGTGTGGTTTTCTCACAGGCTGTATTCTGCTGCCTCTATGACAATCTCAGTTTTATTCCACAATATTTGCTTGAGTCTGAGAGCGTGTTCTGAGTGAATTCTTAATATTTTGGTAAAGACCTATGTTCCTCCGTCTGGGCTGCAGTGTTGTTCTGTCTCTCGCTCTTGTTTGCAAAAACTGACGGAGGGTGCCAGGTTCGCCTGTGTCCACAAGTCTCAATATCCCAGTTGTAGTCGCTGTGTGTTCGCCCGGATAATCTGCCACTTAGTATTACCTGTTCAGTGCTAAAAAAGCATTGAAGGTTACTTCAAAGGTGGGACTGTAGGATGGGAATATCAAATGCTCAGGCCTCTCTAACATATGTGTGTACGTGTGTGTTTGTGAGAGAGCAGCACTCTACCACTGCTACTCTCTTTCAGATGGGCTGAGATCCTATAGCCTCTAGGGACACAGGGCCTCTCTGTAGCTCTGACCCCAGCTGGTACACAGAGCTCTCTAGCACTATCAGATAAATGACCAGGATGGAGGGAGGGGGGGGCGGGTATGAGTTGAGTGAGTGTGCATATGTGGTGGGGAAAGAGGGGTGGGTGGGGGTAACAGAAAGAGGAAATGGGATGCAATCAATCAAATGCTAATTCTAGGTCAATGCTCTTCATGTTGAACACACACACACACACACACACACACCGACTGCACCTCTCGCCATAACTGTTACGTGTTAAACTGGACTGTAATACATTTTTATCCCTACTCATTGTAGAGAGAACTGTTAGTTCCATTCTTTATGAAATGTCCAGATTAAATAATATCTTATAATAATTAGCTCCTGGTGCAGTGTGTAATGTAATAGTATAAACAATGATGGTGTTGTACTGTTAATAGTTACAGTATAATGATCAAATGAAAATAGCACTCGGAAATAAGGCTGAAATTAAAGGGACACTAGAAGAATTTTACACATCAAGATCAGTTGTCTCATCATGAGTTCTACTTAGCTTAAGAATATAGTTGTATTATATCTTCTTTGGTTCTGGGAGGAATTTTCCCCATTTCTGAAAAAATAACCCTGATGACTCGGCGTGGAGACAACAAATGTTGTACAGAGAGTTGACATTAAAAACTGGGGCATGGAGTTTGAAAGACGTGAGCTCTTATCAGGCATGGTGGGTCTAAAAAAAAAAAAAGAAGATGGTATCGATTTGCATTATGGGAATTGAAGGATACTATGTTTTTGAAGCTTGATCCATATTAGAGGCTAAAAGTCAGCATATCTCAGCTTCTGCTGCTTCGATTTTGACTATTTTCTCTTTTAAAATCAGACTCTTGTAGTTCCCAAGTTCAGTTAACTGTGGTACAAAATAAATGGAGTGCCCCTTTAATTTCACAGCATCACGACTTAAAAATATTTTTTATATTGATAGATATCACGACATACAGCCAACTCATTTAACAACTAATTTAGTTAGAATTCATTACATTTTGCTTTGAGTTGTCAATCTACAATTGTCATGATACAATTACAGCAAACGTTGATGGATAATAATACTGACACCCTAAATGAAAACAGTGTTTAAGTCAATAAGACAATTTTAAGATGTTTTTTTCATCTCTGGGACAAAAATAATGTCAAATATAGGTTCATCTCTGAGATATAACACCCTAAAACCCCCTACACATTTTGTTCCCAGCTACAGGAAACACTAGAGGCACTCAGGGCATCCTTTGTCTTTGTGTCTCCTGAAACAAAATTGGGGGTGTCCAGCTAGATGGCAGAGCCGCAGACACCTCAGAGCCCTGGAATAGCTCAGTGGGAGTCCCTCCTACAAGGCAGCCAGTATAATTAGCACTGTCAAAGGAGGTGCCTCAGCAAATGACACAGTCCCCCCAATCCATGAGTTGAGAACACTGTCAAGAGAGAAAAAAAAGGATGGACTACGATATTTACTGCAGAAACATGAGACTCTTTGCTTAAATTAGTCATATCGTCACGCTATGGTAATTAGCATCTAAAGGTTATAGTTGAACCATCTTTGTGTGGTGGGACAGAACGAGTGTGCGCATGTATGCTCAGATATCAGCTCATGCCTTCATAATACAGGTAACACTATATGGAGCGAGAGAAATAGAAAAGGGTGACAAAGAGAGCGAAGAGGTGTGACAGAGAAAGTCAGAGTTAGGATGGAGAGCATCACCAACCCTTCCCCACCCCATTCCCTGTACTCCAAGCCACCAAGCAGAACCAGGAAGCAGCCCTGGAGAACTGGAGGAGCAGGGAGAAAGGAGAAGTGGAGCCCCAAGCATTCTGTGGGTCACCCCATTGCAGGCAGCTGATGCCTGCCTGAAGGATACACTGTGTCTGGGTGGGTGGGGGGTTGGGGGTCCCATAACCATCATTACTGTATTGCTCAGGGACTCACTGATGCATGGAAAGCCAAGCTAGCTGATCGCTCTGGCGGGGTCTGTTTAATGGAACAAATGCACCTGCAGCCATGCTTAGCTAGTGACGACTCTGTTCGCGATGGTGTGAGTGCAAACGCTGAGATTCTGAACTACTGTACATATATACTTTTAATGTCTGCAGCTCTGATGAGCTTTCTAGGTTATGACTCTAATACTGAACGATGTTAATGGTTTTCAATGTGGTGTGCAGCATATGGACTTCTGATTGGTGCAGCACTTTTCCTACATGCAGACCCACATACACAGGCCTGCTAAGAATGAGCAGGCTAAGAGAGAGGAGCTAATTACATGCGAGTCAGCAGCGCTGGATTTCCATCCACGCTCTCTGTAGCACCTCCAGTGAGATGACAGCAAGTTGGCAAGCCCTGCAGCTGGAGGCTTCTCTCTCTCTCTTTCTCTCTCTCTCTCTTTCTCTCTCTCCCTCTTTCTCTTCTCCATCCCTCCATCCTCCCAGGATTCCCTCTGTTAGATTACACACTTCGATGTTCAAACTGCCACTTTCCCAAAAAGCCATCCAAGCTGCTGTGGGATTGGACCGTGACTGCGACAGCGCAGATGCACAGGCTATAGGGTTTGAGCATGTTGCGGTGTGGGTGTTTTGTTTCCGACACTGCTGGAAATGCTACGAACCATCCAATGACAAGTTAATCCGCTGCGGTTGTACCTACGCCAGGGCTGAGCATATTAACGCTGCTTTAGGATATGTTGTGCTCGTGTGATTCATAAGGTATAGAAAGTGGGGATTTACTGTTTTGATGACTCATGATGAGTCACCTTGTCCGTATAGACAGAGCGAACACAGTAAAACTAACCAATATGTTGCATGAAATATTGAATCAAAATTTTACTATGAGACCAAGAGGTCGCCTGCACACTTTTCTGACTGATCGGAATCTTTCAGCAAACACGACAGAATGGTGTTAACTCCACCGTCTTTTGTTCAGCTGTTATATGCATCTGCAGTATAGCCCCGCTACTGAGATGAAACTCCAGGTGACCAAGGCATGCAGGAGAGAAGCCACACTGGAAACATCATTCTCATGCAAATTAGCATGCAAGAAATCGTCACAGAGGACTTTTGGACCGCCCTGACATCTTGCATGCCTTCAGCTTTTGTGGTCTTTCAATCAGTCACCTAACATTATGGTGAGACAGTAAGTCAGTCATGTGCCTTGCAAAGAACAGCCTCTTCTGCCCATGCTCAGTCATGACACGGCTTTGACATCACTGTCAGACTAAGAGTGACTAAAACTGACAATCCCCCTTTACCTCAGAGAAAGAGAAATAGGAAAAACACTCTAGCTATTGGGGAGGAAGGGGAGGAAGAAGAGGGGTAGGGGTGGGGGGTGAGGGGGGGTGGGGGGGGACAGTATAAAGGGAAAGGATGGCGGAAAAGGCCTGGATGATTCACACAGCTGAGGTAGCCGTGTCTTGGAGTACATGAGTCATGTTTATCATGCAGCAGGACTAGGTAGGGATTGCACAACTTTCTCTCCATTAGGAATGATGCCTCAGTGCAAACATTTACCTGATGATGGAAAACAACCGCTCTAATGCCTCTTAAAAGCTCCCAGTGATAGAGGTGCACGCCTCACACGCTGAAAGTCACCGACCATGCTGGGAGGTGACAGCACCAGTAAAGTTGCCAGAGATCTCTAGCAGAGATTTGTATAGATTTACACATCAGTTATCAGCTGCAGCAAGCAGCCTGGACACAATATAGAATGCTATATTTACTGCTGCACTAAAACATAAAAAAAGCAAACAAGAAAGGTAGTGAGAAGTGTTAGGAGTGAAAGTAGCCTGCATTGTTTTAAAAGATCAGCTTTTATCTCCACACAATCCTGCAAGCATGTGCATCTTTTTCACTGGAGAAGGGAAACTAACAACAACAACAACAACAAAAATCAACAGGATGGAAACATTAAAGCCACTGCCCGGAAATCCCTCTCTGCTCATTAGCCTGGAAGGTCAAATAATTTGTTTAATTAACAATACATCAAGTGAGTGTGTTTTTATAACCAGGGCAAGACGGCAGAGTGTAATATTCCGCCATAAAACAGAGTTATGGCTCACGTAGTAAAGGTTAAAGGGATGACGGCGGAAACACTCCGGTCCACCTTAAAAACTAAAACCCTACAGTGGACAGCGCCGTGGTGCTGAACCGCTCTGAGCGACATCTGTACACAAGAGGAGCAAGTGGGGGAGGAGGAGGGGAGGAAAGGGGGGGGTTGGGGGTTGAGGAGGAGGGGAGGGGAGGGTGGGGGGCAGGATCTCCACCGAGACTTTAACGTTGAAATCACACACACCCTGCGTGCGCCATCGCCACAAAGGACACCTTAAATGATCTTTCCAGTGTCATATTGTGTAATCTCGGTGACGTTCGTGGGGAAAGGTTAAGCCATTTGGCGTGCTTTTTACGTGAAAAATGGCGCCCGTTGCTGCTAACCCAACCCATCATAGTACAGCTATACAACAAAAGTAAGGGAAAGAGGTTGGAGAGCATGCCGCATTAGAGAAACGATACTCCGCCGTTATAATAAAAAAGTAGGCTGTTTTCTAAAAAAAAAAAAAAAAAAAAAAAAGGAGGGGAGAGGGATGGAGGGGGGGGGGGGGGGGGGGGGAGTCGAGAGCAGTCGAGAGGGAAGGATTCATCTCACCTTCGGCCCCCCCATCGGCTACTAGTCGACTATTTAAGCTGTGGCTTGGATGTCAAAGAGGCAACATGAGCTTCCAGTATCTCACAGAGACACAATTATAGAAATTCACACGGTAATAACCCCACAAACACCCGGGGTTAGCTATATGACAGCAGCAGCAGCAGCTTCTTCCCCCCCACACTATCACCACGCTACATGTACAACAAACAAAACGCGCTTTCTTACTTTAACATCGACTGTTCCTTCGCTTCTTCCTTCTTCTGTCGGTCCATGACACCGAGGATGATCTTCCTCTCATCCTCGGTGAGGTGGCTGAGGTCCGGCATCTCCGGCATGGCGCCGGCCGCTGAGGCAGCAGCAGCAGCAGGGCCAGCGCCGCCCCGGGGCCCTTGTGGAGCAGACATCTTTTACACACAGTGGCTAAAAAACGAGAAAAGGAGCGTCAACCAGCAGCATTTTTCTCTCTCTCTCTCTCTTTCTTTCAGTTACATATCATGCCGTGAAAATTCAAATTGGCGGTCGGGATGTTGCTGGAGACACCGTGGCTACAGACGGCATGACATCTTAGTTAGGAGTATCATGCACATACACTGTGCTGCAGAAATAAGCGTCAAAATATTAATTACAAGGCTTCATCCTCATCTATTTAACGCTCATGATGAGGTTGGCAAATAACGCTGCAGCCGAACTGCCTGCAAACGTGAGGCTCGCAGTATTTAAGCTGTTGCGGGCTGAAACGCCAAATTTACACATGAACATTACTGAAAGAGAAAACACTCAAGATTAGAAATGGATGCCCTTAAAAGAAGCAAAGAGCAAAGGCTGTAGGCTACAACCTTCAGGTATAGTATTCCAAACACAAGCCTCCATCCATCCAGAGATGCAAAAAAAAAAAAAAAAAGTAGGAGAAAGAGGCTACAGAGGATTAAAAAAAAACAACTCTTGCCTTTTATTTTGCAGTCATGTTAAATCCTGTCTAACCCATCGCTGCCATCCTTTAGAAAGGTTGTACTCGCATGTTGGAATAAAAGATGCCAGGTCCGTCCTTGTTTGTTTTCGTTTGGAGTCCTTAACCCTCCTCTGTCACTCTGCTTAGCTCGCTTTCCTCCAGGTTGGTAATTCTTGGAGATTTCTTAAATGCACAAAAATGGATGCAATGAGAGAGGGGGTGAGAGAGAGGGAGAGAGAGAGAGAGAGAGAGAGAGAGAGAGAGAGAGAGAGAGGGTGAGAGAGAGACAGAGACTGAGTGAGAGAGAGAGAGGAGAGAAAAAAATCCTGATAGGAAGAAGAGGCGGAGCGATGGAAACACGTAGAAGAATAAAGCCGAGAGGACGCGCTTGGATGTTCATTGACAGCAGGCAGATAGCAGCCGCAAAAACGCGGACTGGAAGGGCTGTGTGCAGCTGGAGCAGCGCTGGAGCTGCCGGGGAAGGCTTCATGCATATTTCATAACCAGATCATGAGCACTGTGAGAAGGGGGGGCGATGTGAAGTGGCTAGATAAATACAGAATATGACTAGAGTAACTGTAGGTGTGACAGTGGTTCTGGTATTTGGTGACCCATCAGATTCTGTGACCTGCAGTGTTGGAAGAACTCAGATCCTTAATTAATGTATCAATAACACAATGTAAAATAAGCTAAGTCAAATCCTGCATTTAAAATCCTACTTTAAGTAGTAAAGTAAAAAAAATATTAGCTGGTAAAAGTAGAATTTTAAATGTAATATTTTCACATTGTGCTATTAATACTTTTATTTCCTTAAAAGGATACCAGTACTTTTTTCCCAACGCTGCAGGTCACAGAATGTGATGGGTCACCAAATATGGTGTAACACCGGTCAGTGCTGTGTTTTTATGCAGTGTACAGTACACAGTGGCTTTGTTGCCAGGTGATGTGAGAAATTCAGTGATGATGCATGGAAGAAAACTAAGCTCAAACAATTACACAATGCCTGTCAGCTGTGTTGATGCACGTCACTGTGAAAACACTGACTTTTTAAAGCAAAAATAGCCACTAGTTCCAGCTCTTCAAATGTCACATTTGTGATATTCTTAATCTTCAATGATGACAAATTGAACATCTTTAGGTTTTGGACTGTTGGCCGGACAAAACATGACATTTGAAGACATGACTATCGATTCTGTGAACTTGAATTTTGTTTGTTTTTCTATTTTCTAGCATTTTATAGACCAACTGATTGACAAATTGAGAAAATAACAGATTTTGATAACTGATCATGAAAAAATAATAAGTTGCAGCCCTATTCCAGAAGAATTAAGTCATTTAAACAGGACAGGATGTTTTGATAGTATAACCAAAATTGAACTTTCTCAGCAGCTGGAGACACCCATCTGATTAATGGTGTAATCAAACTGTTTCCACACTCATGAGTTGACTCATACAATTTTTCCCCTCTCAGTCCTGACCCCAGGCTAAAATCCCTCCCTTGATCCCCAACCCTCACCCAAAGACATCTCTCTGTCTCAGGCTGCAGTGTTGATAGGATTTGAAGGACAACATTAAGAGGATAGAGCCTCTACCTCATTACGGCTGTAAGTAAATTAGCACCGAGTCAAACAACAAGAGGGAACTTGTGTTAAGTCTGATAGCTGTGATTCTGCTCATGACTTCTTCCAAATGACATTTTAACAAAGCATTAATTAGTTTAGAGGTTTATTATAAATACACATCATCAAAAAGTGTATCAATGGCATATACATAGAGATTTTGAGAGGAAGTATGTTCTCTACAAAAAAATGTTAGCTATCCCATGAGGAATTTCAAAACTGTTAACTAGCTGTTTTTGCTTGTAAGCCCAGACACCCATTCATGCTCTGGTTCAGGCCGGTTATTTTACAAAAGTCAAGATTTGATGTCCCGTACAATGGCTGAAATAAGAAAATTAAAACTTCCACTGCAGATAAATAAGTTTTCTATGGAGTCAGTATGCTTCAAAAGAGACGCTCATCGTATTGTCCAACAACATCTGTCATCCCTTTTCTGACAGCGCAGGGCAGACACATCTTGCAATAGCTTCAGCTTAACGCAGTGAAGGTCCAGGTTCACGCAGGGTTTGAACTCTCTCTAGACGGTTACTTCCATCACTTTTTTGTATTTATGAATTAAGGAGCCTTTGTAGCTCTATTTGTACATTTTTTCCCCTTTTAAACTATAAAAGACAAGGCAAAAAAACACACAGAGTTCTTGGAGAAAGATTGGTGATCCAAGCAGGAGGAGGCTGTGACATCAGGCTTTTTCACTCACCTTCAAGTGTGGAATTCATAACAGCTACAAATATGTGGACGGACAACACAGCGTATAACCTTGTTCATTTGAGGCTTACTGACAGCTCTCTGGTAGTTTTAATTATCAACCATTATCAGCACGTTTATTGAAAGTCATTCATGGAAATACTAGTCTTAAATGAAAGCATGGAGAACATTGATTTTGCATTGATGTAAATAGGTGCCAAGTAAACAGACCATGAACGTTTTGATTTGTTGTTAATATGCATTTACACTATGTGTCCTTGTACTTTCAAGTAACGTGTCTCTTGAAAGTTGTTCCCACAGTTGCCCAAATGCTGCCTTGTTTTGTTTTGGGTTTTTTTTTTATTATGAAGTGAGTGCAATCTGAACATGTCCCATGAGGGTGTGATCTTGGGCTCCACCTCGCCTCACTAACGCAGCTCCTGGGTCTTCCAAGCTCTTCTTCGGGTCTGTTTATTTGACCACAGTCACGACGTGTTTCTCCTTCTCAGACACCACCGGCACGGATCCTGGTCTGCTGTGCTTGCGGACATTTCTCTCCCTGAAAAACAAGAAGGAAGAGCCATGAACGAGTCAGTCTGCTGGTGAGAATATTCAGGAGGGAGAGAGAGGGAGGGGGGAGGGGGGTGAGGAGGGAGGGTGAGGTCAGAAATCAGAAAGGTGGAGGAAGAGATTGAATATGAGACTGTTGACCTAACACCTTACGTCACTGACTTCACTAATGTGCTCTGAAAATAATGCATAAACCACAGATAGTAAATCATTCACAGTCCAAACACACGTCTGATGTATCTCAATACTGCCAGTAATTACAGAAAAAAAAAAGCCACAGACTGAGCTATGAATCACTGGACTGCAGGGCAAACTGGGACAATCAATCCACCATACAAGCTGTAAATGAGTATGTAAGGCCTATTGAGACCATGTCATAGGGGGACAGTCCCATCTGTGAGATTTTCCATTAGGCGTGTGTGTGACTGCATAGGTCAGACCTATCCTGGCAGCAGCCCAAGTGACCATCACCTTTACACAGACACAGAGGGGACTTCATGCCATTCCTATAAGCTAAATGAGCTCATATTCTAATAATGAATACGCACTTTCTACGGCGAGCTTCTTTCATAACCCTCAGCTCCTTGGTCTGGTGGTAGATGTTCTTGGGGAGATGTCGGTGATGGGCGATGCGTCGGATCTGCGGGTGGTGCTGGAACTTCTCCTTCAGCTTCTGACTGTAGTTGGCGGCCTCCCTCTCTCTGGGGGCCAGCTACGAGACATCAGGGAGGAAGAGTTGGTTATATGAAAGGGAACAAACGGGGGCGAAAATGATTGGGGGACATGAAGAGTGGACAAAGTGAGAGACAAAATGCAAAGAGGAGGAGAAATGAGATACAGGGTTGAAACAAGAGAGGAAATAAATGTTCACATTCTCATCGTCATCATCTGGTTAGTTATGGGAATAACATAACATTAACTCCATGCTTACTGCAGCTCAGCACCTGTCTGTGTAACTGCCTGTGCTGCTATAGACTGTCTACTTTGTATTTGAATGAATAGGTCTTGTATAGTAATGTAGACAGCCTGTCTATTTTATCTTAATGTTATTCCCGTGTAAGAAAGACAGCCGGCCTGTCGCTGTCTATTGGTGGTGGTGCTGAAGAGTCAAGTCAATCGATGTACATAGAATGCCGTGTGCTGTCCTTGGTGCTGAAACATCTGAAAGCAACTGGCAGTCTGTTTTCTCTTTTTGTTCTTCAGAAAAAAAGTTTGTCTGACTAAGTAGCTTCACTGTATGTTTTCAAAAACACTCCACCCCATCTATGCTGAGTAGAAGAAGTAGTAGAAGAACCAGAGCAGTCTTTCTGGTGCCTACATTAACCACAATGCAACTCGACTTGATTCAGTCCACTGTACAGATTGAGTTGTGTTATGCTAGAGGAAATGACACTGCTGGCAAAGTTTGGCTTAAGAGTTTTCTAATAGGTTAGCACACACACACATTATGTTCTGTAACATTTTGTTGATTATTGATTAGTATGGATCATACGCTGCTGTTTGACATGTGGGGGGTATTGCAGGGGGTAAACTATATCATATCTGTATAGCGCGTATCATTGCTCATCTTTTTATGTTTTGTTTAATAAAATATTGTTGGGTTGTGATTCAGTATTGAATCAGCGTGTTTCTATCAGGATGATTGCACTGGTTTTATATAACTAGTAATCATACGGATGTGAATATATCATTTATTACTTTGTTTTCTGATTGGCCGTTGTTGTGAGTAAGGTTTGTGGACCTGGAGGATCCTGGACATCCTCCCTAGAACAATTCCACACCACTTCTACCTTTGCTTCTTGGAGACAACAGACATAAGAGGTTGTTTCATGGCCACAGATACAGATGATCATCTTAGACATTTGAACAAGCACTGCTTTTGTCTTATTAGTCTCTACTGTTGATCAGAACACACAGCTACAAACACAAGATAACCCTTGCTGACTCCGCACTGCTGAAACTCCCCCTGGAGATGAGTCAGTGGTCTCATTAAAGGCATTTAACTTGTAAAGTTGTGTCTATTCCTGTAGCACGACTGTAAGTGATGTCAGTTATAGGGTCTTTGGTTTCTATGGTGAGAAAAGTGTTCACTTTTTCCCAGGAATGAAGCATTTCCTTCATGAATTTTCCACAAGCCTTCCTTTTTCTGTGAAGTGACATGACAGGTGGGTTTTTTGTGACCGCGAGGGGCATCAAATCATCTAATTTTACTTAGTACAAAAACAGGCTCAGCACTGTGGATCAAATGTGTCGTCTGGAAGCACTAAATACAGTTTAATTTGTCTGAAAAGAAAAAAAAAAAAGTACATCCAAAGAAGACCGTGCGAGCATAAAAAGATGCATCTTGCACTCAGCTCAGGTGGTATTTCACCAATTAGTGACAGTTACTGTATGCTGTCTTCATCATAAAACTCTGGCCTGTACAGTAAGCAGTAACTTCAGATTGACAACCTGCTCATTCAAAACTGAATCAATGGCGGTTAAAAAGTGAAGACACCAGCTCAACAACATCCCTCCCTTTCCATCTCTCATAATAACCAGCGGCTCCTCAGACTCGTCTTGGCTGAGGCTGCCCTACTGGAAGGCTTTTATTCTAATTAAAAGCAATGATTTGTCTCAGATTCAATTTGTTGGAGAAGAGCTGTTAGATGCTGATTCTGTTGGACTAAACTAATTCCCCCCGCATACGCACACGGTTTAGCCTGCTAAACACTGTTTGTATAATTTCAACAAGATGGATATGAGACAGCAGAGGACGTTTCATTTTGATTTTATGAAGATATATGAAGATGAAGAATTATATTTAGAGAAACGATCGTTAGATATCTAGCAGGAAATTTAGCAAAAGACACAAACATTGGATCCAATGGGTTTGTAATCGCAACAGAGAGATTAGACGGTGGGCACTCTTGTGTATTAAACATAACGACAAAGAGCTGCTGAAGAACAATGAGTATAGATAGCTGTCAGGAAGCAGAAGAAGAAAACTGAAATGTGAAAGTTTTCTAAAAAAGTTGGCCAGGCTGCAGAAAGACGACAGCAGAAACCGAAATTCAATTGATGCTCAAAAACTAAGTTGCGTCCCGATCACTGCAGATACCCCAAAAAACTCCTACTGCTGGTAGAAAATACTGAAAATTATAACCAATAACCCCAACCAGCAAAACGCAGGTAGTACAGGAAGACAAGAAGAGCTGCATTAAACAGGGAGAGGTTCCACTCTGACTTTCTAAACACACAT
This sequence comes from Euthynnus affinis, assembly GCA_029490765.1. NCBI lineage: Eukaryota > Metazoa > Chordata > Actinopteri > Scombriformes > Scombridae > Euthynnus > Euthynnus affinis. Next base: position 26,921,578 of record CM055847.1, on the reverse strand, counting down.
TTGCTTGGTAGAATCAAAACCACAGCACTGACCTTTACTCACCTAGGCATTCATCAGACTGTCAGTTACCAGAATTATTACAAACTGGGTTGTATCGTTAAAGATTTGGCTTTCATTTCTGTAAGTTATCATAACACTTGTTCACCAAAGTAATTGTGGATAGATGGTGACAAGTCAGTCAAGGAAAGAAATGCGCGTCAATCAGACAGGTTGTAAACAAGCCAACATATTTAGCCATTATCAGAACCACAATACACAGAAGTAGTGGAATTTTGATGATGTTCATAGTTTTTTTAATTTTGTACTTAAGTAAATGTAGTTTGCTAACCTGCAGGTTTGTTTAGAACCTGTGTGGTTCTCTGACTGCTCATGTTTTTTTACACTCAAGTCAATGCAGGTTGTGTTTCAGCTGCGTATTTCAGTCGTCCATCTCAGGACAGATCTACTTTAATCAATACGGCTGTTTAAACAGTGTAATGGCTTTGGTTTCACTCGTACAGAAATGTTCTTTAAGGCTTTTTACATATGTAGCAACATTGATTGTGTATTGGGGAGCCAAAACTCAGGTGTCTACACAGCCGTACTGTGGCTGAACGCTTCTTCTCATGTAGATGCTGACGGAGGACTGAAGCTGCTGCTGACGTGCTGCTTTCATTACGCAGCATGTGTAGACGATGTCCTGCCCTGTTCCCTGATGTCAGCAATCAACTTGGGTGAGCGTATAACTGACTTATGACTGATGATTGATCAATTAATATCAGGTCATTAAATCAATGGAGCTGATAAGTCAAACAGCAACAGAGCATGTCAATGTCAATCATCAATATCAAGTTTTTTAAACAATTTAGTTACTTTTTCAGATTTCAGCCCATTTAAAATAAGAGCAGATTAATTCCACATGTTTAGGACAAATTTACACTGTGGAGTCAAATGTTGCATGAAAAGTTACACCAAAAAAAAAAAGAATGCAGCAGCTGATAGAGAAGTCATGTTCAGTCCAGTGGGATGCCTTTAGACAGAGACAAACCCTTGATTCAGCATTTCAGCATTTCTTGATAATTAAAGACCCTTTCAGTACAACTTGATTGTTAATGCTTCATTATGTTCAGAGTGGCCTGCTTTAAGTGATTGGCTGATTTAAACTGCTGATAAGAGCAGGCCTTGTCTGATCTCTTTAAGTGCAAAGCTTGCGAATAAATCTTCTCTTACACTGTGACAGTAAAACAAGTGCCAAAAGCGGGCCAATTTTCCACTCTGGAGCTGCATTAAGAGAATAAGCAAGAGTGAATCCGATTAGGAATGAAAGATGGCTGTTGGAGATGGCACACAAGATGCCATTGATCTTTATTATTCAGCCATAACTGGTATTTGGGGCATTGGAACACTTCCCGGCATTTTAAAAAAGGAGGTTTTATTTGACAGGTGAGCATAACATAACATTAGGGCCATCATTTCTGCTAACACAGCCTATATTATCTGAATAAAATATACAGACGGGTGACAAATTAAAAAGGAAAAACCAACATAAAGTGTCTTGGTAAGGTGTCGGGCCACCGTGTGCCGCCAGATCAGCTTCGGTGTGTCTTGGCATTGATTCTACACGTCTCTGAACTCTACTGGAGGGATGAACACCATTCTTCAAGAAGATATTCCCTCATTTGGTGATTTGATGATGGTGGTGGAGAGTACTGTCTAACGCGTCAGTCCAAAATCTACAATAGGTGTTTAATTGGGTTGAGATCTGGTCATCCTGGAAGAGACCACTCCCATCAGGATAGAAATGTTTCATCATAGGATAAAGGTGATCACTCAGAACAACGTTGTATTGATTAGCAGTGACTCTTCCCTGTAAAAAAGGGACAAGTGAACCCAAACCATGCCAGCAAAATGCCTCCAAAAGCATAGCAGAGCCACCAGACCCCCTCACTGTAGGGGTCAAACATTCACACCAGTGCTGTTCTCTTGGTTTTACGCCATACATGCACTCAACCACTTGTCAAGAATATGACAAAGGATGACCCAACTGACCATTTTCACATCTCTGTAGAGCAGTGCATGCGTTTTTTTTTCCCACCGCTGAACTCTCATATATGTGCATTCATCTTTATAATGAGGGGTTTATGCACTGCAGCCTTACTATAATATCCCTCTATATGTACTTGTCCACAGACTGTTATTGCTGACACAGTCTGATCACAGAGTGGCTGTTTTTCCTTACATATCACACTAATGCACGAGCATCGCAGTCATCATTTACTTTCCCATAGATGTGAATGCAGATGGCACTTTAGTCACTGCTCCTATTCAAACAACAGCAGCCAGCTGAGCAGTCTTTGTGACTGCAGCTCCTGCCAGCCGTGCCCCAACAATGAACCCTCTTTCAAAGTCACTTCCATCTTTTCCTCTTGCCATCTTGATACAAAGTCAGAATCAACTGGGCCTGCTCAGCATTTTTAATACATGCCAGAGCATGACTCGATGTTAATCGCTTAATTGTACCATGCAGTGCACCTGTGTGGAAGCATCTGCAATCATTATGTTTCTGCACTCATTTATTCAGGTTTCCCCCTTTAATTTGTCCGTAAGTGGCACTCACTAACCAGGACAGTAAGAGTCAGTGGAGATGCGTCTGGGGAAAGGATATGATCCTGCAGCTTGAATCTTTTGTTACTGGTTTGTCGGACAACTGCACAAGCTTTTGAGTTTTTTTTTTTTTGGATTTCCACCTGCCACTAGTGCTGCTGTGCCAATTGGTACATTGTACTTATTGAGAGTGATTCTACCCTAAGTCAGCATCCATCAGGACATTTGGCAACAGCAGTGCCGTCTCTCCTGGCATAGTCGCACACACTCTTACCCTGCTGAGGTGGGCACAAGGCCATGGCTGTGTTGAAGAATGCAGCCCATAAAACAAAGTCAGGTAATACACTGGAGAGAGATACAGTATGTCTTGACAGCTGAGGAGAATATAGCTGCTAACCGTTTAATGCGTTACAGACAATGTGGTGAGAAATCACCATGAAGCAATGAAAAAGCTACGTTTAAGATGAAATTCCATGTATTTAGATGAAAAATATGAAAAAGGGAAAGCAGGAGTTTATGCACTTTCTTGAGCAATGAGAGCGTCCTGGTGTGTTAACTAAGTCACCAGGTGTACTCGGTGTGTGCTGTCGGTCTCATGCATAGAGGGAGGGAGAAGCAGGACTTACCACTCCTAGTTTCTCAGCTGCATTGGCTTTCCACAGTCGGATATTCATTTCATCAGAACCACTCAGGATGTATTTGTTATCTGCCGACCACTTTATGCAGATGACATGCTGCATGCGTTTGGTGTGGTACACTTCCCTGATTATCGAAAAGAGAAAAGAAAAGATAAGTGAATGTGGCAATATAGTGCCTGCGCTAGCTGTTAGGAAACAGACAAGCACAGAATCCAGCATTAACAAACACAAGGTTAAAGACAGTGAACAGGAAGGCTAGGCTGCTGAAAACACTCCTCTAGGGTCTTCAAATATGTTGTTTTGTTCAACCACAAAACCAAAACACAGACTTTACAATGATGTATGAGAAAGAAATGCAGCTAATCCTCTCATTTGAGAAGCTAGAAGAAGAGAATGTTTAGTATTTCTGCTTGGGCAGGCTTTAAAAAATTTTAATTGTTAGATACACTTGTTAGATAAAATGTTAGATATGATCCAATAAACAAACTCTGATCGTGAACAAAAGAAGCTAACATAATAAACTTTACAGACCCCAGAAACAATATCACTAATAGCATCAGCTATATTAAAACATTAATACAGTCGCATGAAGCAATGGTCATTTTTGACAAATGTGATAATGGCTGTACTGACCTACTGTGGCCACCATCCTTGGGGAAGATGCGGATGGTCTTGTCAAAACTGGCGGATACAAACTCCCTGCCAGTGGGAGAATAGTCAACATCCAGGACTGCAGACACATGATCCATGTGCACCGTGACTGGCCGGTCCAGGTACCTCATGTCATATGTGTAGAGGCTGGTGAAACAAAGAGACACAAACATTAGCCCTGTTATGATGGGATTCTTGAGAACCACTGGACAGAGGGTTCACTCACTTATAGTCTTCATTTGAACATGTGAAGTAATAGGCTTCCATAGGGTTCCAGCATAATGTGTTGCTCCTCATTGTCATGATAACCTAAAAGAGGAAAATGACAACACACAGCAGATATGCATCATATTATATCATTGTGAATAAAGGTGGAGAGAAAAAAAGGCAGATATTGAATAGTGGAATGCTACCTTTTTAAGTGGAGCTGATTCTCTCATGTCATACAACACTATACTTCTGTCAGAGGCGCAGCTTGCCAGAAGTTCAGTCTGAAGAAACACAAAGATCAAATATAAAAATATTAAGGTATCAGTGTCAATCACCACTTGAATGTGAGCTTTCAAAACTCAAGAGTGTCTGGCAATCAATAGAAACAGAAAACCCAAGAGCAGAGGTTCCCAAATTTTTTTGGATTGTTGATTGTGTAATACAATGAAATATCTACTAGCGACCCATCGTCACAGGTTGTTTTTGTCCAGGAGCTGTAAGGAGGTGATCAAAGAATAATGTTCCCTTCTCAGATTGTTTTATTATAACTCCTTGAGATTCATCTTGTGACCCATTAGAGAATAAGTGCACAGTAGAAACAGAGGAACCGTTCATCCTGTGTTAATGTGGTGTTAATATTTGGTGTCTCACCTCTACAGGGTTGAAGCGGACAGAGCTGAAGCTGTCTACACCCCAGCTGAAAGAACGGATCGGGCTGCTCCTCTGTTCGTCCCAGATGTCCACCTGCTGGCCGCACGTTGCAAACACACCGTCCTTCTGGTGATGATCGAGCCCTGTGAAGACTGTCTGCAAGGGGCAAGCATCATTTTTAATAATAATAACAATTCACTTATTCTCATCACACCTGGTGGAGCAGGATTTTACAGTAGCATGATGTAGGCACAACTCTGATTAAAATACTACAGCTGATGACCAACTGATCCTACCTTTCCTAGAATTGTGTTAAGCGGCTCCTCTTCTTCTCCATGCGCCGGTGCCTCCATTTTCCATTGCTTGATCGTTTTGTCGTCACCAACCTGTTACAGTCATCATGTTGAAATATAGAACAGAAGCTGTGTTAGAAAACAGCTTAAAAGTAAGTGTAATAATCCTAAACACTCTTATGAGGGGCAGCAGTCACCGTGAAGAAGGACGTTCCACAGTAGCGGACGGCCATTCCCCGGACGAAACCTTCGTGTGCTTGGAGCGTGTGGACACACTCATGTTTGGTCAGATTCCACACTTTCACCTGAGGATTGAATTAGACATCAAAGTTAATGTTGTGCGCTTTACGTCTCACTTCTAAAAAGGTTTAACAAATGTAATCATGTGTGAAGTAACGAGTGTTTAATTGAGGTCGTTACCTCTCCGTCACAGGAGCCAGACAGCAGAGTGGAGAGGCTCTTGCTGTGCTTGGCCATGCAGTTCACCCCATCTCTGTGCCCGTCTAAGGAGGCCAGGAAAGGCTTGGCGAACACCCTCTCCAGCTTAGTAGCATTGAGAGCCCGGGTGTACTCTCTGCTCACCTCAAACGGGTGAAGTGTTGGGTCATAGTTTCTAGGGACTGAAATACAAGACAGTAGTCACACATATGATGATGTTAAATGGAAAAACAAATAGGAATTCTCATCATAAAACTGCAATATGATGAATGCAGAAAGCTAGAAAAATTTACAACAAACAACATGTACAAACACTCACTTTACTCATTATATGGTTCATGATTTACAGTGAATTCTATGTTTAGATAAATGGCACAAAGACATATTTTGGTGTATTTCCACATGCAATTTTGAAATATTTACAATTTTTGTGTAATAAATTCTGTATTAAATGCACTCCCAGGAAAAAAGCAGACTTCATAAATGATGCATTTAAATTATAACAGCTCAAGTAAACGTTGTACTAATGCTCTTTTCTAGATAAAGCAAATGATGCACAAATTGAATGCCTGAATATAAGATGCAAGTTAACTGAGATAGAACTGAAACATTTTCACCATATTCCGTAATCCCACCTTGACATTTGTATGACTTCCAGTGGCATTGCAGTAATTCATACATACATTTAATTTACCAACCTCTCACTTGTTTCATGTTTCATTCTCAGCATGACCATTTTGACACAGTAACATTTTACTTCCAATACTTTCTTTATCCCTCCCATCAATCATTACTCATAACTACATAGACATTTAATAAATGGTTTGTAGTTCTAAGGACAATGCTTTGACCACCCTCCATTTACAACAGGAGGACGTGGTTGTTAACAACAACATTAATAAAGGCTTACACCTGCTTACAACTAACATTAGTGTGTTTAAACCATGAAGCAAATGTTTATAGCATACAAATGCTAAGTGATGCTCTTGTTTATATCAGACAGCGAATGTGTTTCTTTTGAGTTAGTTACATTACCTCGAATTAGCCACATCCTAAGCTTTTGTAACATAACTTGGCGTGAGTGCCATATTAAAAACAAGTATGAGGATATGTTTTATAGCTCATCTTTGCAAAGCAAAGCATTGCAAATTACTGTTAGCAGGCTATGGTTAGCTTCGCAGAGTTTACAGTTTCTCACTTACCGCGCTGAATATCTAGTTTGGTCTCCCGGACATAATCGTCCGGGTTCCTCGAGAGGACTTTGACTTTCATTTGGCAGCAGAATGAAGTATGAACACACACTCAAAACGCAGGGAGGTTAACTTTTAAGAAGAAAAATATCAGCAAGCACAGCTTCCACCAGCCATGTGTTGATGAAGACGTGTTAGATGTTTTCCCACCCGCTTTCTGCGCAGATCCGCCCTACTCTGCCTCTCATTGGCTCTGATCCTGATACTCTTGTTTTAACCAATCTAATCAGCGAAGGCAACAAGTATTAGCCAATCATAGGCAGAGTAGGGCGGGTCTTCGCAGAAAGCGGGTGGGAAAAAACCGGAAAGAAATGAGGCAGCTTGGTGTCGCATTGCATTGTGGGAAGCCAGGTCTCTTTTTTTAAACAGCTTTATTGAAACAAGTATACAAAAAGTTTACAGCAGCACAAAAACATGCAAGGTGCATTAAAGGTTGCATTCAAAAACAAAAGTTAAATAAATAGTATGTAAAGGTTATGGGTGGTTATAATTTTGTTCATACATTGTTTGATATGGAAAGTCAACTCTGAAAAGTTGCTTTTAAAAAAAATTGGATTCGTGGATATAAAATTTGGTCAAAATAGTAAAAGCACATAAATCAAATAGAGACGGCGAACAGAGATTCCTGTCATACCCAGTAAAGCCAATAGTACATTTTTATAAAGTAGTAAAAAGTAAGTTCAGTTTTCCTTGTTGCGTCGTTGCGTCAGACAGGTAAAGAAGCATCAAGTTGCAAAATGTAGCTGAAGTGAGACCGGAAATCTCGTCTTCTTATTTATTTATTTACTCATTCATTCTTTCATCCAGTTTTACGGTCTACACTTGTCTTATTATTGGATTGTCAGTCATCTGTGAAGCACTTTGAACTGCACTAACCTGTATGAAAGTCGGTGCTATACAAATGATATTTAATTGAATGATTGAAAAAAAATACACAGCATTCGGTAAATGAAGTCTAAAGGAACCTAGACAAAATAAGACCTCATACACTAATTTAAAATTAATAGACATATACACAATCGTCATCATGAATTAGGAACAAAAAAAGTTTAACATGTTTTTGAATCAAGATTGCCCAAAATTATAGTTTTTATATATAGTTTCTCTGGCATAGTTTTATTTTGACGGTCAAGACAGGAAGTGTTCCTATTGGTTTTGACGGTCACGTGACAGTCGCAGCAAGGTCGAGCAGTTGTACTGCTGCTTGACATTTTGTGTAACGTCTCCACATGTCAGAAACGTGGTTTACATTGAGAATGAGACATTCAGGTGCAGTTAGTGTCGTCAGTACGCCGTGTTTACTTTATGCAGCAGAGACAGTCAGCCGCTGTCTGACTGTTGTCATGTAACTCTTTAATTTGTGCGTTGAAAACACAGCTGGTTAGGTTAAGCTGAGCTAGCTAAGTTCATCACCAGTTACTTAAACATGGGCTCTGCTCCAAACCACGGCACCGTTAGCGTTACAGAGACGGGACTATCCAACAAGCCGGTCTCTGCTGTGTCACTAGCCGGACACGTCCAGCAGGTCTTCAGCCATGTAAGGATAGAAAACCTGGTGGCGGGACTCAGTGGAGGAGTGGTGTCAACACTGGTGCTTCACCCTCTGGACCTGGTCAAAATCAGGTTTGCAGGTATGAAATACAGCTGTTGATGATTGTCTGATGTAATAATATAATCTGCATTACCATAGCTTCCTGCCAGTTAGGAGCTTCAAAAACTGTGATCCTGTCACTTCCTTTATTTCAATGGAAACAAATGGGTACAGAACTCTGGTTAGAAATCTGACATTTTGAAATGGATTTGCTCATTGTTAAAGATACAGTGCTACTATGATTTAATCTGATTCCATTTAGAAATGATTTAGGTTTTATGTTAAATTCGGGGTGTTAAATCTCCAACTACTGTAATTAAACACTACAACAGTAAGTATGCTTCAGTGCACTTGGATGTGTTTGTGCTGGATAGTGTACCAAATGATGCTGGTAATAATAATAATGATAGTAATAATAAGTAATGATGTTATTTATAGAGCACTTTTAAAGCAATACTTATAGAATGCTTTCCAAGTATCTATCAGCTGTTAGGAAAAGCCATACTGTAATAACATATTTTCCTTTGATGTCTCTTTAATGCAGTGAGTGACGGGTTAGAATTGAGACCTAAGTACAGTAGCATATTGCACTGTATGAAGAGTGTCTGGCACCAGGAGGGACTGCGAGGACTCTACCAAGGTGTAACACCCAATATTTGGGGTGCTGGAGCATCTTGGGGTCTCTACTTTTTTTTGTACGTAATCTTAATAAACCTGCTGGATCATGCATGCATGCATCATCATGCTGTTTTTCATTCACAATTATGACAACTAAAATTTGATGTGTGTGTGTGTGTGTAACCTGCCTTATTTCCCACGCTGTCTTCCTCACAGCTACAATGCAATCAAAGCGTACATAAAGGAAGGCCGTCAGACTGAACTGAGCGCCACAGAACACATGGTGTCTGCAGCCCAAGCAGGTTAGTCTAATGTATCCCAGCACTGCCGCCCTGCTGACACACTCCCACACACAATCAGCACACAGTCAACAACAACAGCCAGATAATACTGCTCTGAGCTGGCCTCGGCTGACATGGGACAGATACAAATGAGCCCATTGCCCCCTCTATTCTAGGACCGAGTTATGCTCTGCATGTGACCTCTCACAGGGTCTCGTGTATCTGCTTCCTGCTGGCTAAATGAAGTAAGGCTTCAGCAAAAACTGGTGAAGACAGAAAGAGAGAGAAGTATTTATTGTGCATTAACCTTGCTTAACTTGCTTTACTCTTGTCATGTTTCCATCATGCACTCAGTAGCCTTTTTGTTAGCAGCACCTGAGTAGTGCTGGGTAGGAACCTATGACTGCTGTTTTCCGTGAGAGAGTGATATAGTTACACTGTTGTGTTTCCTCTTCTACCGTCAAGTGTGGTCAACTCTCTGGCTGGCAGCTGGCAGGAGAGACGCTCTGCAGGATGCAAACTTTTTATTTCTCTAACGTTTTCACGTCACAAATGAACAACAGCAATAAAACATGAGTCTTGCATGTAAAACATGCAACTCTTGTAGTTGTTACATCAGTTTAGTGTGGGCGGCTGCTCTGTAGGTGCGCTTGATTTGACTATCCTCAGAGTGAAACAGATAATAGAGCAGGGAGAGTTATTAATAATTAGAAAAGTTATAACTAGGATTAAAATTAGTTAGTCGTGTTGCTTTCGAAACAGCTGGAACGATCTGATGCATTATTCAGATTTGAGAAGTTACTGTTATACCCTAAGAGATGAGATGAGGAGTGTTTTTTTGGCATGATACATCATTTTGAAAAACTGATGTACTATCACTGTGAAAAATTGTGCATTGATGATATGTAGGAGTCAGGAAATAGCAGTTCTACCAGTTTGTATGAGAGGCAAACTAGATCTATGTTATCATGAAGTTAATGTAAATATGTGACCGTGTTATCACTGGGTTACAACAGATCTCAAGAAACATTCAACCAGCTGATTTTTCAACTGTGTGAATAGCAAAACCTCTTGTTCTGTGCTGAGAGGAGTTGACCTCAGTGTGACGTTTTGTCACTATAATGTAGAAACCTTCCACTTCAAGGTTGACAAATTGAATTTGTTGTCAAATTGAGTTTTGTCCCCTGACTTGTCTCATGTAGAGGATGGTTCAGCATGCGTTGATGTTTTTTTATCCCATGTTCTGTGAACTTTATTTACTGTAGTGTGTAAAAATCACAGCAGAACAGTTCAGTTTGTCTGAAATATCTGGCAACAACTGTCACATCCTCACTTTATCACGCCTATTTTCCATTTTCATGAGCAATGTAATAGTGTTTGGCTGTGTGTGTGTGTGTGTTAATGAGCATGTGTATCTAATAAAATAGCCAATCAGTGTAATTGTGAAACCTGGCCTCTTTTCCACATGTTGTCTGTAACTATTTTCTTTTGTCCCCTCCTCGTTCAGGCATCCTAACACTCACCATGACCAACCCTATCTGGGTGACCAAGACACGACTGGTGCTGCAGTACAGTGCTGACCAAACCAGTAAACAGTACAAGGGGATGATGGATGCGCTGGTCAAGATTTACCGCCATGAGGGAGTGCCTGGACTGTACAAGGTTAGACATTCATTGTAATATACCGATACATGAGATGCTTATTGTAGCCAATGGCGGGAAGTTGTTTGAAACTTGAAAGCTTGACTCTAGCACCTCATTGATGTAACCCAAATTGCATCACAATTGTACATTAGTTCCCTATGGCCACTAGAGGGCATCACCACCTCATATCTCTGTAGTAGAGCACTTACAATGTGAAGTATGTTAACGACTTACAGAATTTTAAGCTGCATTTCACCTCCTTAATTAAGTTTATCTGAATCCCTGTTTAGCCTGGCAGGATAATTGTTACAAATTCCTCAGTGACAGTCAGCAGGCAGTGCAGTGGACTTTGCTGTTGTTGATATGTGAGAGGGTCAAGAAAAAAAATAATGACTAACAGAGCTCGTACTTGTTGAAGGGTTATATTCCTGGTCTGTTTGGAACATCTCATGGAGCACTGCAGTTCATGGCATATGAAGAGCTGAAGAGGGACTACAACAAATACAAGAAAGTGCCTTCAGACGCAAAGCTGGTGAGTCATTTAACCCCCATGAGCCACAAACAGCCTGGAAGCATGCTCGGTGTTTAATAAAACTCAGCCGCAAAACTTGGAAGTTTTCACTTCAATAACAATGAACTCACAGTTGATATCTTTTAGTGAACGAAGTGACTCATCAGTTTTCCTACTCCTCTCTGCTCACTTTTCTCATCACTCGCTCTCTCCATCTGTTTCTGTGTTTGACAGAATGCATTGGAATATATCGCAATGGCAGCATTATCCAAAATATTTGCTGTGGCTACGACATACCCGTATCAGGTGGTACGAGCTCGACTGCAAGACCAGCACAATAGATATGATGGTGTTATTGATGTCATCACACGGACATGGAGGTGTGATCCCGATCCACTCATGAACATAACAACTTTAATGTCATTTTGTATATCTAAAAACAGAAAAGGGAAGTGTCTAAGTCAGGTTATTGTTTTTCCCCTCTCTCTGCAGGAACGAAGGCGCCATCGGTTTCTACAAAGGTATCATCCCCAACTTGATTCGTGTCACGCCGGCCTGCTGCATCACTTTTGTAGTTTATGAGAATGTGTCTCGCTTCCTTCTGGGCGAAAGTAAATGAGGTCAAAGAGAAAGGAATGGACTCTTAGGACACACCGACGTGTTGGTGCCACATCAAGATACAGGAAGACACGCATCAGACTGAAACCAGGTTATCTCGGTAACTGGCCAGTACTCTGTGCATGTGAATGTGCAGATGTGAGAAGCGTTCATTCGCACTGAAGATGAATGAAAAAGTTGCTAAGCTGAGCAACAGAATCAGTGGTGGATTATTTTTCTACAGATTGTCAGTGACTGTGTTCAGATGCATCACATTCTTTGAATTTTGGGTAAAACTACGTTGAGCTACACCCCAAAGGATGTAGCTCAACAGCTGCTGTGATGGTAGCTTTTTTTTTTTTTTTTTTTTTTTTAAAATGATGTGTATGTCGGTTATTCAGAGGAGGCTGATCAATGAGATATTTCATATTTATGTTTACATTTGATGTTCTCTGTCAGCAGAGAGGAATACATGCTGACATGTGGATGTGAAGTGCTGGTGATCAAGAGAAATAAGAGATCTAAATGTGCTCAGGTTTCCAGTTGCATGCATGGGTGATATTAGTTTGTTGCTTTTAAATTATTGCTTTTTTTTTTTTTTTTTTAAACAAACCTCAACAATGTGAATGGTACAAATGTATCCCACGGTTGACACTGTTGCTGACATTATCTTCGTTTCCTGGCAAAAAAATGTACTGACATTGCTTTATAACCACATTTTGTCATAAAACTTAACTGTGCTTTTGTCCGAATTGTCTCATATTTGATATATGTAAATACATTAAATGTATTACTTTGTGGTTATATTGGATTAAGTGCATGTTCTCCTAAGACATTACCAGTAGTCATATAATTGAAGTAAAATTGTTACAAAAGATGACTTTATTAACAGTAATAATGCATATAAACAAGTCACATGAGTACATGGTTTAAATATCGGCAATGTCTTGTCACAATGTCTGTAAATCTGTTCCTTTATTCCAACAGCAGAAAAGCTACAGTACAAAGTTTACTTCTGGAAGACAGAATGACACAGTATTCTTGTTTATAGGCCTGTCAACTAATATAGTATTTCAACAAAACACACATTCAAGTTACCATCAGTGATGCTGTGAGGCCTCAGTAAACCATACCCGATGATTTTGGTAAGCCAGATAACATACTGTTATACAACCAGGACTGGTCGCTCCCTTTGATGTAACATGTTTTATTTGGGAAGTTCCTCAATGATAATCCTGGATACTGAATTCCACCCTGTAGATGCGTCACCTCTGGGATAGTCAGCACAGGTCCCCACCCACACGGCCACGTCCACCAGCCCTGCTTTGACACCCTCGCACATCCCTTCAACTGAAACAAGAGAAGACAGACAGCGCAGATGAATCTCAGGGAACACCCAAACTGCCTACAGACACAAATAGTGTTAATTATGATGTTTTCTAACACAAGTGGTGAACTTTCCAAAACCTAAATGTAAGAGTGTGCAACTTTGCTTTAAAGTCTTAAAATTGTTAACAAGGCTTTCCAGACTCTAAAGAAGTTTTACGACCACTTAAAGGAATAGTTCGACATTTTGGGTAACAGGCTCTCTTGTTTTCTTGCAGAGACCTCGCTGTCTGTCACCAGTTGCCATAACCACACATAAAATTGCAACTTGTGTTTTTAACTTTTTGTTTTTGTACGTATTTAAAAAAAACAAGATTAAACAGTAATTAGTGGGTTTTAAAGGTGCCTGTAGGTGAATTTTGTTAGCTTTGGACAGAGCTGCTGGCTGTAGCTTCATATCTCTCCTACAAACTAACTCTTGGAATAGAAGAGAATAATCATATTTCCCAGAATGTTGAACTGTTACCTTAAACTATGGCGTTATTAACAATAGACACAAGATAGATGTATATTTTCAATACAAATGTGCACTTTAATGCCTCAAGAATGCACTGTAAACAGTTGATTTATTACACTACAAGGGACATATGACTGCAGTCGTACCTGAGGACGTTCTGTGGATGTTGATGGTGGAGTTGAGCTCTGGACTTCCTTGGTCTAAGTAGATAATGGACTCAATGGGCAGAGGTGCTGTACACTCTGCTCCGTTGAAGGTGAAGTACCACCTCTGGCAGCATGCGCTCTTACACTTGAGTCTGAGGGACCCGCTGAAGAGGACTCTGAGGGTGCTGTCTGTACGCAGCTTAGTGAACGTACAGTCCTGCAACACAGCAAAGGAGAGAGTTTGTACTGTTTAAATACATTGTGGAGGCTGCATGTGTTTTAACGTTTGAGTGATTGTCAACTGCAGGTGCGGATGTAAAAAATTTTATGCTGCCGTTAAGTTTTATTTCTTTTTAGAGAGCAGCTGTTGTCTGAGTTCAAGTTAATGAGTTCAGGACGGGACTGCATCACCAACAGTTTTGAGTGAAGCAAGGATACATGTTTTCCCCCGACACTGTTTTCTATTTATGTGAATGATTCAACTTTGAGGATTAAATCATGTAAACTTGGAGTTGAAGTAGATGATTTCATTGTTGGCGTACAACGTTATGCAGATGATTATCTGACATCAGGACAAAGCACAGATACATTTTTAAAAAAAACAATTGGTTGCAAGAAATGCAGTTAGTTCAACATTGCTGTCATATTACTGACCATAAACAAGCAAAGTCAAGCTTTTTTCAATTTAAGGATCTAAGATTACCTTTCTACAACTCTATACGTGTTTTTTTTTTCTGCTACAGATTATGTCTCTGGCTTTTGGGGGTTCTTTGAACATTCACATAGTAAATATATAATAATAGCTCATTATAGAGCTATTAGGTTTTTTCTGGTTGTTCATTGCTTTGCACCAGTTCTGGCCATCAGTGGTGGTCATCATATGGGATGGGAACCCGTCAAACGTAAATGTGATTGTCTTTGAACAGATGTTTGAATATACATTGGAATAATTTGAATATTCGTGATGCAAACACTTTCTTTATGTATAAGGAAATATGATGTTCAGTACAAACACAAATTATATACACATTGTTTCATGAAACAACTAAATCCTTATGTGAAGAACCATTTAACTAAAAGTGAAAGATTTCTGTCTGTACATTTATGTTCAGATACATTAGCATTAGCTATAAACACAGGCAGCTGGTTATATTGGGATATTGCAGAAAAAGTTCAGTTTATATTCTGTAAGATCTTTAAGAGCTACACTTTATAAAAATGTCTTTCCTTCTTGATATAGATCTTTTGAATGGATTATTAAAAACCTGAGTTGTATTTTAGGAGGGGAACCTTTCCCTTTTATGTTCCAGTCAGACAAATGTTTCATCACTGCAAGGGTATGTTTGGTGTCTTCTGAGTCCATGTGTGGATGTGCATGACACAATAACTATGTGAATTGAGATGACCACCCACATCCCTCAGTCAGAAGTCTATCACGCACTGTACTAAGACACTCACAGCTACTTTACCCAGGTCGATCCCATAGTTCAGAGAGTTCCAGGCACACTGCTTGTAGTTGGGTCTCCAGGGCTCTTCGAAGATCTCGCTGATACACTCGCCTTTCTCACCTTTGAGCCCGTCACGGCCGGGGATACCTGGCGTACCCGGGATGCCGTTGGCGCCAGGGTTACCGTCTCTGCCAGGGGTTCCTGCTGGCCCCTGAATGCAGCTGCCATACTGAACAAACAACAAAGAGAGGAAGTAGACATTGAAGTTAACGATGAATAGAAGACATAAAACGTCAGCAGAGTCTATTGTTATTTAAATTCCTGGTTCAGGTTTTTCATTCCTTTCTTCCTGGGGGTTAAATTCCTTGTTTTTGCACTGCATGCACCACAGACACCTAAATGTTGCCAACCATTCAACCATCACATACAAGAAGCCAGATTAAATCTCATTTACAAGTCATATAAACAAATAAAACTGCCATCGGGCTGGTCCTGGTTTATGAGCAGAAATAAATGTAAAAACAGATGAGATCCAGATGATGGCAAAGCAGTAGAACCAGCGACTATTAAACCATGAAGCCATGAAGTGAGTGAAGGACAGATTGTTTGTTAATGAAGAACTGAAGGCATGGTGACAACCTAAATGAGTAGTCGTCTGGCCACACATCTCTCAGCGTGAGTCATTGTCCTACTGAATCTCCCGCTATGTTTAAACAGATGCTGCATCTTACTCAAGCTGACTCAAACACACACAGAGACACACACACACACACACACGCAGAGACAGCAGAGCTTGCCAAAACTGCCCTGCCACATACAGAGATAGACACAATTGGGCAATGTGTTCCTCAAAAAGACATTTTGTCCAGCAGATTGCAGTGTGTACTATAGGTTAGCTGTCAAAGCTTCTTTTTTTTTAGTTTGAGTTGGATTTTTGTTTTGATTGAGTGATTTGTAAGTCAGGACAGACACAAACTGACTCATGGAAGTGTGTCCTTTGCCTTAAGCAAACACTGATGCCAAAAGGATTTGGGTCTGGCTTTTTGTTTGGTCATTGCTGGCCTTTTGCTCAGCATACAGCTGTGGAGCAGTGAGGAGGCACATGGCCAAAAGGCATTAAGTCAAAAGAGTCCAAAAGCAGGAGAGGAGAACAAAGAGCTTTTGCTCCAGTTTCAACATCTTGTCCAGCCTTGAATCCCTAGGGTGAAGTAGAAAATTCTATTTCAGATGATGTGAATCTGAAAAAAAGGAGACAATTACAGTATTTTGATGTCAGATGCTGTGAAACAGATGCTTCAGTGTCTGTTTTAGCCATTAAGTCGCTATGCTGGAGCGACCTAGAGATGTGACATCATCTCTATAGGAAACTGGAACCAGTAGATTATGGGTTGGTATGCATGTGCTGTAATGGAGCTGGAATTTGTCCTCCTGAAAACGGGACTAAACCTCTGAGCTGCTTGGCTAACAGCTAGCAAAATGATGGAAATACTGTGCACTGCTTGATATTCAGCAACTTTCAGGAAACGTCCCAGTGTTTTACGGTTTGGATTTTTGGAGACCTTTCAAAGTAGTCGGATGAATGGAACCACTGTCCACTTTGCTACACAGCTGACTTTTATATTAGCTACCAGTCTGCTGTTTCTACAGTGGTGCTCCCTGCCTGCATGAATTACACTCCAGCCTTGCTGAATATTAGTAGCACACAGCGTGTTACTGTAACTGAAGCATAAAGGCGGCATTTGCCCCGAACTGCTGAGGAATCACCACTGTTTCATGCATTACTCAACACTGAAGCAAGGACCGAAGCTCTGCCGGAGCATGCAATGTGGACATAATGCTTGGCTTTGAGAGTTTTTAGAATCAAAGGATTTGGCAAGGATATGCAAGATAGGATTTTAAGATTACCATGTTGTTCAAATAAGCAGATCTTCTACCCTCAGAGTGGCTAGTGCAGTTGGGCTTTTCTGCATCATTTCCAGCGCACTAGATACAGATGGCAACATAACATGCTATTAATTATATCCTTCCACTGTGGTAATAAAACTATATATCCGCTGTATTATATGGCTTTGAAGAATTATGAAAGGCAAATGCATGAACTTTGTTGGTTCTCAAAGTGGGGTGTGCAGACTTCTAGGAGTCCCTAAGGGAGGTCTGCAGGGGCCAAGCAAAATAAATAATAGTTTCACTTTCTTTCGATTCCCAGGAGATCAGTGTGAGAATGTGTAAGCAGTCTGTTCCTCCACCTACAGCAGAGATGTTATGTAATTCTATACAAAGATAGTCTAAGATTGGGGGCTGCTGGCTTTGAAAATTAAATAGTTGAGCATTTTGTGGGGAAAAAAATCAATAATTTCCTCCCAAACCCACATAAGTTTTTTCTTAGTTGTCAAAAAGACAGAGAGATAACACAGAGAAGCAGACAGTGAGTCAGACCCCAACTTCCTGTGAGGGATTTTTTCTGTCCACTCTGGTCTGCTGGAGAGCAGCCAAACCTGGAATAACAGAGAACCAGCTGACTATACAAAAGCTTAAAAAAAAAGAAAACGGCTTTTCTCATCCTTTGCTGGCACCAGGTAATTTTGGAGGCCATTTTGCCAAAGTAGTGACCACACAGTCATTGCACTGTAAGCTTAGATGTGGATCATGTGGATGAATCAGCACGGACTTTTTTCTTTTTTCTTTTTGGGGGAATTCAGTCGTTTAAAGTTACTTTTTGGGTGGGAAAAAGCAATGCATGACACAAGAAAACATGATCTCAAGATGAGTTTAAGAAATATAACATGCAAAGTACCCTATGGATGTTAATATAGAGCTGCATTAAAAAAAATACAACAAAGCGCGCTAAATGTCAATAAAGTTATTGTGTACCATAAATATATATTCACAAGACCATTTTTCGTCGGTGAGAAGCCACAACATCTAGCCACAAAGCATCAGTCTGTGCCACATATCCACTTTTTTTTTTTTTTTTTTTTTTTTTAGAAATAATGATAGCTGCTGCTTATAATCTTCTCTAATCTCTCTTACCTTGTCAGCGTCAGGATCCTTTCGGTATCCTCTATTTCTCACCTTTTCCACGCCATAAAGAGGTAAAGCCAAACAGACAAGGAGCAGCAGGCGGGCAACAAGAGGAGACATCATATAACAGACAACGGACAGATGTGTGCTCTCTCTCTCTCTCTCTCTTTCTCATAGATTTCAGGCGACAGTTTGACTCCAACTGCAGGCAGTTTTACTCCAGAGGAGGGCAGGACAAGCGGGAAGGAGCCAGTCAACTTGCAGGAGCGCACTTCGAGAAGAAAAAAAAAAACGTGTCCTCACATCTCAGTGATGTTCATATGAGCAGTGTGAGAGTGCTTTCTACATACTCTTAATGTCAGGGACTGATTTGTGTCCACTCTCTAGCGTGTGTGGATATATTAAAGGTGTATTTAGTAATCACACAGTATATGCGTTGTATACATGTTTTACACGAGCTGTTATTTTAGATGCATGCATGCAGCATATTCTTACATATAAAGACCAAAACACATATATTCCAATTATTTTATTATTCAGTATTTTATCAAAATGAAATGGGACTGATACAAAATTCAATTGACAAAATAGGCTACATAAAAAAACAGTAAAATGGCTCATAAAAGAGCATTCATAAACTACACTAGGTCTAGATACATCATAAGCAAGACCCCCGTCCACACGCCAGAATAAGAACATACAATGACATCGATTCCCTTTTAATTAGTGTCACTGGGATTGTTCTGTAACTCCCAAATACAAAAAAGGTAAATAAAATGAAGGGAAGAATGAATCCCTTACAAAGCAAAATGGACAGATTTTAAAATAACTACAGCTGTAGTTCAAGATGTAGTTGAAGGAGAGATATATGGTCCATGTGTTTTAAATAAACCCTGAACAATGTCTCAAATCTTTTTTCTTTTTTTTTTGGATTTGTTCTTGACTAATCATGCTTAATAATCAGTGGTTTGTGCTTTCAATTACAAATAGTGCAAAGCCTGTTTGATTTGTTTCCTCAAAATGATTTAAAATCATATGAGTGACACCTACACAAGAGCATGTTTAACTATCACACATGCAAAACATCTGTAGGTTCTTTGAAGATCTTTGAAGGTGAGGAACCACTCAAAGGAAGGCACGTTTAAAAAAAAAAAACTATAAAGCTATACTTGATCCAAATTCATAGGACACATCTTTGAAGAGAAACTGCAGAATACATGTTTTTTGTACAATAGAGACAAGTAGAAAACTTGAAATAAACATAAAATGAAAGTACAGCTTTTAAGAAAGTTTTTCAGAAGACTCAAATCAATGATATCAAGTTTAAGAGCACGCCTTTTATCAAAGTGGTAAAAACAAAAAAAGTAGCACAGTGTGTATTACAAGATGAAGTTTAAAGACAAAACCTCCATTCCAGGAAAAAGACATTCAATAAAACAGTACAACCACAGGAAGACTTTCCTTACTTTGAATGTTTGGTAACATCATGACCTTTCTTAACAAGATTCTCAGTGTTGCGACTAGTCCAGTGAAAGACTTCATGTCTAAAGAAGTAGAATATTTACATAAATATTGCTTTTCTTCACTAATATGCATTCTACGCAATTGAGCTACAAATCTACAAAACAGTAGGACGAAAGATTTTATGCATGCTATAAAAGTAAATGACCATTGGTAGTTGTATAGTTGGGATACAGCTGTGCTGCTGTAACATTCAGGTGTATGGCAAAAAGCTCAGTAAAGCTTTCAGACACTCAGCTAAAAAAAAAAAACCCAGATTCTCTGTACACTGGTCCAAAATACCACATTTAAAATACCTGAGGTACTTTTTCTGGCCGTGGACGTTCACTGGCTACAATTTAACCAACACAATCATGATCAGATGTATAGATCTAATATGATGTATGATAGTACATGGTATGAAACAGGTAAATGAACCAGCATCACTTGTCTTAGTGGTTTCAAAGGTGGATGGATGGATGGTTGAACGGATTGTTTTTGGTGTCTCAGCAGCTGCAGTCTTCTGTGTCCTTGCTCTCCTCAGGCACCTTGTGTACCAGCTGGTGGCTGGAGTCTTGGATGCTGCTGCTGTGTGATCGGTTTAAAGCTGGATGCTGCTGTCCACTTGGAACCTGCCTGGCCTCTGACAGCTCGCTCTTTGGAGTCATCCTAAACCAGCCAGGACACATTAGAGATTACTGGTTGTCATTAAATGAATAGGTATGGTTCTGGACATGCAAACGATGAAACAAAACACAAGTCACATTTTAACAATAGAGAGAAAGCTAGCTTTATAGTGTGGAGATGTACTGAAAAGAACTTTTAACAATTCCAACTACGATATTTCTCATCTGTCTCTCTTACCTTCCGTCTGGGACTCTGTGTAAGCTCTCCGAGCGGCTGCTGACCTTACTGGAGTTTCCCCCTTTGCTACGTCTCTCTCCCCCCTCCCTCTCTCTCTCCCTCTCCCCGCGCCTGGAGCTTCGGCTGGAGGCGCCCCTGTCCAGGTACTCCCTGGCTGACATCTCAGACAGGGAACCTTGTGTGTGGGGATCGTGATTGCCAAGAGCGGAAGTTCCTTGATTGGTGGTGGTGGCGGCGGTGGAGGAGGCGTTGGTTGGTGCGGCGCCGGTGCTCGTTCCCATAGATTTAGAGATGACCTTGAGCTTGTGGGAGCTCGGCTTGTAGTGTTTCTTCTTGTGCTGGACGCGGCTGTTGTGCTTGAGGAAGAACTCGCAGGACTCCTGGAGCACCCGGCGGCTTTCGCTGATGGGACTGTGGGCCACAGAGTGCGACAAATGAAGTAAATCTACATATTTGTTTCTCATGGTAAATGAATTTGAACATGTGAGAGGACAAGAGAAAATGATCTTACTCTCTCTTGCGGGTCCTGTTGAAGAAGTAGGCCCACTGGGAGCAGGTCTTTTTGCTGCTGACCCAGAACACTGCAGATATTCCAACCACCAACGTCATCAAATATTTCACCAGAAACAGGGAGAGGTCAGGACGGTCATGCTCTGTTGTCTGAAAAAACACAAACTATAATGAAGTCCTTGTGATCCGCTGCATTTTGTGTAAATTAACAAATCCAATTTTTTTTTTTGACATTTAAGGAAGGAGTGAACAAGTTTTCTCTCTACTTTCCACACAATACTGCAGCACACATTAGCTCATGTGTTACATATTACATGGAATAAAAGTAGTTTATACTGGGCAGCTATCTTAAAATCAAAACATGCACAGAAATGGAATATACTGTTGTTTTTGTACATGTTCCTCTCATTGAATGCTATGTATTAGTTGTGTTTTGGCTCTGTTAGTTGCCTTGTCTTATTTTGGGGAAAAATAAAACTAAAATGATCGTGAATGTCAGGACTCTTTAAAAAGCTGCAATAAATATTTGTATGTAGTTGCTTCAAATTTTAACATTGGACATTTCGCTTCTCTTTTATACACACACACATATAACGGCTCATTTCATTTTAAGAGCAAACAGGAGTGTGTGTGCTGCTCAGGAAATTGTGCTCTTAGCTGTAGAGGCATTCTTTTTCTGTAATAGATATGCATGGCATAAAGTCATTCTGGATCAGAGTGCCCTGAAAGACTTTTTATGTGGCGTTTCCTTTGTTTTGACCTAATTACTTTAACATTCTGTGTGTTGCATTTTTGGTAAATGATGTGATCAAGTCCGTGTCGAGAGGTTCGCTTGATAAACACGGGTGTGTGTGT
The DNA here is from genome assembly GCA_029490765.1 of Euthynnus affinis. NCBI lineage: Eukaryota > Metazoa > Chordata > Actinopteri > Scombriformes > Scombridae > Euthynnus > Euthynnus affinis. The sequence continues at coordinate 26,899,435 of CM055847.1, read as the reverse complement.
GTGTTAACAGTACTGACAGGACAAACGTTTTTCAACTCTAGTCAACTATATAGTGAACCAAGCAAGTTGTAAAGTCTATTCTTATCTGTCCTTCCACACGTTCAGCCAGCGAATAAGCCTCAGCTACCTTGTAGGAGCAGGGGATGCTGTACTCTTGACAGCGGTCGTTGATCCAGGTATTCTCCCAGGTGCTGCGGTGACTCTGTTCGTAGGTATAGCACGCCAACAGGGTGACCAGCGGGACCAGGTAGAGGCAGCTAAACACGGCGATGCGGATCATGAACTTCTTCAGCTTCTCCTGGTTGCGCTCGTCGTGCTGGATTACCTGCCGGACGTTGTTGAGAGAAACGATACCCGCCAGGATGAGGAAGAGGCCGACTATGACGCCCACACACAGAGGAGCCAGAACGAAGTAGCGCAGGGCGTCCAGGTCGTAGAGTCCCACGAAGCACACCCCGCTGATGTTGTCCCCTTCGACCTTGTTGAGAGCCAGCAGCATGACAGTCAGCGCTCCGGGAATGCCCCAGGCAGCAGAGTGGAACCACACCTAAACACAGAGGACACAGAAACCTTTCAACACCCTTGTTAAAAGCCTGCAGCCAAACACTTTTGATCAATTATTAATATGTACATTCATTTCAACTACTGTGAGTGACACTCTTGGTTCAAACTGGGGTTCTTACCAACTCCCCCTGTGGTCTTCTCTGCTCTGTTGCTTCCTTCTGAGACAAAAATACTAAAAATCTTACCGCTTTTTTTTCTATGGCCTCACAGCTCCACTTGGGTCCGGCAGCCAGAAACCAGGTGATGGTGAGTATGACCCACCAGACGATACCGGCGATGGAGAAGAAGTAGAGGAGCATGAAAAGCAGAGTGCAGCCTTTGCTCTGAGAGCCTAGCACCACTGTATCCACGCCAGCGGGACTGGCTGCTTTGGTACAGGCCGCGTTGTTCCCCAGCAGGAAGCCAATGAAGTATATGAGCGAGACAAAGCTGTAGCAGACGGCGTAGAAGATTATGGGACGCTCGGGGTAGCGGAAACGTTTCACGTCGATGAGGAAAGTAAGGAAGGTGAAGAGCGTGGCGCCCAAACAGATGATGGAGCACACGCCGATGAAGCTCTTGGCAAAGTCGATGTCGTGGGGTTTGAAGTACATGTTGGAGCAAGGTGGAGCACAGTCTTGGGCCCCCAGGAACGATGAACCGAGGCCTGGCTTAGTCTTCAGCTGCAGTGGGCACCAGAAGCCCAGGTCCCTCTTAGCTGATGCAGAGCTCATCGGGGTGGTTGGAGAAAGCTCGGAACCATCCGGTGAGCCGCATGGGTCTAATCTAGAGGACAAAAAAAATACATCATTTAATGACAAGAACCACTGCTGTTGCTTTTGTGGACTGTGTGTAATTGCGGTTTTCTTACTGGTCGCACTGCAGCTCAGGAGGCCAGCTGATACCGAAGATTTGGATGTCCCCCTTGCAGTCGGCTACAACGGTCTCGCACTGCTCTCGACACGGATGGATCACTTTGTTCTCCTCGGAGCACGCTGGGATAAAGGCCTGGCACAGGAAGTGGTGTACATCTGGAGAGCAGCGAAGGTTGGCCAGAGGCATGAAAGGCTGGGAAGAGATAAATTCAATTGTGATCAAAATGACTGTGACACCATTACAGCTGTGGTTGGTATCCCTGCTTGAATAAAGTACAGAAACTCACTTGGTATGTTCTATGTTTATTAGGTAAATGCAAATATACACTTTGTAAGTTTTGTGACCTTTTATTATGCATAAAAGAGTATGTCCACACTCACACACTGTCAAAGTCTTTATGACATAAAACTGAAACATAAGTAGTATTAGAGGATGTGTTCAAGTTTTATTCAATTACATTTAAGACATTTTGGTCTGGACCCCCAAAATGATCCCACAATAAAGTTGAGGGGTTGCTAGCCCCATTTGTGACTGTTACTATTACTCCATGATTCGGTCAAATCTCTCAATATTCTCTGCAAAAATCCAATGGTTATATTTCAGCCGTCGTCTAGCAGAGGGTTACATCTTTCTTTTGTGATCTAACATGTGTCTACAGTCTTTTTCATTTTTTCGCTCTGCTCTTCTTTGTCATTGTAATACGTTAACTCCACTACATAGGCTGAGGCAGCAGCCAGCCATGTGTGGAAATGTTGTATTTAAACATTGGCTTCACCCCAGGAAAACATTTGACCGTTCCAGGCAGACAGCAGCAATCTGTACGATCATGAAAAAACATGTGAGGAGGCAACCCACAGCTTGAAAACAGAAAAAAAAACTTTCCCCCTGTGGTTTGCCTATAGAGCCCTATATGCCAGATCTTTTTTTTTTCTTGTGAATTGAACTGGATAATTTGACCTCTTCAGACTAAAATATGATTTGTCAATTCCATATTTAGCATATAGTGCTGGTGATGATGGGTTACAAGTCGACTTGCTTCATATTAAAGGATCACAAGCCAAAAGGTTGCTAACCACTGCTTTACAGTCAAGTATTAACTTCATTTTGTCGAGCTGCAGAGCTCTACAGCGCCGCACAAAGGGACCATTCACTGGCTGGGAACCGTTTTCCTCCGTTTCAACAAACTGGTCAAGAACTTGGGAACTGGGGGGTGGTGTTGCAGCATAGGTGGCAGGAAATGGGAAATGAGTGCTCGGACGTTTGGGAACACACAAAGACGGGCCAAGAGGGCTGGAAAGCACGGAGCTGTTGAAAGGTCAGGCTGCTAAGGAGCTACGCTACTAGTGTGTCTACTGCGTGTGTCTACTGCGTGTGTGTGTTTGTCAGGTGGCATACACTGTCCACTCAAAACTTCTATTGTCTCAGTCCTCTGAGACAGTCCAACCCAATTCACAGACAGGCCGAATATTTGTACACAAAACAAAACACACAGACACTCCGACACAGTCCACTATTCAATCTTTCCTTTTTTTTTTTTCTCCTCCTGAAATCCAGTCTGGCAGTAGGCCCACATCTCTGGGGCCTGGTTTTGCCCCCTCTGACAGTAAGCGTCCTTGTTTCTCTCCCGTGGAGGTCCTGGACTCCTTCTCAATGAGCTCCTCTTGCTCAACAATCTGACCTTTTATTTGCTTTACGGCAGAAGTACTGTAAAAAAAAAAAACTGCCCTGATTTCAGAAACCTTCAAAACCTTCAGAAGTTAAGCTGACTCCATCACACGAAAGGATTAAGTTATTCACAAACATGGCTTTTCAAACTTTTGCTCAAACTTTTAAGACTCTCAGGTGTTACATTCTCTTTGTGTTCTAACACTTCAAACTCCTCTGTTTTAAAAGCCGGTAAACACTGTTGGAATCTAGAACCAAGGGCGGAAAAAGGTTAGCCCTCCTCCGGAAAATCCTACTGATAGGCTGGACTGAGCCCAGGCTAAAGCAGAAGTCTGCTTGATTACAGTGTCGGGGATTTGCGATAAATCACTGCATACTTTCAAAGAGAGCTATGTGTACTATGTAATGTTGAATGTAGGCCACAGAGTGTAAGCCTGTCACCTGGGAGACAGGACCGTGGAGGTAAGACTGTGTAGAGGAGGGGGAAATGAGTGAGTGATTAACAGAGAGAGAGAATACTCATTGTGGTATGCAGGGTAGGCTTTGTGTGAGACTGGGCGTGTCCCTCCCCTTCCTGCAGAAATCAAAGGCCCCACACAACAAAGTCGACGCAAGTTGCCCGTGGCCAAGGTTGCTGTGAAATAAGAAGCCTACACCTTTGCCAGATGCCACACAAAAGACTCCTTCAACAGATCACTGTTCATGCTCAACACTCTCATAGCAAACATGTGTAACCCAAACTCTGGCCTTAAGGAATGCCAGGATACAGGATGCAACCGCTAGAGAAACCGAGTTCCCTGCTGAAGAGAGACACAAGACAACATCGGGTCTATAGGCAGAAGAAGACAGAAAACATATTAGTAGCCATCATAGAGCTGAAGTTGTTAAAGCTAAAAACTCACACACCATTCAAATCATGCACAATTTTACATTGAGCTACACCAGTGACTAAGTTTGCATTAGTCAAGATTTTTACAGAAAGAAATGCAGATTACCCAAAACACAAAACTTTGAATTCTCCTCACTTTTTGTGTAATGAAATATACATTATAATGGTAATGAAGCAATTTCCCAAATTTTTTACAATTTTTCAAAAGAGGATAAAACTTGTTTTGGACGTGTTTGTAGAAATAACGTCTAAGCTTCAGAGTGAGTGTTTCTTCAGAGTGAGGGCCGGTGTTGCTAGGAGACGCACTGTCAACTTCTCTGGTGTCTGTATAGACTATTAATATATAATACATATAATATGTTTTTTGGTGAGATGTCTATCCCCTTATAACATCTAAACATTTGGGAGGACTCATCATGTTTGTACTCCACCTGGAATGTGGAGGTTAGCAAGCTAGGCTAACTAGTGCTAACTTTTATTCTGGTTATATCAACACCTGCTGAGTTGGCACCACTTCCACACTTTTTTTTTTTTTTTTTGATCCGTTAACAGGATTATGATTGTGAGAATTCAAGGCTTAACTCTACAGATACATGGTTTCAACATTTGCGTTACTAGACAGTGCTCAATAATAACAATTAGTGGTGATATGTGGACTAACCGTGGCGGGTACACGGCGTGTGCCTGTTGATGACCATTACAAAATGGTAATTATGGTTCAATCAATAGTGAGAGACACTGACATTTAAAGACTGAAGCCACTAACAGCACTAATAACAGGCAATTATTTTCAGATGATATTCATTATCTTTAAATGTGACCAGAATTTGAATCTAGGAAGCTTTTTTTTTTACATCACTGGCTGATATAATTACAATATAATAACAACTCTCCACAGAAACCCAGACTAATGGGATTCTTTAAAGTGGGTAAGCAGCTGTTTACCCCATTAACATACAGTCTCCCTCTTTTTTTTGGACACACTTTAAGGATGGAAAAATAATCTTAGTCCACATTGTTTAACAGTATAACATATACAGTATATTCTGTACCAGCTATTTATTGAAAATAGATATTAAGGTTTAAGGAGTTTAGTAAAGTGGCCAAAAGCACTATGAAAGACAGGGGGGAATCTTGAACACCTTAGGCCTGTAAATTAAGATTTATTCATTATTGCAATCAATGAATAAAAAGTGCATACAAGATAAAAAATGTCACTGCACATTTTGCTGATCATTTCATGAATTATACTGGCAGCAAACAACCCAAACAATATATCAAAACAATGATATATTGGCCTTACCTGAGTGGTAATAAATAAAAATTGGGTCTAATGACAAGACGACTCACCTCCATTCTACTGGCTGCAATATCCTGATCATAGTGCTCCATCATGTTGGGAAAGAAAGTCATGTTGTATGGCATCCCCAGGCATCGATGCACTTTGATTGGCTCACAGGTAAACAGGCTGTGGGCACTGCAGCCTCCCAGCCATAACAGTGCCAGACACACCCACAGTGGTCCTGGCAGCAGCATTGCGTTGGCTGATAGGGAATGTGTCTCAGTGACTGTATTTTATTTTTTTTTTCTGGTGTAAACTAGAACAAGTTTCTTTTTGGCTCAGCGTGAAGATATCTTGGCCCAAACCGTTGAATCCCCCTGGCTCACAGTGTCATCCGCGTTCCACTTCTCCTGGGGTCATGTCAGTGGAGACGGCGGGTGCAGCAGCAGGTAAAGCTTTCCCATTAGTCCCCTGTTTGGTCAGCATGTGCTGTCACAGATAAGGATCTCACATCTCTGAAAGGAAGAAAAAAATATACATAACTGGGTTTATATAGTAAGCTACACAAGGTCTTAAGCTTATTTTGAATGGTGTGTTTTGGACCACGACCACATTTTGCTAAGATTTGTCTTTGAGAAACCTAGCTGAGGGGATTTTTGTAGTAGATTATTGCTATATTTACAACAGAACTTCAAGATAGAGACATGCTGGAGCTCTATCATCAAAGCAGTTTAACACACAATCCCTCATTGTGCTATCAGGTTTAAATTTAATTACTCCTCATATTTCTCCTACTGGTCCCTTGAGGTCCCAGGCTCCAGTTTGGCAAGCGCTGCTTTGAGATGAATCAGTTTGATGGATTTAAAGGACCAAAATCCAGTCAATCCCTGTACAGACTCTTAAATGCACGCACTTACACTGGGTGGGGAATGCTACAGATCCAGGGTGATTCAGTCGAATGAGTCTCGGCTTGTTGATGCACATTAAACTTCACATAAAAGTGTCACAGGTTCACATACAAGACAAATCTCGATTGGCTGACAGCTCAGTGAACACAAAAGACACAATATCAGTAGGTTTAGGTTGCTGTTATTGGTAGTTTTATAAAGGAGAAGTGTTTGGTATTAGTTGTGGATATATATATACCATCATATGCACTTGTCCCTTACAAATAAACTAAATACACTCATTCATAGAGTAGTGTATAAAGGGTCAATCCACTTGACTGTTAACCCTTTAATCTTGACCATTTTATATATCAGCGATCAATATGCAGTTCTTTGTGTAAACATGTGGCATTTTATGAATAGCGACATTACTCTTTATTGTTTATATAGGTGCTTAACTTCGGATGTTTATCGCTGGTGGCAAGAGTTTACTTAGTATTACCACATCCCTGTGTATATGTACAGTAGCCACATTCACTACAGTGTGGGTGGAAGTCCTGTGAGTCCCTCTAGCTGGCCTGAAATACTAATATAAAGCAATTTTGGCTGATTATTAGCATAAATTTCGGTTAGCATATTAGCAAATTATTAAGAAGAGTAGCAAAACAAATGCTTGACACGTACTACCAACAATGAAACTGATATGTACAGGTGAGTAAAAACATCTTTAATTAATTCATATTATATCCCTAATACCTAGCATATTCCCGCAGTTTAACTTCGTTTTTCTGCCGCGGGCTCTTTCACCGTTTTCCCGTAAATTACACGCCAGCTGCGGCTGGGAGTACAGTAAACATCCCTGCCTCGGTTGCTACCATGGGTCGGGGGCCCAAATCAACTTCGGTAGCTACAAGAAAGTTAGAAAACTATGAGGGGAAAAAACGAAACACAAAAAACTTACCCCCGACTGTCATGAACTGAGTTCATGTAACAGCTGACTACATGGATACTCTTCGGGGAAACTCCGCTGGGAATTTAGTAGCGTGTTTCCTGCGATAAGCTCCGACACACAGTTTCTCCCGTCTTTTCTTGTCTGGCTGCTCTGAACTGATGCTGCTTTCATGACAGTTGGAAATGTCGCAATTTTGTTATAACGCATATGAAACCGTGTGACGGGTGATGACAGAGATGATGCATTGATTACACATTTAAAACTATTGAAACAAACAGAAAACATTTAAATCGATGCCCTGCACATAAAAACGTACATCTATAGATGTGTTTTCATAGTTATTTGCACTTTTGGAAAGTAAGCGTGCTGCATTAAAAACGAAATGAGCTCTCCCATCGGTTACTGTAGAATTAGTAGTCTTTTAAACACATAGAGATTGCATTTTTCACTGTTGCACTTGAATGCACCAACAGTTCACCAGAACAGTGATTCCCAATCAAGGGGTCGGGACCCGCACATATACTAGATTAATTAAAGGAGTTAACAGAAAAAATAAATAAAACAAAACAAAAGAAATAAACAAAAAAATACATTTTGGACACACAAAATTGGGATTTAATTTTTTGTGTGGATTAGTGTAGTTCACTTCCTCAAGCCTTAAAAAATGAAACAAAATCCTCTTTCTAGACCTGCAAGATTAGTCGATCGACAAGATTATCAGCAACTATTTTGATAACTGAATAATTGTTTTAGTCATTTTTAGTTGTAACTTGGACTGTGGGAAACATTTAACTCTTGTTTTTAACTACTTCATGACAAAAAAATAATAATCGGTACTTTCATTGGTAGACAATTGCAACATATGACGTGGGGTCCCAGGTAAACTTTATTTTAGGGGGGCACAGAGTAAAAAGTTTGGGAACCACTCCATTAGGGGATCACCAGGAGCACATGAAGGCAGCATGTGTACAGACAGCAGACGATGGGACGATCCCTGACGGACTGGATTTCAGATCTAAAATGGGTGACAGGAAGCACACTATTTTTAGAGTTTGTTAGTGAGAAACCAGCTTCTATATTTTAGTCAGTATCAGTGAACATGATCTGTAAACTCTGGACTGTCGCTTTTTTCACGGAGATGAGCAGGTGAGGATAGAGTTACTGGTGTAATTTTCTTAAGTACCGCTAGATGGAAGTCACAGATGCATAAAACAAAAGTTCTAGTGTAACCCAGTAATGGCTTAAGAGATCATTAAAAATGTCAAAACAACGCCAGGCTGCAGTCAATGGAAGAAATATTATCATTGATGAAAATACTATCGGCTTATCCTTGGAAATTGTAAAAAATAAATAAATAAAATAAAAACTAGCCCACATAAAGGTGACCATAAGAACACTGAGGCTGTATGATATTACATGGTGTGTTCTCATTGTAGACAGCCATTAATGATACAGTGACATTAACAACTATGCCTCATTTTGCTGTGGACCCCCTGGAAACCCTACGAGGACCCCTGGTGTCCCGACAGACGACTGTATATACAATATAGACACACATACACACATTTTGCCATTTCGCAATTATCCACCTGGAGGCGCCGTATCCTCTACTTGCCCACATTCATGTGACCGTCGTGTAGAGGCGGGGTTACTATGTAACAATTTAGGTGCTACAGTGTAACCAATAAAGTGACCGTGACAACTGAGCGCATCTGTTCGCCGCTGCGCTTCTTCTTTCCTTTCGCCGCGGTTGTAAAAGACACCACGTCGGACATCAAATGACATTTGTAACGGAGGCGCCGCCAAAAAAGGGACGAGACTGACTCATAATACATTCATATGAGGTGGGTAAGCTGGTGGCACATTAAGAGGGAGCAGAATACTGTAAATTCCTGCAAAGCCGTAAGGTGCCGTGAATATAATGCGGTGTGTGGATTGTCTCGAGTGCGCTGTGTGATGGATGCAACAGGGTTATTTCGTTCGTACGGTGGAGGTTGATCTCCGTCCTCATAGTTTGTGGACCGAGGCGCTGGCCTGTTGCTAGGAAACCTTTTGACAGCTGGGAGCTTTAGGAAAGTGACAGTTAATGCACTAATGCTGTCTGCTTATCTGGCAACCCAAACCTTCCCTCTTCACATTTCAGCTCTCTGCGCGCTGTTCGTGCGTAAATCCTAATTGTCTCTTGTGCGTAAAAGACAACATTTACCACACCGTGGTTGTTTTCAGTCAGGAGATTACAGTGTTTTGCAGGGAACAATGGCCTACTTGTTGTGATTATCAGATCCTAAATATATCCACCTTCCGGATATGTTTAATCTTTTCTGAGGCAAAAACGATGGGAACTCATTAGGCTATGTCTCAGCCCGAGGTATGTGACACATTGCTTAATTAAACGTTATTTGCTGTCTAAACTTCCAGAGCTACCTATGATGAGGGCATTTATGGAGAGAGAGAGAAGGAGTAATGACCACTACAACCTGCTGCCAAGCAGATATTAGATCACCAAATTTCATCCTACAGGGAATAGTCGTGATCTGCACTGCTGATGTGGTTTTCAGATATAATTTTATTTCCCCCATGCCATCAAAAACCATAGAACATTTGAAAATCATTTAGGTGAAAGGTATGGAATGTGTCCAGCATGTGTTGGCCTGTACTAGAGGTGGACCCAGGCTCCTTCTCTCCCTCACCAGTCAAGCAATTGCCTGTGGCCGTGAGTGTCTGAAGGTCACTCCTGAATAGATCGATAACTACATCTCGCTGGAGACTACTCTCCAGAGCAGGCGGTAGTACACTCAGCCCTGCCTACACTTAAGGTAAGCCATACTTAGATACATGAGTACACAAGCTTTCCTCTTTAAAAAAAAAAAAAAAAAAGCCACACGAGAAGACCTGATGAGACTTATTGTACAGTGAGTGACAATGAGAGTATCCAGAGCAGCTTGGGTTTCAGAGTGCATCTGTGCTGACCTCCGATTCCCTCTTGTGCTGCTGGGTATTATCTCGCATGAGACTGTGGGATATCAGATTCAGGTGTGTAGCACATTATGTCAAGGTTGTAGCTACACCAGAAGGACTTAGTTTAATTTGGACTCCCAGCTTGTTCTGAGAAGTGCTGAGCACGTTTATTCCCTTTCATTGTAGTAGAGCTGCCTGTGGCTGTCAGAATGTTGGCTGTGCTTTACATGAAAAGTCCTTGAAAGCACAGCTTTAAGAATTGTCAAAGTCAACACTAGTGTAGCGGAGACAAGGGAGAAGGCAGCATTAGGCTTGATGTGTGGTTGCATCCTTTCACACATCGCACAGGCGGTTGTCACACTGTAGCTGGGTCGAGCGGATGGACTGAGTAAAGCTGACGTGCTGTTCTGTCCTATCAGGCTGATGTATGTTCCCAGTGAGGAGACTACAGTCCTCAGGAGCCACATAACACCTCCCCTCCATCTCCACCACCATCCCCTCTTCCTTTGTCTAGGGGCATGCCTTCTGAACCCAGCCTCAGGTAGGTAGCAAACATACTGTACACACATGCTGAAGGCTCATGGCACAAATAGGAACATTCCTAAAATAGTTGAATAAACACTGGGTGAAAATGAGGAATTATTTCAGCTAATGCAGATTAAGAGATACTTGCATAATGAGACTTAGAGCACTATTTTTTCTTTTGACCTGAGGAAGATCCATGCAGAATCAATATGTTGTTCAATAAAGGTGTTCCCATTCTGCACTGTGTGCTCTACTTGCTCTCACTAAAAACAGACTTGCTTCCATCCATTCAGCATTCCTGTTGTCTGATGTATTTGGTACATGCAGTGGAGGTTACCAAAGGATAAACCCATTTAAAGGATACAACGGGCAAGATTCTATACTACTGTTATGTGAACAATTCTATTAAAAGACCAGAACCATCCATGTGTTAGTCCACCTTTCATCTTGCCCAGCTTGTCTGGAGCTCTTAGTGTCAAAGTCATTCATTCCTGTTGAACAGACAAGTCTTAAAAAAAAAACAGGTCACAAATATAGACTTACATTCTTTAAAAAGGCTAAATAATTCCCTTAAACAGCTGTTCATTGTAGATTTTTTGCAAATTTTACTCAAACAAGAGTAAATTGTCTATTAGTTAGGGACTATTTTCGGCTGTGGATTTGATAAAGATTATTTACACAGGACCCAGGATAGTGTATGTGTAATCGACTCAACATAAACTACAGTGTGTATGTTCATGGAAATGAAGGAACATGTCACGCAGTGCCTCATTGTGGCTCATTGATGTCTTTTTAATAGTGTTTGGAAAACAGTGGAGCTCTTTAGGCATAGAGGAGTAAGATATAGAAGGCTTTGTTGGAAGGATCAATTCAATTTATGGTTAGTGTTTTATCCATTCGATTTGCTGACAACAAGAAAAATACACTTTAGAATATCAGCAGACCTATCCTTGAAAATTGGTCTTCTCACCTTTGCCTTTTTGAGATCGACTCTATCTTTTATCTCTTTAAAGCCACTTTGTGCAGGATTTGAAGAATGTCAGGCTTTGACACTCCACAGTTGGAAGTGTAAAGATGCTGTAATCACATAGTGGCTTTAAAGCAGAGCTCTGCCAATTTTTTACACAGCAAGGTCAGTTTACCCATCACAGGGAACACACTTCAGCCTGTGAAAATAGATGTACAACTCTCGGTGATATCATCTTAGGTTGGGCAGTTTGACACTGCAAAGTTTCATCAGAGAGGCTGTAATACAAACTGGGGTTTGAAAAATTTGGACATTTACCAGGCATAGTCTAACAAAAAAAGATGTTACTTAGTGTATTATGGAAAATTTAAAGTCAATCATTTTTGGAGCTTGACCAGATGTATTATAAATACCGGACACTATTCAGTCAAATGGAAATTGCTCACTTAGCCCATAGATGCTACATTTGGATGACATTGCATATTTTAAAACCACTTTTCTAGGCTTGAGGAAAGTTTTACAAATATTAAACCTTCATGGATTAAAAACTCATAATAGAAAGAGTCATAATTTAGATTATTTGCAGTTGGAGGTGTCCTGTCAACAGCTTTATAGATGTCTCTTTTATAATGATTGTGTATAGGGAAAATGCATTTTCGGCCACAGGGGATTTTCTTGCCGCAATACAGCTAGTGGCTAATTGGCAGCAAGGCTGAGTGGTGATGCCATATCCAGTTCTCTTTATACATCCATGAGCTTAACCCATGCCAGGGACATAAAGTCATATCTTGGCCATTCTTTTTCTATATTTGCCTTTTGTTATTCCCTTAACTTTATGGAAGTGCAACACTAAATTGCTGGAATACCCCTTTAAATGTCCAAGATGTATTATAGTCATCAGCTTTAAATGGATCAAAGTTACAGAATGATATAGTCATTTCCTATTTTCCTATTCATCATCATTATCAAGGGCATCGACGGCTTCCATCCCTCCTCTAATCCTCCATACCACTTCTCCTTCTCTGGGTTTTTAAATCCTGTAATTTCCCTTCCCTCTCACGCAGCATGACAATTTTGTCCTTTTCTCCCTCGACTCTTCTTCCAGCAGAACCCAACTACCAAACAAACAGCCTGACTCATCATTCATCCTACCTCTGGCCCATAGCGCATACACGCACACACCCACACACCCACACACACCCATTATTTTCTCTGTCTTACACCCCATCACCATGAAGGTGACAGAGCAAGCCTCCTGGCAGACAGCAGCATTTAGAGTGACGGCCGGGGCTGAAAGTGGACAGAGATGGATTTGGATAGACAGGCTGGCGTGCTGCTGATGGAGGAGTACAAGTGGAGAGGGACCGAGGATGGGTTGGAAAACACAGTGTATTTGCTGCCACATGGGACCAGGGCATACAGTCAGTCAGTCACTCTACCCATCAGTCGGCACCACTCTTTCAGACAGATTCTCTGGCGTACCTCATGTATTTGTCTTATCTCGTCTGACTGCAAAACTGAGACACATCATAATGACAGACAGTGTATCCACAGTCAGTTTTTCTCAGTTGCATTGGTACATTTCTCAGATCAGATTTGAAATTCTCAAAACTACTTGTTCAGCCTCCGTATCATATAGTCACTTGTGCACATCATAAAAGCAATTTCTCATTCTTTTGCACAAATTGCAAATGCTTTGACACATTCATGCAAATCATTATGTATAATTGTCTGCTGTTTCCTAAATTATGAATTGCTTATGTCATGTTGATCAAAATGTATTAGACTGGTTCTCTGTTGAATAGTCTTACCCTAGGCATCCTAATCTAGGCATTAGTTCATTGCATACGTTTTTGTAGCCTACATTTGTCCTGAATTGATGAATCGCTGTCAGGTGAATCTTGACTTTCACTAATGAAGGGGAATGTCTGAAGTGTCAGCTTAACCAATGATCAACCAGTTCTCTTCTAAAATAGCTCGGAGATGTATATCATGAACCTTCCATTGACAGGCACATATAGACAGGGCACAACACAGTGTAACAATTTCTGACAATGGAAGAATAACAAGGAAATGAACAGGGTCAACAGCTGGGAAGAGGAAGAGGAGGAAGGCTGCATGAATAAGGGGAGGAAGGCAAAACAGAGGGAGAGGTAGAAGAGGCCAAGGACATAGGCATGTTCCTGATGAAATAAAGGCCACAAATCATGGCCCATGTTCTCAATCATGGCCTTAAAATAGAAGTGTCCTCAATCATTCTAATGTTCCATAGACAGAACAGGTATGTAATCCCAACAATGCACTGCACTATAATACTGTATACTTAGTGTAAAGCTTCATTACAGTATTTTACTTTCATTATACAGTATACAGTAAATATACTTAATACAGATACACACTATATGTATACTGTAACACAAACACACACACACATATGTGTGTACATATACATATGAGACTCAATATAACAGAGACATAGAGTCTCTGTTATATTGACAACATGGCTTGATATTTTGATCTTGTTTGTGAGCAATGACACAAGGACTTGTTCACACTGACATGTTCACTGACATAAATATTTACTTTTGAGAGCAAATCTAAGGATTTTGGGTAGGTTACAGACTTTTGCAGGTAATCCACTGTGTTGTACTGTTTGTATGTATTGTTTCGAGAAATGCACTGTTTTGCAAATGTTAAGGATAATTTGAGAATTGTAGCAAAATGACTGAGAAAAATTGTAAAGAGCCCTCTTCATGTTTCCTTGTGACTGTGGGGACATTCTTGACATTTTTTTTAATGGCATATACAGAATTTTGAGTAATTAGCAAAGTATCATTTTGTTTAATTTCCTTCCTGATGCAATTTCATAAATGGAAAAAATGAAAATTAATGTTAAAATGTGATTTTGCTCTACATCCTTTACTTAGGAATAGAAAACAACTTCTATTAACCACGGGATACAAGCAATGTGTACACCGTTTACAGTACCAGTGCTAGTAGCTACTAGAAAAACATTCATATGAACATGTAATATCTTTGGTCACTGTGATCATTTTCAAAAAGATTGCCCTGTCATATAAATATTACAGGTACAATACGCTGAGGACTAAACAAATAAAATCTTGACAACACTGTGACTGTGCTAGTAGTGGAGATTGATGTTCTTGATAGAGGAGAAAAGCACACTACTCTGCACAGTTTAGCCTTTCTCCTTTTGCACCTGCTGGGAAGTATTTTAGGTGTACGGACACCTCAAACTCATCATTACTCTGTGGTGAAATGACATACAGCAACATTTTGATCCAAAAAAGAAAATCCAGCTAGATTTACAGTGATACAGTTCTGAGCCTGTTTCCCTTTATTTAATGATTTGATCAACAACAAAAAAGACCTCCACCGCACATAAATAAAAACATTATAAATATAATGATTTGATGAATAATTACCACCATTGCACATAAATAGAGTCAACAATTATTATAAAATATATTTAATTTCATGTTTTGATAACCTGTCATTTTTAATCATGGGTTGTTTTGATCTGTTAGTAATTAGTTATACTCTTCATTCATGCAATAATGCACTGAGGATTATACAACTGAAATCTTAACAATGCAGTATACAGCCATGCTAGCAGCTCTGTGAGACTTTTGCACAGTGGTGCTTTGAGCAAAATGCTAATATCAGTATGCTAACATGCTCATGTTTAGCAGGTGCAGTAAAGTTTATCTTGTTCACCATCTTAGTTTAGCATTAGTTTTAGTGCTAATTAGCACTAAACACAGAGAAAAACTGAGGCTGATGGGAATTCCATTAGCATTGCAGATATTTGGTATAAACTAAAGCATTGCACAAATAAAAATGTTTAATTTGGTCTTGGTGCTAATGAATGAATAAAAGGTTAAATTGAAGTAGTGCTGTGCCAGCAGGGGGGAAGTTGCAAAGCTAGTGTAGTAGTAGTTGTATTATTACTTTTATTATCTATGCCATTATGCCTCCATTATAACTTTGTAGAGCTTTGTCTCATCTACTAGTTCAACTCCATCTTAACTTTGCAACCTGTGTGTGTCTGACAGTAGGGAGATGCTGACAGGACAGAGGCTCTGCCAGTCAAAGTCCCACCAGGACTCAGTCCTCTCTGCCCTCAACCAGCAGAGGAAGGACGGCCTGCTGTGTGACGTCACCCTGGTCGCCGGTGAGCAGAAGTTCCACGCCCACAAAGCTGTCCTGGCAGCGTGCAGCGATTACTTCCGGGTGAGTCCAGAGCTTTATTATACACAGTACCGGTCAAAAGTCTAGACACACTTCCCCATTCATTTAATGAGAAAGTGTGTCCAAACTTTTGACTGGTGCTATACCATGAAAAGAAGATGGTATTAAGTTTAGCAAATGAAAGCTGTTAGTTTGACCTGTTAAAGTGTTTTTGGGGATGTGAGCGCTCTGCTCTGTTTTGTAGGGATAATAGGATAGGGATTACAGAGGAAACTGCTCTGTTTTTTTATGCACTGGACTACACTAGTATAGAAGAATTGCATGCTTATCAGGATGATATTAGCCTGTCTATAAAAAGCAGGCATCAGTCAGGCAGTGTGGTCTACTGCTGATGTGATGAAGGGGACAAATTGATATAACTTCAAGACTGGTTGATTGTTAAATCAAACCACAAAACATGTCTCACCTCTGTCTTACTGCTGACCCTACTTCATTACCACAGAGGACTATAATGGAGAGTTTTAGTGTCCATTGCTGTTTCAGAGGCTTTTTCATGCAGTCACAAAAATGATCTAGGAGAAACTATATTTTAGATTATATTTTTGACCTTAAAATGCTCAGGTTTACATGTACAGATCATGCAAAATATAAAGCATGGTAAGATTTAAATTACAGCAGATCGTCCTTCACAAGCCAACCTGGGTCGAGCTCTATAATGTTTGCTTTGGCGTGGTCTCTTGCCGAGGCTTCAGTCTGAACTCGAGGTAGCTTTAGGTATAGACTCGCACAGACAGAGACAGACAGACAGGAGATTTGCTGAGATGGGACGCAGAGGGAAAAGTGCACCGATGAGATTTGATTTAGACACACTGAGCAGATTAGGAAGTAGGAATTAATCCCTCTTGAAAATGAGAGGCAGATTAAATATGTCCAAGTTGCCCAGGGATTATTCCTCCTCTGTGTGTGTGTGTGTATGTGTTATTTTTACTTCTCTCTGAGGGTGGGCGAGTCACACTCCTCTCCTCCTTTTGTTCATCCTCCTCACTTTTGTTCTCCTTTTGTTCTTTGGCTCCGTTTTTTAAATACCGCTCTTTCAAGTCCCGACTGAGCCGAGCAACACTGTTGCTCCAACGCTGGGATTATTAGATCAGCTTGCTGCGGTAAGCAAGAAAACTCACTCCGCTCCCCTGTTTCTCTGTAGGGGCTTAACAAAATTATCTTCAGTTTGTCATCTGACTCCACCGCTGGGTTTCATATAATTCATTTACTGAGGAGATGAATGTGCCTTGTGTTGTGAATAGCGACTGTGTTCTCTCTACATCCCTGTTTCTCTTTCTTTCACACTCTCAGACAGACGAACACCCGCACAAACACACACACACACACACACACACACACACACATAGCGATGATTATAACACATTATCTAGCCCAGCGGACATGAGTGATTGTAATGAAATACCTGACCAAGCGTGAGTTGTTTACCTGGGAGTTGTCCTGAATGTGTCACCTGCCTCTTCCAGTCCCGTCACATTACTAAGACGTCTGGACAGCTTGGGGAGATACAAGTCAGTCACACCAGCATCACCCTACACACAAACACACACACATGCAGAGACTCTCCTTGCTTTCTTTGTCATGCAAAGAAATATTGCCTGCAAGCCCTGTAGTCAGGACAACTCACACCAAAAGCTATTATTGTCCCCGCCACCCCCTCCCCCCCAAAAAAACATTTCACACTGTATGTATAAGCAGTGTTACAAAGGACTCTGTTGTTACTTTAACCGCTTTATGAAGACAATGCTATTTCAAGATGGATTGTACAGTAGTTAGTCCGAATGCAGTGCAGCTCATCACTCCTCTGTGCCTTCCCGCGTAGCTTGATTTGATAAAGTGAGCTAGAGTATATCGATCCCTGAGGGTGAATGTGATGTCCAGTATTCTGTATTGCACTCAGTGAATGGAATGACATACTGAGTACTGTCCACTACAATGAAATGCTGTGAGAAAAAATGCTTATTTGATTTCAATACTACCCTCATATCTGTCCGTTCAATATGAAGCCGGAGCCATGAGATGCTTGGTGTAGCTTAGCATAAAGACTGGTAACAGTGGGAAACAGCAAAACCTCTTTCCCGCAGAGAAGTCTTCTTGGCAGTGACTTTCACGAGCCTTGTCCCTGTCAGGTTGCTAGGCAACAAATGGAAAAAATCTACAAAGTCACAGCTCACGGCCAAAAAATAGTCCAGCGCATAACCCCTTATAAACCCATAACGCAATTTTCACAATTTGTTTTTTGTGTGGATTTATGAAACAAGATGTAATGTGTTAATAAGCAAGCTTCAGAGGTGCTGTTGGCAGATGTTACCTTTGGACACAGCCAGGCTAGCTGTTTCTGGTCTTTATGCTAACCTAAAATAAGAGGAGCTAAGCTAACAGTCTCTTGATTGCAGCTACATTTTTTTTCTATACAGACATGAGAGTGGTGTCCATCTTCTGATCTAACTCTCTGCAAGAAAACAAATAAGTGTATTTCCCAAAATGTCAAACGCACCTTAACAAAGATAGGCAGGTGTAGACAGGTGTAGGATTAGACATATATATGGGTTTGCAGATAAGATACACTGGGTGTGGATGAGAAGACTTGAAGTTTAACTAAATGATGCATCATTATGATTCAACCACACACAATATACCCAAATATCATCAGTAGAAGTAGCTCTGCTACTAGTCTGGATGTGATTTCGTTTGTTTTCCTCTGTAGTCAAGAGAAAAAATTCCATAACACACCCTGAATCCTTGTAAAATATGGTTATTTCTTGGCATGATAGGGGGCGGATTTGAAGATTAGTAATACTGGCACAAGATACTGGCCTCCGAAAAACACAGCAGTGAGCCTTGGGCATTGTAAGAGTTTTCCATGTAAGATATCACACTTTCTATGACATACTTGCCTGTAAATATAGCCTTTGAGAACCTAATATTTCACTCAGAAATGAAAATATACTGACTGAATATTTAAATATTTGGCTGGGTGCACAAGGGAGTCACACGTCCTCTCTGGTATGATCACGCCAAGCAGGCACACATAAATTCTGCCGGTAGGTCAGGCTAACTGCAGCACTGCATTCCCTCTGCAGCATCATGTGAAAGGACTGCAGTGAGCGGGGCTCTGTGGCTCAATGTGTCTCTGGCTAGATCTATAGTCCAAGTCAGAGGAGCCATCCGTCACCACCAGCGCTCCCTCAGCTCTTCCGCCAAGGTCAGGAGCATTCATGCTAGAGGCACACAGCTCTCTCAATGCGCCCTCTTTAAATCTCATACGCAAACACACGCTAACACAGAGGTATCCACACGGAACATGCAAAGCATAGGCAGTTTCTGTATCACGTGCACTCTCTTTTTCACAGCTCTATCCAACTTGCTGCGTTTCAGTCATGCAAACACTGACCAAAGCTCAGCCAACATCACACCCCAGGTTTTGCCACAGGACTTCCTGTGCTCAGTGGACCAGTGGATTTTTAATTAGCACAGTGGTGAATCAACAGGGCTGAGCTCTGAAGAGAGATGTGCAGGCCTTGGTTAAAACTCAGCGTGGCCTCAAGTTGACCCTGTCTCATACATCAGCCTCACAATACGGAGGGACTATTCGCCGGCGGAGGGGGTCGGTGCCTGTTTAAAGTTCATGTGTAACAAATGAAGTTATCAGTACTCACAATAAGTGTGTATCACATTTTTTTTTAATGATGTACAACAGCGAAAGAAGAAAAAAAAAAGGCATGTTTCAATGTCTCAGCCCTGGGCTTTCCTCAGCATTGTTGAAACTAGTGTGGGTGTGACTCCTATTAAACAGCAGCTTGGAATCTGCTGGTGATTAAAACCAGCTGATACAAATCATCCAAACAGGCATAATAAAGAAAAACAGTACTGTTAAGTAAATAGTAATAAGAAAATTTAAAATAAGTCATGTGTTCCATTAATCAAGAAGAATTGGATGAGTTTTGGGAGGAATGAATGTTGTTTTTGTGACAGAAAGAGATGCTACATTAACTGGCCAGCCTGAGGGCCTTTGAGGCTTATAATGTGGTTATACATCAGTCCCTGAGCAGAGATAGTGTGGAGGCGCACGCTGCTGCCGTGATTGAAAAGATACTTGAAATTGCAAGTTAACTAGATCACCATCCGGAGGCAAGGAAACTATTGGAAAGTGTATATGGCAGCTGGAATTAGCTTTCAACAGCCATGTGTGCTGTCTTTATCTCATTACGAGAGAGGAAATATAAACTACAACACTAAAGGCTTCATAAGCTTGTTGTCACAATTAGGAAGGCGGGTAGTAGAGGTGATCTTTATCATAGCCACGTTTGACCCATCACCCTCCTCTCAAGTCTTCCCCTCTGCACTGCTGCGCTCTGCTGGTTGGCCCTGATCAATGGCTCTGTCATCCCCTCATGGTGTGACACCAGTCAATAGCTTTGATTAGCGAGCAGCGAGCTGGACTCACGCACAGCAGGGCCAGACTGCAGACGCCACGTCCGCCACTTTGATTTCACATGTGTTTGTGTGTGTGTGTGTGTGTGTGTGTGTGTATGTATGTGTGAGTATGCGTGACAGAAGGAGAGAAAGACTGAGAGGCTGTGTAACAGAAAGTACTGATTGTGCTATTTATTTCTGCTGACCTCCGGGGCCCAGGCAGGCAAATCAATACAGGAGGGTTCTAGGATGTTGCGTCTGGCAGGTTTTGATTAACTATGATGCTGTTTTTTCTGCACATACACACACAAAACTTATTTTTCAGTCCATCACTGCTGTAACAACGTACAGATATCATAAGATCAGCCTACAGAGTCAACATTAAGGGACCGGCAGAACAAAGATGGATCGATTTTCACACCACTGCCCATGATTATTGGTCAGTTTCAAAAGCAGTGCCTCAATGGCTTGGCTAGATGAAACATATTTTGTGATACATTTACTATGTGCTCAACTCAAGAGTAAGTGGTGTTCTCTCAGGTGACCTCTATGTTTTGGTTATCTGTCATCAGGCCATGTTCAGCTTGTGTATGGTGGAGAGTGAGGCAGATGAAGTGACTCTGCAAGGAGTGACCAGTGTTGGCCTGAAGCATGCTTTGGACTTCGCCTACACTGGACAGGTGAGCATGAACAACAACCATCACAGCTGAACCGTGAAAAGAGAAGAGTGCTACAGAGACTCAGACTTCAAAAATCAAAGAAAATGATGTCATAGAACTTCCCACGCTGTGCGATTGGAGAGTGATAACAGGGAAATTTCCATTCAAAAACACCCTCACACCACAATGTAAAAATACTATTTGTTTGCTGTACTGTATATTATTGGATTATTGTAACTGGTGCATTGATGAGACATATTTTATAAGCAACCAAATGGTTTGCATATAAAACTCTATCTGCATGTAAAAAGTAAAAAGTGGTTTTAATGTAATTAAGTACATTTAATCAAATTTAAGTTTTCTGTTTTACGACACTTTATACTACCTGGTGAATATTGTTCTTTTTACTCCACTGTATTTATTTCACAGCTATAAAAATTAGGATTTTACACACAAAACGTGTGAAGAGCTTATAAAGTACAACGCATGGTTAAAGATAGGGCTGCAACTGACAGGTATTTTCATTATTGAATAATCTGTTGATTATTTTCTCAATTAATCACTGAATAGTTTTGTCAATATAATATCAACAAACACTGAAAAATGGCTGTTATAATTTCCCGCTGCTCAAGTCAAATTTTCGTCCAACCAACACTCCAGAACCCAAAGATGTTTACTACAGTACAGTTTACCATCATATATGACAAAGAAAAGCACCAAATTCTCACATCTGGAAACAGCTCTAGTTAAAAATTAAACTACCAATCAGTATAAAATAGTTAAAATAGCTTCACCTCAACAACAGTATAATGCTACTTACTTGCTACACATGAATGCAATGCAATGATGTAATAATACAATTTATAGTAGTATAACACTCACAGGTGCTATTCTGCTGCACTGAGTATTTTTTTCTTACATTTGATACTTAAAGTACATTACTATTACAGCGTGATAATACCCTCTTGTGTTTTCATGTAAACAAAGTTTCTGTTTACATTCAAAACATATTGTTTGCATCCTAAATGTCTAATACTTCCTCTACCACTACTAGTAACTAAAAACCCCTTCAAAATATGTCGCCAAAATACATCAAAACATGGCTTTTGCAGATTACCACTTTAATCTCGACAGCATAAGCTTCTACTGCACAATGACCGTGGAGGAAGGGTTACCCAGGAGTGTGCAGGTATCAGATTTGACTAGAAATCAGTCACTCCTCTGTTTGCTGTGGTCACACTACCAAACAATACTCCACAAGCAAAAGAAAAAAGCACAGTATTACATTTCCATTCTGAAACAGCCAGACATCCAAGTTACCCCACCGTCCTTGTCTTCTCGCCCCTTTCAACGAAGAGTAAGTGTGTGATCGTTTCTAATAACCTTCCTTGACCCTCTTAATGTCAGCGATGTCCGGTCCAATAAGCAGCCGAGCGGCTTATGCAGTGTAGTGAGAGGCCAGGAACTTTGTAATTACTCCTAATTTTATTTCCACAGTGGAAATGAGCAGGGAGCGAGTTGGTTAGGCAGCGTAAGTAGGTCAACAGCAGGCTTGCAAGCCGCCCTGCTTTGGTTGGCTCAGCTCCTGTCTGCCCAGAGGAGATGATAACAGATGAGATGAGGGCAATATGCTTATCCCCACACCGTAAATAATGACCTACTAAAATCCTTCAGCCACATGTCATAGGCCAGCCGGGTGAGTGATGAGACATGCTGCCACAGGATGTTCTGAAATTTTTACTGTATGCCAGGACCGCAGCAGATAACTCAATTAAACAACATTCTGCAGGACTACCGCTTCTAGTTTTTAAGACCATAAATCTCTCTAGATCCTGGATGCCAGACCGGAGTCAGTCATAATGGTTGTATTCTATCTCACAAACATCTCCCTTCACTTTGTCTTCTCCTCCAGGTAAAAATCTGGCAAGTAGTAAGCGCAATAAATGTCAGTTTACACAAGAGTTTGCCACACTCCCACACTAAACCAGCCACGGTGTTATAAAACTGACTTCTGTTGTGTGAGGTTGAAGTGCTCTAACTGTAGTGGGTCTCTGGAGTGGACAGGAGAGCAGGATCTGAAGAGCTTTCACTTACAGTTATTACAGTTATTATTTTAGGTTGCCTTCATTGCTTCTTCCTGTTAGGACGTGGATTGAGTCAAAGAATAAAAGAAAAAGTAGTGTTTGTTGTTTCTGATTGCACGTTTAACTGGACTTGCATTCATCCATTAAAGGTAGCGGTGATGTTTAAAATAGGAGCGATGCTTGACGTTGAGTTGTCCTCTTAAATTAAGAGAAATCTGATTGGTGATCAAAAAAAAAGTTTTTCTATTCTAAATCAAGCCCAATGCATACAGATCCTGATAACTGAAGCAAAGAGCCACTCACTGTTTCAACCATCTGAATATGTAAACCTTATGGAAGCTCATAGGTATCTATGTGCTAGTGGTTAATTGGACCACTGCTCAAGCCTGGCAGGAAACTATAATATGATGAATGAGAATGTGCAGATGAAGCTAATTGCAGAGAAAAAAAAACCCAACAACAACGTATCAGCAAAGCTTGCTGGGAATTCTTAGAAGTGGTTGTACTTCCATGGAAAATATTTTACCATTCTAAACAAATTGCTTGGCGATCAAACTGAATGAACTGTTTACATGAATTCCACAAAAGTGGTGGAATAATGTGCGTATATACATGCAGCAAAGCATGTAATCAAGAACGAATGCTGACTAAAATGTTTTCCACACCCGTTACAGTAAGTGGACAAACACATTCCGGGGAGAAAGTGGCACATTTGTATTCAGATTTGTTCTACCAAGATGAGAGTCACAAGCTGCCTTTTTATTCAAAATCGTAAAAACCAAGTAAGCTTTAGAAAAATGATACCCATGAGTGCTGCTAAACAGTGTTCAGCCCACTACTGCATCAACAGTAGAGAGAGGTAGGGGAGACAAATGATGAAGTCATTTTTCTCACTTTTACTATTGATGCAGTCACGGCTCTGTGGCTATGTAGGACAGTACTGCTGAGTGGATTATCAGAGGCATGCTCCTGCCCTTTAAAACCAAACTAAATTTCATTTGGATCAGGTGAATCCACTGTGTGAGAGGTAAGACGAGGTGTGTTTGGTCTGATTGAGTTATCATTTCAATGATTATTGGAATATTTAACTCCATGTGGTCCTTTGGCGTGCTTAGAATAGACACAGAACAGGACACTTAACCCTCCGCACAAAGTTATTATCTGGCTCTGGTCCTGTGAGGGAAGAAAGTGCATTGGCTGTGTTACAGAGTTTATGTTGCATATGGGTGGCTAATATGGAAGAAACAGAAGGAAGCTTTCAACAGATAATTTCAGCTGCTGTTTATTCAGTTAAACAGGAAGCACTTTGGCAGAACAAATGCTGAAATAACTGCCTGAATATGTTGCTTTGGCGAGAGGGTGATAATAGTGAATCAAGCATATTGGTAGACTAATTCTTGTTATGCTGTGAAATCTGGCATACTCACTTTCCATGACTCTATTGCGTCATCTAAAATATCTTTAAGCTTAGAATGGTGAATAACTAAAATCATGAAAATTTAGAATATGAAATAAACACTGCATTGACACAAATAGGGACAGATAAATTTCAGTATATTATATTATACTGCCTGGTTTTAAACTCAAGTGAGTTCAGCTTAGGCAGTATGACTTAACCCCTAAAGGTGCAGTGTGTAAGATTTAGTGGCATCTAGCAGAACAGACTTGGCAGAAATGGAATATAATATTCATAAGTAGATTTTAAATTATTGCGTAATCACCTGAAAATAAGAATCATTGTGTTTTTGTTACATTAGAATGAGCCCTTTATATCTACATTGGAAGCAGGTCCTCTGCCACAGAGGCTGCCATGTTGCACTGCCATGTTTCTACAGTAGCCCAGAATGGACAAACCAAACACTGTCTCTAGAGAGGGTCTGTGAGGCTACTTAGGCACAGTTTTGCTTTAAACCAAATTCTAATGTCAGAATGTTAACATAGACGATGTTAACATGCTGATGTTAGCATGCTAACATTTGCTAATAAACATTCTAGCACTAAACACTCAGTATAGGCTGAGGCTGATGGGGAATGTTTTCCAGATGTTTGGTTATAAACCACTGTTGGACAAATTATATTTTTGACAAATGATAGCACTAAATGAAAAGTTAAGGGATCACCAAAGTTCATCACAGTACTGTTCATCTGCAGGGGGTCATGGAAGTGTGTCCCAAGGTTCATGGCAATTCATCTAATAGTTGTTGGGATATTTCACCAAAAAACTCAAATGTCAACCTCATGGTGGACAGTAAAGGGTAAGGGGGGCACCAAAATTGTTAAGATTCATGAATGTCTTTTAAAAAATTCATTTCATTCAGTTATTGATATTTCAGTCTGGAATCAACAGGCCAACATTGCCATCGCTAGAGCTCTGTTAGTGTTTCAATAAATTTTATTTTCAAATGTATTAATATCTTTTAATATGGACCTATATACTTATACATATTGTGTGTTACACGTAGACTACTGTATTTGATCAATGACTGCCACTGGTCAGTACAGTAATCACACAGAGTCACTGTCTTGTAGGCAGTGAAAAATTGTCTAATGCTTTGCTTTTGCTGTCATGCTCATGTTGAGACAGCATTGTCATACTGCAGGTATATTATCCTCATCAGAGTTTCTGTCATCAAAACCTTTCCATATCAAACAAAGACATTAACTTCTTCATCCTTGTCTCTGTGTTGATTTATTGTATCAATGACACATTGTGCCAGGTTAAGGCAATCTTACAGGAAAAAAAAAACAAGATTACTTGCTTTTACCTGATACTGCAAACCATGAATACAAAATCAAATACTCTATATAATAGTTCAGGTCTCTGAACTGAAATAAAAAAACTTTGATTTTTAACTAATTTTACATTTTCATGCCCGAAAAAAAGAGTGAGGAATAATAGTGAGTTGAGGACTTAATTCAATAAAATAAATTAATCAGAAGCACTGTGTAATGTGGTTTGATGTCTCCAAACATCCAATAAATGCATTTCAGGGATAATATGGCCTGTGTGATGCCCACCTATAAACATGAAGACAACATTCACAATGATGTACCATTTTCTACACAATTTCATTAGCTCTAAATGATAAAAAAACTAAACTACAGAGCTTTGAATATCAATATGTCTGAAAACTACCTACAACACAACTACAAACTGAATGTAAAGTCATAAAATAAAAAAAGAAACCTTTGTTCATCTCCTGGTCAGATTCTGCTGGAGCCGGCAGTGATCCAGGACGTCCTGTCTGCAGGCAGCCACCTTCAGCTGCTGGAGCTCCTCAGCCTCTGCTCCCACTACCTCATCCAGGTACACACTCACACCAACACACACACACACACAGAGCACTGTCCTTGTGTGAGACAGAGACATAATAAGAGGAATAACTGCTTCACGCTACAGGGTTCCCATCAGGTTAATGGAAATCTTGTAATATTGAGTGTTAGAGGTGTACTCCACTCGGAAACAGTCAGGTGATTTGATCCTGTCTGTGGGAAATATCAAGGAAATTTACAAATGGGACACTTAACCCAAAGTGGAGGTGGAATATTACGGCTTATTTCACACTTTTATTGTATTATTATCAGAAGACTAAAGTGTACACTAAACTGCAAACTGTACTAGAAACGAGGTACTACTGCATTCCTTTTCAGACAAACAACAGAATGGAATGCACACAGATATACAGGTTAATGGAGATTACATAAATTTACATAAGGTTGTGGTGAATATATTGATACTAACTGGCAGCTGCTTAATCTTTATGAACAAATCATTGACATGGCTTCTCTATCTTTTCACCAGTAATGGAGTAAATGAGTAAAAGCCAAGAGAGAGGAGGCGAGCTCTGTTTCCTATATTTACACTAAGCTAGGCTAACTGCCTCCTGGTGCATCACTTCATATTTAACATACAGACATGAGACAGGCATCAGTCTTTTCATTCAACTGTCTGCAAGAAAGAGTATTCCCCTAATTCATGTACCAAAAAAGTGCTGGAATTATTCACGCTTAGCAATGTCCAATTTGCTGCAGTCTATAATTAATTGTCTAGTGTGTGTCCTCCTGCACAGGGAGGTTAAGGGTTAGAGTCAGCTTAAGAACAGAAGTCCTTGAGCTGGTATATGATCTGTGTGTTGCTCAAGTGCACTTCAGTGGGTGGGGGATGCTTGTCAAGGCTAAGGTGCTGGAGTCCACATCAGATTTCTCCTCAAGAACTAGGCCACCCTGCCACTTATTTGCTGTATTTTATCACCAAGACCTAGATGGATCTGTTGGAACAGTGGCAAAGTCAGCCAACTGTCCTCTGGGTGCACAACCAAAAGCTGCTGGGTGACGTTGTTGCAGAACATAATCACTCTGAGGTTGATACACAGGCCTATAGGTTTCAGTTCTTATAAATGCATACTCTACAATACAGTAATAATTACTTACTCTTCACATCAGTGCCTGACCATGGTGTCCTCAAATGTATTCTTTTTATTCTGTATTTTACCATCCTTGTCTTTACATTGTTGCATCACAGTATTAAACTCTGCTCTAATGCACCATCTAGTGGCTGCAAAGACTTCTCTCTTGTTGGTTTGTATTAATGGCCAGTCCATATCTCATTATAAACAAAACTCCCGAATAAGTCAATGTGTTTTCTGTTTGATCGTCTCAGCTCATATCAGCTGACTGCTATATTTGCTATTTGGTTAGAGTGGGTAGTAGAAGGTGAGGCCAGATCATTAACATTGATTTCCCAGCGCACACTGAGCCAATACTGGCTTTAAAAATCAGATATATCAGCCAGTCACCATCATCCACCTCCGACATGATAGATACTGATGTGTGGAATTCAGTTAATAGAATATTGAATAACTGATCAATTCTACACTTGCTGTGTATAGTACCATAAGTACTTTACCTGAATTGATTCTGATGAGACATTTTGAGTGGTATGTATGCATGATTGTTGTCATTTGTATCATCAGCAGTGTCATTTTTAATGAAAACCTTCAATGTCCTCCACTTCAAATCTGGATCCAGAGGCTTTTCCACCCTAAAACTCATACTAGATACTTTGTAATTGTATTATCATTATTATTATTATTGGTTTAATAGAAAGAATGAAATATAATGAATTTCTGTGCAAAATATCTGCTGAGTGTTTGATCAATAGAGGTTATTATTACAGGTTCAACAGTAGTGCGTAGGTACCGTATGTGCTGAAGGACCGCCAGAAGATGGCAGTCTTATTCCACTAGTCTGAGTTCATTTTGTTTCATGTACCTCACGCCTCTCTCCCTCATTGGTTTGTCATTTAACTATGAAATTGAAATCAACTCACAATTAATGTTTATACTGTACATGTGTGGCTTGTAGAGTACATTTATTACATAATATATGTTTAGCAAATGGGATTGTGTGTTAATTAAGTTAAGTTAATTTTTTGCCTAAATATACTACTCTTAATGGAACTGTAATTTTTAGGGGATGTCAGCTGTTTGTACGTATGGAGAGAAAAAGACATAATGGGAGCTGGAGCTTGATCATGCAAATTTTAAAGAGGAGATAGAGTGGAGATTCAGATGACATGTGTTTGCCAGTAGCATTCATTCATTCTCATCAAAGGTCACATGATCTGACAGCTTTCTCAGAACCCTTTCAGCTAATGTCTATGCGTACATCTACATGTATATGTGTCTGTCCCTTGCAGGAACTGAGCAGTGTGAACTACCTGGAGCTGTACCGTGTGGCTGACCTGTTCCACCTCCCCGCCTTAGAAGAGGCTGTGGTTGGCTTTTTGGTGGAGCACCTGTCTGAGTTGAGCCAGAGCCGGCAGGACGAGGCCCTACAGCTGCCTTACAGTCTCCTCAGGGAGGTGCTGAAGAGCGACCGCCTCACCTCCCTGAGTGAGGAGGAGATATGGAAGGTACTGGAAGTGTGCGTTTGTGTATGCGCTCTGGTATAAACACTGACTTTGTCGGGACCAGTAGTCCTCATGGGGACCAAAGCCAGATCCTAATGAGGCAAAACATCATTTCTGAGTTCCTGGTTAAGGTTAGTGATAAAGGTGTGAACTGAGGTTAGGTTAAGGTTAGGGTTAGGGTTACACTGCCCACAATGAATGGAAGTCAGTGCAATTCCTAACAAGGATAGCTGCACAAACTGGTGTGTGCGTTTGTGTGTGTGTGGTCACAAGTTTTCTGTGTAAGAGGCGGGGGGGAGGGGGGGGGGTACTCTATTTTGGTGTAAAATTGTAGTGTTAGGGTAATATTTTGATGAAAAATAAAGTGAGAAACAATCATCTCAGCTTGTAAATTTGAGCAAATTGCATCTTGGCACAAAGCTAGTATATAACAGACACACACACACACACACACACACACACACACACACACACACACACGCAGAAATGCATTACACAATATATATAGCAAACACACAGACAAGTGCACAATAAATTAAACACTGCCATCTGCATCTCATATACTGTTTGTTTATATTAATGAGGATATGCAATTGGAAAGGTCTGTTTTTGACGCTGTGTTCACATGTGTGTATGTGTGTGTGTGTGATAGACAGTCAGTCCATGCATCCATGTGTATGTGTGTGTGTGTGTGTGTGTGTGTGCTCATGCTTGATGAACTGCCGAGGTGTGTGGAGACTGTGGAGTGAAGCGGCAGTGCGGGGTGGGGACTTGCCGTTTTGACTGTTCATTTGCACCAATCAGCCTCCCGCCCTCCCCCCTGGTCTCTTTCCCTTTCTGTCTTTCCCCCCTTCTCTTCTCTGATTAGGCCCACCGCGGCTCCATCAGGGCCCCAATCCCCCAGCTGTCACTCGGCTGCCCGTCTGATTGAAAACAATCAGGCCTCTGATGGCACAATTACCCTGACCCTTTAGCCAGCCGCCGCCGCCATAATCAGCCTCTGATTAGGCTGCTTTGGGCCTCCTTCACTTCGCCCAGAAGGTTAATTTGGGCATCAGACGGAAGCCAACGGCAAGCGGGGGCCGTCGTCCGAGAGGGTTGGGTGGGGATGTGGGGGGCTGGGGAGGGTCGGATGGACTGATATAGCTTGGCCGTCAATCATCGTCACTCAGAGTTTTTCTTAGAGTCTCTCACGCTCTGGAAATCACATTTTCTCTGGCTTTGTTTTTTTTCCCCCCTCTCTCTTCTTTCTTGCCGTCCTTAGCTCTGCCTTCATGTACCCCCACCCCCAAACCCCCCAACCCATCCTCTCTCCCTCACTATCTCTTTCCCTCGCTCTCTCCTTTTCACACACACATGCACACACACACACAGACACACTCTCTCTCTCTCTCTCTCTCTCGCACTTTCTCTTTCAGCGCGGAGGGGAAGGAGGGAGAAGGAGTTGATTTATTCTGTGCCCCGAGGAAGTTGTGTGATGCAGCGTGACCTTCACAGTCAGCTGCCGTAGTGCACGCGCACACGCACACACTCGCATAGAGTCGGGCACACACTGTCACTTCAGAGCTATGAGGAGGAGAGGGGCGGGGTGAGCGATTGAGAAAGGGAGGTAGAGACAGGAGAGTGGCACAGATACCGCAAAATGACAGAATCCTGACTTGCATGTTTGTTGTATTTTCACACCTTCAGAGTGCATTGAAGGGGAAATGAAGGAAAAGCCTATCTAATGTTCATACTGAGCATTTGCACATACTTAATACACCAAAATCTGTGTTTTGATCTCTGTTGTGACACTGTAAATTCAGTCTTATTTCTCCGAAAACAACATATTGACCACCCTTACGGCCTTTAAAAAGTTTCCCGTACTAAGTCCTCTGTCTCTACACAGCCTAATTTAAAAACATGTTGTTCTCCTGATAATGGTATCAGTGATCTCCAGTCATCTCGTCCACATTCACACTTCGCCGCAGCTAAATAACCTTCCACTGCTCTCAAGTTCAATTAAATCCCTTCTCTGCAACCCAGTTCGCCTGCATTAAACAAAGGAGTGTGCCTGTGGATATTTACAGTCTGTATATTGAATGCTCCCGATTAATAAATGCTTGCTTGTGTGTGTGTGTGTGTGTGTTGGCAAGTATGGATGCAGTGTTGGCTTGCCTCAGTCTTGCCATAATAGCCTTTAGGTGTCTAGAAAAATGATTATGATTAGCAGTCCTCCACTTTTTTCTCAGATTCTCCCCCTTTACCGCTATTGTTTTCTGCCCCTGCATGTTTCCCCCCCCCCCGTCTCACTCTTATCTGTCATTCTGACTCTCTTACTTCATTTTCCTCTCTTATTGTACACTTCATTCTTCTTTTTCCCTCTGTACCCTCATTCCTGCCTCATTCTCTCTCTGTTCCTACCTTTTTGTCTTTCTCTTCTCCCAACTTTTCCCTTTTTTCCATCACAATTTTTTTTTATCTCTTTTTCTCTGTCTGCCCTCAGTTTGTTGTTCTGTGGTTGGAACATGACTGTCGCTACCAGTACACAGAGGATCTTCTACAACACGTCCGCTATGGCCTGATGGACGTCCCCACCCTTCACCACCTCGCCCGAAGCCACCCTCTGGTCCAGTCCAGCCCCACCGCTGCCGCGCTGGTGGAGGAGGCCCTGGACTACCACCATGCCAGCTTCGCCCAGCCCCTCCACCAATCTGCCCGCACCAGGCCTCGCTTCCAGTCCCTCACCCTCTACATAGCCGGCGGACGGAAGCGGGAGGTGAGCAGAGTCAGGGAGCTGCGCTACTTCAACCCGGCTGCACAGGAGCATGTACGTGTGGCAGGCGGGTCGAACTGGAGCGAGCTGGCGCCCATGCCCACCGGGCGAAGCCACCACTGTGTCGCTGTAATGGGGAACTTTCTGTTTGTTGTGGGCGGGGAGGTGGAGCACGCCACCGGGAGGACGTGTGCGGTAAGAACTGCCTGCCGATATGACCCCAGGGGTAACCGCTGGGCTGAGATTGCTCCTATGAAGGCGTGCAGAGAACACTTTGTCCTGGGAGCTCTGGGTCAGTTCCTGTACGCAGTGGGGGGCAGGAATGAGCTGAGGCAGGTGCTGCCCTCAGTGGAGCGGTACTGTCCCAAGAGGAATAAATGGATGTTTGTCCAACCCTTCGACCGTTCACTGTCCTGCCATGCCGGCTGTGTGGCGGAGAACCTGCTCTGGGTCTCAGGTACACACTGACAGGGATGAAGGTCTCAAGATACAGAACACACACTCTCACATATTACTTTTACCTTGATTTTCCACATACATAAACACACACTGGACATTTATGTCAGACACACACTGCTGCATTTCCTCTCTGCTAAAAGCCCAGAGTGTTGTTCATTTGTATTACAGGTGGTGTGACAAATACAGCTCAGTACCAGAATCGGCTGATGGTGTACGACCCAGAACAGGTAACTATGGAGGGATGTGTGTTGTTTCAATGTGTTTAATAATGCTGTTGAGGAAATGCCAACAATTTTATGTTTTTTAATCATATTTAGTAGTATACAGTATACAGTTCATATATAACTGTTGACCATATGCCAAAACATGCTGTAATGTTTCAGATTTTTAATATGTATACCTTCCAGGTAGCCATAGCTTCGAAGTCATTTCCATACAATATGAAAGCCAGCTATCTGACATAAAGATTCTCTTTTCAATATTTTTATTTTAAAGGCGAACTCCCCCAATTTTACACATCAAAATCTGTTTACAGGTCTTACAGGGAGAATTACTGCATATGTTAAAGAAAATTGACCTTTTTGGGCTCCAGATAGAGCACAAAGTCTGATAAATTGCCTAAAGTAATGACACTTGGTTGGGGTTGAAGACTACAAGTTGGAGAATGAAAAAGAATTTGCTGGTGTGGAGTTAGAAAGAAGTGAGGTTTCCAGACCTCCGTAGCCCTACATGACAATGTGTAATGTGAAAGGAGTCACTCGTAGTGATGTACCCGCAGAGAATGATCCCCTGAATTATTCACTCTCACTGCTCTCACCAGTTTCCAACTGCACCTGCTTTCAATGAGAAAGTTCTGAAAAATGCAAAACACCTGCCGAGCATCAAAAAGCACATAAAATTAATGATTAGACGAAGAATTTAGCAGATAAAGCAGATATTTTCTTCAGGAGTCAGTGGAGACCAAAGTAGAGCTAAAAGGAGAAGAATATTGGACTTATATTCACCAGGTGGCCAGAGACACAACTTTGAACACTACTAATGTTGGCCTGTGTCTGCTAGATGTGTAAGTAGGTAACCATTGACTAACATGTAACTTTACAAGATGATGCAACTATATGTAAATATTGTGTTTACATGTACACTAGTATCCTGATTATGATCGTATTTTTTGGAGTATTATGGTTATGTTTTGCACATGTAAAAACCTTATCCTGGTTTTGAATATGCCACCTGGAGTATCGCAGTGTAACCATCATACTGTGGCATGTACACACCTTATACAGGTTTCTGAACATTCTTTACTGGTACAGAAATGGTGAGAGATAAAGACACAACTGCACACAGATGATTAGAAACCGGATACAGAGATAGGAATAACCAGGTTTCTTATGTTCTGTATAAACTCCATATCCCAAATATGATCACAATCAGGATACTAGTATGCATGTAAACACACTGTCTTTTAAGCCTGCATTCATTTTTTGTCAAACTTATATTATTTTTATGGGATGCATACTTTTTTTTTTAAACAATTTGCACTTGAACTGCATTACCATGTTACAATAATGGATCTTTGCGGAACATTAATGCAGACCTTATGTTCACTGTGATGGATTACACAACAGGCAGGTGTCAAGAATCTGCTAATTAATTTTCACACCATATGGAAATTAATGGAAACCAATGGCATCCTAGAAAATAAAGGAAAACTACATAAAAAAAAAAAAAATCGGAGGCTCTACAGCATCCGTAATGGCATTCATGATCAGCACTGCAGTAATATGAAGAACATATTTGTACAGTATACGGTAACAAATTGTAGTTATGGAGCTAAAACTTGTGAAAGCACTCCTGTTCTTTAAATAGGAATCCTTGTAAAATTACACTTACAAGGTTTTAACTATAAATCCTAAAATATCAAACTGAATAAACATATCTCTAACTGTCTCGTTGCACCTTCTCAGTAGAGCATAAAAATCGATTTAATTAAATATCATTTCTAAACCTGCAGTATTCACGCACAGCTCACTACAGTGGAATGCAGTTTCTGTTTGTGTATGTATATGAGCCCAGCTGTTAAAGAAGCCTGGATCTCAGTTAGGCTTTATATAGTATGGAGGTATGCACTGTGTATATGTGTAAGGTGCACATCCATATGGGTCTGTGTTTGTACATGTCGGCGTGGAAGCGAGGGAACGAAGAAGCGAGTGAAAGAGAGAGGGAGAGAGTCTCATTTGTATTCACCATGAATCTACATTCACCTGCCAGAGCAACAGCAACCCCCCACCCACTCTACCCTCAACAGATGGCCACCCGTCAGCTCCCAGCAGACACACACATACACACTCTCATTCTCTGCCTCATTCGAGCACGCTCTCTCCCTCTCTCTCTCTCTCACACACACACACACACACACACTGACACAAAATAAGCTGCGACACACTTAGTGAAATGAGCAGGGATCCTCGGTGTAAAATGGAGTGGCTGAAACATATGATTAGAAATAGGGAGGGAAGTCATTAGTACAAACCAGAGCTCCAGTGTCACGTTATTTATCTAGCACTGAGCATACATCAATTACCCATGCATGGATATGCTTAAATATTAATCTTCTTATTCATCCTCCTTCCCTTCCCACCCTCTCTGTTTCTCTCTCCCTCCCTCTCCCACTACATCTCACCTCCTTCTCATCTGCATCGCATCATTTTCTCTCTTCTTTCTTCCCCTTCCATCTGCTTCAACCCTTCATTCACTCTCCTCCACCTCCACCTCCACCTCCTCTTCAGGACCAGTGGTTGGCTCGCAGTCCCATGTTGCAGAGGCGAGTTTACCACGTCATGGCGGCGGTGAGGAGGCAGCTCTATGTGCTCGGGGGGAACGACCTGGACTACAACAACGACCGCATCCTGGTGCGCCACATCGACTCCTACAACATGGACCTGGACCAGTGGACGCGCTGCTCCTTCAGCCTCCTCACGGGTGGGCAAAGTGAAGGAGCCTCACACATGAACATGCATAACACACATAAATTCATGCTAAAGATGCATAGAGAGGATTAATAGGCTGGTAATGTACAACTGGTCGACCCATTGGGCCTTGATTGTTGATTGTTTGACACAGGCCTGGATTATTTAGTTCTTCTAAACCTATCTGGAGTTGTTGTCATAGCAACAAGTTCTAAACCCCAAACCTATCAAAATACAGGCTTATTCACAGTTAACTGGATGAGAACTAAGACTTTTTTTAGGGTGAACCCCCATATATGAAATCATTTTCAGACACAAATGACTCCTCAGAAGTATCATAAAATGATGTTAGAGTAATAAAATGATTATTTTGACACCATGCAGGTTACTGAGAAACCATTATGATGTATTGACTTAATCATCATAATTTAATTTAATTTCAAATGAAGTATCCGGTGACAACCACGTATCTCCAAATTTGGTGATTTTGCATTTTCAGATAAACTGAAGGATGTTAGTTAGTTCTTTTATGGGTTGAGAAAATTCCACAACTTCATAAACTATAGTGAATAAACAATTTAAAAACCAATTGGATTATCTGAAAAATGCATTGTCACAAAGTATTTTTTTTTAGCTCTTGAAAGGTTTTGGAGATGTGTGGTTTTCACAGGACAATGAAGCACAAAATGAAGCGCAAAAAAAAAAAGATATTTAAAAAGGAACCAACATTGATTTGATGTGGAATTCTATGAGCAAAAATACATAAATTCAATTAAAACTTTCTGACTGTTAAAAGACAAACAGAGCCGGAAAACACATTTAACTACATTGCTATGATGGGAATTTGCCATTTAGCAACAACAGGTAAATTTGCCCTGTGCAGTGCAGCTCTTGAACTGTCATTTGACATTTTTTAGTTGGTATTAGCAACAGAAGGCTATACATATCTCTCAAACTTTCTATTAAAGGCCCTGAAAACAAAATTTCCCAGTCAGCTTCTTATTCAGAATCAGTGGGGTCCTACATTAACACAGTTTTCTGCCCAAGTTGGAACTTTTAACTGTAAATATTCAGTGTTGCAGAGATACTTGAAGATTTGAAACCACGTTTTCTAATTTATCATGAACGCAATATATTTACAATTTGACATACTGTATATCTTACTTGTAAAACAACAATAATGTACTTTATCTTCTTCTCATTATATAAAAAAATGACACATAATGCCTCCCTGCTGGTTGTGAGTAGGTGGTAGGATGATATACAATGAAACTACATTTATTCTTACTTTTGGACCTGTGGGCATGCTGCATCTTTAGCCTCCAGTCTGGTGGAAGTGAGGATTGAGTACAGGCACTGGGGACACAATCTACCATGTATATATATATTGCAGGATGTGGTGGTCATACATACCTGGTTTCATGTTGTATGCAGTGAAAGCTCACAAGGTTTAAAGTTCAGGTGATTTTACTACTCCTCCCGTATGACTTTCCTCTTTTGTGATGTACTTGGATCCGTTCTTCACATTTTGTCTGGAAAAGTTGAAGACAAAGTCACAGGAAAGAGAACAGGAACTCAATCTTGGCTCTCCAAACACCCCCTTCCCCTCCCTTAACTCCCCACCTTTCTCTATTTATCTCTCTCACTGCCTCTCGGGGGATGTGGAAGTCATATTGTCAGAATGCCCTCTGCTTGGCACAGTGAAGCATTGTGTTGGCTCTGTCCTCCTCAGGTCAAAATGAGTCCGGAGTGGCGATGCACGATGACAGGATCTATGTGGTTGGAGGATACTCCATTTGGACCAACGAGCCTCTGGCATGCATTCAGGTGAGAGATGTGACAGTTGTGACACCTCAGAGTGATCAGATAAATTGATGTGGATTCTATTGATAATATGCTCATACAGTGAGGTGGAACAGCAGCACACTATCTATAAAACAGACACTGAATTGAATTACACCATGTGTCTTGTATTGTTTAACAACGGGCCGGGGCCCAGACAGCTTCTGGGAAGAGTACCAGTCTTTATTGTTTTCCATCAGCCTCGACCTACAGGTGAAGATGAAATGTTATAAATTTAAAACAAGCAGCGTTGAAGAGGTCTCTAACAGGTGTCTAAAAAAATCTGAAATCATTTGTTTTAATATAGCCTTCAAGTTAAGCACACATGATCTAGCAAAATTACCTTTTTGTTTCACACGTCACATGGCTCTTGGGGTGGAAATATCAGTTGGTCAGTCATTTTGGTCCAGAGGGAAATATTTCAACAATTATAAGATGGATGGTCATGAAATTTTGTACGTACATCCTGCTGACTTTGGCGATCTCTTGAATTTTCCTGCAGTACCACCATAACATTGAGATTTATGGTTTTTGGTGAAATCTATCTACGACTATTAGATAGGTTGCCATGGAATTTCGGCACGTTATGGAAAAATCCTGATGGGTTGAACATTGTTCAGCATTCCTTCCACAACAGCACAGACATTTATATGTTCCCCTCAGGATGAATTGAAATCATTTTAGTGATCCCCTGACTTTTCAGGATTTTGTTGTCATCAGGTCAAAATTTTTAATTTGTTCAGTGCTTTAGTTTTACTGAATATCTACAAAACTGATTTCCACCAGACTCAGCAAAACTTTTGTGTTTACTGCTTATTAGCAAATGTCAGTTGAACATGGTAAATATAAAGTCTGCATCTGCATGTTAGCATTGTCATTGTGCTGACGTTTAGCATTTAGCTCAAAGTACTGTTGTACCTACTTACAGATTCACATACAGAGCCACTAGCATGGCTGTAGACTCTCTTATTCACCAAAAATATAACTGTACAACAACGTATGGATTCAGTCACATTGTAAAAAAGTGACTTGTCTAATGTAATTTTCCTGTTCCTGCCTGATTTCTACTCCATTCTTAAGGTATCAAGGAAAATTGGTATCAAGAATGTGTTCGTGCATACAATGTTCCACGAATCACTCAACATGCATTAAAGCCAACTGTAACAGATAATGGTTAAACATTATGTAAAAAATGTTCTGGCTAGTGGAGAGAATTCTTTTGGAGGAATATTTCATTAATCCAAAGATAAAACATTTACAGAACGGCAGAGCAGAATCTGGGCATTGTTGGCACTGATGTGATAAGTCAATGTCTGATTTCACTTTTAAATATTTTGGAATTGTCCAATAATCCAACTTTGCTGGATAGAACTAGAGAAGTGACACAAATAAAATCAATACTGGGTTTAGAGATTGAGGATGGTTTGTTTGTTTAATATTGGGGAAAAAATGGTTACTGAACTTGAATACTGTATGAATATTGTTTAACAGAGAAGAATAATCACACTTTGTCCACTCTGACCCTATTGTCTGGTTTATCTTGTCACATTTTGCAAGCTTTGCATAAAATTGGATTTTAGTCCATATTATTGTTATTATTTCATGTACTTTCTCCTCCTCTACTTTGTAACTGTAAGGATGACTGTTGTAGGAATTGTATGCATAATGGACAGATGAATTCTGGGTGTTTCTGCAAGGCCAATTCAAGGTGCTGTAGTAGACTTGAAGTGGCCTTAATTTGACAACTCAACCTCTCAACTTTTTTTTTTCTGTGACCAATATCTTTGAATTGTCGTAGACTGTTATTGATTAATCCACATGTAGATCTGAGAAGGAAACTGAGAACTTACTTTCAGTGTTTTGTGTTTGTATGAACTTAATTAAAGTTTATGAGGAGAAACACGTTCTCAATCCTCTTCAACAAATTTCCTCTTTCCAGGTGCTGGATCTGAGCACTGAGGGGAAGGAGGAGGTTTTCTACGGGCCAACATTGCCATTCGCCTCCAATGGGATAGCAACTTGTTTCCTCCCTGCTCCCTACTTCACCTGCCCAAACCTACAGACACTCCAAGTACCTCATCACAGGATAGGTGCTGTTTAAATCACAGATGAACAAAATGTCACAACACTTGAAAACATATAACCAGAGAGGATGGAGGACCATCATCTTTGGACTGTCAGTATTTGCAAACATGACCGACAAAAAAATGAAGCTAATCATAGTAATCATCCTGGAGCCTGCCATCTCTGTCACAAGAGTGTACAGGGGATTTCTTCGAGACCCAAACGTAATAACAATACTTTCCTGATCTACAAGAGCCGTGCTATTCTGCAAGCTGCTGGGAAACCTGTTGTATTTCCCCAATGACTGAGGTACCTGTCCTGCTGTCCAGGAAGTGAAGAAGCGATGAGCAAGTTAAGAAAAATGGCTCCAGAGGGATCATAATTCCCAAAGCAGACAGAAACAAAATGCCAATCCTTATACCAATTAAGTGACTTGTTGTCAGCAGACATACACTAATCTCACCTCAGTGGAAGCCAGACTGAATTTTCCACAAGGGTTTAAAGAATCTTTCCTTTTGGTAACCCATTATAGGGCTGTTGGAGCTTTTCTTGCTAAAACCATCATATAACATTTCCATCCAACCTGAAAAATATCCAGGACAAAGCCTGCTTTCTCACTGACTCACACTAGAGGATGAAATTACAGATAGGGGTAACATGAGTCAAAAGAAGCTCATCTTTGCATAAAAGACCATGTAATTCTTTTATCTCAAATAAAGTAAACTACTTGACTTTCCTGCAACAGCAGTGACATACTACTGTATGTGTGTATGTTATTGAACTGTGTAAGTGAGCGTGAGATTTTTATTATGCTCAGGACCTAAGACTGTTTATGTTCCAATGAATGTCTGCTCATTGTTATCATTCAGAGAATATATGCTGAATATTCTCCAAAATGTTTAAATGCTAATAACACTGTATCATGCTGATTTTCAAAAACAATGTTTTACTTTGACCAAAAGAGAGAAAAAACATGATCCCTACACTTCCCTTGTCCGTCCAAAACAATGTGTTCAAGACAATACATGAAGTTTTCCAAATAAAAGATGCTACATTAAGTAAATTGCGATGGAATGTGTTTTATGAATATTATTAACATCTCTGACGAAAAGGCTGATGGAATAGATAATTGAACACTAATTCAAGGCATCACATCTACTTCTTTCCTTTTGCATGAATTCTCAAATAACCCGATACTGTTGGAGAAAAGGAATGCAGTGCAGCAGTAAGCTCGTGTGAAGGGATGCATTGCAGTTTGATGAGGCTGGAAAATGACTAGCAATGACAGAAAATGGGACTTGGTGATTGTGGGAGACAGGAGTGAGACTTCATGTGATTAGGTGCAACCTGAAGCCAGATTGCAAGAGATTGCTGTGGCTTGGAAAGGTGAAGGAGAATTGGAACAAACAGTACTTTCTCCTTTACTCACTTTTTTTTTTTTTGCGCTACTGAACTCTTTGGGCTCGCCCACGACTGTCATGAAATCTGTAATTCAGAGTGCCAACCGAGTAGAGACAGATCCAGCACCTGATGGTATAAGCACAGATAGTCTGTGCTCACTTCAATGCTCACATTCCTCACTATAGAACTGAAAAGAAAATGTGGAGAGACTGGCATGAGGACATTTATATTTAATTTCACATTTTATTTCGTTAATAACTCATCTTTACAATATAGACAGTATATACAATCTGGTGATATGAGTCGTCTTACAGTCCATGATTGGGTTTATGCATTAAGAACATTCAAAGTTCAGAATGCAATACTAGTAGTTTATCTTTTAACATTAAATAATGTTAATGAAATGCACTAAACCCTCAAATTTTGTAAGATAACCTTGAAAGCAGCACTACAATGACCAAATCAGGGAGATTTGGCAAAAAAGAAGGTTGGATGACTAACTAGAGGTTCATAGAACTGGCATCAGGTCCTTTTTTTTAAAAAAAACAAAACTTTTTAGTCTGCCTCCAGACTGATTATTTCTGCCTGCCCACTCTCCCCAAGGAGGCACAGCAACTTCTTATATGCACCCCTGTTAAACAGAGAGAGATTATTAGTTGCCACAGTCAAAGAAAAGAAAAAAGAAAACAACATACAGCCACAGAACATTTCTGGTTCAGTATATAACACCTGCTTAATGTCTAGACAACTTAAAAATAGTTTAAGACAATGAGTACTGTCTTCATGGCTTCCAGTGTGATTCATGTGCTTGCTCACCTTAAGGCAGTGTTCTTGCCCAGTCCTCTCTTGTGTTCAGTGTTTCTCAGACTGTGAGACAGGTTGGGAATGAGAGCTTGAACTACAGAGGGATCTAAAACAGCCACTGTCTCCAGGACGCTGAATACCTGCCTGTCGTAGACTCCCTCATTCTCCCCCACGAATGACCTAGGAGCATCGAGATAACGCAAACAATAAAAACCTTGAAGGATAAAAAAGGTTTTAATTAGTTTTTACTCTGTAGTCATAGTGCCTATATCAGGCTCTGTGCATCCTGAGTACGACTGCACACAGCTCTAATACAGGTGCAGATATTTATTGCGAGATATTATTGTCAATTACTGTAAGACAGTGATCATCTGGTTGCACGGTCCCTCTGTTGATGCAGCAGCACATCGCTCCACCACAATCTGTATGGCATCTGTGCTCGTCTTCCTCACTGCACAAAAATTATCATTAGACAGGGCTTCGGTGATTACTGTAAACAAAATCAGAATTGTCAAAATGTGTTTTTTTTTCTCTGTATAATTTACCACAAAGTGAGGACTGATGAAAGCTGTAAGCATTGCAGTGATGTGTCATTATTTCTTGTCAACTATACCCATAAACATACATGAGTGTATGATCTTACGAAGACAAAATAATCACCACAAAACTGTGAGTTATTTACATAAATTTGGTTCTCTGAGTAACATTAGTGAGTTGAGAACATTTCCTGCATGACATTATCAGAAGCTCCTATCCAGCCAGGATCAGGAGGTTATAAAGACTCACACCAAGCCATGCGTCACTCTAACGTTCGTCTCTTCCCTGCTACACACGAGTGGGTGGTCTGTTGAGACACCCATTCATGCTCGCCACAGATCTGTGTTTTTATAGATAACCCAAAGTTCTTCCTCAAGGATCTTACCAAGTCAGCTAAGGGATGCCCTGTACCAAAACCTGGAGGGCACTCAATGAGACCAGACTGATTTGAATTATAGAAGACGGCCATGACGTAGAAAAGCTACACAGCGTCAGCCTCAGATTGTTTCGTATGTGTATGCAGAAGCATGATCTTACCCTGCGGCTCGTTGATCAGCATCACACAGCGCAGCAGAGAGGGGAGCGGCACAGTGAGGAGGGCGGGGTCCGAGTCCATGTTACGTCTCAGCAGCTCCAACAGGAACATGAGGACTGACGCTAGGCGGGGTGGAGGGGCGTGACCTTTGAACTGCAGGAAGCTCTCGCTGTGAAATCAGAGATTGCATTTCTAAGAATCTTTGATCCCAACATCTATAATATATTTATGGGGGGGAAAAAAACATATTGGAAAGCAAGAAAATGATATCGATAACAACGTGGTTAGGTTGTGTTAAACTGAATCGAGAGTTCAACGTGAAGCCTTGAAGCAGACCTCATCCTAGTTTTAAGAGACCTACCAGAGCACCTCCAGGATGGTTCTCCTCAGTGTTGCACCCCGGGTGGTTGGGTTCGCTTCACAGGCACCCAGAAGCACTGGGTGGTTGGCAATGATGCCCATGGAAGGTGAGGCGGGAAGGAAATGGTCCAGATATCTGCGGGTAACAGAGCGGAGCTGCTGCTTCAGGTAAACACCCTGTGACTGAGAAACACTGGAGGCCACCGACAGACCCTGCAGGAGGATGAATTGACAGTGGAAACATCTGAACAAATAATTCACGGATGATTAACCAAAGGGGTTTTGATTATTAGGGTTACACTTGTCTTCTACTATAAACATCTTGTGCACTATAATAAACCGGCTGTGTGTCCTGATTGCCCAAGATGCACACGTGTGTTTGTGTGTGCATGCAGTATATGTTTGACCTCACCTGTAGATAGAGTGGCAGGCTGTCTCTGAGAGCCTTGTCCTGTTGTGTGAGGTTGTGAGGAAGCAGCAGCCCGTCCACAATGCGGAACAGCAGCTGCTGAGCTTTAGAAGTGGCCAGCAGGGGGCTCCAGTGCTTCACTATGCAACCTGGATCACGCCGTGTAAAAATAGAGTCAAACACAGCGAGATACACGACTGTAATGAATCCTGACTCCAGTCTGTGACCTGGACCACACTGTAAAAACAGTGTGAAGAAAGAAAGTGCTCCTGAAGCTTTGTGAGTTGTTTAGAGCGTTTGAAGTATATAGGATCTGCACCTACCGACAGCCCAATAGGCCAGCTGCATTCCCTCTTGGTTCTTGCTGACCAAAGAGGGTTTAATGTGTTTCAGGATGTCACCGATATAGTCCAGAGCTCTGGTCACCATGGCTGAACGCTCAGACAAAACCTGCAGTCCACTGTACGCACTGCCTACAGCCTGACACCGGGAGGAAGCAGATAAGGAAAGAAATTCATGGAAGCATTTGCATGTAAATGTAAGCTGCCATAGTAGAGACCAGATATGACAGTGATATGTTCAGAATACATCACATAGTGCACACTTATGTAAAGGTGCAGGAGAGAATTTTACTCAGATATGCAGTGTACGGTATGTCTTATATGCACAAACTAAGGAGAAAAGTATGTCTCAGGGACATAAAAGGTGTAAATCATAGATGTCGTATAGGAACTCACAGGAGACAATACTTTCAAAATGTCAAAACACATAAGACTTTGTTGATACTGCAGCAGTGTATCTGTCACCTGCGAGTATCTGTTACCTTGACAAACATCTCCAGGGCTGACATAGGATCTGTCCTGGTGGCCGTGGGCTGAAGGCCAGCTCTCTGCAGAAGACTGTCCACCTCAGGCAGCCTCAGCACCAGCCGAGTCAGTTCACACAACTGTTCCTCCACGGCCCGGCCTGGAGGAACGCAGGCACAAACACTGGGTATTTAAATAATAATGTAACCTTTATCTCTAATACAAGGCAGACAGGTAAAGGTAACAAGCCTGAGGTTTTAGCCTGCTCAAATAGAACAATATTTAGAACAGAGATGGGGTCGTGTAGCTTGAGGATTTGTGTATACAGCAACATTTCTAAAAATCACTGGCTGGTGCAATAAAAAAAAAAAATGTAAATGTAAATGTATTTCCTTCCAAGTTTGTTTTTGGCAATTTCATCAAAGCACACATTACTTTGGAGTCCAGTTTGATTTAGAGGTATGGCCATAAAAGGTATAAATACACAATGTAATGTGTGAAACTTGTTGTAAATAATATAGCTGTGAAATGAATTATTTGCAAAAGTCCTTGTTATTTCTTTTCTTTTCTGTAAAAGTCTGGGATAGACCCGTCTGAATACCATCATGTGCCCGATTTGGATTCAGTGGTATCACCTGTTCTGCTATCAGATCCATCTGGGTTCTTGTGAAGGTGCTGCTGTAGAACACATCTGAACCAGGCCCTCACTGAGAGACTTTGCGCCGAACCCGACACGACAACGCCAGAATCACTGCTTAGTGAGGACACCAGCTCACTGGAAAAGACAGAGGTTATCATTAAAGACAAATATAACACGTGTAATTAGTAAAACTATTTACTGATCTTTACAGGTTTACTGAAATGCGCATAAATGT
Source organism: Euthynnus affinis (assembly GCA_029490765.1). Taxonomy (NCBI): domain Eukaryota; kingdom Metazoa; phylum Chordata; class Actinopteri; order Scombriformes; family Scombridae; genus Euthynnus; species Euthynnus affinis. Next base: position 26,854,739 of record CM055847.1, on the reverse strand, counting down.
CAAGCGTTCAATATTTGAGTTGTTAGTCCCTGATAAACAAATACAGACGGTGGAGAGTCACACAACATGTAGAGAGGTTAAGGACGTGAGAACATATGCCATATAAGTACATTTTATGCCTCATCCTGCTGAAGTACTGATAAGTTTTGTAGTCTTGACGGGAAAATATCTACACCAAGTTGCAAATTTTGTTCAGTTCTCAAACAGGCATAAACATTGAAAACTGCTTGTCTTAAAAATATTCCTTCCCCTCAGAGTTGATGTGTGACGACTTACAGTTTTTAATGAGTCTGAAAGGATGGTGGGAGGTGAAAATTCCCATCTAAGGTGTGGTAATTTAATTAAATTTTTCACGTTAATAAAACCATTACTTCACTTTAGAAATTACATATTGGTAGCAGCACAAACAGAAGTGAATGGAGGCTTGGCAGGTGTGTACTTCCAAACAATAAATAAATAAGAAGAGTGTCCTTGTTCTGCCTTTATATTCAGGTGCAGCACCTTCATATCACTTGGCACTGTCTGAGGATGACCTTTGAGGTTGAAACAGTCACGTTGTTTTGTACCCTTGAGTGTAATTTTGAAGATGCACTACATTTTGTATTCTGTTTAGAGACGTTGGTGCAATTTCTTCATTAAAACCTATTTTTATAATACCAAGGATGCTCACTACCTAATTTATTGATTAGAGACTGTCCAATATACCTCCAGGACTTGTAGAAAACAATTTTGTCAAGTGCTTTTTACCATTTATGAAGCTTGATAGCTGACGGGTACAGAATCAAATACATCATCCGGATCTGACTGACCTGATGTTTTCCCATCAGGAGTGATGTGATAAAAATGCTTTGTAATTGAGGTGAAGTCACGGCAGGTAGATCTCTGAGGCTAACTGTACCTGTTTTGGAGCAGATGGGGAAGGTAGCGTGTCACCAGAAGTGGGTGAACCATGTCGTCCCAGCCAAAGCATTGCAGGATGGACTGGACTGGGTTGGGCTGGAGGTCCTGTGGGGCTGAGCTGGGCAGATCAAAGGCCAGCAGGGTGAAGCCTGAGGAGGTGAAAATCAGTTTATTGTGTCTGAATTAGTAGGAAGTGGATGCATGTGCACTGTGCAAAGCATGTGTCCTTTTTCTTTTCTTTCCCCATGTTCTCTGAATCTTTACATCCTTAAATGTTGAGCTTCTTTTTTGCTAGTTTAACCAATATTCTCCGTCTTTCTGCACTTTCAAATCCTCCCCCTTCATCCAAAATGACTATATCATTTCAAATTTCTGTTTATCAATAATTCATATCGGTTGAACTGATTTCTTGTTCAAAACTCTTTCCTGCTCCTGCTCCCACCCTATCTTCCTGCAGCCCTTTCTTTCGTTCACTCAGTGTCTCTTTTTCCTCCCAGTGGGCGTAGCTGACCTGCAGCAGCATCTGCCAGCTGTGCTGGAGGGGTCTGGGAGAGGCGTAGGCTGCGGAGGAAGGGGAAGAAGTGCGCCCAGAGTGCTGCTGCTACCGCTAGGTGGCGCTCTTTCACCACACTGGTGGTAGGTACCCAGGCCAAGGAGGGTGCTGACTGGACACTGCGCTGATGGACCCGTCTGGAAGGACACAGGAACACATACACACAGAAAGCGGATAAACAAATCCATCCGATGGAAATTCCAAACATAGTGCTCCCTCTTGTGTACAACTATCCCCCCACCCCCCCACCCCACCCACAACTCCACCCTCTACTTTTTCAAATCCTTTTGCTCCCCCGTTTCTGTCTTTCACTCCTTCTTCATGTGTTTTCCCTCTCTTCTTCTCTCCTGGGGGATTACTGGGTGCGGCGGTGCGCTGCAGTGTGGAGCAGAGCGGAGTGGAGGTAGAGGTGGGGAAGGAGAGGAGGATATCATAGGCATAGAGTGGAGCCTAATGCTGATCCCCTGTACACAGACTATACTTTGGCTCTTCTGGCTCATCCCTGGCCCTGGCCCCAGCCGCTACAGCAGCCCCACAGTGGCTGGCATTAGCCCAGATAAGCAGCTGAAGGAGCTGTAATCTCATTTAGACTGGAGATGATCCTCCTGTCCCCCTCATTCGCCCGGATGGGGGCGCGGGGATGCGAGGGTTGAGGTGTGCTGGGGGAAAGCAAAGGATAGAGGAACTAGCTACACCCACTCCCACCCCCACCTTACCTCTATCTCGTCCTCAACCACGCACTCTAGTCTGCTACTATGGTGTACACACACACACACACACACCTCAGCGGTGCCTTCCCTTCCAGCAAGGTTGCATCTAATCCAGAGAGAGCTGAGACAATCGATTAGAGTCTGAATTCATTAGCCTCGTTACAACTGCGGAATGGGCCTTTCACACCCATCAACCCTCATTGTACAAGACATCGTCAGAGACCCCACTTAATCCTCCTCACTGCGGCTTCTTACAATGTGTACACACAAACATACACACACACACACACTGAATGCCTACACACCATTTGGGACCGTGTTTAAGCCTCCCCCCCCTGCTGCATGCAATATATAGACACCAAATAACATATAGTATTCTTTGATGACAGACAGATAGAGATACATCAAACACACTCGGGCATCAATGAGGGTACTTGATGATCACTTTCTCCTTAACACCATCCATCCATCTGTTTCAATATGTTTGGGTGTAACACCATCTGACTGCCATTGAGACATTGAATCTCTGTTTGGGTCAATCCTGGGGCGTTGGTTTATCTATAGATGTGTAGACGAGCACCTGCTTCTCCCTCATTGTCTATAAAATCTCGTGCAATCGGAAAGAAATTGCACCCCGTAATGTAATTTGCATTAGTATAGAGATGCTGTCAGAGAGATGACTGCGAGCACCCTTAAAAAAAGCTCAGTTTTCCAAAACATTAACCTTGTAACTGGTGGCACATCTTTTTCTTTCTTCCAGTGGAGCACTAGAGGTACCCGTGTCTTATCAGATACACTGGATGATAAAGGAATAGGAATGATTTGTGTATGGTGTACAACCTGCCAAGGGAAGGGCTTTCTGAATTTATGGAGAACGATGGGGTTCACCACTTCTCTCTGATCTTCTCTCTGACACGCTTGATGTTAGAGGCAGCACAGAGCACAGGAGGGCTGGTTTTTAAACTATACTTTTTTTAAAAAATTAAAAATCAACTTGTAGATGGAGTAATGATCTTGATGATACCAACTGAGATACTGACTGGCAAACCGTTTGGATCAACCTGAATTATACTTCAAATATAGAAAACCTTGGTCAAAAACTGTTAAGTTTTAAACTCCTATGCAGAATTGATTTAATTCCCAGTAAAGGCTTTCTTACTTTCTCTCACAGTTTGCAAATTTTGTGCGACCACATTGGTGCTTTTCCTTACATATGGACTAGGATTGTGTTGGTGTGGCAAAGTTTCGGAGAGTGTGCCTTCCACTCTATCTCATGTACATAACACAGAAATATCTTGTTGACCCAAATTATTACGAATGAATGATGATTCTTCCTTGTCATTATCAGTCCAACAAAAATGTATCTTATTTGCTGGTTTGATTTCTGTGCTGTGGAATGGAATCCCCCACATTCTCTTGACCATATTCAATGGCTATATATTTCTGTTGATATACAGTACTTTGTATAAAAAAATATCAATCAGAAGAACCCATGAGACCATACACTGCAGTATAGAGTCAATGTGTGGGCTTCTGTAATCAAGGTGAAATGTTTTTTTTTTCTCCATTAGGTGTAAATGAGGCATAATTTATCTTTTTCTGTAATCTTGTAGATATGTTTCATTTCATTTTGAGGTTATAGGGTGAAGGGTGATGGTGAAGATGGGGTAATGTGGTTAGGGAACGTTGCCAGGGCAGGAAAAAAGGTAGTAAAACCTTGGGGCAGACTCTTTGGTGTGGAGGACATACATACATGTTGATAAATGTATGTGGTTAAACTTTATTGTCTTGCTGCACCTACACAGCGGGTATGCTTAAAAGGATGTAGTAAAAGCAATAAAAATTTGATGGGTGTAATGGGTTCCTACCTTCTAATCTAAGTTTCTCATAAGTAACCTAACAGTAGTTGTCCTTGACTATGAAAAGAAAGCCTCAATATCCGGTAAAAAGGTCTTACTGATCACAAAGGAAAAAGCTTCACAGGGAAGCTTGTATTTTATCAAGCCAAGGAGATGGGGATTAATTGTTTGTGCCGAAAACAGATCCAACAGGGTGTGCCAATGCCAGCTCACCTCATCAACCAGAGACAACCCCACCCTCCCACAGTAGAGGGTCATGGGAAGGAATAAAACTGAGGAATTATGCTTGGGATTGGCTTCTTGCCTCAGCGCCATGGCGATGGCTATCAAGGGTGAATGTTCGGACCCTCCACTGCCTCAGCCATTGGCAGAATAATTCTCTTAATGTGTGCAGATTCCACACGGCTCTTAATAGACATAATGATGCACAGGCTAAATTTGCCAGGCTACATAATTACCCATTAATTGTGTCACAGAAAAGGCATTAATCACAAAGAGATACCGAGAATTGCCAGGCCGAAGAATTATGTTTAATTTGGCGGGACGGACTGGAAAGAGAGAGCATGGTATTTTTTTTTTATTTGGTTAAATGGGTCAGTGTGGTCTGGGCCATAACACAGAGGGCCTCTGGGAGTTCTCTTCTTCTCTCGCTCCTTGGCCATTAATGTGCAAATGTGTGCCCTCCAACCCCGAGATCTGAGATGGGAAGTTTGGGAATTAGCTAAGCTAACGAGATACCGTGTTATGGGAGCCAGGCGTTGAAATAAGAGAGTACACTTAGGTTAGTGTTTCACTTTTGGTGTGTGGGCAGGTGTGTAGGTTTGTGTGTGTGTGTGTGTGTGTGTATGCAGGGTGGAGAGGGTGGAATGTATACACTGGAGAATTAAAGCAATCATACACCTACGTGATCAGTGAGAGGGCTTGGTAACACTTCACTTTACAATGTCCTTATTCTAGTGTTTCAGCTCATTTATTATCCTTTTATAAGTAGCGCAAGTATACAGAAGCAGTAACAGTGATACTTCTGATGCTTAGTAAAACTCCACATGAACATAGATTTTTTCTAGGGGCTAAAAAAACAATTTAAGAAATACATGCATGTTGAGTAATGAAACTCAGTGGTGTAACTGGGATGATGTAGTAATATGTCTGCAAGGCTGGGTATCGAATTTTAAATCTTTGTTGTGAACTGAAATGTGTGTCTACTGAAATACACCAAATACTCCATCTGTAATTGATTGCTTGCTCAGATTTATACTCTTCTTCACTTATTTTTGATCACACCGATTCTGATTCAAAAAGGTGCTTAAAATCAATATTTCTATATAAATGATGGATGAACTGACCGTGTATAATGTGAAAGGGGTCACTTGTATTGACAAACACAAAGAAAATTTTGTTTTATGGCCCTCAGCTTTACCGTTTTGGTTCACTGACTTCAAATTTGAACATATTGGTGTAAGTCATGATCCAAAAAGTACTCACTTCTACTGTACTTACTGTTATTATGGTTCAGTGGAAATGAAAGGTTCAAAGGATTGCCAAATTTAGAGGATGGCTGGCAAAATGACACTAGGCTCTTTAACAGCAGATTTAACTCCACAGTGAAAGATCACACGTCATTCCTCACTCCATAACCTTCCAGTCTCACCTGACTTCTACCTGCTGTCGCCGCTGTTCCCACCTTTACCTCCAAATGAACAGACACTGTTTCAGCTGTGGCTCTCTGACCTTCAGCTGGGGCTGTTCGTGTAACGAACACCCGTGTCCTACAGTTGAACCGGTCCTGACGCCCTACTGACCACAGTCTCTCAACACACCCACAGCACTGCTGCTGTCCCCATGACGACAAGAGGGTCCATGGAGGGTCCCCAGGGCTCGTAACTCTACTCAGGGCTCCACCAACACCTGGTGAGGGTGACCTGGGGGCCACTAGGCCTCCTGAGACTAACAGGGGCCTCAATACAGCACAGGGTCTTTACAGACACTCATGCCTGCTGACAGGACAATCCGCCTATTGTCAGTATGAAGACTGAGTGGACTGTGGGCTGGCAACGTTGGGAAAGCAGAAGAGATCACTCTCCTCTGCTGTAGCCACTTATCAGATTTTAATAAAAGCTTAACTTGGCCTTGGCCAGAAAACATTTGTCTGAATATGTCTACTATCGAAGAGAGAGCAGCCACCAGCGAATAAAATGAATGAGAGAATGAGACAAAAAAATAGGAGATACCTGGGAGATGGTAAATATATTTTTAAGTTCTCTCACCTGAGCTGGCCAAGAACGACCTGCAGAAAGCCCAGGGCAGAATTCAGTTCAGATTGACGGCAAGCAGGCATTAACCAATCAAATCCTTCGTTGAGCAGCTTTTCCTCCGATAGGTTGAGACTGGTGCTCATCTCGAACACCTCAGCCACACCCTCCAGGTATGAACCGAGTGGCCCCCAGAGAGCGAGTCTGCGAGAGACCTCTGTGGTCTTATTGTAGAACTCCTTGGCTGTCTCATTAAAGGAGGAGGCCAGCCAGCTGGCCTGGGCACCAACATCCAGACCCCTCTCCTGGAATAATGATCACATGATGTCAAAACTCTTGAACTTTTACATCAGTAAAGCCAAATTAAATCCAGCAACTATCATATATATTTTGAGATTTTTTTTTTTTTTAACTAACATACCTGGAATAACATCAGCAGTGACAGTTGCCCCCTCCAGACCAGGGTGCGGTGTCCAGGGGGGCAGTTAGAGGGCAGAAAGCCCAGCAGCTCACAGGCTCTGCTGGCTACATCCTCCAGCTCTACCTGCCTGGCCACCACCAGAAACAGCAGCAGGAAGTTCATGAGGCCTGCTTCCGACAGCTCCTGCATCTTCTTTGACGAGAACTTTGAGTAAATCCTGAAAATATAAAGAACAAAAGAGAGAGGGAAAGGACAATGTTTTTTAAAGACATGGACAGTTAAAAAAAGGTTTACAGAAAGAGAACGAGAGCAAGATAACAGCATCTGCTCTTTGAAGTATCACTTAATTTAAAGGTAATAAAAATGTTTAAATTGTTTTTTTTTCAAAGCCAATTTATTTTTTTCTTTACTTCCACTGACCAACTCTTGGGAGGTGATTTGTTCTTCTGAAACCCCGGACTTTAAATGCTGACTAACTGAACTTTCCACCCCCATCATGCACCCCCACCACCTGCCTCCATCACCCTCTCAGCTCCAGGGGAGAGGCTTGGCTGCCCGGCCTATGTGTATCCGTGTGTGTACGTATGTGTGTGTATGTGGGTGAGCGAAAGACACAAAAAGCGAGAGAGAGGGCGTAAGAATGGAGAACCACCCAGCACGCTGTTAGATCGTGCGGGCACTGTGGAGAAATGCCTTTAAAGATCATGTTAAATGTCAGAGACACTCAGACACACAGCAGTAGGCGCTTGGTCCCTCTCTCTACAGCCAAACCAATTTACTGCAACACCAGAGAGAGATCAATAAAACTACACACACACACATAGCCACACATCCAGCTTGCTGTTTGCTCGCCTGGCAGGAAAACATAGAAGGCAAGAGCCCCCCCCCTCCTCTTTTCCTCCCAACCCACCCCCAAAACACAGATGCAGCCCACACAGGTGAGTGGAGCTGCTGTTTGGGTCAAAACACAAACAGCGAGCATACCACGACAAACTCAGAGTAAGAAGTATGAGTGATATAAAGGAGTGTAGAAAAACGAGTAAGGAACTGAGACGGACCAGGTTAACACCGGAATCAGCTTAGTTACACCCACAGAGGACTATAAAAGGAGATGGTGGCCAAGCATGTAGTGTAAGTGTGAGGGGAAGAAGATTTAAATAGATGAATGGGTAATATGTAACAGGGATATAAGCAGTGCACTGGGAGGCAGCAGTTGGGATTTTCTATGTTCTCCCAACCTGTCTTTCTGTTTGTTTATTCCGGACAGCTTTTTTTTTCCCGGAGGCGAGCAGATGCTCCTAACTCCTGGCGTTGGAGATCAACATGCTTGCAGTCGATCCCATTAATGCGGTCGTCGCGGGTGTCCCGCAGAGCCTGGCCAGGAGTGGGAACGCTGCCGAAACGTTGTAGTGATACAGTCGGCACGCCTCGCGCCTCCTGAGGGGGGACGGGGGAGGGGAGGTAGTGGTGATAGTTTTGGTGGAGGGAGGTGGAAGAGAGGGGGAGGGATCTGGACCTGTCCCAGCCAAGCCTGGCTGTTGCCAGACTGCCTACCATCCACATCCCCTCCCCCCCCACTCCCCACCACCCAAGCTCCCCTCTCTATCCGTGTTGGAAACCAACACAGCTTCGTTAAGGCGAATTAACCGCCACGCTCGTTAGCTAATTAGCCCCCATGTCTGCAGTGCTACTGAGCACATTCCAGACAGAGGGAAGTCATTAGGCGGATTTATCTACGGCTGTCTCTCGCTGGCGCCCAGCCGGCCTGGGATATGGGATGGTCCAGCGCTCGGTTCTGACGTGCACATCAGCCTGTGATCTTTCCACTCTTCCTTTCCTTTACAAAAGACACACACACACTCTCCCTCCATCCAGCGGCCTCACACACTCTGAAACCATGTCACAGCTCTAGGGAGCAGGTGCAGAGTGTGTGCATCAGTAGGAGGCTCCTTGGCTCTGGTCTGTGTTGAAGAGCAGGTGGTTGACTCCTGAGACACCTGCTCCACTGGGGGGTCTGAGTAAATATCAAAGATGCACTGGGAGACTGTGGTGCACCTGGCACGCACACAAACAAGACTGAAATGCATGATAGTGTGCAAACACACATGTTGTTTGTGTATTCATGCAAGTATGCACCTACACAGACACAAATCCAAACAGCCAACTAGACACATCACACATTAAAAGATCAAGGGGAAAAAGGAGTCTTACAAGCCTGATTAGTAATTATTCCTCATATCCACTGCTCCATGTTTTGCTTCTTAATGCCTGCAGTACATAATGTATACGGTGTCAACTGCCTGGTTGTGAGATCTACTTTTCATGATGGAAGCGAATGTGAAGGGGCGAGAACTACAAAGCCTGCCAGTCTTCTCTCCATCCTTACCTTCCTTTGATCTGTCTCTGTGGGACTCCACCAGCCCTGTCCTGGGCAAGGCACAGGGCCAGCACTCGCAGGAAGATGTGGAAGGAGTTGGCTGAACGGTAGAGCTGGGTGTGTCCGGGAGAATAGAGGGGAGAGGGGGAGCAGCAGCTGCGGGCCTGCTCCAACAGAGCCAGGGGCGTTTTGCACAGAGTACCCAGGCCAGACACCCCGAGCCAGGGCACAGTGAATGTGGTGCTCTGGGGTGGAGGGAGAGAACATAATGTAAGAGAAGACGGCTTAGTGATAGCTTGTAGGAAAATGTGTTGCAACTGATAACATGACTCTAAGACTGCATTAAGTACAGCTATTAGAATGACAACAACAAAACAAAAATGAAGCATTCAACATTCAAAGAAATTAAAAAAATAAATCACCTGAAGAAGTGGTGGTTCAAATTATATTACAAAAGCGAAGTGAATGCGCTCTGTCTGTAGCAGATATGCTTAAAATGAGGTAACATATCAAATTTGAGCAACTTTTCTCATCTTGTATTGCATTTAAACTCACCAGATTCTTGCTGTAGTAGTCCCAGAGGATGGACACAGCGCTGGTGCTGGGCTCCCACAGCAGACACAGACTCAGACAGCAGTGCACATGCATCCTGACCTGCTCCTCTGCTAGACCTCCCTGTTATTGCACAAACACACACTGTGCAGTTTAATTTAATATACTTTTTTGTTTTTAAAAAGGAAAACAACACTATTTTGATATGTGTGAATGGTTAAAATGAATCTGTAAGCAGAAACAGACCTTGGGGTTACAAGTTAACTTGAGTAACTGCTCCACAAAAGTCCAGTTATCTTCCAGATGTTTCTGTGGGTGCAAATAAAATTAGCTGATGCATTTACAAACAATGAACAACCCCTATTAATATACTCGAATTAAAATTTTTAATAAAAACATAAAAAAACAACAGTGTGGAAACATTTCAATATGAATACCCAGGTTATTTTGCAGTGTAACATCTTAATGTGTCAATACTGTGATTCTCAGTGTCTTACCTCATTCTGGATTGTGCCATTACGACTGTACTGGCCTAACATTGCTAAATGAGTGACCAGCCACCACGTGAATCCCAGAGGGTCCTTGCAGTGTTTGGGGAGGCCACTCAGCTGCTCCGATGCAGGCGTCCCCGAAACCAGAGGCCTCAACAACAAGTTCATGTAGGTCCAGAAAGACTGGAAGGATAGAGGGAAACATAAGTTGGTTAATTCAGTCAGGATAGAGTCATATTTTTTTGTGTGACTGTGCACATGTGTGTATTTGCATTACCTGTGTGTGCAACACTTTATTCCTGTACTCCAGAAGGTGCATGACTAGGACCCACAGCTCTTTGGTGCAGGAGCAAAGGTAATGATGGCTGCTGAGAGCCTCTGTAGGCCTCACCTACACAAAAAAAATATATTTTTGTGTGGGCCTTACCTCTAAACATGAAGATTACACTTTATACAAGATTATTATTTGATCACATTTTGTAACACACAACATGTAAGTAATATGCTGTTTTATACATGTTTCCACAATCCAATTAACATAGAAATACTACTGGTGCATCTCAACAGTAAGATGTAGTGAGTTATAGCCAGCCGCCCACCTTGCTGTATTTGCCTATGGCTAGACCAGTAAGGTCACACAGCAGACTGCACAGGTGCTCATCAAACAGACTGGTATCAGTCAGGTTCTCTCCCGTTAGGTTCACAAACTGGTGGGCGTACACCACCTGGCCTGGGAAGAAGAACAGGTAAAATTACAAAAAGCTTGTGTCCATGATGATGACTCACTGTGAGCGGAAAGTCAGAAAATTTAGCCCTTTGTGCTAGCTGTTAGATGTCTCATACCATTCAAACTACCTCATTTTTAAACTGCCTTGAAGAGATAATTCTGTTACTGTATCTATGCAGCATTTCCACATTTTCATTTCATTACACAGTTTTAGCCCCATAATGATTTTTAAAGTGCTCCAAAGTGCATGTCATTAAACCTAAAAGTGAATTCCAGTACAACAAGAACTCTAAACTTTAACATAACACAAGCCACATCTCACATTTAAATATCTTAAGCTTTCATTTCCTATCTGAGCATTCTGTGGCAAAAAACCGAACACATACCCTGCATCTGGTGGCCAAGCAGGTGAAGGATCTCCAAGACAGACCAGTGAATGTCAAGATGAAGGTGCAACAAATGCCAAGAGGGAGGAAAAATCTATGGGAGAAATACAAATAGCAGTTCAGTGCCAAAGTAGAGGATCGATCAAAATATCTTTTAAACTCCTACTAATCAGTTCTGTGTGGGAAGATGCTTGTAATTGAAAAAAGTCTGTTCATAGAAATCATTCTATGACTTTGTGTTGCAGTGGCAAATTCTGCATGAACTACAACTGACAATATTTTGTCCTTCAATCGGTCAGACCTGTGCAGGCTAACTAATGCGTAGCAGTACCTTTCCCTGGTTCTGTATGGTGAAGGCACTCTGAATGTTGGCAGGCAGGTCTTTGAGTCGTCCTATGAGGAGAGTGATGCCAAACAGTTCCTCCAGAAGAGCAGAGGGGAGCTGAGCCTCCAACTTCTCATATGGGTGTGATGGACCTGCATCCAGAATGCTGGAAGCTTTGAGGTATCTAGACAGATAAATAAGGACAAGCATGCCTAAATAAACAAACAAACAAACAACAAAAAAAGAAAATGCTACATTTTCTTTACAGTGGGTGTTAAATCATCAAATAACGCATCAATTTCTTTGTTCAGACTGAATGGAAGAGCGTTAAAATACAGAATTACCTATGCAGGAAGACTTTCACATACTGAAGAAAGGAAACACACTGTTGCCTGAGCTCCTCTGCTTCATAGTGGAGGTTGCCTGCTTGACCTAAAACACAGCAGGGTTGTTGTGGGCAGTATTCGTAATTCTTATGTAAAACAAGCCCACAGTATCATTCATTTGACATGAGTCCAAGACTACAGTTCAAAAATATTTATGTGTTAACTCATTTGTAGGAACAGTTAGCCACATCTGAATAATGTGTATGCTCACTTCAGCTAAGCATACTATCACAACTATGTTCATATTTTACTGTTTATACTTGTTCACTGGGACCTTTTCAGTCGACCAGATACACACATGCCTCATTCAAACTTTATAATGTCCAGTGTTATTAGCCTCAACATTTTAAAATCTTCTATAATCTTTCTGAAAAGCAAATGGCCAGAATGTTACCCAATTAAGATAGACTTCAGTGTATTGAAAAAACACACTACACATACACACACATACACACACACACACACATACACACAACACACACCACTGACAAATGTTCCAGGCTGGACCCACTGGGGCCGCCACACGTGATGCGGTCTGCTGTTGCCACAGAGGGCACGGCTGAGCCAGATGGAGATGCATTATTTGAAGCCGCTTCTCGGAATTTCTCAAATTTCTGGCAGAATCTGATTAACCGAAGAGGTGCTCCAACCCTGACCTACCAGTCCTCAAGCAGTGGGCTTAACTCCTACTCTATCCTGCTGCTACTCTTTCTGCTAATCATTAACTTACATGCAGTGCATGTATTGTCTTTAGCAAGTCAGACATCTCTTCAGGAGACTGTTGCCTTGTGAAAACTAATTCCAGCTCACTGGTTAGACCAACTGCTCCTTTTCTATAAGTCTGGGGTTCAACCCACACTTAAGCCAAGGTGATTAAAAGTTTTAGAATTTGGAGCTGGCTCATTTTGAGACATCTAAATAAGTATACAGAACCCCTCCCCCCCGTTTTGTAGATGAAAATGTGTGCTAAAATTCACTCTCTGAACATGATCATTTAAAAGCACAATGCCCTGTTAACACTACACTATCACAACTGTGAGAACTTCTACATGATTCTACATGTAAATGAAAATCTCTGGCTAACGCATAAGGCGCTGTTTATGTATGCAAATAATGGCTTACTGTGTGGGCAAAATACTGACATTAAAAACTAAAAGCCTAATAATTAGCTGGACTGTATAATCAAGCTTACCAAAGTCATATGAGCCGGACTGCACCAAGGTCTCCAGCCTGTAAACCTTTTGTCTGAAATGTAACAACAAGCAAATAACGTGTATGTGTATGAGTCATAGTGGACAGTTTTGTTTTTTTAAAACACAAATTAGACCTACACAGAAAGAAAAGCTCTGTCGAAAACTGTACAATTACTAAACTTCTGCAACCATGGAAAAAAAACTTGAATTTTGAAGATTTAGAAATGCACTTATTTTAAAAGCAAACTTCACTGAGATTTACATCTTGGCTTACCTGAACAGGCCAAAGAGAAGCTTTGTAGATTCCACCAGTGCCGTCTCTGTTACCCAGGGGAAGCCAAAAAGCTCCACTGTGTCTGTCTCATACTCTGCAGGGGCCGGATCAAGACGCAACAGCAGCCTACAGAGTGGATACATTCACATCAGTAAGACTACGATTTGTGCTGCCATCTCATTACAATGAAGTTGACTGGTACTTCATTTGTCGTTCTCAAAGCATCAGAACACTGACAATGGCAACAATGTCACAGATACTCAGGATAATCTACAGATGTTCCTGTCAACAGTTTTCACTGGGACCATTTCTTTTTGCATCAAAAAAGGCTCTGTGAAAACTGTTGACCTCTAAGGGAGAATATATGTTTTTGTGATTAGGCTTAATTGACAGATCGTGACTGTACCGTTTCAGGGAGCCTCTAGCAGTGTATGACTCAGCTGATAATGCTCCAGCTGGGTCCTCCTTTGTTTCAGAGCAGCAGAAGTATGGTGGTTGGGCTGGGGCGAGTTCACACAGGCTGTCTGCTGCGAAGGGGGAAACTGGTGGGGTGAGGGACTGGCTGAAGTCATCTGCCATGCTGTCAGTCATAATCACGATCACCTTTAATGACAAAACACAGTGATGAGAATTAAGACTATTACTAAAACAAAGATAACATGTTGCAGACGTGCCGGGCATAAGTAACAAGCATACCTATTCTGTACAGAGATGTTTCTATGTAAAAACAATGCACAAAGTAACGTTGCGGGTCAGAAGTGTAACCCTAAGTGTTAAACCGAAAAAGCTGCTATCATTCAGCAGACAGCTGAGGTAAATGATAATTCACTTGTATGAAATAAAAATCTTACAATTGTTGTTGCTTGCTTCTAAACTATAACGTTAGTTATAGTAGGCCTAAGTGTCCACATAGGCAACATCACAAGTAAGCCAGCAGCTAACCAAGCAGCTAACAGGACACGAGTGTATAAATATTACCCGCAGCAGTTTTAAAAGGATAATAAATTCTCTACAATGCGTGTGTGTGTCTGCCAGTTACGTTACATAAGGCGAAATCATAATTATGTTAGCGTTAAATAACGTTCTCCAGGCGTTGAGTTGTATCTGCTTGTGTTGAATGCAGTTAGCGCTAGATCACTAAGACAGCAGGATTTCTAACATGCAAACTAAAGACAATTGAGCGGCCAGTAGGACGAAATGTAATTAAAACATTGACAAACCTTGTGTTTATGCTGCTTATGCGGTGTAATATTCCGTAAATTTAAAGCAAAGTAAGATTACATCGCTGTCATCACTCCGTTGTTTGGGTTTTCGGACGCTCCCGCGCGTTAATACTACGCATGCGCCAACTCACCTCGCGCTCGATGATTGGTCCGAAGTTTCTCAGTGGGCGTGAGTATCTGGTCTCCATCTGTACAAAAGAAGAGGTCTCACTTCACCTCGGTTTCTTCGTCGCATTATTCCTCCGCAGGTAAAGTGTGCCTCTTCTCGTTGGTGTTTGTCCAGTACGGTTGCTCAGTGCCTTTAATTCACGAGACGTTTATCAAACAAGCAAGTCAAATGCCTTCTGTACATACTTACAGTGTTAACCACTATTTTCACCCTCATGAGACTCAGGTGTCTATTAATAAGTTAGTGTAGGCTATATTGTTGACATAGTCTAAGCAGAGTTTAAATTTTAACGTTTAATTTACACCAGAAAGATATGGCCTGTGACATTTTTGTAGCAATACACTCAACAAACACTGCTCACTGTGCTAAAAATGTCTTCACTATTAGCATAATCACATTTAGCATGCACTTAATTGATAAACAACCAGCTCCATGACTTTTCCACAGGCTGGTGTCAACTTTTTGTGCCCTTCAGTCTCATTGCAGGTGTCCCGCCCAAATTAATACAAACTAATGCAGCGTTTTATGTAGAATTTTATCCACGCTAACCCTAATTTCCATATGCAGATCTGTCTCTCCCAACAGTCCCTCTCGCCATCACACCATTTCTTGCATTCTAATGCATTCTCACATCTTTACAAAATCACCCCCTTCCGCCACACACCGTGGATGTGCTCGTTTTGTCGACTTACAATTCGTGATTTCTGCACGTTTGACTTGTCCAGTGAGGAGATGAACGATAGATGCGGCGTTTTGCATGCTCTCATTTGCACGTTTTATTACCAGGAGTCAGTGGAGACAATAAAAATGGACGCGTCGGGAGATCTTTTTTCCTTTACGATACATCGAGCTCCCGTCCGTCTGTGTGAAGGCTCTGTCGCCTGGATGGGAAAGGTAAATGCTTTTTTTCTCCTCCTAAGCTACAAACCCATTCAGTCCTTTCTATGCACTATAGTACACGGAGGGAGAGAGATTTGAACCTGTTTCATCTCCCCCTCCCCTCGCCCTCAGATGTAGCCTCGTTACCAGGCTTTGATGCACTGGACCTGGCTGGATTTTGTCTGTGAAATTTCACCACAGTTCAAGATTAAACTATTGGTGACTGAAAACTGCATTCAGATCATTTTCTAGATGCACATTTTAATCCACTCCATCCTTATATGATTGGATCAAAGTATGTAAGGAACTGATGTCTGCAATAGATGTAATTGGTCTTTGTGTACATTGTGACTACTTCAGCATCTTCACCTTCCCAACATACTAAATCAATGATAGAATGCAGGGGACTCCTTATTGGTAACTACTGACAGGCTACTAAAGAGCCAACAACTGTATAATAAGGTTGTAGTGAGAACCACACCCCCCACACAGGTGTTTTCCCTATCTGCCTGATTAGACGTCCTGCAGGTTGTAGTTGTAGATGGACTATTTCTCATGAGACATTTTGACTTGGGGAAAGTAGGATAAGCACAGGTGTGACTAATAACATAACTGAGGTGTCCCACTAATTGATGCCAGTGAGCAAATTTGCTTCTCGCTTCCCATTCCTGAACCACTATAAGACCAGATGTTATGCTAGCTTTAGATGTAGGCCAATATATCAGACAATATTTGCTTATTGCAGTACATCAGTATTGGTGTGTGTATGTCCACAGATAAGTTACAAGAAATTGCACTACAGAAGTTCCTATCTATGTTTTGAGTCTCCGTAGTTAGTTTACCAGAAAGCACTGACAGCTGTCAACTGTAAAATGATACATATTAAACCTGCATTAACTGATTTTTTTGGTAACTTTGGAGCAGTGGAAACACTCTGAAGTTAATATGGAAAGCTAACCCTAACCCTGTTAGCATACACTTGTCTATTTATGCACCTAGCAGATACTTAGCAACATTAGCATTCATTTGGAGTCACATTTCTGGCCACTTCATGAATCCAATATGCCTTTTAGCTATGTTTTTTTTTGTCTTCATCAACTCCTGAGGGAAATATCTGGCTCACCAGCTAGTCGCTAACTTTATCTATTTGCTGATTTGGTGCTGAGCCTGAAAACAGCGGCCTGTCTTGGCCGAAAACAACTCAGTCAGAGCAGTGAGACTGAACTTGTGGCCCAGAAAACCAAAACAATGACCTGAAAGATGCTAAACTGCTCCATAGGGTTGAGGGGAACTACAAAGTTTGGTGATAAATTGATTGACTGGGGGGTGATGGCCGTATCGTGTGATCCATTGTTAACATTAAAATACTGGTTATAAAGTAGTGCTTTTAACAAACGTAGGTATTCTTATCAAAAATGTTTGTGTGTTAATGTAAGGAACTGGATATCGGCAGACTTCAGCGACAGGAGCTTGCTGGAGGTGCCTTGCTCAAGGACGTTTCAGTATTGGTGACACTTGCCACTATTGCCATTCATTTATTGCCCTTTATCTGTACAACAATAGGCCACAATGCCCTCCAAAAGCTAATAACATGATATTTTACTGTTGTCAGACATTAACATGCTGTATTTAACTTTGACCTCAAAACAGCTATCTATAAGTTTTGGAGCAATAATCTGGATGTTCTCAAATAATGTTATCCTATGACAGGTAGTTTGACCTCTGGAAATCCTTACGATACAATTCCACCATTAACTCACCCGTCTTTAAGGAGTGTAGTCGGAAGCCTGTAATGACTTTGCATAATGAGTTACATTCTTCTTTTTCATTGGGTCTGCTTTCTAAAAGATCTCTGTATTGTACAGGGGAGAGTGTGCTAGTCCCTTTTATCTCCAGAAAAAAACCCCTTGTGGCTACAGTTTGATCAATTAAACTCTTGAAAGCCCCCCCTCCCTACACCCCCCCCCTTTCATTCCCCTGCCTGAGAGGAATATAAAGTTATCAGTCTTCCCAAGCGATATGAGGACGGAAATAAGTAGTTTGTCTATAAAAATGTCCAGGTACTTTATCAGCGTCCCAGTAGGCCCCGAGGCCCTGACACTGTTCAATGTGGCTCCCCTGTACTCTAGTCTAATGTGCGCTCTCTTTCTCCCTCCCTCTCTCTCTCTCCCTGTCTACTTTGTCTCTGCCCGAGGCCCACTCCTTGCTGGGTGGGTGTACGCTGCTGGCCCTGCACCTCAGTGGGATTGACTAGGGCTCGAGCCCCAAGTGAGGTTATCGATTTCAATCAGTGGCTTGGGAGATTGGAGCCGAAAGATGCTCTAGACTTTAAACAGTGGTCAGCTGCACTCGTTTGTTGTTTGGGGGAAAACTGCTGCAGGAGGAGGCACTTTGATTTTGACATGAAGTCAGATAAACAAACAGAATTTTATATATATACTATATAAAGTGAGAGAGATCTTAATCCTGTCTTGGAGTTGTAGTCTGTCAGTGGTTGTGTTTTTTGGGGGTTTTTTGGGATGTAAAATGCCCAAATAGACCCCAAAAAATATGACAATGGCAGACAACAGAGGTTGTATTTTAACAATGATTACATGTTAGGTTGTAATTAATGGTTATTTTTTATTATTGATGAATCTGTTGACTATTTAATTGATTAATCATTTGATTCTTGAAGTTGACATCTTCAAATTGCTTGTTTTTTCTTTTTTGATTTCTTTTTTTTACCTCATTTAATATCATCGACAAAAGACCAAAAAAACTCCCCCTGAAAAACAGGAAATAGTCACACTGAGAAGCTGGAACCAATTGATTTTGTCATTTTTGCTTAAAACATGACTTCAACGATCAATTGATTATCAAAATGGTTTACTGAATAGTTGCAGGTCTAATGAGATGACGACTTTTATTGTTTGGAAGCTGTGTGTATGGACAGTAGACAAACATGTGGAAAACACACATTCTATATAGTTGATTTACATTCAATATAAGTTAATGTGTGTGTATTTACTTTAAAAAAAAAACCTGACAGATCAACAGTAAATGTTGATATGAGTATGATCTGGGGAAAGAAGTGGGAGTTTGACTTAATGTTCTTCAGCGCTGCGTTCTTCTAATATTGCATGGGGTATTTTCTTGCAGGAGTGAGATGACAACTTTTTGTTCAATCATCGTGAAGCTGTTCACAGGAAAGTTGAGGCATAAAGACAGACTGATAAAGTTCCTGTTTTGCTTAAAGAGGGAAGTTAGTTCACACAATGAGAGCGCTGCTGTTTTTCTGCTCTCAGAAGCATTTGCATCAAGGCCAGGAGATTAAACGTGTGGGTTGGGAACTGGAGAGAGCGTGTTGTCTCGCTCGGGGCCCCTGATGCCAGAGTACTAGCTTTCATCGCACTGGGTGAAAGATTTCTCCTGGACGTTTTACTCTCTATGGCTACAGGTGGGTGGTTCACATGCTGTAGGTGGCAGCCACTGTGGATTTCATGCAAAAGTACAGAGGAGGTGGCTGTGGGCAAATTGTTTCACAATTGCCAATGTTCAATACTCTGCGCTGAGATGCTGAATCCCACACTGCATCAACTCATTTGTGTAGTTAGATGGCATTTGGAGTGTTATGGTAATAGTAAAATCGTAGGTGTTTTGTGCTTTTTCTAATAAAGATATTTATAATGTTAGTTTTTTGACTTCATTATAAAGAACCAATGAAGAGATGGCATTCGCAGCGGAACACTATTGCATATCAGTTTACAAAAAGAAAATGATGTCTGACAGGTAAAACTGAAATAATTGATCTACTTGAAAGTCAATCATTTCAGTTAATTTTCAAGAAAAAAATGCTCAACAATCGCTGCTTCCCGGCTTGTCACATGTGAGGATTTGATGCTTTTCCTTGTCATGTATGAAAGTGAGCTGAACATCATTGGGTGTTGCACTCTCAGTCGGATAAAACAAGCAATTTGAACATGTTGTGTTGCAAATTATATTCGAGTTTATCACTTTTTTCCTGATATTTTATAGACAAAACAATTGACTCATGAGGAATATAATCAGCAGACTAATCAATATTTAAAATAATCATTAGTTACAGCCCTACTGATGCATTTTTTTTCTCCACTATGTGATCAATCTAAATATTTTTTTTTCCTCTGAAAGGCTCCATGTTCAGTGCAGTTGTGCTGGTGGTTGGCTGCCTGCTGCAGGGGACTCTAGCGACCACAGAGGGGCATCGTGGGACCAACCGCCATGTCTTCTATGCAGTGGAGATGGACGGTGGCATCAAAGCTGCCAGAGCTCTGGCCGAGCAGCACGGACTGAAGTTCATACAACGGGTGAGTGCATGTTTAAAACCCCTGTTATTACCTCTACCTATAGGCCTGCCATTTACATTTTCTAAATCCGGTTACTGAGGACTTTTTTTTTTTTTCTTGAGAGCTGCCAAAGTGCTGACTTCTGTTTCCTCTTTGAGGGTGTATCTGACTTTCATCAAATTACAGTAGTGTTTCTCGAATTTTTCATATCTGATCAAAGAGCTACACGTAGAGTGGGCTGTCCACAAGCAGTGACACGCACACATTAACAAAAAAAAAAGAAAAAAAGGCTCATGCATGCAAATTCTCAAAGAGTCACAGACATGCACATATACATAGAAGTAAACGCATTTGTCTGGTCAACCTTAGTTCACACCTGTGAAACTCCTCTATGTGGAGTTGATGGTTGGGTCTTCACCTGTTTGCTTGAGTTTTAATCTGTCATGCTGAAATCTTTCCATTTGTCAGAGGACCAGAGGTGATTTATCCACATCAATACTTTAAAGGTTACTTTGGTTGTTGAGTCTGAAAGTGTGTCAGCGCCCTCAAAAATGTTCTTGGCTGCACTAAAAAATAAAGGCTCCAAGCGGGTCTTGGTGAGGTGGAGTTCTTTCTTTTTCTTTTTTTTTTTTTTGTAAGAATGAGATCAAAGAGGAGGTTCGGGGGGGGTATGTGAGATTTTGAAATGAACTTTTTCTGATTCTCTTTTATGAAAGATTCACATTGAGAAAGATTTAAAAGGTAAGAGCCCTTATGAATTGGCATCCATCCCTGTTGTACTCTTTTTAGATGAAGGATTTAAAAATGATTATCTTATTTAACATTGTCTTTTAAAACATAAAGACTTGGCTAACCTACACAGATTCTTCAGATAACATGGACTATTCGATTTAAGACATAGTTCAAGCCATGATGATTGTTGTGGCAGCAGGTGTATAGCTACAGAATTTGGGATAGTTAACTACGCTGATACGTTAGATTGACAACTAAAAGTACCTTCAATCCACTGAAGACCATCCATAAAATGCTTCCAGTCAAAAGAAATGAACCATTTCTATTATTTTTAATGTTGAGTTTTAGAATATAGTTGTTTTTCTCTACATAAACTGTTAAAATAAACTTCCAACCTCCAACAGAGACAAGTTGTTGTACACCCATCAGGTTTTATTCATTTAAAGTGTATTACACTTTGTTCTTAGGCAGCAGATTCTCCCATTGATTTTGCTCAAAGCACACCGTCAAAAAAATGTGATTGAAGTTATTGATAAGTGATACTGGAGGGCTGTGTGTGTATGTGTGTGTGTGTGTGTGTTTTGACATTATTGATAAGGGTTAGTGGTGTTAGTGTGTGTTGGCCTGGTGCGAGGCTGTGTGCAGCGTTGGCTCTGGGGAACGAGGGACACACGCTCATTTCAACCTTGGCCCTGCTGCTGCTGCTGCTGCTGCTTCTGCTGCCTGGATCATGAATAAAACATTTCTTTGACCTTTATTAGGAGTGTATTGGACAGTCCACCCCTGTCTCTGTCTTCTCCTCTCTTTCTCTCTCTCTCTCGCTCTCTCTCTCTCTCATTGTCCCTCATGTATGCACACAAACACCTCTGCCTCTTCCCGCATTGTCTTGTGCTCTTTTATACACCAATGAAAGTCCCTTGATGCAGCGAGCACTTGTAATAAGCATTCACGTTAAGAAAGCCTGAAACTCCCATCTTCTTTTCCCATATATAAGAAGCACACTATATTCATGCATCCACACAGCACTATGAAACACATACTGTACTAGCAATGTTAGTTTACATTCTGGATTTGCATTTGAGAAGAGATCAACCAATGCTGTAGTGGGATTTGTAGCAGTCCATTGTCAAGGATGTTCATTACGTGTGTTTGTGTGTTAATATGTTGTCCAGCCCAGCAACACCATATCCTGAGAAAGAGCCTCAGACAACCCCCACTTTTCCCCAGCCGCACCCCCCACCCCCACACCACCCCCACCCCCCCAGGTCCAATCTGCTGACTGGCTCCTTTTACCTGTCTGTCGCCAGAGGCTGATGCTAAATGTCACTGACACTAAATCGCCTTTTGTTAAGTCAAACCTATTTTAATTGTGTCACCTGTGATTTGCGCCTCGCATGCAGCAAATATCGTGTATCAAGAAGAAACCGGCGCTTCACAATTTGCTGTGATATTTTCTTTCTTTCGTTCTCTCTCTCTTTTTTTTTTTTTTTTGAAAACACTGAAGTGGAATGAAAAGTCTGACAAGCCCAACGCCAGCTCGGGAGGATTGTGATGTCTGCTGGCATTCCAGTGGTAATGCTGCATGAGTGGAATGGGAATCAAATGTCTCCATGCTGGCACTCAACATATTGTTGGTCTCTTTGATTTAGTGTACAGCATCCAGGAAAATGTCATCGCGTCTCTGCATTGTGCAGGCTTGACATATCCATTTTGCAACTGTAAAATACAAAGAAAAACAAAGCAAAATACCCGAGGTGATGTCTTTATGCCACACGGACCGATTTACAGTGATGCATTGCAATTGCTTTTTCGCAGGTGCGTCTTGGGCTGCAGACGTACTGAAGCCTTTCTTGTTGGTCTTTATGATTTTTATTTATTTATTTATTTTTTTAATGTGTGAGAGAGATCGAGTAGATTCCTCCACATTTATCCTTTTACTTGTCTTACACCGAGCTCATTTAGAGATGCGTAAAGATGGCTCGTTCCTATTATCTCATTGAGAAGAAGATGAGTTGCAGGGAAATGTAGCATGTCCCAATCTGAATAAAGAAACACTATAAGTAAACACAACAAACGCAACGCAGTTCAGCCGGTAAGCCCTTGCTTGTAATTATTACGCCTATGTGGCAGTGCTGACATGGATTCAAAGATTACTGTCATACAATGGTGAGTTTCATCTCCAACCAAGGCTGTGGTGGTTTAATGCAATCATTATGAGGCAGGGAGAAACAGATGCTCTGACTAGGCAAGTAATGGCAGCCATTACAGGTGCAGGGTTTCACAGACAATGGCGAAGAAAAAACAACCTGAACGCGATCTAAAATAGATGATTTTCCGTTTCACTTTATGCCGGCACAGAACAACAGCACAGCGACTTGATATTACACACTGGTAATAATAATAATAAAAAAAAAGAAAAGTCTCAGCTTGCAGGCTTACTTACAATACAGCCGACCTAGTTTTAAGTCACATCACATAATACTGCATTGTTTACAGGTATTATTTCTTGTTTATTTAAGATTTTGCAAATCCGATTAGAGCCAGATTAGGTCTATGTGTTGCATTGTCTTTATTTTAGCTTAGATCACTGCTTCTAGAATTAAGTGTCTGCATTTATACGGGTGCATGTGTGTGTGTGTGCGCGCGCACGCACGCAGGGGTTTTTGTCTTGAACTCTGACATCAGGAAGTCCCTGGTCTCCAACCAATGGTGAAAGGCCTCCCAGATTCCCCTTCTCTCCAGTGAGGTGGAATACTGCCGGCAGATTACCATATTATTACCATATCATTAGCATAACATTACTGCGGCACAGCTTGGCTCGCTGTCTGCGGACGTGCTATCAGCTCATCGAGAGATTCAATCCCCAATCCGCTCCGTGCTAAACCCCGCTACCCTCCCACTCCCCTCCCCGTCCCCCTCCCCTCCCTCCGTACACTCGAGGTGTGTTTTCCATCCGAGTAAAGCAGATGTAATTGAGGTAGAGCACTGGATTTACCAGCTAAATGAAATCACACAAACGCTTCACGATCAGCCAGGGCCGCTGTCGTACACATTCAGAGAGCTCCCTCTTTGAAACCTCGTACCGCTGCACCCGATTCAGAATTTCTAATATCCTCTCAGAAATAGCCTCAGTCAGATGCTAAGCTATGTCAAGCCTTACTCTGGCTGGATCACTCCAGGCTGTTATGTGATGACCGTGTGTGTGTGTGTGTGTGTGTGTGTGTGTGTCTGGCAAAGCAAAAAAGGCCGACATGCCACCATCCTCTCCCTCGCCCCTTCCTCTCCTTTTTCTGTAGCAGGGCACCCAGGGGCGCAGAAAGGGACACCAATCCTCTAATGGTTGGAAGCGAGGGCCCATTCCATTAGTCAGGGGCCCCAGAGTTCACCGCTGCTCCTCATCGCGAAGAGGGCGGAGGGAGCGAAATGAAGGCAGGTGTTGGCCGGGGGCAACACAGAGGGCAACATTGCACCAGCTGCATGCTGGGAAATGCAGCCCCCCCCCCCCCCCTCCCCAATCTCCTTCTCTGCTCATTTCTATTTCCTCATGCAAGTATAGATGCACACACCTTGTGCATATAGTATGCACAGCACACACACACACACACACACACACACACACACTCTCGCACTGACTTCCTATCACCCGCTTTTGTCCCCAATTTCATTCATTCCAGTAAGCTTTTCTCCATTTTCCTTATCTCTTTCTTTCTCTCTCTCAGCCTCACATGCTCATTCACTCACTCATTCACTCACGCCTATCTCCATCTCTTTCATTTTCGCTCTCTCTCTTTGCTTACCGTCCTCCACCCACCCCCCGCCCACCCTCCCCCCTCACTCTAGCCCCGCTCATACCTCACTCTCATTTGTAAATGGAGGAATGCAGAGAGAGAGAGAGAGAGTGAGTGAGAGAGAGAGAGAGGTCTTGACTGTGGAGAAGATGTGGTTTCCCTCCCAGGTGGGGAACTCTGGCGGGAGATGAAGGTAAAGAAGAAGGAGGAGGAAGAAGGGGCTGAGGAGGAGGAGGAGGAGGAGGATGAGAGCAGAAAGTGCGCTACCACTCCCTCTCTTTCTCTTCCTCTGTCTCTCTCCCTCTCTCTCCGGGCTGAGATGATGTATGGCTGCAAAGGCCACATGTTGGCCGTGTGATGGATTAAAGCACTTTGTAGGAAAATTACTGAGAGCGCCTCAGCACACCCGAGTCTAGCCCTTAATAAAACTCTCTTCAATATTGAAATGGAGAGAGAGAGAGAGAGAGAGAGAGAGAGAGAGAGAGAGAGGGAGAGAGAGAGGGGGAAAGAGAGAGAGATAAAGAAGATAAAGGAAGATGGTGGACGAAGGCAGCGAGTGGAGGGAGAAGCACACAAACGCGCTCCTACACAATGTGATGCTCCTTATGGGGTGATATTGGAAGCATTGAGAAATATTGTGAAATTGCATGTTGTCTAGCTTGCTGTTGGATTTTCCTACAATGTTTTGTTTGGAATGGGTTTATAAAACCAGCTTAGAGAGAAATAAGTGAAAGTAAACCAGATTTTATGAAGTGGTTGTTTATTATAAGATGTGTGGATGAACTTTAAAGTCATGTTTGTCAGTTACCGCTGCCGGGTGCATCTTCTACTCCACTTGTAGCGGTTTTCTATTTCTTACCTGAAATGAGGAGCTGAGCACGTTTTTTTTTTTTTTTTGAAGAAAACACAGAACCCAATCCAAACCCGGTAGCAGACTTCAGCGCGTGTCAGTCTTCATTTCCAAATAGAAGATAATGAGAAGAATATTTTCATCCAAAAGGAGCCTTATGTTCTTAATTTTCACTGTTAAATTAATAGTTATAAAGGAGATTGTTTTTTTTTTTTCTTTTTTCTGCAGAGGGCGGATTTTATTTTGGATGCTGGTTCAAAAATAAGATAATTGTAGCAACTCCGAAGCAACTTACAGTAGAATATAATTACTTTGTAGGTCATTGTAAACTGTAGTAAGCCTGTTTATGTAATACTCAATCTAATAATACAGTGATTATATAATATGATTATTCCCAAGTCCACATCTATTGATGATGGAAAGAGCACTTTATAAGCATCTCAATATATTTTCAATTAATGATACTGTAATAACATTGGCTAAATTCAGTTATTACATTTATATTTATAGGGATTTTTATTTTTGCAACATTAATTAAAAATATGTTCCACCCTTTAATAAGACTATCCTCAGTGTCCATACTGTGCATTTTTATCAAGAAGCAGTTCTAATGTAGCATATTGATGAGTTTCACTGAAAGGATACACCTGGTGATATTTGATATTGTTCTTATTGTCAGTGACCAAAACTTACATAGAATGCATCTGACTAACAAATGTTGTCTGTATATCTAAATATAGCTTACTCCCTTGTGCCATAGAGCTCTATTGTTGCCTGTTAAAAACACACGTATGAGCCACACCGTTGCACTGGGCGACATGCTCCTTCATTATAATGAGCACAGGCACTGTAGTTTACTATTAGTCAGTCCCTTATACCCGGCCCCACTGCTATAAATACTCACTAGAACACCAGACCTGCAGCTGACAAGACTCTCCAACAAAAACACCCTGTTTAGGTAATATTTGCTAATAACTACAGGAGGGAAGAAGGAAGGAGTGAGCTTATAAGACATTCAAAACACCAATACACACAAAAATAAAAACACAGCAGTGAAGTGAAAATCTAGCCACCAGAACCAAAGGAATTTGTTTAGCCTTTACAAAAGTGAAAGTATATATTTGTGATCCTTTCTCAAAGATTTACATCTTAAGCAGGAATGACTGGGTAGGGAAGCCAGAAAGTACTGAGTCACAGACAACACATTGATTTTAGTTTTTAGTACTGTTTAAATATGTCCCAATACTATTCTTAGATTAATGCATATATTTAGTCTCCTATAACCTAAATTCTATTAGACTTTTCATCCTTGATTAGAATGAAATTTAAATGAGAAACCATACATAATTTTGTTAAGTTCAGTTTTTTGTCATGAAGGTATTCAGAGGATAATTTCAGTGTATTACAACTTAGGCCTTATTTCATAGTTTTGGCATCATTACAGTTATGATACTCACCAAAGTGAATGTTTAGATTTGGGAACACATCACCATCACAACAACAAAGTCCAGAGCAGTCAGCCAATCAGACCCCTTCTCCTCAATTTGGTCTTTTTTATTTCAGAACTATTATCCTTCTTTTTGAAGGGGTTTAAATGTTGGGATGTGCTTTATTCATTTCCTTGTGTTTGAGAACTTATCAAATTTAGGCTTTTCTGTGAAATAATCATGTTTCTGAATGCATGATTTCTTGATTTTGTCTGTAATGTAACACACAATTGATCACAAAAAGTAAGGCCAACACAGGGGTTTGTATAAAATCTGGATGATTGTCTGTCTTCATAAAAATATGAAGTTGTAATAAACTATAATCCTGCCTTAAATTTCTCACTGAATAATAGCTTGTGACAACTTCTCCGTCAGTAACCCATCAATTCCTGTATTTCTCACTTCAAGATGGACTGTAGAAGTGACTGTACAGCCCCTCATGCCCCCTCCCGTCTCCTGCATTTCCTGTCAATACTATAACCAACAAGGCTTAACCGCTCACCCCATTTAGCCCTTAGCATCCTCTTCCATCACCCAGCCTTCCTCCTGTCTCTCCCCTCTGCTTCTCCATAGTTGGGGCTGTGGAGGCCGCAGCCCCTGTAGGGCTGTTAGTGTACACACCAGCTGCTGTTTTCTCCATGGGGTGTTCTGCCTCACGTGGCTCTCACACACTGCTTCAATGACTCTTGATGTCTGTGTTTGTTTTTGTTTATCCTTCATGCTCCATCCCTCCCTCCATTTCTGTTTCTCTCTCCTCTTTCTGTTTGTGCGTTGGAGGCCGTCTGCAACAGCAGGACATTCTGCTCCTGTGGATGTTTCAGCACTGAGATGACTTAAAAGTCCAACTCTGCTTAACTGCCGTCACAAGTTGTAGTGAAAACCAGGGCTGAATGTAATATTTGTTTTTGAAGACCACTATGGAGACACACTGTATACTGTTTGTTTGTTGACTGAGGTTGGTGATAGTTTGTAGTGTTTATGGCAATACGTATCATTTGTAGTTATGGTATAACTGAATTTGTAAATGGGATATTGCAATAATAACAGTAAGGAGATCAGCCACTTATTTACTGTGAGTGTAGCTTACCACATTCACCATAATGCTGCTGCCTCCTACAACAAAGTGGCTGTTCCAATTGTACCAAAGATTATCACCTTATAAAATTGTTTTAGTGAACTCACTAGCAAACAGTTGCTTGTAGATCAAGCAGATACAGAGTAACATAAGAATTCATTTGAAGTTGTGTTTCAGGCCACCGGACAACTAACCAACCACAAGTATCAACTAACTTTTTAGCTTCAGTCTCTGCCATCTTTTCTGGGAATATTTGGCTCTTTAGCAGCTTAATGCTTCACTATGCTGCTCACCAGCTACTTGCCAACTTTGTCTGTCTGTCATTATTTGCTAGGCAAGTAGCATACAGTCAGTTAATGAGGGCTTTTTATTGAAAGCAGTTGTCTGTTGCAACTGGAAATTAGTTTGCTAAGAGAAGTGAGTGAGTGAAATTAGTGAATTTGCAGGCCCAAAAAAACCCTCAATGTGCTAAAAGATGCTAACGCGCTCTGTTGAGCTGAAGGGAACTGCAGAGTCAGGTGATAATTCCCTGATTTCATCACTATGAGTGACCCATTTCACATCAGAGTCATTTGACTCATTGTTAATATAAAATTATTAATAAGTGCAGCTTAAAGTTTCCTTTTTATATTTCCTTTGTGCTTTGCCTTCTCATTGTTGGATTATTCCCTTTTTCAAGGTTCTAGGGCCTCCAATACTGTCTTTCGCTGGATGTGTGTGTGTGTGTGTATCTGTGCTTCACGTATGCCAATAATTTATTTGTAGTTGTGACTGAGCTATTACATCAAGCCTTTGAGATGAGTAAAACTACCTTATTGCTCCCCAATCAACACCGTCTGTGACAACAGTTTTAAAAATAGCCCAAAAATACACCTGTATTTTTTTAATTTCTAAAACATTTTTTTTTCAAAATTGCATATTTTGGAAGAAATCAAACACAAGCACACAAAACCAACCACAACAAAAAATCAAAACAGTATTTTTCTAATGAATGAATTTCAAATGATTTTTCAATTGGTGTTTAGTTCAATTTATTCACACACATGAGATCAATATAATTGCATAATTGCACTTTACATAGTAGTTCCAGATGGATTGTAGACTCCTTAATGCCACAAGCAGAGATCAAGGCATCTCTAACAAGCTTATCTACAGCTGCAAATTATGACATATCGTAAAGGTTGAGTAGGGGAAGAAACTAGTAATGACATTCCTTTAAACATTCTATGAAAAGCTATTTTGCTGTGATTATGTATTTAACAATGTTTGTTCAGAAACATATCAGATTACAGTTTAGCAACACATTGCATTTCGCCCCTTGCTTAGCAGTAATGCTAACACTGATGCTGAGCTAACACACAACACATTGTGTTTGTTTTTTTAATGTAGAATATTGTTGTGTGGGTGGTCAGCAACAACTTAGTTGTAGTTTAGAGTGCAGAATAAAACTCTGGAGACTCAGCAGCCACATGGTTCTCTGTTCTATATTTCTCTGTTTAGCATCTACTGGTTCCGCCGACCCATTGTTGCTAACTTTGGACCCCTTTAATTTTCCAGCAGTTGGGGAAACAACAGATGTGACTTTTCTTGGTCGTGACAAGCTGTAGTATTTATTAATTAACACACTGTACTGCCAGATTGACAACCTACTGTTAACCTTTTCCTCTGCTTCCTTTACCTTCTCACGCTACACACACAAAATACACACTGCCCTATTCCTTAAAAAAAAGAGCTGCGCTACCAAGAGTTTCCAAGGCAACGCCACAGAGGTTAACTCATAAATATTTTTTTCAATCCAAATATTATAGAGGAAACACTCTTAATTAGTATATATTCACCTGAAAATAAGAGTCATTGTGTTCCTGTTACCTTAGAATGTGCCCTTTATATCTACACAGGGAGCGGGTCCTCTTCCACAGGGCTCACCAGGTTGCAGTAGCCCAGAATGAACAAACCTTACACTGGCTCTATAAAGGGCTTTTTGCTTTTTTGAAAGTTTCGTGCCCACCGTAGGTTCTCCTACATGCTTGGGAGGGAGAGCGGATGTGCAACCTCACCACTAGATGCCACTAAATCCTACACACTGGTCCTTTACGTTTGTCATTGTATGGAAGAAATGATTTGTTTCTTGAAGGAAAACTCCTAAGCACAGCAGTGCTAGATGAAGGCGTTAAGCTCAGATATCCAACAATTCTCATGAAAGAAGCATCAAATCAAGTAATGTTTTTAAGCTTTTTTAGCAAATATAAAAGAGTATACCAGACAAAAGGACACAAAAACATAAAAAATAAACAACATATTGAAAAAAACAAGGCATTAAGGAACAAAAGATAGAACAAGTGGATCATAATACCCGCAGCTGTTGTTGCGCTTGTTGTGCCTTCAATCTGTTTTTTCTTTCAAGTGAGTTGTTTTGAATTTTGATGCTTGGGCCTTTCAATCATGCACTGTACAGTACAATAATCTGATTCGACACTTGAAGGAGCACAGGTTTTTCCAGGAATCAATGAAAAACTGATCAAAAATCAAATCAAAACACAGACATGAGGACAAATGTGTAATAACACTGTTATAATACTAAATCCAGTGAAACAATTGATGCATGTAACAAAATATCATTTCACATAATTTAAAGAGTAGTAGTAAATTTCAGTCTTGTTAGACAGGCAAAGTAATATAGCAAACTGAGTTGTTATCAATAGATTCTTGTGATGAACTTTCAGTCAAATAAAAATCATCACACTTTTCTTTCAATAATTCAAGTTTCATCACATGTCATTCTTTTCCAAACCAAGACTTAAAATAGTTTCATTTTGTTTCAATGGAAAATAAAAATCAGTTATTTTAATATCATTATATTATTTTACTTAGTGTTAAAGAGAAACCAGCAGCTGTTTGAGTTGTTCTGACTCTGTAAGTGGAATGCAGTTGAGGGTCCAGTGTTAGAACTTCAATTTATTTCAGGAAAAGATGTAAGAAGGAATTTCCATGTACTGTATTTATCGGCCAAATCAGTATATGCAGTAGGATACTAACACGTTCCTGAGGCTGTGCATTAGATACACTAGATGCTCAAACAAAATAAAAAGCCCTCTATGTAAATAAATAAATAAAGTAAATAAAATTCTATTATTTAATTGAATAATCTATTATTATTTTTTTATCCCTGACTTCCAACTCAAATAATCACAAGTGATTTTTGGTTGGTGTCCGAAAGTCTCAAGTCCTTATGGGAGCTTCTGATGAGTTGTTCCCTCAGCAGTAGTAACCAGGTCCTTGTACATTTTGTTTTTAGTTTCCCAAAATGTGTAAAGTTTTGAAATGAGACCCCTAATATCCTAGAGAGGCTATGTTTTACATCTCAATGAAAAAAAATCACCAAAATGTTATTTGTCAAGGGTTGCCCAGAGTTTTTCATACAACAACCATCCATCTATTCTAGGTTTTATCAATAGTTTTTTTAATATAATCTTCTTGCAATTACATGACCATCTTTAACATGACCAAATTCACAATCTCAAGGCTGTTTTATTGACATATACTGTATTTATCATAATTTAGGACTACCTGCAGCAACATAGTCAGGCTCAGATATTATTCTCTGGAGGGTTTGCCACACTCTGAGCAGCAGCACTGTCATGCTAATCCACTATTCAGCAGTGCTCTGGACTAAGGTCATTCATTGAAGAGATTCAGTTAAGCAATCACAAGAGCTTGAGAAGAGCATTTTGAATAGTTCTTCCTGTCAGCTTATACCTCTGTCTGGAGTCTGAAGGTCTGCAGTTGAATGTTGGAGTTGTCCTCTATCAGAGAAGAGGGCGAAAGGTCAGGGTGTTGTGCTTCCATATGCACAGTATAAGTGTCATAAATTCAATCTTCAAATGATGCTTTAGAAAAACCTTAGAAAGGATTTGAAGTAGTTTGTGTTTCTTTGCTTTTGAAGCTGTTTAAGACAGACTCAACAATGTATATAGTTTTATGGTTAAGTATTAACCTATTACCTTCAACAAATTTATGTTGGTTATGTTTTTATTACTGTCTTATGTATTAGTTGTATATGTATTAATGGCTGTCCTTTATTTTGTTTTATTATTTTGTTACTCATCCTTTTTGAATGTGCTTTGTAAGTTGGATGAAGGACACAACCTGAAAGGCAATCACAAAGAAGTTGTTCTTTATACCACAGCGTTGCTGGAGTTTTGACCTTTTTAGCCTCCATCTGCCAGTTAGCAGGATGTTTCACAAGCTATTCAATGCAATTTGAATAAAGTTACATAGACCAATGATAAACTGATTAGTCTTTTCTGTAGAAAGCACTATCATGTTCATCATTTTCCTGTAACTCGTTGCCATATTCTTGAAGGCACTGTGCAGTTGCAGCCATGTTTAGATGATGCATATACACTACATATAAAGACTGGGTCTATGATCCTGCACAATTTGATGGTGTTTTGCTTGAATTGAAAGGTCCAAATCAAGATTTGTATATAATATATAATTAGTAATATTAAAATAACAAGAGGATTGTACAGCCTTGGTGGTGGTAGCATTCACTTTCTGAATGCTGTCTAACTTTACTGTATAATTTGACAACTAATAGTCTGGTAAACATGTCCTGTAAACTGTCTTGATTATACAAGCAAGAAATGTGTTTTAGCTGTTGATAAGGGTTAAAATGACATTTGAAAATGTTTTTGGAAAATGTCAAAAAAAACAAAAACAATCAAACTAATTATTGGGTAAATGGCCATTGGGTACAGAGATGTGTCACTAATAGAAAATGATTGGTTCGCTTGGTTCTTACACCAGCTATTTGTCCTGTTGAAGCATTTTAAGCAAGACACAGATCCCAACCTGTTCCTAATGCATGCTGGGATAAAATAGATATGTAAGAGGAAAAAAGGTGATTAAGAATGTAGGAAAAAATAAGACGTACTCAAATATCCCCTGAAAGCTGATATTGATTAAGTGTTCTTCCACCATTTAATACAACATTGTATAGACTTCTAACTCTGGCACTTACTTTTTATGTCCATTTATTGTGATCTGTTTATACCGTAACGTTAAACATAGCTGTAGTCACAAAACATAACATAGCAGCTGGAGTTTTCGATCAATGAATAATGTTGGATGAACATTACTGTTAAGTCATGTTACCTCATTATCAGTGTGTGTTCCTGGGTCCAGTAGATACTGTTTATGGATCTACCTCTGACTGCAGCCAGCTAGGACATCCTAATTCATGTCGAGCTTACTTAGTTCATTGTGCAATGACTCAAGCATACAGTAGCTATCTGTGTGTTTGTGTGTGTGTATGTGTGTGTTTGAACACTCTCATGATTAGTGTTCTCAGTGACTGGCTGGCTGATGGGGTTGATTTGTCCGACAGTGCTGCGTGTCAGGCAGGCTCAGCGTCCGCACTGGAGAACATGAGTGAAGGAGTGGATAATTGATAGTGACAAGGCGCTCCCAGCCTTAATTGCTGCTGGTGAATTAGATTACCTTTTCAAAGTGCCTTCATTAGCAGAGGGAGAGTCATACCAATGGTCCCCTGATTGGCCTCATATTGTTTTGCTGTGAACCTGCTCTGGCAGGGCCCAAAGATGCGTGTATGTGTGTGTTTGTTTTGGTTGGTATGAAATTACTCGCTAATTTTCATGTACAGCTGTAGTTTTACTGTGTGTTCATGTGTGTACATTATGCACACCCCGTTGTCAAAGTCAAGTTGACAAAATGACACATTTAGCAGGAAGTAGGTCTTTGTTTTTTTTATGGGCCACTGGCTGCGTCACAATTTTTAAAGGATTGGTTCAACTAAATTACAAAAAGAAAAACAAATATCTGCTGCCACCCCAATACACTGGGGATGAATAGAAAATGTGTACCTCCAGAAAACAGTGTCCTTCTGGTGACTGT
Organism: Euthynnus affinis; assembly: GCA_029490765.1. NCBI lineage: Eukaryota > Metazoa > Chordata > Actinopteri > Scombriformes > Scombridae > Euthynnus > Euthynnus affinis. The sequence goes on along the minus strand of CM055847.1, from coordinate 26,820,907 downwards.
GGATAATCCATAAACTTCACTGTCAACAGTTTTCACTGATACTACTTTCTACTGAAGAGATGGTCCCTATGACAACTGTTGACGGTGAGATCTGTGTGAAAATGCAGCGAGGATCCAAGTGTAGTTAGAAGCAGGAGACAGCAGACGCACTTAAAGAGCTGTAATATCTTGGCAAAACAAGTGCTACAGCCAACAAGGCGATCTGACCACTGTAACTTGGCATTTTTCAATTTATGGTGCTAAAAACAGGCCTAAGGTGACTATTTTCTGGCAGAGGCAGACTTGGAAGGCAAACTCAAAACTGAGGAAAGCAGCAAGCATCATCAGGGCCAATATGCTGTGTATCTTAGGCAACAGAGGTATGCAATGATTTGATACTGTAATCTGGATCTTCACACTGGTGGCAAGGGAATGGACAGAAAGACAGACACAGAAAGAGAGAGAGAGTGCACTCTAGCTGCTCACAGCTACAGAATGGGCACCTTGGGGAAAAGACTATCCGGAGAAACAGGGACAGTCTTACTGGAAAGAGATAAAAAAAGGTTCTTACAATGTAAATGTTCAGTCCTTTGTGCACCACAATGAAATTTCATTTACTTCCATTGTTGGGAGTGGAGGCAGAAATCGCAGAGACACACATCTCAAAACCAAATCAAGCAAATAAAAGCAAAACGATCTGCATGGCTACATAATCTGGAGCCCCTGAAAGGTCATGTTGGAAATGTTTTTCAGAACTACTTTTACATTCTCTCACAATAAGTTTTAATTTCCTCCATGATAAGCTTTGCGTTATCTGCCAATTTTTTTTTTTCTTTACCCCTGATCCATAAAGAATGGCAGAGCCATGACAGCATGGAGCCACTGTGCTGTGGTTGAAACTACAGTATGCCAGGGCTGTGACTGTGGCTGTAGTGGCTACTGTTTACAGCCCCGAAATGTGTTCCCTATAGCTTCACCACAATGTTCAGCCAACACAACAATGTCACAGCCAGGTTTTCAGAAAGAATTTGTTTTATCTTGCTTCACTATAATGAGATTATAGCCCAAGGTTAGTTAGCAGAGAAGTTGTTTAGTTAAGTCAGTCAAGCTTCTACCACTTTGTTTCCCGTATAAAAAATAAAAACCCTAAATGCTTGCAGAGAGCAAGCAGGGAAAGTGTAGAGGTTTATCATTCTGTGCAGACTGTAACATGAACATTTTCTTTATAAAAAAAAAAAGGGGAAGTTTCTGCCCAAACCCAAAAGTCCAATACCTTACCCCCTCTTCATCCCCTGCAGAAATAGTCTCAGTTCCAGGCATCCTTCCTCATCCCTTTTCCATATCTGTCTCCAGTCACTGCTCCATCACAGCTCCTCGCTCCGTCCTCATCTCCTAGTACCTCCCATCCCAAGTAACCCACTGGCATCCCCATCCCTGTCTCATGCTTCATCCCAGCCGCAGCCGGCCTGCAGCCCCCTGCTGTGTAAAATGAAGTGTGCCGGCGTCAGGGGAGTCGTGTGTGCTCAGTACAGCTCAGCTCAGCTGGGCTGCCAGCGTTATGAACTTACTGTGTGATTATTGTCGGAGCGAGACTCCTCCACCCAGGAGGTCTGCGCTGATGGGTACTATGTCACTGGGTACAGCCAGCCATGGAGGGTGGGATGAGAGAGCAAAGGAGGGGCGAACAGAAGGGATAGAAACCAGGGGTGAAAAAAAGGACACAGAGAGGCAAAGTGAAATACTGTTGGTAGGGGAGATGGAGAAAAGTAACAGGGATCAAGGGAGAAAGGATGGCAAAAGATAGAGAATCATCAAAGGGGGGAAAAAAGCCACGCTGAGCAAGGAAAGACTGATGTATACCTATCGCAGCAGACAAAGACAAGGGGAGACACACAGGGAGTGACATAAAGAAGGAGAAGCAGAAGAATAATGTGCCGGGAGAAGAAAGAGTGGCAGCAGGGAAATCAGCAGAGGAAGAGAAAAAAGAGAGACAGAGAGACAGGGAGGGTGGGTAGAAAAGAAAGGCAAAGAGAGAAATTAGAGTGAAAATTTTCAAGCGAGTGATGTGTGCTGTGATTGTTTTCTCTCTCTCTCTCTCTCTTTCTCTCTCTCTCTCTCTCTCTCTCTCTCTCTCTCTGTGTCGCTCTAAACGGTCGGGATGTGGCCTGTATCTGCCGGCAAGAAGGAACTCAATTTGGGACAATTTACTCGGCAGTCTCAGCCCTGATGCACCTCAGGGACAGAGAATAGAGAGAATGAAAGTGAAGGAAGATAGAATCAGCAAGGCACACACACACGCGACGTGCGCCTTGCACACAATTGCCGCCGAGTAGATTTCACTTAGTTAGTTCTAACTCTCCCAGGCGGTCAATACGATTGAGTTTATAAGGCTTGGAAATGAAAAGCCCAGGATAAGGTTAGATAAACTGTGTGCTATTTGATTTTGGGTCCACCTCTCACAGAAAACTCACACAAGACAGATGGCTGGAGGGGATACGCTGAAATCATGTTGCACAAAGGGTCACACGGGTGATTAAGGCGGAATGTGTTTGACCCTCACACTGTACATGTAGTGGTCTCTCTGTAATGATGAAACACTTGCATCTTTTTTTTTCCAGCATCATTTTATATTCTCATCATACCCGGAGCTTTGGCGGGTGCAATATTTTCTAAATCTTAAATAAAAGGCACTTTGCTAAACGCATTTTATATCGAATCTCGTTTCCTGTGACCCTTTAGGTCATGAAAGTGAGTTTGTTCTATATGCTGACCGTAATGTTTGTTTCTGTGTTGACAGGTTGGCAGTCTGGAGTGTTTGTTTACCCTGAAAGACAGCAGGGGGCGCCCTGACAGAGACTCCTTTGAGAACACACTGGCGACCACAGCAGGGGTAAGCATTTTTATTTGTATTGGTAAATAAACTGCTGAATAAGATTCCGTTCACACATTAGGCTCTAGATAGAGAACCAAGCTAGTAGGTTCCCTAAAGGCCACATTTGACCAAAGATTCATGACGAGACGAAACCATATTAGAACGTTGCAGGGAAAAGTTGCAGCAGTGTAAGCTCGACTTAAGCTCACTGGTGGCGTTGCCTGCAACTCAGCTTGTCAAGTCGCCAGGAGCGGGTTTTTAGAACATAAGGTACTGTCACCTTCAACAGCCAATCAGCTCATAGTGAAGTCAGCTGGTCAAGTCAGTTACAAACTGTCAGCTAGTCGAAATGACAGAATGTTGGATGGAGGAACGAGAGGATCACCTCATCAATTTGTTCGAGGAGCAGCTGTTTCTGTATGACACAAGCCTCAAAATTTGCAATATAAGTGCAATCGAAATTCTCCACCCTTTGGTTTTGTTATGTTTTCACCATTTCATCAATACTAGAACTGCAGCTGTAGCAAGTAACTCATTCTCACTATCCTTGTTCATATGTTAAGATGTTACAAAATATCCAGATATGAAAAAGCCAAAAAAAACAGTACACCATCTTGTCCAGTCACATTGGTGTAAGCCATTAACTGTACATAAATATGGACGTCATGACAGCTCCCAAAAGTGAAGTCAAGACATCTTGATCGCTCCATGGGGGCTGGCTGCAGTAAAAGTCATAGGTCCTGCCTCCTCCATGTCTGATCACACTGATATTTTTCTGATAAGTTTGTTTTTAGTTATTTGATTATATAAAAAGGGGTATAACATAATGATTGACAGCTGTAAGTCGTCAGGCAGTGGGACGGCTGAGGGGGCGTGTCCCGTGGGCCGTCATCCCACCACCTGACTGTACTGTGCAGACTCTTCCTCCAAATGACATCACACAAGTGAGATGGCAGCTGCTGGAAAGGAGATATTTTGGCTTCACTTTTGCATAGCGGCATGAAGTGGAGAGGTGTCGTCCATATTTATATACAGTCTATGGTGTAAACTGGCAGGTTTCAGAGCATTGCACACTGGTGCATTACAAGTAGTTGCAAGTTTCAACTCCTTTTGTTGTGAATCTTTGGTCTAGACTGGCCTTAAAGATGCCACTCTGAGGTTGTTTTTTTTTTTTTTTTTTGGCCTGACTCGCTCTGTCTGTGTAACACAGCGGGAAATGGATTTGTAACTACAGCAAATCAGAGCGTTCAGCTACTTAGACGTGACTGTTTGATACATTTAACACAGCCATGTCAAGGTGAATTCACACCCAGGCTTTGCTTCTGATTTTACACAGCATGTATATGCAAATGGAAGTTCATTTGGCTGGCGTTGCTGTTTTAATCAGGGTCTAGTGTTGATTAGCGAGAAGGAGAAAAAAAAAAAAAACAGAAACAGAGCGATTGTCGTGAGTAATGGCTGAAAGTTGTTTACCTTCCATGTGTAGCTCATGTACCTGTTCCACCCAGTATCACTTTGCGCCCCCTCCCTCGCAACCTTCAACAAGCCGTTCTGCATCACACTCAGAGTGCACAATGCAGCCTCCTCACCGGGCTTCCGTTGCTAGGGAAACCGTCACCCACGGAGACATCCCATGACAGCACAGGGTGAGGGAGGAGGGACGGGAGGGGTCGGCGCTTCGGCCCTGTCCTTTCTCCGGGGTGCTCCAGACCTCTGGCCCTTCCCCAACACACTGCCCCCTCAATATCACACATAAGCACAAACTTACACAAAGCACACACGCACGCACATGCACGCGGGCACACACACACACACACACACACACACACACACACACACACACACACACACACACACACACACATTCAAGCAAGAGAAATGGACAGAGAAGTAAAAAGAGAGAAGGTTCCAAAGTTTCTGATTCAGACTTATCATCTGAGTCAGTCTGCGTGTGATTAATTGAAGTAATTTATGCGCAATCTCCAATGACTCCATGTATGCTTCATGATTTCATTAAACTGTAACTTTAATTACTTTTCTACCATCGTAACTTTATGTGAAAATGAATTTGCACCCCCAAAATTCCCCACATTCTGTAATGAGTCTTAAATTTAACGGATTGCACAAATAATGTTTGGGGATAATGAACAATTGCATACTTAGACATTGCCTCACCAGCCACTGTTGCATTCCTAAATGCCTTGCCAAAGAGATCTGCTTTATGTGAACTAATCTTTCTCTTTAGCATTGAGGCAAGAAAAAAAGCTCTCTAATAGCGCTAACTTGAACCAAATAAAGAAACCTCTTTATTTGGGACATCATGTCGGAGTACTTGAAGCAATCAGACTAATAGAACCTGCTTTAATTGCATTTTTAGGCTAAAAACAGTCAATATTGTCATAATTTTATGGATGATGTATTTATGGTGGGTTATTTGTTGCCAAACACAATTACAGTGTGTTAGCTACAGTAGATGGCAAGCTGCCAACGCCTGAGCTATACTCCATCCGCCCACCTCTGACCAGACCTCTGTCTATAGAAACATGTGCTGCTTCTCACTTTTGCATCACACACTGTTCTTTGCATGGCGTGGCAGGTGGGTTACATTACAGAACTCACTAATTACTGCACCGCGCAAGGTTTAGTAAGAAGCAATGTTAAGACTGAATTGGTGTTAGTTTAATTCTTGACAAACTGGCTTCTGGGGTAGTAACACTATTACGAGTCACAATAACATGATAAAATTGCCATCCTGGGATCACACATAAGGTGTTAAGTGTGTTATTCTTTTGAAAGCATTGTATTTGTTCAAAATGAAAGACACTTACTGGTGCATCGTTGTGTGGCAAAAGCATTATGAGACGGTGTTTTCATGCATCAGATCGACTCCACTTGAGAGGTGGAACTAAACTGTGTGTTGTTTGTTGCTAGTTCTCCATGAAGTTTTCGAATTTGAAGTCAAAGTGTTGAAAGTTTCACAACTGGTAAAAATCTTGTCTGTTGAACATCCGGAGAGGTGTCAGCGTTGCCCTCTAAAACCAGAATAAAAGGTCAGAAACCTTTCCTCGTCATGATTTTGATGTTTTTGTACATAAAAATCAAATCCAGCATCCTTGGATTTAGCTCACCATCCAAATTGCTTTATAAATTGTGCCACATGAGGATGGATGTGCAACTAAAATGCTCTGAAGATAAGGTCAAACAAGCTTGCTGTGAACTGTGTTGGTGTGCTGTTGAAATCATCCTCTTCAAATATTTGAATTGTTAAGGGCTTTATTTTATTTTACTTTAAATGCTAACTCAAAATATAATTCAGTGAGGATGGCAAAGGCTTCTGTACAGTATTTCTTATCAACTACTTAGTTTACCATAATCCAGTAATATGCCTTAATTAAAGCTGAATTTATTGCCACATATGTAAACTAATCATAACTACTGTGCAGGTGCAGTTACAGTATAATTATACAATGTCAAAATTGTGTTGACTATCGTGCTACATATAAGATGGACAAAAAGCTCTTCTGTACATTACATTGCAAAGAAATGCTCTAATGCTCTAGGGCTGTTGGGATAAATCGTTTTGTCCTGAACTGGCTTGTCCAGCCTCATGAAGTTTACTCAGCTTCAAGTTTTAAGTTTTTGCCAACTGTTGTTTTCAAAGTCAAATTCATTCTACATATATGTGGCCCATCTGATGTGATTTTAATAGTCTGTCCATTCAAGTGATATATTATGTTAATATGCACAGACATACACACATTCTCATATATACATACACACACACAATCAAGGTCCATGGTGGTCTCTCAGAGGAGGAGGAGGAGGTTTTGCCACCATGTAATCCCGACCCTCGGTCAGCAAAGCAACAATCAGCTGTTGTATTAACCGCACTACTAATGACATAATTAGCAAGGCTGTGGAAAAACAGCTCTACACAAACATGTGAGGGCTCTGAGACAACACACAGATAAGGCTGCATTACACACACACACACACACACACACACACACACACATTCATTTTTCACTTTCACATGGCTAACACACATTGTGCACATAGATTCTGACCTAAACGGATACAAAGACACACAGGAATATAATATCTGTGTGTTTCTGTCCTCTCTCTCATGTCTCTCTGTATTTTGACTATTTCAGGCCTCCCCTCAGTGACCTTCATCCTAACTGTCCTCACCCTCTTGCAGTGTCACTCAAACACACAGACATGTCTCTGACTAAACTCTACTTTGACCTTTCACAAAACGTCTCAGACACTAACCCCCTGCCAGCTCATGACATACACACAGGTCCCTGCTAGTCTACTACAGACTTATTACACATACACAGAAAAGCATTGTTCCTGGTTTTAGCATTTTATTTCCTTGTCTTTATGTTTGTCTACTTAATCTAAGCTGCAGCTGTGCGGTGGCTGTGCATAATTGTTACGGCCTCTCTGACACAGTCAAAGACATGCAGAACTAATGTGAAGTTGTCATCATATAAGAAAGAAAATTAAACAAAATCATATAAGCTTCTGTACCTGTTTTTACTGGGGCAGAAGATGTAATCATCAGACGCCAAAGTCAGGTCAATCAACCAATCCAACATGGCTCCAACACATTTTGAGTGGTGCTTATCCAACCAATGTAAGGTTTAGTTATCAACAGCTAATCTTGTTAGGCATAAAACAAATACTCTAGATACAGCAAAACAGAGCCATAGTTTGCATAAGAAGTTTAGGATTTATTCCATTTTTCTCAGTGGTAACAAAACCGTGTCTCACATTGCAATAAGTGATTTGAACATACATTTGATAGTTCAAAAAAACAAAACAGTTTTTGCTCTTGTCATTGATGAGGTCGACTCAATTGTAAAGACAATATTGAGATGCTTGCCTAGGCAGTGTATGTGACATGAGACATGGTTTAAAATGTGGCTGATTAAAACATTTTTGACAGTGCTGTTTTGCACATGTAGGCTTTGCCTTATACAGTATGTACTTGAGGTGTGGTCATATTAGCGCAAGCGGATAGGCCTTTTTCATGGAGGATAAGGGTGTACATAATAAAATGGATGATGACTGAATTCCATTTAGCTGCTTTGGTTTTAGAGTCTTATTATTGGGCGTGTTGACTCACTGTCATGCTGAACCATCATTAATATTATTATTAACAACTTACTATAAAAAGTTAAGATATCTACAGTGAAAAAAGGCCTATTTACCCATTAATTTCAATTTAGACTCCTACAGTAGACTAAATAAAAAATCATCAGGCTAGTTGATAACATGTTTTAGTGGAATCTCCACCCTGTGTGTCATGTGAAGCAGAGGTTGTGTTAACTAAATATTTTCCATCATTGACTGAATTTTTTTAAACAGTGATGGAAAAATCTGAAGGACGTCTATCATTTTGACAGATTACACTGAGCTCGAGCAATGTAGCTTTACGTAATTCACACCCCTGTCCAGTTGGTGGTGAGTGCACATATTAATTAGCTATTATCTAGTCTTGTCTTGCCTTTGGCGTCACGTGCATGACCTTGTTGTCTAGTTTGCTTTAGCCATTGCCACATACTATAGCAAAATGTCACAGTAGCTGAGTCTCCGAAGTTTCTTTAAAAAGCCCAATAATTGTGATGGTGTTGACAAATGAGGTGAAAAATTAGGGACTGATGCAGTGGAGGATGAAGGACAAGTAACAACTGAAGATGTTTATCAGCCAGTGGCAGCTAATGATACAGGGCAAGCAAGTGGCAGCAAGGAGTTCAAGAGGGAGTGCCGGGTTCAGTGGGAGCAGGAGTTCATGTGGCTGAGGAGGGAAAATGACTAAATGTTATTGGATGTCTGTAGAAAAGCTAACATGAGTGACAGATTTGTCCAAGGGTGCACGTCGATGGTCAGTCAGAGCATGGCGATGGTAAAGCATGTGGAGAAATTGCAGGTTGCCTTTAACGAGGCATTAAAAGCACAACTTAAGGTTGGGTTGTGTATAGCAAATTCAAACACCCAGAGCCACCTATATCTTAACCTAATAAACCTCTAACAGTCTGCCTCGTGTCCAAACCTAAACAGCGCACACGTACACCCACCATGACACAGTCAGTAAGATAGGAGGTGATAGCAATGACCATAACCAGCGCTATCGATGACTGCATCGCCAACTGTAGATACGTCTGGGTAATAGTAGGTGAAACTACTAATATCACGGTTGAGAAAATGCTGATCACATACCTGACGCTTCAATAGAAAAGGGAGCCTGAAACCGTGATCACTGGCAATCATATAATACCCTCTGGCACATCAGAATGCATCACAGCAAAAATAAATGTTCTGTCGGGCTGTGGTGTAGCTATGGCTTGGGTCGTTGGGCTGGGAAGTGATGGAGAGAGTGCGATGGTGGGTCGAAAGGCCTGAGTTGCACAACAGTTGTCTGAATGCGATGCTGTGTGAGAAATAAGTACATACGTCAGCACTATTAATAACATATACACATAATACAAGAATTCCCCCATTCGAACACCAACTAAATGAACTCCAAAACAAAATGGAGGAACACGCCCATCAGCTACACGTTGGCTGTCTCTGGAGAGGGCACTTAAGTGCATATGTGCCAACTAGGTTGCTATGGTGTTGGAGTATCTAAGGGTAGTAGAGAGTACCTCCAAACATACATGTTCCCTGCATTGACTCAGCTGCTGACCTTTCCCATAGTGAACCGCATGAACCTTACGTTTCAAAAAGAAGATGTTAACATCTCCATCCAACTTGTCATGAACATGAGACTAGCTAACCTAGAGGACTTGATGAATGGACTGGGTGAGGCGAAGATGAATTCAATGAGGTTTCACAAGACGGCAAGCTCTATGGCACATACAGTACATCGCAGAGGTAACTACATCTATCCCTTCAGAGCATATGGGCACAATTAGTGACCGTACTCAATGCATCTCGCTATCTGGGTGCTAACAGGGTGTTAAAGAGCTATGGACTGGATGCTTTGGAGCACATCTGTGACCACTTTGGATCACAGAAGGGTGCAGCTGTGCCACTGGTGCAGAAAGAGCGCATGCTCACAGATTTGCTCCCAGTGAAGTGAAGACTTGCAGGATCAGGAAATCCCACGTTCAGAGAGTCTTGCAAACTTCTGCTCACTTCCCTGGGAGAAATGTTTCCCAACTTCAAAACTTTTGCTGAAGTGGCACTGGTAATTCTAGTCTCCAGTGTGGCAGCAGAGTGTGGGTTCAGCCTTCAGAACAAAATTAAAACGGCCATGAGAAGTCATCTCTCTGAGGCAAAGACAGAAAACCTAATGACAATTTCCTCTGCAGAAATCTCCCTTGATGCGTTTGATTACACTCAAGCGAGCAGCCAGTTTAAGTCCATGCAGACCGGGAGGAAGGTTTGAGCTCAGGCTAAGCTACAGCAGGTCAATTGAGTTTAATTCAGTTGATTTCTTGTATGTGGTTTGTTCATATTTTAATTGTAATTGTCTAATTAAGTAAAATCACATTGTTCATATTTTGCTGTTGCGGTAAAATGGCCACATTGTTTTAGTGGCATCTGCTGTCACTGCACACAAAAAAAATCATTGATCTGGTGTTGACCTGAAAAGTGACCACGGTCAGTGTCTCTGTTCATCTTTTCCCCCCATGAATAAATAAATACATAATCTATAAGCTTGTTCTGTAAATTAATGATTAAAAATGAAAATGAATGAATTAAAAAAGCTATTAAATATATCTCATTTAAAAAAATCAAACTCAAAATGACTGGTAATAATAGATTATGACAGAATTTTTATGACCCTGTCTGTCAAGATGACGGACAATGAGAGTCTAATGCAACCACTGCTGTGAACTGTGGCACAGTATCCTTTCTCAGGCTGCAATTACATTTGACAGGAGGCTAATGTGACCGTACCTCAAGTCACTCACCTTTTATGTGTGCACTAAAAATTTGCAAGGCTGTACTCAAACAATCAAGAGTAGCCCATTCACCCCCATGGTGGCAGCCTGTATTAAAAGTCTTTGACCTGTGGTCATTTCATATTGTGGACCATCATATCACAATCTATTGCATTGTCATTTTCCTGATTCATATTACTGGTGTTGCATTATCATTAGACTTTTGTTAATTCACAAAAAACACAAAGCTTGTGCAGAAAAACATGGCACCCTGAGAGACTGACATGAATAAAGATGCTTAGGTTTGTCCCTCTTGAGTGTGTTCTGTTTCTCTGGCCTTCGGAGGAACAGGGTTGACCTGCATGTAGATGTGGGACTGGACTCTGAATCACCCACGCTACATCTTCTTACAAGGCTGGTGGTGATGGAAGCCATTCTTGATATAGACAATATAACATTTATTTTTTGCGGTATTGTACAGGAATATGCACTTTTACTCTCTTGGAGTCAACCAGATGTGTCACTTCAGTGACTAATTATGAGTCAGACACATTCCCTCCTTGTGTGACGTCAGTTCTGACCTTCTAATTTCTACACCGTATAAACTAATCCATAAAACTAGCAAACCTCTCATAACACTTTGTTCTATATAAGAGTTTTGTTTAGGATTTAGTTATCTTAGAGCTAGCTAATTGCTAATTGTCTGGTTAGCTAGCAGACTATCATTGGTATTTTAAGTGTGGTGATACTTCAGCACTAGAGTTAACTCATGCATTTAGTTTCATTAATGATCCATGTTTATAAAAACTTTGGAATTTGAACACCTGTTCTTTGTTAGCTGTTTTCTAAAGAGAGAATTCATTTGAAAGCCTTAGCAAGTTGCCTTCAATGGTATTGACTTTGTTGTCCGAGTTATTCAGGAATTGGCAATACTACGCAGTATTTTGAAAGTAGTGTGCATTCAATGCTGAATGTAATATACTTTAGGAACAGGTGGCAAGCTAGAAAGCATTATTAGCTAGTTTTCACTTGCTCAGTTCCATCTTGATCCTACAGATCTCTCTCTGTCTCTCTCTCTCTCTCTGTCTCTCTCTCTCTCTCTCTCTCTCTCTCTCTCTCTCTCTCTCTCCCCCCCACCCACTTTTCTGTCCACACAAGACAGAGAAAAAAAAAATAGAATTTTCCCTCACTGCTGAGGCAGTTCTGTGCTTTTTTTTTCTCCCTTTATTTTTCTTTTTTTCTCTCTCTCTCTCTTTGCTGTTTTTTTAAAGACTCCAGTCACATCCGCAATCCCGCGGCCCTATAAGGAGCTTTCACGCTTTTTGGTTTGCTTTAGATGTTTAATACCCCCTCTCTTTTGTGTCAGGGAGCCGGAGAGGCGTTAAGAAGCGCTGATAAACCCCACTTAGATCCCTTCCTGGCCCGTCACCCCGGCCTGCCGGGCCGCTTTAGCAGGGAACTGATCTGTGACGGCCTGCCACTCAAACTGAGCACTTCTGAAGGCTGACACAATGGAGTGAGCAACACACCAGAGGGCCCAGGGGTGGGTGGGGAGGAGGAGGAGGAGGAGGAGGGAGGGCAAGGCGGAGGAGGGAGAGGAGGCCAAGAGGTGCCCTAAAAGAAGGCTAGAGGAGGGGCCAGAGTGTATCTCCGCGTTATCTTTCTCCTCTCTTTCAATATATGCAATTTCCCCTCCCTCCCCTTGCTGCACGCCGCTGTAGAGCTCCCACTTTCTTTATTTTTTTTCTTTTTCCTAACATGTCTCTGTGTTGGTTTCACTGTTCATCTTCTGGTCGGCGGTAACACACACACGCACACACAAAAACCCCTCTTCTCTCTCTCTCTGAGGTTGAGGCTATCAGTCTGCTAGACATAAGAGATTGAATGAAGAGGCACAGAGTTGCCTGGTGGGGTGGGGGTGTTGAGAACCAGATAGGGATCAGTGGAGCATCAGGGTATGGGTGCTGGTAGGTTGGGTCATGTGGTGCGTTCACTGCTGTGTGGCATAATGGGTCCAGCCAGCACCGGGCTCAGGCCGGGGCCGACAGAGCGTCAGGAAGCACAGCGTTGTGATTGACAGGCGGAGGGAGCAGTGAGGTGGGGAGGGGGAGGGGGCATGTGGCCACTGCCGCTGCCATCGCCATCACTTTCCCAGGGGGCCGTGGGTGGGTAGCGAAGCCCAAAATGTCAGCACTGATATCTGTGCAGCTCGGCTCGTATCACACTGCTGCAGCTGCCTGCCATCCACCGCATCCACTCATTCATATAGAGACATGGGAGTATTATGTACATGCGCACACACACACACACACGCACACACAGGAGGCTACACACAAATACACTCTCACACTTTTCTTTCTGTTTTTCTTCACTACCTTGCTCAATCATTCACTCCTCTGCAGAGCCGTACACAGACATATATTCTGAAAACACACATACATCCTAAGTCCCTCTATCTTCCTGTCTTTCTTCTCCTCCTCCTTCACACATTCACATAGCGTTTCTGTCAGTTCTACCTCAGCCGTTCAATCATGCAAGTGTTCCACTGCTCTCTTTTCTTCCTCGCTGTTAGAAAACGATTTTCCAAACAAGTTTATTTTTTTATAGTCCTGCATTTGTCCATTTTCAGTGATTTCAAACCTTGCTCTTTCTGTATCTGTTTCTCTCCCTCTTCCCATTTAGGAAGCCTTTCTTTTGAAGGGAGAAATGTCAGCTTTTTTTTTTTTTTGTATTTGATGCTGAAGTTGCACCAACTTTCTTTGTATTGCAGCATATGTTGGGCAGCCATTAGAAAAAACTTTTCTTTTTTTTTGGTGATGTCATTTTTCAGAGCATTTACACATGATTTTCTTTTAAATTTTGTACACTGTGTGCTTTTTTATCTTCACTTGTGTATGTGTGTGTGTGTGCTGTCACAGCTGGATGATGAATGCGCTGACAGTGGAGGGGTCAGTGTCACAGACAGTGTGGTCAATTGCCCCTCGTCCCCCGAGTCTAACTTTGAGCAACACTCCCCAAAGAGTCTCAATCTGCCATTAAGGCCTACACACACACACGCACACACATACACACATTCCCTAGTGAGTGTGTGCCATTAGTAGCTGGCAGGGCCTGGTTTGACAGAGAGCGATTAGCTCCCCATCATGTGTATTGATCACCATGTCCTGGCTGCTCCTCCACTGGAGAGACTGGAGGGTTTTTTTTTTTTTGTACAATGTAGTCGAGGCTCACACATGTATACAAACACATATGCAGTCACATCACTGTTATCTGTACGTGTGTTCATGTCTGTCTTTTATCGTTTATAGATTAAAAACGTATACAAACATAACGTAAAAGGTGTTTTTTGATATTTGCGTGTGTATGGTACTGTATGTGATATGATGCATTGTGAATTACATATGGTGTAGCAAACTAACTATATATTAGAACAGAAATGCTAGACAGTATAGACATGTAATGTTCAGCAATTGATTACATTCACTGACCTACATGCATCACATCCACTTCCTATGTGAAGTTTCCTGTATTTAATACAATACAGTGTTCTTATCTCTAACAGCCTTCCCACCCCCAACCCATCGTCTTGGGTAGTTTAGACCAGCTCCTGTTAATTGAGTCTAATTGAAGAACATGAAGGGGAAATAAAGCAAGCAGGCTTTTAGGACATAAAAGACTGCAGCCGCCTCTTAATAGTATTTATTTTCAACCTCTTCCACTCTGATTTAAGTGTAAGAGGACAATAGTGGCCTGACACTGATATGTGTGTGTATGTGTGTGTGTCTGTGATCTGTTGTTTGATTTACTGCGCCCACCTTCACAAGGACCAGCCTCTTATCAGATCAAAGCTGCAAGCAGCGGCCTATGAAAGAAAGTGTGTGTATGTGTGTGCGCACGTTGCAGAGGACAGAGGTGTAGGTGAGGCGGGGGTGTTTTCGTTGCTTTTAACCCAGGACAATAGGACTGCAAAGGAGAGAGCGAGCGAGTACTCTTTGAACTAATGAAGAGGTAACCTTTTACTCTCCTCCATAAAGATGCCCAACTCTCTCTGCGCTATGGATTTCTCCTCTCTTTTATAGACTGAGACAGGATATTTAATTTGCTCCTTCCTTCTCACTGTTTTGCTTTTATCCTCATAAATCCACAATCCTAGACAAAAAGTCATACAAAGCTAAAATAAGACTTCTGAGATGGCTGAAGATTATCAAAGCTTACGTACATGAGCATCTATTTGGTGAGGCAAGGTGGGGACACTTTCCACACCGAAGTGAATGAAAATTTAGTTTTTATCACTGCAATAAAAGAAGACAACAAACAAAAAGTTAGACATATAAGTTAGACAAAATCATTACTTTACTTTGTCCTAATAGTTACATACTATGTGTTGTTGTTTTCAGGTTCACTGGGTACAGAGGCAGCGCAGTCACTATAGAGACAAACGGGCTGCTGTGATACGACTGAACCACACCACCACCACTCACAGTGAGTTATGAATAACTTTTTTTTTTCTTTTTTTTTAAAGCCCCAGAAAACTTAAATTTAAAGTATTTTCGCTAACATTAAATATTGAGTAAATGAGTAAACAACAGTTGAAGTTAAAGTTCACGATCCTTAGTTATCATTTGAGTGAAACACTAGTTTGCTTCATCAGGATCATTTGGGTGTGGTTTCATCCAATATAATTAACTGATTAACTTTTATTCAGATTTTGCCAATTCCTGTCTGGTGCATGGAAGTACATGACATCACATTTTTCCATCTGAGTCCCGCCCATTTCAAACTAGTAAGAAGAGTTCAAATAAAAACACAAATGCAAAAATGTCTAGACTGAAATAACCAAAACTGTTCTCTTTTAGGCAGAAATGTTTGTGGCCATGTAGAACCCCATCACTCAAAAATAAAATGATCACTTGAAATGTGATTTTTACTTTCCTTAAAGTTACGCATCCTTTCTCATCATGGCAACAGTAAACACAACAATGTTACTAATTTTTAAAAAATGTCCCAACACACAGTTGGAAACAGGAAGTGAACAGTGGTCTGCCTTAATCTAATCTCCACCTTTTTCCATCTAACGATCTTAACTATCCAGCCATCCACCTAATCTGCCTCCTTCTTATTAGGCAAATCATCTTATCAAGTCACTGTATATTGACATCATCTGAACCTGGCTCTAAAATGACATGGAGGTAAAGCCAGGTGTAGGTCCAGTAAAGTAGTGGCATGAATGATTATGCCCACACAATAACAGGCAATAGAAGATTTTAATATGCATTCAGAATGTGATTATTTACAAGAGCAGAGTAAAATAAAAGTGAGAAAGAAAAACGTGACAAAAATGAAGCTGTAGTGAATAAATTACCATGTATTCACAGCTTTGGGATATTTACAGCTCAAGTGTAACATAACAAATTAGTTAGCAGTGTTAGAAACACACAGTGTAGATACAGTAATACCAGAGGAGCTTTCCAGCAATTGACCTGTAAATATTACCTGCTTTGTAAATTTGCAATTTTAGTATTTTCCTATTCTTACCATGGATCTACCTGGTTATTTTTGGTAGTAGTTGAAATACTGTCATGGTTACAATATGTACTTGGTGAGACTGTCAAGAACAGTTACCTTTTACCAAATTGTTCAGGGTTAGAGTAGTTTATGCTGGAGTCAAGTTAATTCAGCACTCATTTTACTTTCATTTTAGTCCATCTTTTTTTTATGAATTGGTTGTGTCAGGGTGTAAGAGGTTGCATTTTTAGGTGCTTACTCTTGGTTGTACTTTTATACATTTTGTACAGTATGCTATGCTAATGTCTTCTTTTTGAAATGTTTTGTTGGATTTATCTGACTATTGCCACAGATGCAGCATGGCTTTCTCAAAGGACAATAAACTAATTACAAATTCCTAAACATCTGTTTATCTCAATTATATAAATGACCACCTTCATATAGATGTGCAGACAACTCATACATATTATATACTATAAATGACAGATCACTGATCCTCAGGTAACAACAGTCCTTTGCCACTGTCTAATGGTGGTATCATCAGTACTATACATTTAAGTCAAAAGAGCATTTGACCAAATTTTACAAATATAGTTCTATAAGGAGAATATTACATACTCATACTAGTTGTAGCAGTTTGATGGTTCACTCTAAACCTTATGTTTCCTTTATTAGCTGGCATGAATTAATGTTATAACACCCTTTTTCACATAATGCTGCAGTTCTCTCTCTCTCTCTCATATTCTCAATGTGTGCTACCACCAGTGTCACTCAGCCTCTGCTCTGACGGGTGATATAAAAACTAGTGAGAGACAGAGAGAGAGAGAGAGACTGTTTGTTCACATACAGGAGAGAGAGAGAACATTTGATGTGAACTCTTGGTCAATTGCTTCTTACAAGCATTTTGGATCGAAGCTGCCAATATTCAATACTGTGTGCCAGTATTAAATATCTCAAATATGAACATTTTCATGCCAAACACAGTTTCTTGGCAGTGTGAAAAAGCCTCATTTTGGGACACTAAACTCTATTAAAGCACAGGATACATTTAGTTATACCACTATTAGTACGATGAGTTTAATAGTAGACAAAATGTACAGTGTGGTACATTTTTGGCAGGGAAAACAAATGCAGAGTATAACATTTAAGCAGTTATTTTGAAATAAAGCCAGCACATTCTTAGCACCAATGCCAAGCCCAGATAAATGGGAAGAGTTGCATCAAGAAGTACATTCGTCGTAAATCCTATGCCAAATCAAATATACAGATCATAAATCAGATTTCCATACCGGATTGGTTGAGGCCTGGGTTACCAATGGCCGCTATCGGTACTGTTGACCAGCAGGGTGCTGGTGGAAACTGCTTCGCCACTGTTTGGTTAAGGAGAAGAAGTGAGGAAGGGCATGTCCAGAGGCAGCAGGAGATGAAGAGGGGTAGGAGTGTTGAGGTGAGAGTTGACAATTTGAATGTGCACACTATGAGAGAGCTAGCTGATATGACGGAGAAAAGGAAGGTAAATATACTGTGCGCAAGAGACCAAGTGGAAGAGGAGTAAGGCCAGGAGCATCGGAGGTTGGTTCAAACTGTTCTACCATGGTGTGGATGGGAGGAGAAATGGGGATAAGGCTAATCCTGAAGGAAGAATATTTCAAGAGCATGTTGGAGGTGATGAGGGTGTCAGACAGAGCAGGGGCGGAGCCACATTCTTGGCACAAAGGTGGCAGAGCATTCTTGAGGGGCCAAGCAAGCAGCCCACTAATATAACAGGTTGCCAGACACTTCAAATGTTTCAGCACCAAGGACAGCACGCGGCGCTCTACATGCATCAATTGATGAACGGTTCAGCACCACCCCCGATAGACAGTGACAGGCCAGGTGCACTGTCTCAGTACCGTGTCATTATTACACAGAAATAACATAAACATAAAATAGACACAGCTGTCTACAACACTACAAGGCCTATTCATTCAAATACAAATTAGTCTACAACACCACAGGCAGTGACGCAGAGTGACACAGTTGCTGAGATGCAGTAAGCATGGAGTTAATCACAAACAGATTAATCTAACATTCTGACTGTTTTCTTCATCATCATACATCAAATTTTAAATTAATAAAGACTAATTATGGATGTTTGTAAGTTTGTTGAGCCCTGAAAAGGTCAAAATGCCCAGTATTTCCCAAGAAAAGAGCAGTGCAATTAGGGAAAAAATTACCAGAAATTGCTCTTCTTTCTGTTTAAAACTTTATCATCTTGTGACCCCACACATTTATCAAGGTTAGCTAAATTAAGTCTGAAGCTAAGCACTTATAATAGCAGTGGTGTGGTCAGAAGCCAAGCCAGACAGGTCATTAGGAAGAAATAAGGTATAAAGTAGGAACATGTAATTTTATCAAAACAGCTTAAAAATTCATAGTGATATAATGCAATAAATCACATTATGGCATTTAGACGGCATATTTATGTACTCATCAAAATAGACAATGCACATATACTGAAGATACATCATTTACACATATTTCTTTATTCTTTAAGAGTTTTTGTTTGTTTCAGAAAGTATCACTGCACGTATCAAATACACTCTTGTTTTCTATATGCACAAATAAATTCTCACAAGCAACAAGGCTCATTCTCAAACGACACAGAGTCAACAGGTGACTAAACCACTTATACCTGCAAAACTTGGGAAAATCCATTTATTCAAGGATTTGGCAGGCTTGTTAGTCCCAGGACAAGATTCAGTACATAATATAACTTCCATAAGTTATGGAAGTCCATAAGTTATTAAGTAAGGGGGGATTAACTACCATAGACAATGAGACAAGAGAGTTAAGCTCTACTATTCCTGCTGTGCTAGCAGAGGTGCCCAGTTAGGTCTCATGCTACATCCCCACCAGGGGCCTATATTGAACATGGGCCCTTGGGCAGTTGGCCCTGTGGTCGCTCCACTTATGGGACAGAGTGATGAGTATGAAGCTGGAAACTGAAGATGTGACGATGAATGTTGTCATTGCATATGATCTGCATGTCAGGGGTGGGATAGAAGAGGAAGAAGAATTCTGGAGTGAGTTGGATTAAGTGGAAACTATACCCAAGGAGGAGAGAACGGTGATCGGAGCGGACTTCAGTGGGCATGTTGGTGAAGGGAAAAGAGGTGATGAGGAGGTGATGTGTAGGTATGGTGTCAAAGAGAGGAATGTGGAAGGACAGATGGTGGTGGATGAGGATGGACAGAGGAAGGAAGATGAGACTTGGTGATGGAATAAAGAAGTACAGGAAGTTGTACAGAGGAAGAGGTTGGCGTAGAAGAAGTGGGATTGCCAGAGAGATGAAGAAAGTAGACAAGAATACAAGAAGATGCAGCCTAAGGTGAAGAGAGAGGTGGCGAAGGCTAAGGTAAAGGCGTATAGTGAGTTGATTGTTGATAGAGAAGTATAGAGGAGTTGCATTGTGTCTTTGTGGATCTAGAGAAAGTATATGACGGAGGAGGTGTGATATTGTATGAGGAAGTCTAGAGTGGCAGAGAAGTATGTAAGAGTGGTGCAGGATATGTATGAGGGCAATGTGACAGCGGTGAGGTGTGCGGTTGGAGTGACGGATGGGTTCAAGGTGGAGGTGGGATTACATCAAGGATCGGCTCTGAGCCCTTTCTTGTTTGCGATAGTGATGGACAGGTTGACGGACGAGATCAGGCAGGAGTCTCCGTGGACTATGATGTTCGTGGATAACATTGTGATCTGTAGTGAGAGTAGGGAGCAGGTTGAGGAGGGCCTGGAGAGGCGGAGGCATGCAATGGAGAGAAGAGGAATGAAAGTCAGTAGGAGAATGGAATACATGTACGTGAATGGGAGGGAGGACAGTGGAATGGTGAGAATGCAAGGAGTAGAAGGTAGTGAAGGTGGATGAGTTTAAATACTTGGGGTCAACTGTTAAAAGTCACAGGGAGTGCAGAAGAGAGGTGAAGAAGGGGATGCAAGCAGAATGGAGAAGAGTGTCAGGAGTGATCTGTGACAGAAGGTTACCACCAAGGGCGAAAGGGAAGTTTTACAAGAGGGTAGTGAGACCAGCTATGTTGTGTGATTTGGAGGCGGTGGCACTGATGAAAAGACAGGAGGCGGAGCTGGAAGTGGCTATGATTTGGAGATGGTGCTATGATTTTCATTGGAAGTGATGAGGATGGACAGCAGTAGGAATGAATGTATTAGAGGGACAGTTTCAGTTTGACAGTTTTGAGACAAAGCGAGATTGAGATGGTTTGGTCATGTGCAGAGGAGAGATGCTGGTTATTTTGGGAGAAGGATGCTGAAGATGGAGCTGCCAGGCAAGAGTAAAAGAGGAAGGCCAAAGAAGAGGTTTATGGATATGCTGAAGGAAGACATGCAGGTGATTGGCATGAGAGAGGAAGATGCAGGGGACAGGAAGAGATGGAAACGGATGATCCGCTATGGCAACCGCTAATGGGAGCAGATGAAGATGATTTTGAAATGTAAACATTGAACGGTGGCTCATTAGTCATAATTCTTACAGACACGGGCGTATGGTCAATAAGAAATAAACAAATGTGACAATGTCAGTAGTGCACCACAATATTAATTAACACATTCACTAACACATCGCATCTTGTTTGTTAAATATGCATACAATGTATTAATTAGTGAACTTTAACCATTTTAAAGGTTTTCAGTTTTCTGATATATTTTTTTCTTTTTTAAACCTTTGGACATAGCCAAGTTAATGGTTTACCACTGTTTTCAGTCTTTATGATAAGCTAATTGCCTCCTGGCACACAGACATGAGAGTGGTATTGATCTTCTCATCTAACCCTTTGCAAGAAAGCAAAGAAATGTATGTTGAACCACTGGTGGTTAGAACTACTTCTAGTCCAGTGGATAGTTCTGGAGAGATTGGCACTAGTGCTTGTTATACAGGGCATGAACAATGGACTGAAATGGACATCTGAAGGAACATTACAGTAAAAGTCTTCACAGATCCACTCTCCTCTGAGACCTAGGTGGACCTGAACAGATCTGAGCTCAGCTCTGATCAGGTGGTGTGTCACAATCACCTCAGGAGAAAATATTGCAGGGACTAGATATTAAGGCTTGATTGTCTTCCCTTGATTGTGAGTCGCTTTGGATAAAAGCGTCTGCCAAATGACAAATTGTAAATGTACTTGGTTATAAGATTATGATATTCTGTCTGTTGATGTTATTGTTAACTGATTGATTGCTGTCAACATTTGTGTTCTCAATCACGATGGAGATCTGTTCAGTTTGACCTGCATTGTGGGTCATGTCTATTATCCTTCAGATCAGAACTAACTATGCCCAGCTCCCCTTTTGGTTTGTGTTTCTCTTTTTAAAATTTGTTTTTAATGTACTTAAGGATTGGGTAGGTTACTCTTGGGTCTGTTTCGGATCACTTCCAATATTTTGGACCGGTGAAGACCTCCACGTTATAGCTGCAAGCAGTATAACATACTCATTATTGACAAGTCTAATGTTACAAGTGGTATAGCATGTTTGATGGTGTGTGTTTCCAGAGACATACCCAAGGTTGGTTAAACACTGTTGGCACACAGTTTTTTGTCTACTCTGCACCTGTTTGTCCAGTGTTGCGATAACTTACTGGAAACCATAGTGCCCTCAAACTATAAATGAGATCCTTTTAAATGAGGTAAGAGATTCTTTCCAATCTGGTGTCATACTGGCATCACTCTGTATATGAGTTATACATCCAAAGGGCTAATTTTAAAATTTATGTTTTACACATTTACCTAATTACCTGCGTTAGGCTAATGCATCAGTAATTATTTGGTTCACAGGGAATAGCGAAACGCAGAAAGTTGCGTACCAAATGGAATGGTTGGGGACCAATACACGTACCATTACACCACTAATTAATACTAATGCTTGAAATGAATCGTGTATGTTTGTGTGGAATGTTTTATTAGAGTCAGTTCAGAAAAGGGGCTTCCCATTAACAAGGGGTGATACTAATTAATTTAGCACAGTACATTATGAAACAAACTGATTCATATCTGATCAAATGTGAGAGGGAGAAAAAGACTGACAGTGAAATGGAGCGCTGTTGCAGGGGTGAAAAATGTGAAGAAAGTGAGAGAGAAAGAGAGGCAGTAAGTGTAACATGTAGTGTATCCAGAGAAAGGTGCAGGCCTTGATGAGCTGATAGCACCACAGACAGCGAGCCAAGCTGTGCCACAGTAATGACATGCTAATGATATGCTAATTGTATGGTAATCTGCCAGCAGTATTCCACCTCACTAGAGAGAGGGAGAATCTGGGAGGCCTTTCACCATTGGTTGGAGACCAGGGACTTCCTGATGTCAGAGTTCAGCACATGAAGAAAAATAAAACACACATGTACACACACATACACATATGATGGATCTGTGTGCTTGCAGGTTCCCAGAGGAGAGAGTCTGCAACTGACAGGCAGCCTGAGGAGAATAAGAGAGACCAGTCCCTCACCTTCAATGACCCGCTCTGGCCCATGCAGTGGGAACTGGTGGGTGTAATAGTGTGTGTGTGTGTGTGTGTGTGTGTGTGTCTGTGTGTGTTCACCAGGCTTATGTGGAGGTCTCCTCTCTCTCCTTTCAGCTCTTGTCCGCATGGTGAGGGATGTTGCTCTGACAGGCATAAGTCAGGCAGGTTTTCATGTGTGACTGGAGAGAGAGAGACAGAGGAGGAAGGGAGATAATGGAGAGAGGGAAAGAAAAAGGAGATAGAGAGGGAGGAGAAGTGAAGGGGGTTGTCCATGGTGAACTGAGACAGATGTCTGGGATTGATGAGGCTCGGAGCAACACTGACACACAACTGTGATACAACAACAAGACTAGCTCATCCTTTCAGCAGAGCCTTGACATGCTTTGACCAATGTGTGTGTGCATGAAGACCAACTGGAATACAATACCAGTATGTTTTGGTGTGGAAATGTCAAATTTTATAATGTAGAATAATAGCACAAAATATCGACTTCAGTCCAGAGTATTCAGTAACTGCATTTACAGCCTTTTATTCCTGAACATAATCAGTTACAACTCAACCAGAATGAAAAAGCCTCACATCGGCGCCATGATCAGATTGAACCGACTCATTTTAAAATAAATTAAATTTCATTTTAAAAGGAAAACCTTTTTGTAAAATCTAAAGAAAGGATTTTTTTTTCATGCAAGTGTTTTTTAAGATCATTTTCAATTCTCTTTCTGCACATGAGCACTGAACTTGAGTCAAAGATGTTCCCCTTGGTAGATGCACCATTCTTTTGTCATTTCTGAGTGATTTCTACCAATATTCCAAGTGGTACATCCTTCTAACAATACCTGTCTTCTTATAAAAGATATTTTCTTGTTTTGTGGAGGTAAACTGATGGTTTATGTGTGTATGATAAAATGGCTAAAACAAAATTCAGTTCAAAAGCACGTTCCTATGCTAAGTAGGGCTGGGCCTCTTTTGAAGATCTTCAGTACAAGTGCTGATATGCTATGTGAATTTTGGCATCGACACCAAAATAATACTTTTTTGATAGCTTGCTTTGGGAATTAAAAACATGTTTGTTTTTCAAAATCCCTTTTCATGTAACACAAAAAGTAGTCTAAACTAGTAAACTAGTCCAGTAAATTGGCCAGGCAGATGTATATTGGCCCATTGTTTTCACAGATTTATACTTGTATTGGCCCCTATGTTGGAAAGTACAGTACAATAATGCCAAAGATATGTTTGAGCTAATTTAGAAACAGTTGTTTATGTTAAGTAAATAAATTCATAATATTTCGAATATGGATTTTAAGTGCAAAAATCCAGCATTGGACAGGCTCTATACCTGAATATCAGTACTGATATGTCACAATACTAACAGTACTTTTTAAAATACCTTTCTTTGAGAAATAAAAACATGTTTTTTTTTTGTTGTTTTTTTTCAAAATCCTTATTTCATGTAATATTTGTTATGTGTTGTTTAAACACAGTCAATCTAAAACCTTCAAAGCTGTGATTTAATTTAGAAACGGTGTTATTAATGAATTATTAATGAATAAACAAAGAAGAGTTTGCTTACACAATTGTAAGTATTAGATTCCAGCTCTTGGTAATTGACAGTTTTCAACACTAGCCGCCAACACATCTCTGTTACATATCCAGACCTACTAATAAGGGAGCCAAACGCTCAAAGGCTGTCTGTCTTTACAAAAGTTGGCTGATGGCTGAGTGCTGCATTGTGCGTTTTGTGCACGTTTGAGCCATCTGAGTTGAGCTTTCTAAAGTATGTAAACTGAACAACTTAGACAATGATTGTATGTGAGTCGTATTCACATGCAGCTCATTTATTCTGTAATTTGACCACTGTTTCTGATCCACACAGAACTTTCCTAAGTTTCAATAGTTCTTTACCAGATGAGAGTCAACAGCGTAATTTGAATCTATATTTATAATGAATATATGGTATTGCCAAAGCGCGCACACACACACACCTATACACAGACACACAGATACACAGAAAGCAAGATTGCTGGGCTCAGCCAATCGACTCGGCGGATGTTCTTGACTGACGTGTAAGGGTGTAATCTGACAGAACCAGGAGGAAGGGAGGCGGGGTCAGAGATTCACCACGGCAACCAGGCAACAGATTGATTGACACCTCAGCTCTCAGGGCAAGATGTGAGTGGGGGGTGGTGGGTAGAGAGAGAGATGGAGGAACAGAGGTGGGGAGACGGGGGGGGGGGGGGGATGTGAAGCAGATATGAAAGAAAAATCTGACACAGCTTTTTATACGAGTGTGATTTGTTGCAGATTGTCAATGCTGGAGGGAATGTTATTGACATGATTGTTTATGAGAGACAGTGTGATGCGAGAAAATCTTCAAAAGACATCAGGTCATGCAGTATTACTATAACTAACTAAGCTATAATTTGATTAAATAAACTGAATAAATAGAATGAAACCATCAATAACTCCATATTTAAGAAAATGTAAAGCATCTCCAGTGTTGAGAACATGTCTAGTCTCTCTCTCTCTTCTCTCATTCTGTTGTGTTTAATCAGCCTCTGGTGGACGTGGATATTGATTGAGGGTCAGTAATCTGCTCGGGGTTGGTAGCCTGCCAAGACCAGACGTGTGTGTGTGTGTGTGTGTGTGTGTGTGTGTGTGTGTGTGTGTGTGTGTGTGTGGTCCAGGTATTCCTCATGTTGTGGGGACTTAAATCTCTTTACACAGTCATGTTGTGGGGACTCACCACTCTTATGGGGACAAAAAGCAAGTGTGTGTGTGCTAGCTTACTGTGTATGTTCGCTAAAATCTGGTGTGTACATCATGGGTGAGCAGTATAACACACACATACACAAGTGGACTCCATTGTATCAGTCCAGCTCCTTCAGAGGAGCTGCTAATATTCATACAGCATCCTGGACGTGTGTGTGTTTGTGTACATGTGTATGCGTGTGTGTGTTTGTATGCTTAGCTAAGGGGCAGCTAAGATAAAGGCAGAGAAGCAGGAGAGATTGTTTTGTTGTTTTCTGAAGCTGTGTGTTACTGTTTGCATGTGTGTCTTCTGCAAAGAGATAGTTTGTGTGTGTGTGTGTGTGTGTGTGTGTGTGTGTGTGTGTGTGTGTGTGTGTTTTCACTGCTAGTGTTGCATGAACTTTTTCACAACTCTGTACGCATGCACAGGATGTCTGTGTGTTTTTGCTCATGTGTATGTCTATGTGAGAGCGGATTGGTTGTGTTCCAGTGCTTCAGAGAATATTTATGATTCTGTGCATGTTTGTGTGTGTGTGTGTGTGTGTGTGTGTGTGTGTGTTAAGCCTGTGTTGTTGGCTTTTACTTCATGACTGTGTGTGTGTGTGAAGTGAGTCAATGTTCAAGATGCCTCTCTGTGGGCTTATATCAAAGTTCACAAAGGTGTGTTTTTTTTTTTTTGCACGTATGTTAGTGTGCCCTGTAACTGTATGTGTACATACCTGTGCATGTGCGCGTGTGCATGCGCATACCTCAGGGCCGGTGCTCATGCTCTTGTGGACGTTAGCTTGCTAGCCTCCATTCATCTGCTTTATTCTCACCCACTACAAAGCAGTGCTGCTCCCCAGATGCAAACCCCCAAACACACACACACACTCTCTCACACACACACTCTCTCACACACAGACACACACACACACACACACACACACAACCCCCCTACTGAGCAGTTTTTTCCCATTGTGCTCTTTCTTCCTCTTTTTCTGTCTCTCTTCATCATGATAACAACAACAGAGTTGAAGCCTCTTGAAACACTCACTTTGAATATCAAATTGGTTGTGTGTGTGTGTGTGTGTGTGTGTGTGTGGGCAGGGGAGTTTGGGGCAGCTGCTGACATTTTTGGTAAGACTGTTTGTTCACTACCTTTTTGGTGTGTGTTTATGTGTGTGTGCGTGCAGCTGTTTTGTTGTTTTCTAAGTGTATAGTGTGCCTGCTTGTGAGCATGTGCTTGTGTGTATCCTTAAGCATCATGTGTGTGTATTTTTATAAAGGTGTTTTTGTGATCAAGTGAATGTATGTAGTCTTCAGGGCCACTCAGGCTCATAGGAGTAGTGGCAATGACTCTTCTGCCTCACCATGCTGGTGTCATTGCAGTGTGTACATGTGTTATTTTTGTGTGTGTATATACTGTGTTTGTGTTTGTGTGTGTGTGTGTGTGGGTGGATTTGTGGTTTGAGGTACAAGGATGAAAGTGTCTGTGACTCGCCCATGAAGCCTCTTGAGTCCGCTGTGGGCACTCTCAAGTCAAATGGTGTCTGGGTACACTCAGATACAGATGTTTTCACACAAACACACTCAAACCCAATAACTATGTCCATTCATAAAATATATATTAAGGGGATAGTTCATATCTTTTGAGGTGGCGTTGTATATAGCACTTACTTACAGTAGATGAGGGTCTGCACACCCCCAGTTTGGAGAAACTGACAACAGTTCCAGCACAGAAGCTAAACATTGTACTGCCATGGATGAGGGCAGCAGCAAAACCTATTTTAGCCACCTAAAAAAAATCACTATCAGTTTAAGTGTAGGCTGTATTTAGAATATTTTCACCGCACTCCATTTTCTCAACCGTGGAACTTCCGTATTCCGACACATGCTCCGACGCATTGTATTACACCAAACATCAGCTGTTTGAGTCTGAACGTGCTGTTGCGAGATCAGACAGCTGAGTGTTTACACTAGAAAAGACGTCCCGGTCCACCTCGGCAGAGTGATCCCAGCGTGTCTTGGTGGTTGTTTACACATGTTCTCAGTACTGTCCATTTGTGATCTGATCACCCAAGACGCCTTTTCAAAACCAGGTGTAAACAGGGTCAGAATGTACGAACAGGTGCAAATTTGTGTCTGGTGAAAATGTTCTTGCGTAACCTCTGCTTTGCACCGACACAAAAGTAGAGGTCTTGAAATGACTTTTTTTTCACTGAGCGATGCATTTGGGTTTATGTTTAACAATAAATCACTCATTGCAGTGCTCATTTTCAAGTTGTGCTTATGTCTGTGTGTGTGTTTGTGTTTAGTTTGCTCAGGACCCGTTCAACTCCGATGGGTTTGACCTAAATGTGATGCCAGTTTGGATAAACAACATCACCGGTAATGGAGTGGTGGTCACCATCATTGATGACGGTGAGTCCTTCACTGCAACACACACACACACACACACACACACACACACACACACACACACACACACACACACACGCACACGTTTCCAGATTGGATCTTTTAAATAGTTACACAGATACATTCTGGTTATTATAGAGATTGATTATACAAATGTGGCAACCAGAATAAGAACATTGTGGCATATTTTAGACTATTTCAGTCCTGTGTGTGTGTGTGTGTGTGTGTGTGTGTTAGCTGAAAGCTTCATTTGAACCATACATTTCTCTATTTAATACAATAAAACTAGGAGCAGACATCTATAATATGTGGAAAATACATTTATTTTGATCAGAAAATCGTTTGCAACAGGCTGTGGTGTATGTGCTATTAAAAAACAAGTTTCTATTGGTGAATGCTCGTCTGGTTTGGTGTGATGAAGCTGAACTCTGGCCCTCAGTGGAGGGGGTGAATGATTTATATTAGTGCATCCCCCCCTCTCCACCTCCACCTCCACCAGCAGCACCACCGTCATCTTCGTCTCAGTCACGCCACAATGAGAATTCATTTCTTTCTGATTGCTGGGATATCTGGCAACAAGGGAAATGAGAGAGCGGCATCTTATGGGCTCATTCATCAAGAACTAATTGAAGCCTCACTAGTCTCAAATGCTGATAGAGCTGGAGTAGTGTTGGAGTGTGCTGTTTTGTTTGTGTGTATTAAAGTGTTCATGTGACATTTTTTTCCTTTTTGCATCCGAACGCCTCTGACTCTGCAGTACGTGAGTTGAAGAGGACTTCAAGAAAATGTCCTAAAAAAAATGGCAATGATGTGTGTGTGTGTGTGTGTGTGTGTGTGTTTGGACCATGCATGCATGCGTGTTCTGTCTGTTTTTTTGATAAAAGATGCTGCTGTTATTGTGAGCTGCTGTGTTGTGGACAGAAGGCCCTCTCCATCCTCTGCATACAGACAGAGTGTGTGTGTGTGTCTGTGTGTGTGTGGGGCGAGGGGTGGATGCAGAATGAGCAAGCATGCGAGAGAGAAAGAGAAAGAAATTAAATAGAGGAAGGATATAGAGGGAAATGTCAGGAGAAAGCAAGAGCAAAAAGGATTCGGAGAGGGGGCGAGTGTGTGTGTGTGTGTGTGTGTGTGTGTGTGTGTGTGTGTGAATGAGACAGAGAGTATTAGACTTGCACCACTGAATCTCCTCTCCTCTGAGGCTATTGTACTCTGCTCCACCTCTCTGTATTGATTCCACCGGGCAAGAGCTCCCTCACTCTTTCTCCTCCTCTCTCCGTCTCTTTCTTTCTCTTCCTCTCATTTTCTTGGTCTTTTCCTCTTTGTGTTTTTTTTTTTTCCCTGTTCCCTCTTTGTTAACTAGGAGGTGACTTCTTCCCCTGGCCACCCTTCGTTTTTTTTTTTTTTCTTACTTCTCCCTCGTTTTTTTTTTTTTTTTTTTTTTCCCTCCACCGTCTCTCCCTCCCTCTCGGACAGTCTGCCTCTCACAGCTGAAGGATCATGTACACGCTCACCTTTAGCCACCTTTCAATCGATGCCAATTGATTTTGATATCACAATGAAATAAATTATTTTTCTTTTTGAGTGAAAGCGCCTCCACCTCCACCTCTTCCTCCTCCTCCTCCTCCTCTCCACCTCACCCTCCTCTATCCCCCATCCTTCAGTTCAATCCCTCTGTTTTAGATGTAATGTAATTGGCATCTGAGGCCGGTCCTCTGCTAGCGTTGAATCGCATTCGACGTGCCACCTTCAATTTGTATGCCCATATGTGGGTTTGTTTGTGACTCTGCTCTTTCAGACTATTCTCCCATATACGCATTAGCTTGCTTTTATAGCTATACTTAATGGACTGCATGTCCTTTTTTTAAGAAGCACAGCTCAAGGAAACCAGAACCCTTGCAGCAGTGGGCATCAACATAAAAAGTGTTGTCCATAGATTTGTCTATGAAATGGCATCTAACCCTCACCCATCCTGTACCGCGACAGCCCAACAGTGTCCCCGTCACCCTGCAGCCAACACTGGCATCCGACCCTCCTGGCCGGACAGCAAATTAATATCCTGTCCGATTCTTATGCCATTGTTGTTGCATGTCGCTGGTACAGACAGAGAGACATAGGACAAAAATTTGACTTGGAATTTACACCAAGAGGACTGCAAGCTAAACTTCAATTTGAGCAATCCTGTCTCACTATAGTGCACCCTGTAGCAGATGGAGAGGTTGTACCAGTACTTTTTTTTTCTGTCGTAAGTTAGTTGAAGATGGTGGGATTTTATAGTTGCACCTTTATATATATATAAAAAAAGCAGTCCATAGAGGAAAGAATGTGCAGAGCTCCATTGATGTTGTCGTATTCATCTGTTGATGTAAGAGGTGTGATAAAATATTTTATGGCTGATTATGAAGGCTTACGTAGCTGCTCTAAGAGGCAGAGCTGTATCTTTGGTGTTGTACTGCCCCAGCTGATTGACTTAATGAGGTGTGTACATACAGTATGAAAAGCATTTACTTTACTGTCTGCTCATGTTGTGTGTAAGGATGAATTTAGATAATGAAATTTATACTATACTGTACATTTCAAATGGATTTTGTAGTTAAGGTATTTTATCTTTGGTGTGGTCATACAATGTCTATACCGGGTAACTAACAATTATTTTAATTGTTGAATTGTCAATTATTTTCTCACTCATTTTGTCTATAAAATTCAAATTGCTTGTTTTATTAACAAACTGTCCAAACCCCAAAGATATTTAATTTACTATCATACTGTATATAACTCAGAAAAGCATCACATCCTCACATCTGAGAAGCAGGAACAGGCAAATGTTTGTCACTTTTGCTTGAAAAATGATTAATCGATCATCAGAATAATTAATTTTCTGTCGATTAACTCGTCATTGCAGCTCTAGTCTTCATCTTGGAAACTGTCATCTAAAGACTTTTACAACATCACCATTCTTTCATTACCCAAAGTATTAGTCATCCAGAAAACCTACTCACCATATTTTACGGTGATCTCGCAACATCTGGTGTTGTGTAATTTATTGATTTTTATAAAACGGCATAAACATTCCACTGCTGCTAAAAGAATAGATCCAAATGTTTTGTAAAAAAAAATGGCTTTTGCTTTCAATTGATAATATTGGAACAAGTTCTTGTATACTAGTGACCAATAAGCTTGGCTATATTTACTTCTCCATCTATAGCATCAATGCAGAGTTACCTCACACTTTGTGACTTCTATGACTTAGCATATGCATGCACACAACTTTTTCCTGATGAAGGTAAACAGCATGAGCCATCATTTCTCTCATCACTGAGCATTTGAAAAAGCACAAGCCACTGGACACACAGGGCCTGCTGCTGTTAAGGTACTCCTTAGCACAAAATAGTAAGAGCAATTACATGATTACCTTTCACCACCACAAGTCCTTGAAAAGTAGCTAAATAAAGTGGTCACTAAGCAACACAAAAGTACCTCTGAGTATAATTTTTGGTTATTAAAACATTTTTTTTATTTATCTTTTCTTGTTCTTTAAACAGAACTCAGTTGTAATTAACTCTTTCTGGAAGGCCTGTTTTCTGACTTTTGCAGTTAATTTTGTGTAATTTATCTTAGTATGTATATTTTCTTACTTTATATACATATATATACATTTGTATTATATCATAGTATGAATGAAGCCTTTTTATTTTCAAACTGGTGTTTTCAACACAAAAGGTTGGTAACTGTATAATGAGATAAACCTCATCTTTACAATGTGTATGACTCTGTATCTAGGTCTCGGTGTCTATAAATACTTGTGTTTGTATGCTCATGGTGTGTATGTATCCATGCATTAAGGCAGGCTCCTAGCTTAAGTCCAAAGAGTGTCAGAAGTCTGTGTGCGCGTGTGTGTGTGCGCATGTGTGTGTGTGAGGCTGCTTGGTAGAAATGACACTGGCCGGCTATGTAAAAGTGTCTCTGACAGGGGGAGCGACAGAGTCAGCGCTTTTTTTCTCTCCCTCCTCACCCCCCGCTGTTCAATCCATCCAGCTGCTGTCACCACAGGGGAGCAGACAATCTATCAAGGCATCGGGATGCATTCTCCTCACCTGCGCCGCGCCTTTAATGAACAGCCAACATGATCCCGGCTGACAAGCAGGAAATGGATGTAATAAAGATTGTTTCTGCATGCTCTTTGCATCCCTGATAAATCACCTTGCTGTGCAACAGATACAGGAGCCACATGGAAATTTGATTTCACACGGCAAGGGGGAGGAAGAAGAGAGCAGTGGGGGAAAAAAAGAGAGCCGCTAGTGGCAGGGTCACTCTATTTTATTCCCCTTTTTTCTCCAGCAGAGCAGTGGAGCAAGGTGTGTGGGGGTTGAGTGTAGGGACTGTTTTTTTTTTTTTTTGCCTTGGCTCTTACTTATCCCACCAACGCTCTGTTAAGCCTGGAACATGCTTTTGTGTGTGTAAGTCTATAAACAATAACAGCCAATGTGTACAGTCAGTCACATAGATGTCCGTCTTAGGGCAGGGCCGCATTTAGCAAAACCAGAATACAATGGAAAGGAAGAAGAATCTAGAGATGGAAACCTATTTTATTGCAAGAAAATGTAACCGCTAAGTAAATAAAGTGGAAAAGAACAAAACAAAATAATATAAACCACCTCAGTGCTACTGGATGTAGTTATTTGTTAAATAAAAGTGTTTGATGCACAGGACCACAAATGTACACAATATGTGAAGTTTAGAAGTGTACACAAGGGTCTTCTAGAAGCCTCTACAAGCTG
Source organism: Euthynnus affinis (assembly GCA_029490765.1). Taxonomy (NCBI): domain Eukaryota; kingdom Metazoa; phylum Chordata; class Actinopteri; order Scombriformes; family Scombridae; genus Euthynnus; species Euthynnus affinis. The sequence continues at coordinate 26,788,220 of CM055847.1, read as the reverse complement.
CTATTGCTCAGAAACCTCTTCTACGCACTCCTGTGTTTACAAGTGTGCTTTTAGAAGTGTGTATGTGTTCACCAGTGCACTTAAATAGTATCGGTGCCCCCCAAACCTACAAACTCCAAATATACTGTAAATTCACAGACACACAAGTACCTCTCCAACCAATTGCTTTACTAAATCACTTGTGTAATTTTTCTTCAACTTGTAATAATTGAGTTATGTGGCTACTTCACATCAGAGGAAACGAACTGTGAACACAACACTGACATATTACTTTTTGACTTGTTAGCCATCAGTTTCACACATCCCAACAGTTATGGAGCAAGATATTTGTGGTCTTTTAGCTCTGGTTTTGTGTTAGACCAACTCCTGAGGATAGTATCTGTCTCTTTAGCTGCTAAATGCTCCACCGTGTTCATCAGCTAATTGCTAACTCTGCCTGCCATTTGGTGCTGGGCGGGTAGCATACTGTCTGTTTTTAGAGCTTTTTATCTGAAAACGGTGACACTGTGGCAGAAAACAATGCTGTGATGGTTAACCAACGTTGAGACTGGAAAACCAAACAATGATGCTAAAACTATTGGTCGTGGCAGCGTTCATTTTTCTTAAAACAAAAGATATAAAATCTGCCAGTACATTAAGAGTATTTGAGATTGTTTCCAGTACAAATAAAATCAAGTTTTGATATTTTTTTACTTGTTTTAAGAAAATAAGGTTTTTAAGACTCAATTCTGAACAAATGCCTTGATAAGATGGAGATCTCATTTATACCACATACTCCCATATACAATACTACACACATGACCAAACAACACATCACATCCGCAACCATTCGCCCTGCTGCCCAAACCCACTGTAGCAGTGCTCTATTGTAGAATACAGGGAGAGTGAGAGAAATGAGGGGGGGGGGGGGGTGAAGAAAAGAGAATAATGATTAGAGCTGGGGAGAAATAATAGTGGGAGAGCAGGACAAATACATGGGGAATGGAATATAGGAGAATAAAGGGAGAGCGAGATTGAGATAGGGAGAGGATGGGAGAGGGAAGGGTGAGATAGGGAGGGAGGGGGGTGATGCAGATATGGGGGTGGGTGGGTAATTTATGATTTAATCTAATGCAGTCTGGACCTGCTGTAAGTCACACAGACCTCAGCTGGGAAAGCGAGGGAGGGAGAGATGGAGAAATCGAGAGAGAGACATTAACCTTTCCTTGAAGTGAGTGTGGAGCTGTTTTATCTGACCACCATCCACCCCTGTAAACCTTTTCTCCTCTCCACCTCTTCTTCCCCCGACTACCAACTGCTCCTCCAGGGCTGCATTTCCCAAACATGTTACATAATCAAAATTAACTTTGTTTCCATCAAGTTAAAATAACAGACTAAACTAAATCCCAAAGTAATATTATTGTGATTTTGCCACTTCATATCGTAGATTGAATTCTAGTGACTGGAGCTGAGCTTTTTTCATGTGTTGCATTAAACACCTGATGCTGGATATATCTTTTGCGCAGAAAGTGATGCCTGCATGTCTGCCTACACTTCTGATGTGTTTCTGTTTGGAGCAGCAGACGACTAGGGTAGAAAAAGAAACTCTAAAGAAACTCAAACTTCATAAAGCCCAAGGAAAGAGCTGTCACAAACCCACCCACACAGTTTGACTGACGAGTGATTGGTGGGAAGTGCAGAGTAAAGGCAGCAAAGATGGAGACAAACTCAAAAACAAAATGTGATATGTAAGGATTACCTCTTAAAAATGCCACAAAAACATTATTTCATATCAGCAAACATGTATTTCACACATCCTCATCCTATACCTCAGTATGAGGTAACAGTCAATCTGCAACATGAGCTGCCCCTGGAATCAGTTGTTGCCACTAGCATGGCCACCGGCATTTTAGGCTGATTTTGGTTTGATTCTTTCAGACCACATATGCATCACATAGAAATATAACTTTGTGAACCAAGAACATTAGCTAATGTAGCAGCAAAGGGCAGCAATTATTGGTCTATGACTATAACCGGAGTCACCAGGGAGCCTCTTAAATATGCTGCGTTCGAGTGAAAAATCACAAATAATCAGTGTCATCAATAATCAGCAGCTGCTGCTGGCATCGCTGCTGGCATTGTAGATGCTTTCAAATAAGACTTCTTGGAAAAAAAAAAAAACATGATCTCTGTTGCAACTCCTTTGATCATACACAGTGTCTACAGTCAAGTGATGTAGTGATGAGTAAACTACGATGTGTAGCCAGTGATCAACAATCAGTATGAACACAACATTTCTATTTATGTATTGACGTTGTTTTTCCTAAACCGGCCCAATCCTCAACATTTTTGCCTTATCAATACATTAACAATAATATCACACTTATATAAGGCCAATGTGTAGAATTTTGAGGTCTAGTCAAATAAATTGAATGTACAGTTCTGTGCAAAAGTTTTAGGCACTTTAGATTCTTATCCATAGTGCAGTACCATCAGGGAGGCGTCTGATCGGTCCCCAATTGCAGCATGACAACAACCCCAAACACACAGCCGGAGTCATAAAGAACTATCTTCATCAACAAGAAAAACAAGGAGTCCTACAACAGATGGTTTTGCCCCCACAGAGCCCTGATCTCAGCATCATGGAATCAGTCTGGGATTACATGAAGAGACAGAAGCAGCTGAGAGACCTAAATCCACAAAAGAACAGTGGCAACTTCTTCAAGATGCAGGAACAACCGACCTGCCAAGTACCTGAAAAACTGTGTTCAGTTGTACTGAGGAGAACTGCTGACGCTTTAAAGGGAAAGCTGCTCACACCAAATTGATTTCACTTAGGTTTCTTCTTTTCACTGAACTTTGAATTAAGTTAACAAAGTGACAAAAAGGTAGAAACCACAGTGAAGCTGGATTTATACACTTCATGAGGTAGATATAGTTTATAGATCAGCGTCCTGTTTTACCTGTAGTTTCCCCCATTACAACACTATATGGATGTATTATACATGATCATAGTGTATTGTGCTTTAATTATATACACACAAACTTAAGGGAACTGGATTTACATCAAGGTAGCTTCTATTTTGCCTTAATGAATAGGAGACTCCTGCCCTGAAAACCATGTTTGTGTTCTTTCATTCACTGTAAGAGAAAGCAAATGTCATAGTGAGAAAAGCCAAGCAGGCCCAGAGGGCACATGCAAGGTCTGCACAGAAAGGCCTCCGCCAACAGGCAAGTTTGTTCCCAGATCCTTCTTGCTGTGAGGTGACGGTGCCAACCACTACACCGCTGTTTATATGCTCTGATTAGACAAAAGTTGAAGATATACACAGATATGAGAACAAAGTGATGATATTATGCTATGGAGACCTCTAAAGACAACAGACACAAGAGTCAAGATTTAATAATACTCACACAGAGGGAGGAGAGAGAAGATGTAAAGAGAGGATGGAGCAATCGGTTGCAGACACCATACAATACAAAGGCAGCTATGAACAAACATGGAGAAAATGCTGGCTGAGTCATCAGGAGGATGGACACCCTGATCAGAAGGCCTCATCGCACCCTGCAGCCACATCTGTATCAGTGATGTCACTGCAGGTGTTTTCCATTGGCTGGGAAACTTACTTAAAATAGTGCTTTGTATGTCTGTGCACAGACATATTTCCAGAAAAGCCCATCCTTGTCAGTTACAATATTCCCAGTAGGAGAAACTGTAAATCCATGTGTTTCCTGTTATGGTTTGTTGTACTCAGCATAGTTACCCAAAAAGAAGCCAATCGCTGCTTCCCAAAAACACTGTTGAACCAATGGAAACAGCTGAAAGAGATGTCGGGGTGGTGGGCTGCACCAGTACCTACTACCAGAGTGAAACTCTTGTGTCTGCAGTAATAATCTCTCTCCAGAGAACCATTTGCCTGGATAAATATTGGTTTTGCGTTGGCCCCTGTAATGGCACCCTGTGCAGGCGGCAGGGCCGGTAAGTGACGTTGTCTGTCACGCCGTTGGCAGGCTGGCGTGGGAGTCGTTGGCACATTGTGGGGTCTCTCCAACACTCATTTGAATTTGCTCGTCCCCCAATCATGCCACTACACTCAGCGACTACACACTTCCACACTCCACTCACACACTACTCCCACTACCTGTTTGGGCGCCGGCGCTCTCATTTGCATGAAATAAGATGGAAATGGAGCCCTTATTTATGCCAACAGAAATGGAGTGTGTTATTAAGGGCACTATTGTGCAAAAGAGACGGTGGCGGTAAGAATACATTACAGAGGCTATTTCTGGAGTGGCTCGAGTCACACAGAGGGTAATGCTTTACAGGTCCCTGATGACTTCTACAGTCTGGGCGCCAACACTCTGCATGGGCTGTGTGTATGTCGTATGTGCATTTTATATGTGGCGGTGTGTATTTTTGTTTATGCGTATGAGCCTGTGTATTATGCCTGTGTTTGATTGTGTCTGTGTGCATTATCTACAGTACGTGTGTGTGTGTGTCTGTGTCTGTGTATGTGTGTACATGCTTGCGCCTGCTGAATGTGATTCTAGGAGATGATCATTTGTACATTGCCTGATGATGGATGGCTTTCCTGTGATTGACAGGTCTCCATTCATACTGGCTTCATTGCAAGTCTGTTTGTGTTGTGTAGGCCGGGCGGGAGGGAGGTAGAGCTCCATTTCTGTCAGCCAGGCATTGATACAGTGGTTCAAAGCATTCATTGGGTCACTTTTGTTTTTATAAGAGACTAAAATGGAAGGAGGAAAAAGGTCTAAAGGGAGCTGTTGCCCACTATTTTGTTTCACTTATTTGCACACTGAAATATAGGCAGTTGTTTGTGAAGTGCTATAAAGGTTTAAGAACTGATCGCAGTATAAAAAACAGGGAATTGGCTTGTTTTGTACCCTGCAGTTGCAGCTTCTTCTCATACTGTTTATTCAGAAATTGTTGATAATTGTTGTGGATTTTATCACATTTTGATCAAGGTTGAATACTGGAAATTGGGATCCTGGTATTTCTTGGACATTCTTGCCAATTCTTGCCATTCTGCTTGTCTGCACCTATGTATTTCTGTTTATATGCTCCGAACAGAAAAAACATTCCTCAGATCACATCAACACTGCTATACAACTGTTGTAGTTATCGTCTGACCTTGAAATGCCGTTATCACAGTAATATACCTGGATAAACGTTTCATCTGCAGCGCTTTCTTCTAATGATTTGTCATGCTAAAATGGCAGCCTTACCGTTCAGGTGTGTGGAAATAATATTTTTAGACGAAGTGTGAACAGAAGGGATTGTCTAAAAACTATGCAGACTGTCTTCATCAGAGATGCGGGATGGAGACTGTCACATACATATACATGGAGCACCGCGTGGACATGTACACTACACTAACAAAATTATTTAAATAATTTCCCCTCTTTGTCACTCCACGCTACTCTAAATCGCTGCCCATGTCTCAAAAATTTCAGGGATTCAAATAATAATGATAATGTTAATGGATTGAAAAAATGGAAATCCATTCTGTGTATCAGTATAGTTGCATACCATAATCTCAGGGTCAACACTGTAAAGACGGTCATACTGTAACTACTTATTAATACAGATATGAGGTTATGCTGAAATACAGGGGATCAGACCATTCTGTGTAATGCACTTTTCTCCACTTCAAAGATAGTTTGAAAATTCCTATCAAAGAATGTTAGAAAATGGCGAGAGAGAGAGAGAGAGAGAGGTATGACAACATGCAACGAAAGGTCTGCGGTTCACTTTCTAGCTGACGTGGAAATTATGTGGTAAAGGTTTGTGTCCTAACCTGTTGGCTAACAACGCGCCTCAGATAGAGGGTCATTTTTAGAAGAATTATTGTTCCATTAGAAAACATCATGATGCATCCACAGGAACTACAAATCTTAAAATCATATGAAAACTGCCAACCCTTAGCCATTTTGATATTTGCAACTCTCATCTGTGTCTTATAACCACCTCAGTGTTATATTATCTGTCCATAATATTTTATAGTTTTTAATAGACCATCATTTTCTTGTCCTCTTTTACTAACCCCCAGTGGACAGCTAGCCTTTTCTCTGACCTGACCTGACCTCACTGACCCTTTGCATCCTGTCCAAACCTGAACCTGCTCCACCACTAACCCTTGATTGGCCCCTGGGTGACCAATGACCTTTAACCTTATCAGGTCTGGTGTTCCCGGGCTGCCTCGGTGGACTGAGTTCACGCTGGATAAATATTATGAGCTGCTCAATTGGGTGAACCCTGCAGCTGCATCGTGACAAAGGAGCGGGTGAAAGAAGTAGAGAAGGCTGCGTGCGTGTGTGTGCACTTACACATGCAATGATAAAGAAATTTTAATGATGATTTTTTTCTGTGATTTGCATTGCATTGGTTGAATTGTGGTCATGTCTGTTTGCATATGGATAAAGTATCTTATTTAGCACCTTGTATTGTGTTTGTGATGGAGTGAAGTGAAATAGAGAGCAGATTTGTTTGTGAAGGCGCTGCATTGTTTTTTTTTTGTTTTTTTCGTTTGTTGTTGTTTAATTTTTTGCAGGTCTTATAATGGAGTTTATTAGCATTTGAGCAACAGCCTGGGAGCGTGTCTCATCTGTCGTCCTGAAGGGTTGCCATTTTGAAAACTGAATGTAAAAAAAAACAAAAAGAAGGTTGCCCATTAACTGGAAATCCCCCCTCCCAGGGCTAAATTGGTGTAAATAGTATTGTTCCCCTCTCTGTCAAAGATATATGGAATGTCGTTTCGCTGATGGCTTCAGTAAATGCTCCAGCCAGGCAGGCGTATAGATATAACAGATCTGCTCCAACACTGCATCTAACCACTGGGCTGTGTAACTGGCCCTATACAGCATTTGTCATGTGATGCATGTGTGTATGTGTGTGTGAGTGTGTGCATGGATGTATGTATGTGTGTGTGTGTGTGTATTCACAAGCATTTAAGAGATGGAAACAAAGCATTTGAAGCAAGTAGAGAGAAGAAAAGAGAAAGGGGAAAGAAAGGAAGGAGAGACGGAGAGCAGAGAGAGAGGTTGCTGGGAAAATACACATCAAATAAGTTAATGTCAAGGCCAGTGTGGTCCCATAACTTCTCCATTCAACGAGAGGTCAAACTGGGGTCAAGGTCTATTGATTTCTTTTCAGGCTTTGTGGCAGTATTTCTTTCTACTAATAGCAAGTGCAGTGCCTTCACCAGCATTGGATGTAATTTCTCTGTAATGTACAGCAGAGAACTATTTCTGGATTGATACTGAGAATGTCTTCCTCACCTCTAAATGTAAAGAAAAACCCAACATTCTGATCAGAAAAGTATGTACTTACTAAAAGATAACAGATGACATTTTTTTAATACATCATTTATTCTGCATCTGTTTATCTCTATACATTTGTTACAAGCATGCAGCTGTATGTTTGTATGTGTACAAGCTTATCATTTTGCATGTGCACTGCATCCCTGTGTTTGTGTGTGTGTGTGTGTGTGTGTGCGCACACTTACATATCGGTGTGTTCCTGTGGTCGCTGGCGTGCAGTGATGGATCGCAGCAGTTCCCTGTTTACCTAGCCTCATGATTTCCTGTGCGTGCATGTAACAAGTGGAGTTTGGCAGGATTAATGAGCACACAGCTTGCTGAATGGGTGTTTGGCTCCGCAAAGCACTCCATCATGGCTTGATGCTGCTACCATACCCCTCAAACACACACACACACATACACCCTGCACTCTGCAACTCACCACTTACCCCTGCTCTTAATTACACATGCTTAGCCAAGTCCCATTAAGCAACCCCCCCCCTAGCCCCCATGCTAAACAATGTTAAAGCATCCACATTTCTCATAGGGTGCAGTGTTTAAATATAGTCTCCATGCTGCAGCGTGTAGGAGGTAAATTGTTCTAATACCTTTTTGCTCCTGAGAGAAACAGCGAAAGAGATAGTGATGCTCCATAGAAAGTTTTGGCTTAATACCAAATCTATGTTAATTATCGTCATGTTTTCATTCTTGTCATGTTAGTTTGCATGTAGGGATTTCACTTCAAGTAACTTGGGTGTGTGTAGTGTGCAGATTGAGGGGGTTTTTAAACTAGTCTGTGTGCTGTTTGGATCAGAAATGGATCATTTTACTGGTGATCCGTGATGCGAGTAATTATATTAAGATAATGTCAATGATCCCATAAATCATCATTCACTGACTTGCTAGAAACACTTTTAGGAAACGTGTCTAATTGAAGCTAATATTCGTAGCGACTAGTGGCCACATGTTTAAAAGACGATCCACTAATTTTAAATGTCAGTTACACTTGTATAATCTGTTCTGTAGCTGTGAGGGAGCTTTGTCAGATCTACATCCCAAGTTATTTCATCCAGGCTACTTATTATTGATGGAAAAAACCGTGGTTCAAACTGTGATTGTGAGGGATTATTGAGCAGGGAAGGTCTAAAAAAAAAATAAAATAAAGACACTAATAAATTGCATTATGGGAATTGTAGGATCCAGTGTTTTGACTTAACCCTCAAGCCTTAACTTGGGACTGAAGTGTATCACACACTGGTTGTAATACGACGCATCATTTGATACCTGAAGCTTACATCAGACATGTAATACAGACATGTAGCCAGGATGTGCTGAAACATGGAGTAACTGTGATAAAATGCTGCTTTTGTTAAGTATTCACACACAATGACAATAGGACAGTAGCCTATCCTGACACTAGTCAAGACGCTACTGGTGTGTGGGTTTACAGTATATAGAAAATAATATGTGCAGGTGCTTTGACACACATTGTACTGTACATCAGACTGACGTTTTTTTTTTTAGTCTGTGGCTGCTTTATAAATTGCTCTCTGGCTCTTAGCTGGTTGTGGCTCGTATTTGCACATTTGTTGCTTTCAAACTAGCCTGCTTGCTAATTAACAAGTTAACAACACCAAAGCTGTTTGTTTTGGTTAAATGAGCTCATTTTGCTGAAGCTGTAGCTCATAGTGCTTTGTACTGTAGGACTATTGACAAGGCAGTCTACTGTATCACCATCAACTACATTAGGCAACTACATTAGGCTACATAGAGTTTGTGGTTGCCCAGTACTAAGGCAGGTTTGCTGTATTCAGCCTGCATTGTTCTGTCAATTTATTAGTCAGAGGTGATCTCAGATTATCTGTCTTGTATTGGTAAAGATCCCTCTTGAGAATTTATTGTCACATCAATCTTCTCAAGGTGATTCCCTTTTATTATTTGAGTGTTGCAAGAGGCTCCGCATACTAAAGCCTGGAGCTTAATACATAATATACTGAATGCATTAGAAGGAAACTCTCAATCCCTCCCTCATGTGTGACAAGAAGTAACTGAAATTAAGTGTCCATGTCCGCTTAAAGGAAGGTTTTGTGTACGCATGTTTGCTTTTGTCTGTTCTTATGTGTTTGTGAGCACATGTACATGCCAGTGTATGCTCTTTTGCATGTTTGTGTGTCATAAGGTTTGCAAACAAGTAGTGTAACAGTGTCTCTTTTTATGCTTGTGTGTGTGTGTGTGTGTGGCCAGAAAGAGGGGCTGGTAGGAAGGAGGACAGGAGGGTAGAGCAGAAATCAAATCACTTAATTGCTGCATTTTTCATCTCCATCTTTTGTTTTATGGCGGCTGAGGGCCGGCAAGCGACTCTGGCTGTGATTCATGGACGTCAGGGAGGCCCGTGAGCAGCACCATCCCTCATCGGCACCCGGCCGCCCGCGTACCCAAAGCACCCACACAATTACCGTGATGAATATGACTTGTTTTGGTTGTTTGTTTGTTTGTTTGTTGTTCTTTTTTTTCACTCTTTTACTTCACTACCTTCATCTGGTTTTAGTGGGAACAGGGAGGTGCTTAATGCAGCCGCCGAGCTGTCAGAAATAAACAATTTACCATTTCAAGTTCACTCCTCCCTCTGCACCCTCCCCCTATGAAAACTGGGCCCATTGAGACTGGGAGACAGCAGATACAGTCAGATAGGCATGCAGAAAGAGAGAGAGCGAGAGAGAGAGAAGGGGGAGAGAGAGATAAGGAGGAGATAAATATAGGGAGAGGAGACGAGGGATGTGTTCATAGATGCTGTTAGGAGATGCAGGGAGAGGAGGATATCAGAATGGAAAGAGGGAGTGGAGATGTGAAAGCGGAAGGAGCAGGAAGGTAGAGGAAGTAAGCAGGAGATACAGAGAGATATTACATGTCTGAGAGGGAGAGACACAGAAGATGAGAAGGAGTCGGATAAGGAAAAGGAGGACAGATAGTGGGAAAGAGCGTATGAGAGAATGAGAGGAGCACTGGAAGGAAAGATAAGGCAAAAAGAGAGCGAGGAGATGGAAGGAAGCTTTGTAGTATCATGTTGGGTGTGTGACATGTCAATAGTGTACCTCCTCCCTCCTTTGTGCCTTTCATACACAACACACTACTTTAATACAAGTCACATAAGCATGTCTTTATATGATCAGATTATAAGTTTCAATACTCTATATTTAAACAAATGCAAACATCTTATAAATATAAAATAACTCATATTTCTCAGATTATGGTGTATTGGCTGATAATGATTTTTAAACATAACTTGAACATTTTTAATAAGTAGCTATCATTTACAGTCAAACAGAATATATAACGGTAAATCTTAAACTGTAAACTTTGGAAATAACCCTATAAACAAAAATAATGTATATTAGAATTACCTATGAGACGCAAATATATTGAAATGCAGCCAACCATTCATTGTATCTCTGGTTAGCTCGTTATGCAGTAACTTTTATTGTTAGTGGCAGAGTCAGCCACTCACATGCTGAATTGAAATACCTAAGCAGTGAGTTATTCTCAGGAAAAGATGCAACATGTGATTCAGCATTAGTTTGTAATTTCATATCATTAACATCTGCCTGATTTGTTAATTGTTCATTCTCCTGCATTTGTAACAGAGCTGTATTAAGTAACTGCTAATGCAACCCGAACATTTGAACATTGATCTGTTGAAATGCAGTTGAAATGTGGCCAGTTCCCATGACTATGCAAAACAGCATGAGTTTTGTAACCCTAGATATTGCTAAGTCAATCAAGACTGAAATCATGAGGATTGCAACTTTAAAAACCCTTAAAAACTACAATAAACTGAGCATAAACATTAAATGAAGTAGTGTGCGGTATGGGCAGCATTTATTACGAACATATTGTACGTATCAGCCAACATTTAGGCTGATAAAGACAAACTGTGATACGATCAAATCGGCAGGTAATGTTTGCTCAAATGATGCATCAGACTGGGTCTAATTTCTTCTGTCTGTAAATGTGTTTAACTACAGTGACTGAAGATATCAAAGAAGCCTCTCTAAATGAACTGCTAGCATACAACATGCTAACATAATCTGTGTTGCTAGAGCCCACTCTGTGCACTGTCGAGTAGCGATTACTTTGAACAGATTATTATACATCACCTGTTAGCACATCATTTATCATTCGATGCAAAAATCGATCATCATGAATCATCATTTAATTGGTGTTTGGTTGTTGTTTCTCTCGTTGAACAGGTCCCGCTTTGCTGTGTATCTACTAGTTGTCCAAAATTCTGCTATCAGCTTTTTTAACAGCAGATTGTCAAATCTGGTGGCCATGTGCTAAAAAATGTGTTAGCATGCTGGAGAGGTGTTGTTTAGAGAAATGGCTGTTAAAGTTTTTTTTTTAAGTGCACGCTTAATGCTCTAGTGCTGGTACTGCAGTGTTAAAATATGTGTATTTTTCATATTATATTTGAGTATTGCTTTGTATAGTTTATGAAACTACAGTAGTCTTTGACCCATCATTTGTAGCAATATATGAGCTTAAATCCGGTGTATCCAGCAGTAACACCAATCCACACTACAGACTAGTGTTTCACATCTTTTTTTTTTCCAACACACACACACACTCTCTCTCGCTCTCACACACCTACAGTACACACACAAACTTTCATAGCACATACACACACACACACACAGAGGCTTTGATCACACACTTGGCAAAATAAACCTGCTCTGGCAGTGAGGTTGCCTCCCCATCGTCTCTCCATAAAGGAATGTGTTGCACTGGGGCCTCACACACTGCGCTAAACACGGAGAAACAGACAAGAAAAAAGCAGATGAAACAAAAGCCAAGCCTCAGACGTCACGTCCGCTCCTCACTTTGTTTGTTTGTGTGTTTGTTTGCATCCCTCACAGCGGTGGACAGAAGTGGGTTTGAGCATACTGGGTGGAAGAAAGAGCTGCGCGCAGGGACGGTGCGTGTGCATTTGTCCATGACTTTTATGTGTGTTTAAGAAAACATAATTACAGCTCTGACTACTGATATTACAAAAATGCTACACAATATCCACATATTATCTATCAATGACCACAGTTATATAATAAATTACATTATACACAGTTTTCTTCAAGTGCACAATTAGAAGATGTGTTTTACATCATTAGTAAAAGCAGCCATGACTTATTTGGAATGAACAGATGAATAAGTGAGTATTTAGCATGAGCAGTGACAGGCACCAATGCTGAACAGACAAAGAAAAGAGCACCACCTAGAGAAACTCTAGCTGCTTCAGTATGAAATCCAAGGAAAGCTACGTCACAGTACTGGACACACTGTTGCTGTGCAGAAACAGCACATCAGTCAGCATTTAGCCTCTGTAAGGTTTTGGTCATCTAACATTTTCTGTCACTCCATTTGCGATGAGTCAGAAATGCCTGCCTATAATAAATCTAGCTTCAGTCTCTCAGTTAGATACTCCATCAAGTGCAAGTTATGTTTGGAAAAAGTAAAGCTCAACTGCCACAGAAAATATAACAACACAAGTTATATATTCTTTCGTTGAAAACATCATTTAAATGAATAAACTGAAGTCTTACTGTACCCAAAACAACAAATACAGACAGCTTGGTGAGAGCTGTTTTCTAATTTTCTACACTGTCTGATTTAAATTCCTTTAGATGACTTTGCACTGCTTTCATTACATAATGAGCTATGTGCTATATTTGTTTTTGGTATTTAAGAAATATTAGTAATACTGTAGTGAATATGGCATGGAATTCAAATAAAACCAGTCTGCCATTAACGTGTGGGCACTGTTGCCAAAGAGCAGCAGATATTTCCCAGTACATGTGATTTCAGGGCAACACTAATTAGGGCCAAAGCAAATGACTTTTAAACTACTTTGTGCTGAAATGATTTTTTAAAAAGTAAGATTTAATCGTATCTTTAAAAAAAATACATTTTTACCACGGCAGAGTTTGAAGGTTTCTGTGGTGTAGCAGCTTCCGTATTTTGTCAAACCCAATTTAAACCCATTTGGATTAGACAAACTGTGAAGTATCTTAAACAGGCAGAAGACACAAAATATGCATTTCTCCAGCAATGAGATTAAAAGGAAGAAACGGCACGACATGAGGGCAAAATCAAATAAAAGAAAGATAAAAATGACTGAACTCTGAGGAAGAAAAGTTGAATTTCATGCCACTATTCATATGTGTTTTCTCTTTTTATTTTGTTTATTTGTCCCATTTATGTGCTGTTGGGTGTCACATGATTCAGGATTGAGTGAAGAAAATATTGATAATTTTAAAAATGCACAATTGGCAGCTAAACAACAAAGCTAAAAACCTACGGTTTAATAAGTGTTTTATGTCTATTTATATTATTGCCAACCATATTTGTCACATTTTGCCTTAGATTTTTTAAACCTTTTTTTTTTTTACTTCGGGGCAGCTATGTGTCATAAAAAAGAACATACACAGACATGAAACATTATATCTATACCTCATTCACACATATTCTTTCTATTATAGATAGTATATGATCAGCTTTTCCTTGATGCAGCATTTATAGATACAAGAGTCAGAACACAACAGTCAGTTAATGAGGAAGACTTCAGTGCACCACTGGCCGCGGGGCACACAGTGATCAGCGTATATATGTGTATGTGTGTGTGTGTGTATATGTGTGTGGGCACGTGCACGTACTTATGCACATATGTGTGTGTATAAACTGTAGCTGGCTTTTAAATATTAATCTCAAGGTCAAAGGGAGGGAGCTTTTTGATATTCATGCAGGGTTCTGTACCCTGTGCCTGGTGCTGAAACCCTACCCACGCTGCTGCTTTGCATCACTGGCTCACCGGGTCATTATGTCTGCTACAGTTTCTCCTCTTACTGTGATGTGTTGGCACAATATGTGTGCGCTCACAGACACAGAACATATGCAGTCATTTAAAGGTGCAGTCATTTAAAGGTGCTCCTACTATAACATTTTACCACTGGAAAAAAAATCATTACCACATTCAAGATTAGCAGCTTCTACACACAGTATTTAAGCTTGTATCCCGATGGGATAGACTTCATGTAATGTCTACACGATTTCAGATTTTCTGTCAGTGTTAGTTGAGAGTAAAGGGCCAATCAATTTGATGCACCACCTTATTTATCCTCTTTGGTTAAGAGGAAGAGGAAACAAATGAACAACGGTTGACCCCACGGAGGAGTAGTGTGTTTATATAAGAACATCCTCTTTATGACTGACTCTACAGGTCTCAGTGATGCACTGAGCCAACAGACTGGGTCAGTATCTACACCAATATAGCTCAATGAGGACAAACTGCTAACATTTTAGACTCAAATGGATCTTCATCAATGTTTACTCCTATTCACAAATATGAGAATAAAAGCGTTTTGTCATTTTTAAAAAAAAAACTTGACTCAAAAATCCTTCTAAATTTAAGTTTGTAAGTATAAGTAAAAGTGAGCACACACCTACTGAGATATTTTAGAAAGTCTATACAATAATTTATTGGTCATGCTAAATAATACGTTATCTAGTTATCTTATCATAAATAAATATACAGTATCTACTTTATAATTGTTGTTTGTTGATTTTTTTTTTAGAAGATATAGATTTCAGACATAATATTAATTTTAAAAAAGTCAAAATCTTGTAGATTGTAGGCTTATGATATTTATTGCTGTGTGTATGTGTGTGTGCGTGTGTGCATGTACGTGTACATGTATCTATCTAGATATCCATCACAGCAGTCCTGCACTGTAGTTAAGTTGAGAGCTCCTGGGACTCCTCATTATTTAAGCCATTTATCAAACTGGCCCTTTCGTCCCTTGTGGTGGCATATGTACACTCACACACATACACACACACCCTTGCGTTTGGGGAAGGATGTAACAGAAAGGAAAGGAAAATTCAGACCTCTTACTTTCCTTTTGTTAAGTTAGAATACTAAGCCTACAGTAAACAGAACAAAGAGAGACAGAAGTGAATGGTATACATTACAGAAAAAGAAATGAATCCAGATACTGTAGTGCACCGACTCTACATTCCTTCAGTCTGGAGCTGTCATGTTGTGTCATGTAGAGGTTGATAAGGTTCAGTGTGAACATGGCAGACTGCGGACTTAATGAGCTACACGCCTATTTCTTCTAGGGAGAAACTGCTGATACATACAGTACATCATGCTCTCCTCAAACCTTATGCTTCTTTATGCATGGTAATATGGTTAGCGAGTAGGTGGTGCTATCATATACATGTCACATGCAGATTGTCATTCTTAATATGTGTAAACCAGAAAGAATGGTACGTCTGTGATTTCATTTCAACCCTTTTTTTTTTTGATCTGTTTAATATGGAAGCCCAGAGAGGCAAATGAGAAAAAATAATTCTGGTGATCCACTTTCTAAGTCTGATCTAAATTGTTTTCTCTCCTGACTTAAGAACAGGTGAAAAAAAGGTTTTTTACCAGGATAATCTTTCTAAGTTCCTTTTGTTTTCATCTCTGAAACAAGTGGGGGAAAAGTTTTGCCAGGTTCAAAAAGGGTGTTTTGCCAGGATCATTCTTCTAAGACACTTTTTTCATCTGTGAAAACAGGATGAAAAAATACTTTTTTGTCAGAATTAAGTGTTTGTTGTTGTAATACTCATTTCAGCCACAAGAGTTTGAAGTGCACTACTACCCCATGTTCTAAATAGGACTAAAAGCATTTATGTTTTCTTCCAAGTGTCTTTTAATTGGCACTAATCTGCCATTAGCGTCAGCTATACTGACATTAGCCTTTAGCCAGCTAGCTTGCGAGTGAAAAACATAATTTTCATGGCTAACCAACAGTTACAATCCAGGTTAAGTTCACTGCACAGCTAAAGTTAGCTTACTCTAACATTAGTCATGGTAATGGGGAAACTTCACCCCTTATGGGTGTTTTACCAATAAAATCTGGAGGGGTCCCCAGACCCCACTTTGAGAGCCAGTGACTTAGAGCAATCTGGAAGGAGGCCATGTAAGGTTATTAAGTGTTGTTTATTTATTTGATGAATAAAATACTTAAGTAACAGCAACTATGACTCTGAATGATGCTGTCTTGTTTCACGGAGGGCAGAATGAGACCTGTTGGGACTGTTGAGGACAAATTCAAGCCTGATCAGCTGTGTGTAGGTAAGATGTCATAAAGTATGACCCACACTGTCCAAACATATTGGAGCAGCGATCTAAACTTGATTTTGTTGGCAAATGAAAGTGCTTAGAGAGGAAATAAGAATGTGTTGTTGTTGGTCTTACCTCATGAACCTGTCTATGCAAAACACAGTAATGATTGTACTCACTTTAAGTAGTGGATTTTCCTCTTCCCTTTTTTTTTCTTCCCTGTGTTTGTCATGATATAGGATATAAGATTATTGCTGATTGGAGTAGAGTAATTTCATTTAAATTAATCATTCTCTTCTCCTGATAAAATCTTTAGGAAAATTACTGTGTGCACAATTCAAGGGTCCAAACACACCTGAATGTTCCATTGTTACGCAAGTGCCTCAAACTGTTCACATGAGGACATGACAAGTCTCCAGCTTTTCATTATGGTGCCAGGGTTGAACCTATATTTTTGGATGATATAATCATACATGTAAACAAAGGGAAGGGTCTAAAAATAAAAAAGGAAAGCGAAAGGGAAAATCCACTACTTAAAACATAATTATAATGTATTGAGAGAGTGAGCTAAAATTGGATCCTTTTAATGCACTGCACGTTGTACAATCATTACTGTGCCTCGCATAAAAGTATTCATGTGGTAAGACTAACAATGCATTCTTGTTTTGTCTCTGAGCACTTTCATTTGCCAACAATCAAGTTTAGATCACTGCTCCAATATGTTTGAATAGCTTGGGTCATACTTTATAACACCTTGCCAACACACAACTGATCAGGTTTGAATTTGTCCCCAACAGTGTGTAGGTCTCATTCTGCCCTCTCTGAAACAAGACAGCATTATTCAGAGTCATAGTTGCTGTTACTGAAGTATTTTATTCATTAAATAAATAAACAACACTTATTAACCTTACATGGTCTCCTCCTTTACCGACGTGGCTTACACCTCTAGTATGGAATTGTTGGACCCACAAGTCAAATGTTGGACTTCCCTGTAGAATATTAAACAAACATAAATGAGCTGACTGGGCTCAATGGTGATTTAGATTGGTCTAAGGTTCTCAAAGTGTCCCCAGGGGTCCTTAAGAGGGTTCCAGTACTAATATTCTTTTCATTAGAAGTTAGCACAATGTATAAGAATATCTATTCTGATCATATTTAACAACTGTCTTCATAGATATGGGTCCCTTGGACAAAATCATATCAAATGATGGTCCTCGGCTTGTTACACATCAATTTGGGGATCCTTGACATGAAAGGATTTGAGAACCAACTGGAACCAATGGTTCAACTGTCAACTAAAGGACTGATTAAGAGTAAGCATCACACTATAAATGCAATATTCAATAAACAGAATATAATTCTATATAATATATTATGAATAACAACCATATCTATCTACAAAGGAATCTCTTTATGTCTATATGTATGTATTTTCTTTGCATATCTCTTGAACTGTTCATCTGACTGACTCCACACTTTGTGGGTGTATGGTTGGGGGCCCAAGAGGGTGCAGTGTTGAATTTGGTGCAATTTGGACATGCGATAGGTTTAATATTATAAAGTCTGTGCATGCATGTCAGGGAGAGACAAGAAACAAGGCATGACACAAGTAAGAGAAAAATGCTCTAAAAACAGAAAAGTGGACAGCGAAAACAGAACTTTTAATCAAGAATGGACACTCTTACTCTGTGTCTAAACAGAAAGTGTAGTGTTAGCAGCATGCTTAGCAGATCAGCAGCAGCAGTGAGTGAACCATTGTGTCTACACAGGAGGTGTTCAGTTGCATTGTTGAGTGTAGGTCATCTGTGTTTTGGAAACGCTCACAGCCTAATACAGAATGACTGTAGTTATGCATGTAAAATGAATTAAGTACTTCCCAGTTTGTCTTATACGACCAACTGTCTGTAGTGGCACTTAACTGTCACCACAGTCTCAAAACCAAAGCACAGATCTTTGGAGCAAATGTACTCACTCAAATTTGAATTGAAGAAACAGAAAATATGAACTGTGCAAGAGCCCAGTATGATTGATCCACTTTACTTTAGGGTGCACATTATTTTAAATGCAGCCCTTATTTTACTTGAAATGAGAAAAGAACATTTATTTATTATTAGAGTACTTATGATTTATAACATCTCTGTATAATAGAATGTTAGTTTCAGCTGTTCAGGAACAATGCCATGCTTTGAAGCAAATTTGACATAGCCAAACGGTGTTATTACAACGCTAGCCCAAAAAGACTTTCTCCCATAGACTTACATTTGGAGAGAGATGCCTGTAAATCAGCAGATTTTTTTCAGTTTTTTTGAGCATCACAACCCCCGTGAAATGACGAATTTCACTATCAGAATTGTATCCATTTGGTCCAATCACATTTCGAAAGTCTAGAAGAGCCACGTGATATGAAGCATTTTATCCCCATTCAAGTTGGCCGGAGGGCTAAACCAGAAGTTAGCTGCCTCAGCTGGCAGAAGTCTCTAGTGAGCATGCTTCTTGGGTGCATGCAGTCTATAGAGTGTACGCAGTGTTTTCATCCGGGCATTTCTTTATAGCAGGAAGTGGCTTTTTTGGCTTCATGGGTTTATCCAGCCAAGCTGTCTGGCTCAGCAAATCATTATCCAACAAAATCAACATAAATACAGGTTTATGACAACAGCTGTGCTGTATCATCAGTTATAGCAATATCTGAATATCTTTTCCTGAACTTTGCTGCACAGCCCCTGCCTGTGACTGGTCAGCTACAACCACAGCCAGTTGCTCTCTGTGATCACTTACACTGTATTTTAACGCAGCCGAATTCCCAGTGTAGTTGGCCCCATTTACATATTTTTCTGTTTCTGTTATCAGAGAACGGAACAAGTATAATCATGTGCCCAAAATACTACCTGTCAACTAGCAGTCATTCCACTGCTGCAGCAGCACAGCAATAAAATCTTTACTTTATAATCACAATGTCATATAACAAAATACATTCCTCACCCGGTGTTGGCAGTTTTTGTTGTTTGCCAACTGAAAAGAAGATGAAGAAGAAGAGATTTATCTGTTTTTCTATTTTTCAGATGTTTCACTGCAGGCAGAGGAAAAATAATCTGGAAATGGGAGTGTGGACATTTCCACATGAAAACAGTGTTTTAATAATTTGATGGTTTAGTATAGATGTAGTCTAAGACCTGACCTGGTAGTGTGGTCAATCATGCAGTGGTAAATGAGATCTAAAGGAAAAAGCTGTGATACATTGAACTTGTAGCTACAACCTCCATCCGTTTACAGAGGGATTCTCTGTTAGGGATTTTGTCAGGTCGCAAGGTTATCTTCTAAAGCAGCTGAAGAGAACAGACAGTTGTGCTGTAAGAAAATGAAAAGACATTAGTTGGAGTATTTCATCACTACTTTTGAAGTTACATCTCATATGATGTCATACCTGAGGTAATGGGGATGGTTGCCACACTCAGCCCCTGGTTATTGTTTTTCATAATTAAGCTGTCTATTTTTACTAAAACTTACCTGATATTTGCACATTTTTGTCTTTCACAATGGTCAACATGTCAGATTCTCAATCATAGTGCCATATATACTTGCTGTGTCTGGGTTGAAGAGAGACTGGCAACACTACAAGTATGACCCCAACCAATCATTATTCACGACCTTGTGCAAGTTTGTAGGTCATCGGGGAGGAGGATCAAGACATTGTCAATCATGTCTACAGAAGTACGTGTGTGATGGTTGCGGTCTTCAGTTCTGAAAAGAAGGAAAAAACAATTGTGGACCCATAATTCTGTATGGGCTGTATATCCTTCGAAGAGAACTTGAGATAACAAAAGTGTTAACATGTTAAGAGCAGTACATGAAGCTACAAGGTTCACTCTATGTAAACAGAAGGTCTTGTGGAGGGAAAAATGATTGGGTTTTGGGAATTGTATACTCTGGTAAATTAACATACAAAGATATCATCTCCACTGCCTCCACTGGATGATTCCTGTATTATCAGCCATTTTTGACCATTTTTTTGATTTCAGATATAACTGCAAATCTCTACAGTGATATATATAACGGTCACCGATGACTGACGGCAGGTCTTCCTGTCTGAATCAGTGTGTGGAGGAGGTGCTGATGAGCCACTGCTCTCCCCGCTTTCTGCCTGTCGAATTAAAGAAATATTTTCTAGTTCAATATTTTAGGATATACGCTAAGTTGTTTTCTCTGTGAGAGCTGGATGATAAGATCGATACCATTCTGGTGTCCAAGCATTAAAGGACAGGTTCACATTTTTTCAAGAATGCTTTTAAACAATACTTAAGCGACTATAGGGACATTAAAAGCATTGTTGGTCGCTTTGTTTGTTCCTCTTGTCTATACTAGAAAAAATACATACTTTCGTTTTTGTGCGAAAATTATTAGTAAAATTCAGCCAAAACAGCAATGAACAGGCCCTCGCACCCTTGCGCACGTCGGGGCGTGGCACAGTCGAAGGGCTTCTGTCACAGGCATGTAGATGTTTTCAGACCTGGGCTGACAGGTCTGACTTTACAAACATGTAAAGTTTGGTGGAGACTGGAGCATGTACAATAAAGTTATAGCAACTTCCTCTGTCATGGTGAAACATCAAATGTCAATGGTTTGAGGATGACAATTTTCTGCAGGGTGAGACATGTCTAACACACGAAATACAAGAGGGCGTTCGCCCTTTGAGCTCAGGCCCTAGTAAGGCTTCAGTAGTCCGAGTTCGACAAATTAAATCTTCCAATTATTCTTGTTTTGTACAAAATCCCTTTCTTTTGTTACTGTCCCTTCACCACAACTATTGTAAATAATGAAAAGCTGATACCCATTTGAATTGACTGACACTCCATTTTAGCTTCACTTAAGATGTCATTTTTACACAGAATGAGAACTGTGTAAGTGTACATAAAGGCATTTCAGTATATTGTTTTAAGACAGACTTGAAGAAAATGTGAACCAGTCCTTCAAGCACAGAGCTGGAGCTTAGAGATGATTAGCTTAGCTAGCATGTTCAAAAGTATGCCTACCAACACCTCTGAAGTTTATCAACTGTGCTTTGCTTCTTTGCTGGGGAGCTGCTTTAACTACATTTTCCACATTCCAGTATTTTATGCTAAGCTAGGCTAAACACTTCTTGGCTTCAACACATAGACATTTAAAATTTACAATTTCATTTAGCACACGCTTCTATCCGAAGCAGCTAACATCTGAGAGTTGATAAAACACAAGCAAGAATCTAGTCAGGAGAGAACAACACGAGTAAGTGCAATAAAGCCAAGGTTGAGTCTGATATTCATAAATGTTCTGCTCCAACAAAGCCTAACAACAGCAACTCAAAAATAAAGTTTCAAGAACACTTACCAACCAACTGCTATCTCCTGTGTCCTAGATCAGAGCTTGTTCTCATTTTGGTCTATATTCATTTGTACTATTGATATTTGCAGTGCCACTTTTATGTTCTACAGCAGGGCTTGTCCATTTCTCCAAATATTTGGTCTGTTAGCCCGGCCACGTCAGTAGATATAGCTGTCTGTCATTGTGTTTTAACAGACTAACTCCTGGCTTTCCCCGTGAGTGTCAGAGTAACACCCCAGCTCTGATCTGAGCTGCACTCAGGTGTGTAACTGACTGCTCTGTTTCCCCATAATTACATTGTGAGCTTGACGCAGCCTCCAATGCCTGAATGTGTGCTATCTGTGTGTGCGCGCGTGCGAGTGTGTGTGTGTGTCTTTTCACCCCAGGCGGAAACATGTCATTTCCCGTGCTCCTGTCCTTCTGGTAGACAGATACAATATTAAGAGCCACAAATCTGAGTGTGAGTTGAGAGGAGACATGGGGGGTGGGGGTGTGGGGATGGGGAGGAGAAGGGAGAAAGAGTGGGGAGATGACAGTAATAATAGCATATAGACAATAGTCAGGGAGGGAGACAGCGATTGAGTGCAGTCGTACAAGTCATGTCAAAAGACAGGATGTGTAGACAAAAAGGATATCAGACGTTAATCTAGGTTTGAGAAGAGAGGAGTTGAATACAGTATTGTCACAACGTCTTATCTCAGTCTCAGCGTGAATTCTCCTATCTGAGGTTTTTACTGCATGCTCAATTATCTTTCACACCAATAGCATGTTACTGTATATACTTTAACCCTTCATGATTTCCCATGGATTCCCCGTTATGTTTCTTCATACGATTTAATGTTTAATGTTTTCAATGGAACTTGCAAATCTGTATGTGCAATTATATTATTTCCTAAACCTCAATAGTCCATTATGTTATAATCAAGTCAGTAGGAGCAGCCATCCCTTTAGCCCATTATTGTTGGGAGTTAAATAGTGAGTATCGAATTTATTGGATAATGTACTATAAGGGAAGGTGTAGATACAGGATATCATAAGTGACTCAAGTGCACAGAGATTGTCTGCAAGAATTACATTTGGCCCCTCATCTTATAGTATTTTTTGCAAATTAAAGCTTTTCCAGCCTCTCTGATGTGTAACTATGTGGTAAATACATGACATACTGTACAGGGTTTGACCCGAAGCACTCCATTACAATAATGACCCACTTAAAACCTAAATATATCATCGCTACAACCTCCCTGCTCAATTTCCCCCCATGAATTCAAGGGCTGGATCAATTCTAATAACAGTCTTTTCATTTTTTGGATTTTATCAGCTTGTTGTTCATTTGGTAAGTTTGTAAGCCAAACTACAAAATGAAACTCAGTTTGGCCGAAGAGGAACGGAGAGCAATCTGTTTGCATCATTTTGATATTTAAAAAGTTAGTGAGTGTTGCATTTTTTTTTGTCATTCAAAAAGACCAACAGTGTTGAAAGTCAAATGGACAATAAAAATCTAGTATTAGCTGCCTGTCCATGTCCATATGATAGTAAATAATAGTTTACTGTACTTTTAAGTACATAACATTAATATATAAAGGGGACATATTATGGACATTTCCAGGTCTATGTTTCTAATCTGCGGCTCTACTGGAATTCTTCTCTCTCTCTTCTTCTCCCCCCCTCCTGTTAAGCCCACTCTGTTGTGATTGGTTGGCTTCCAGAAGCTGCACATGTTCCATATGTTAACCTCACATTTTGGAACTTTGACCATGTTTAACATAGATATCTGATATCATAACATAAAACTAGAAAAAGCTTAATATGTGCCCTTATTCACTCATTCAGTGACTAGTCTTGTTAACATTCACTTAGCAGCCAAAGTGATGACTGAGGGCTGTAAACAAGATCAGTATGAAGAGCATTATGTCTCATAATACCAGTAGTTTGTCTATGATAAATTAAAAAGTACCGTACAAGATTAGAATAATAAAAACGTAATGGTCTGGTTTTCCAGATACAGATAAGAGTTCAGTTGACGACTGTCTTTTTTTTTTTTATTCATATCATTTTATAATTTCCCCCAAATCCTAATTTCTTTATCATATATCTATATCATTTCTCATATAAGTTTAATAAAATATTATTCTGTAGCACTCTTGGATGTTTTCATATTATTATGTATATTATTGGCCCCCTGGGATAGAGCAGTGATCCCATTTAACAAAAAAAAAAAAAAGCACTAATGGGTCCATTTGACCCCCTTCCAGACAATCTTGGCTCCAACACTGGACATAAACGGAGATACAGATAAACATAGTGTGATATGCAGCACAAACACATGGAGATGGATAAGAGTGGGGAGTGCAAGAGCCAACTAATCAGTGTAAAACTGATATCTAACACTGTCAGCAACCATGGGCAGTGACAGTCTCATTTTGCGAAACTGGGATCAGAGATTGATTAAGCATTAAATTATTGGAAATATGACAAGGGTCTTTTGAAATAAGAAAGCCTGTTGTTCGCTTCTCAGCGGCAAAATGTGCTCCAACCAGCTGCGTGTTGAGCTGGCCAGTTGGAAGAGATGAGTGCTTGGATTAGCTGTCATTGGATGTCAATCACTCCTCCCTCCTTGTAAAAACACAGACAAATACCAGCTTAATCAATGCTGAGGGAGAAGAGAGATGAGAAGCCACTGGTTCAAGATCAAAGACAACCCTCTGGTTTGACGTGGTTTAACAAGCTCTCCTCTTCTATCTCAAATGTTTCACAAGTAACTGTTGGGTTCCCCTCACACCAACCTACTGACGACCTCAGTAACTTCTCTGACCCTTTTCACTCTACAGTATAATCCGTTTTTCTGCATTAACGACTGATGTTGCGCAGTCATTGTGTTTATGTCCTTTCATTCACTGTGATAATGAGCAGTGATCACAGTGAGCAGAGAGTTTGGAGTGGACAAGGTTTTGCTAAATGAGAGACACTGAAGAGGAGATGATTACTGAGGCTTTCTTTAATGTTCACTATCAACATTCTCCACCAAACTTTTAGGTGAAAACACAAGCAGCTCACCTATAACAGTTCTCGCATGGCACCGACGTGTGGGTTCTGTAGAAGGCACACGTCGGATTCAGTGTAGCCTGCAGCAACCTTTGTCATCAAATTATGTGCTTATGATTCATTTAATGATTATTTAAAATGCTGCACACGAGCTGTAACAAACTGTTGTGAACAGAATGTGCTATTTGTCCCGAACTGCGGTCACAGATATGTTAAAAAGTGGCATTATTTTTAGAGAGCACGCGGTCCACCTCTGCTGCACCTGCAGAGTCAAAGCCTTCCCCACCCCTTCCTCCATCACGCTCCTACACACAAACACACATGCGCTCACACAGTACCCCCTGACCAACCCCCCTGCTGAGCCCTGAGCCCCACAGCACAGCCAGATTGCTGTTCCATAGGTCACATCAGATGGCTGGCACACTTGAGCCCTGTTGACAGCTTGTTGTTTACAGTATGTGCAGCCAGCGTGGGGCAGCCACCGCTGATCGGGGGCCTGGCGGGAGGCGGATATGGCAGTGTGTGTGTGTGTGTGTTACATGTGGGTTTGGGGGGGGTGGTGGGATGGAGGCAGTGGCAGCAGAGGTGTAGTGGCTTTAGGGGGGTTGATGTTGGCGGGGGGTCCAGGGCAGGTTGCTTAGCAGGGAGCCCCTGGCGTGAGGCCCAGCAGTCTTTGATGCTCGCCGGTTCTGAGGGAGAGAGAGGCAACAGAGGGAGGGAGGGAGGGAAAGAGATGATGGGGGGGTGGAAGAAAGACAGAGATGAGGAATGAAAGAGAAAAAGGTTACCTGTGGATCTGCCAACCTTCAGCGCAGAAGGGTAGGGGGAGGCAGGTTGGGAGGGGGGTACGACTTTGATGTAAGTCCAGGTTGGAGGAGAGCATTGATCGCAGGGGGGAGAGGATGGTGTTGGTGCAGAGGAGTGTGCTGGGGTTTGGATGAGCTGAGGATGGCCAGAGCTCAACTACAGCAACACTTCCACCTTTTCTGAGGAGAAGGCTGCAAGCGGCTGCTAAGGATGTTGTAGCCATGGTGGGGATAAGCTCGGGGAAATGTTTTAACTGTGCATGTATTGATGGTGAAGATGTGAGTTAGTGGATGAAGTTTAAGAGCTTCATCTTTTGCTGCTGCTTGCTGCGAATGTAAAAGTCTTTCATCTCTCTCCCATGTGTTTGCAGCAGGAGCATTGGGGAGTTTTACTCCCTCTGTGAGTGTGAGTGTGTGTAAATCTGTGTACTGTGTGTCTATCAGGATGTGTGTTTATGAGTGCATACGTACATGCATTGTTCAGCGTGAACTCTCTCTGTGTATTCCGAACCAACAAAGGCAGGATCCTGCTGGGTTGCTGTGTATCCATAGATCAGAGGTGTGTGTGCGCGTGCGTGTGCGCGTGCGCATGTGCATCACTGCCTCTCGCACAATCATCGGGACAACATGCAGGCACAACACCCGCTGGGCCCACCACTCCCCATAATACACCCCGGCTCCCACAATGCATCAGTATTTCAAAGCTCCACATCCCGGGAGACTTTGCTCTAACAGTGAGGTCTCTCCTACCAGGAAGTGACACATCCCCCTGCTGGGACACAACTCCCACAATGCACTGAGGTGGCTCCCATAGAGATACACACAATGTGTTTGCTCCTGTTGGAGGCTGCTGCCACGCATCTGTCAGCCTGCTGCTAACAGTGTGCATCTTTTTTCCTGCCTTAGTCCCTCCACCCTTTCCCTCTGCTACTTCAACAAAGTGGTTTCATTCTTGAACCCATAGTTTAGGGTCACCAGATTGTGGTCGAGGGCTGACAGCGAGAACAAGACTTTCAGTGGCCCCATGTACATCAGAAAATGTTTTACAGTGACAAGGAATAACCCAAGGCAAGGTTGACACACCATTCAATTTCTTTCCACAGAGATCTCTGATCCCTTCGGCCAGTTTGCAGTTAATGCAGAATGGGCTTAAACTCTGTAGACAGCTTGCCTGTACACCCCTTTAAAGACAGAGGAGTTGATGTCATTTATGGAGAGTGCGAGTGAGTGGAAACTCATCTTGACCTAAATTTAGATGTCTCTGACTTATTTTGCTTAGCTGCACTCTGCTGCACTCCACTACAGCACACCAACTGTGTTTGTCAAGTATACTTATCTCCCTGAAAGATTTTAATAAGCTGGAATGAATTTGAGAGCTTCGGTAGCTGAATATTGTGAGATTTTAAAAAGCATCAAATATCAAAGTGCCTGGACAATGAAATGGACTAAGAACAGGTGTTACCCACTCTGTTCAAATTAGTATTGGAAGTAAGATTTTCAGAATATGAATACTCAATTTATCCAGTCTCATACCTGAAAAGTATTTTTTTTTCTGTCTGATAATTAAAATGCTTTTCAGCAGTTAGACTGAGATTATGCAATGATGCAACACAACTGGAACTTTTTTCATTCTTGAGATGTGTTAAAAGAACCTAAGATGTGAAATGTTATAATTAGTGTACAGCAGAATTTAAGTATAAAGCTATGACAAAAATGGATCTGATGGTGTGAAAGAGTGTGTGTATTAATGTGGATATTTTCTTCATTACTTTGTAAGTGTAGAGGGAACAAATTCCATAAATAACTATATTGACAGGAAAGAAACACTTTTTGACTTTGACAAAATGACAATGTATTGAAATTACAAGTTACCAAGTTACCAAGATAAGACTCTGATAAGTTGTATGTGATTGTTGATTAATTATAGAATGTCTCAACAACTAATGGAGAGATTATAATGAAAGTTAGCACAGATGTACCCTAATGACGTCTTCCGTGACCCTGACGTCTCCTGTAGCGCCACCAGCAGGTCAAAGCTTTCACTCACCCTGTGAATGTCTGAACATCTACTTGATGGACTGACACAACATTTTATAGAGACACTGATGGTCCCCAGAGGATGAATCCTAAAGACTTTTGGATCCCCTGAGTTTTTAAGAGGTTGACATTTGTGGTTTTCAGCGAAATGTCTCAACAATTATTCGATGTATTGCCATGACATTTGTTACAGATATTCATGTTCCCCTCAGGATGAATTGTAATAACTTTGGTGACCCCTTAAACTTTCCTTTAGCACCCTCATCAGGTCAGGTGTTTAATGTCTAGTAGTTTTGATTTATTAAATTCCTTCAAAACTCATTTTCCCCGCTAACTCGCTAAACTAATATGTGTTGGCATTTAGCAAGTACAGCCTAACAGAGCCACCAGCATGAGTGTAGACTCTTAGTCCTGTTTGAATAGATTTTTTTTTTTTACTGAATCTTAATTGAGTGAATGACACTGGTTGATCAGATGTTTTGGACAACATATTGATTTTATACCTTGGAAAAAAAGAAACTTACCCACTGTAGCAGGAAGATGAGGATAAATATTAGGGATTTATCTGCCTGCTATCCCCTTAATTTTGGAAAAAATATATAAGACATATTTTTGTCCATTCACAGTAAAATATAGACTATGTTAGTGAAGAAACTGCAAAAAATGGACTGTCTGCTATTTAAAGACCAGTCAGAATTTGAAACATTTTCAGGTATGAAGTATCCCAGCCCTACAAGTAGGCATAGGCTTAATAGTACTGACCATGTCTACTTTCTTACTCAATCACCATTCACTCTTCTTGTAAGATTATGAGGCACTTCTGTTGGTTGAGATGTGACAAGAATGACCACAAAAGCAAGCAATGATGGTAGTGTGGAAGCTGGACACCATCTTCCTCTTTAGAAATCAGATTGGATCAGGAGGGCAGTGGTAATATGAAAAGAGGAAAAGACACAAAACAAACAAACGGTAGTAAATGGCAGAAAGAATGCAGAGTTTGGGAAAACACTATGAGCTCACCTTTACATTGTAGAACATCAAAAATGTATCCTTAATTTTTGTGCCATGCTTCTGACTTTTTAGCCATTATAAATATGAATGTATTTTCTTAAAATGTCTCTAAAGTAGACAGCAAGAGTAAACATGTCATGTATAAACACCACATTGGGGGTAATGTTGAGTAAATATGAAAAAGGTCACAAGTCTTATGTTACTAGTAAATACATTATTATTTTCAGCTTTTGTATCCATTCTGTTTGTTTTTTCATATCCATTCAATCTCATATATCTATCTAGTAATTGTTGCACCAGTCTGGAGACAATCACTATAATTTTGCAAATTGCCAGAAAGCACAGGTTCACCCACATTCAATCAAGATCCAAACATTGGTGCTGAAATAAAATATCTGATGACAGTTGAATGAATTGAGAGAGTGTGATCAACCCCCTGCCACCCAGCACAATACCATCAAGACCACCATTTGTTTTCTGACTCTGGCCTTTTGCTTCCAGTGCCCTGAATGTGTGGTAGCCATGTAGACGGAGCACTTCCAGGCCAAACACATTGGCTTTACAGGACTTTTGCTCATATTTCTCAAAGGCTAATTGATTTCTTATTGAGGAGCTGCCAAGCAAATCAGAAAATTGCATTCAGTAGCTGAGGTATTAGCCGTTGCAGAGTGTTTAAGATGTTTTCCCTGATCGCGCCTTGGCAGAGCTTTCTGCCCTGGAGTGGCTTGTATATAATGGACTGCCATGAAATCATAATTGCGTGTTTATGAACAAACCAGCTGGTTGAGGCAGAGGGTAATTATTTTCTCTGCGTTCTCCTTTCCGCTCACCGCACACTTGTGTCTGATAACGGCCCTGGTGGAAAATAAACGGTGGGGAGAATAGAGGAATAAAATGGAGAGGAAAGGGAATGCAGTGTAGTTCTTCCTTTCTGTTGTGTTTAGAAATCACTTTTTCCACCAGCCCTCTTCCTTCTACTTCTGTGTGTGCTGCATTCTGCCATCACAAATAGTAAAGCTAGTAGCTAACTTACCCAGAGCAAAGGGAATAGTGTGACTTACTACGTTGGACTTCTGAGACATTTTGCACTTTTTCTGAAGTAGTTTATCAGTCAAAAAGAGGACTTGATTTGAAAATGTAGATAATTTGAGAGTTTTTAAGTTCACTGTCCATACAGTTAAAGGCTCATGGTTAATTTACCTACATCACCAAGTGTAGGAAAACTCTTCATAATTTTCAGGAGTTTGAGTGGCAGCCAGTCACATCATCTTCTTAAACACTTTTCTCAGTTGGCGCTTTCCAAACTGTTAACTGTGCTCATGAGATTTAGACCTGCTTTTCAAGCCTAGCTATTGTTAATACTCCTTATTATTAGATAATTGATAGATATAGATATAATAGATAATAAATTTAGCTGTTTTCAGATCTGCACTTTTCAGATATATGGTTGGATCTCTGAGACCATTCCTCAGTTTGTTTCAAAATGACAAAACTCATAAATGCAGATGAATGTGAACCAAGTTTTTTCTTGTACATTTTCCGCATAAGCAGTCACCAAAATCCCCACCAGGAAATTACCAGATGTTCGATCTACAATGTCTGATTTCCTTTCTTCTGCCATTATTTGGTTGATCCAGTCCAATAGCGCCCCATTTGCCATATCAACCTTTTATGCACTGAAATCACCTGGAGTACCACCTTTCACAAGCTACAGTAGCTCCTCTGGTGCTCCTCACTCTTGGTACTACTGTTATTGATGTCTGTTAGCTGACCGGCAGCCAGGGGAAGGCTCCCCTGGTGTCCAGTTTGAAAAAAAGGACCCTTTGTAAAAGAGCTTTATTCAGAGCTGGTATGAGCAGCTGGAATATTCTTTCACTAACACTTTGTCAGAGGCCCTTCGGTGTTGTTTGTTTGGACATCAAGATTTGAGCCGCATATTTTTTCTCTCTTATCCTGCCTGTCAGTCAGTTTCAGTTTTCTGAGATTTCCGAAGTTAACTGTTGGCAACTTCTGCACTTCTGCATTTGTCATTATTAGCATGTAGTAAGTTTAAATCATCAGGAGTGTTTGCAGTTGGCATATGAAACATGAAATGGCCACACACAATGTGCCACATTTTTGTATTGAGGCTTGTTTTATGCATTTATAACAAACCTATTCCATAGCACCACCCCCAACCATTTTTACACACCTTGGTCCAACCAGGGGGAGATGTTAGTAAAAAGAAAAAAATGGAACCACCTTTCTAGTCCCACCTTGGTACGCAGCTTTTCAGTTTAGATGGACATTTTGAGCAGCTCTTGGTTTGAAGCATAAAGCAGCCTTTGCCCTGCTCCTCCAGCCTCAAGTCTGCCACCCATGTTTGTCTGTGTGAGACAGAGATAAGAGGAGTTCGGTTTATTGCTCCAATGACAGTCAACTGTTGCTGTTCCAGAAACCGTACTATGTAATTCAAGGCAGAGCAGGTCTAACGTGAATCAGGAAGTAGGATATTATCCTCAGGGCCAGTGAGAGCTGACCTGCTCAGACTGGAACACAGCACAGTTATCCTATCTCATTACCGAAGCCACTGCTCTCACATTTAGCCTCGTTAGCCACTCCGAATGAACATCCAGCATCCCAGTGGGGATTCAAGGGTTAATTGTGGCTCGTGTCAGAACTTGGACCTGGCCAGCTCAATAATGGGCTGCAGTTATTGGCTTGCCGGCTGGCTGTGTGTGTGTGTGTGTGTGTGTGTGTGTGTGTGTGTGATTTTGGTGCTCATGTATGCACATGTGTGCACTGGCTGTCTTCAGGTATTGGCTTTGGTGTTGACCCAGGGCCAGCTCTGCCTCTCCATGCTGTCTGTATTGACAGACATCAGACTCCAGGGAGGAGTCCGAGGTCTGGAGGCCCCCGTACACTGGAGACACACACCACCGCTGAACAGGAAGCCTAAACCTACACACACACCTCCGCACACACACCTCCCCACAAGCACGCATAAGCATGCACATAGGTATCTTTTCAGGGAGGTGCATGAAAAACTGACTCATATGCAAGCGTCCGCCTATGCAAACACACTTGACCCATCCCCCTCCAATCCTCACCAGCTCTATTCGTCACCATCAGGCCTTCATCGTCAGCCCTTTGGGGGCATCCACCTACCTATTCATCTTTCCATCCATCTATCTATCGACTGTCATAGATTGACCTAGGACCCCTACGACCTCTGGAGACACCCCCATGACAGCTTTGCGTCCCATACCCTCTTCTCACCAGTCATGATCTGCCACTGTATGACTCTTCACTGCCAGCAAATACCTCTATACCATTAACGCCAAACCCCCCAACCCGTATTAGGTATGCTTGACACAGCTACCGATACACGACATATCTGCAACCTAATCATGTGTGACCGCAGTTTTTTTTTTCTTTTCTTATTTGATGGGGGTGCATGGGTTCCTGTCTGATACCAAGAATTGGGCGATACTCCCAACCGCCGACCCCCACCCCTCGCTGCCTCCATCACCTCCTTCGTCAGCAGCTTTGTAGAGCCAAATCTTTATCTTGACACACACACAAGCACTGTGGGATGCATATGGGCATACAGTGTATAGAATACATACAGGATAAACCTATCTCATAAATAGGTATACAGCCAATGATTCTTTTTATTCTGTTCTTGATTAATATGAAGGTGTGAAATGTCTAGAAAGCAGTAAAAAAAAGAGGTAATGTCTTCAAATTGCAACCAACAGTCCTAAACTCAGATGTTCAGTTTATTATCATGACAGACTGCAAAAACCAGCAAATATTTACATTTGAGAAGCTGGAAACATAGAATTTGGGGCAGTTTCCCTTGAAAAGGGACTTCGATCATTAACTATTTAAATTGTTGCTGAACATTTGTTCTTCCCTCTACTAATTAGTTAACTGACTAATTGTTTCAGCTCTCGTTACAATGGTTTACAATTGATCAGTCTTTGAATTCACATCTCAAAGTTGAACTTTAGGCAAAAGTATCGCATGAATTCACTCCACCTTCCTGAGCCAGCTGATTGACAGCGGAGATTCTATTGAAATGTATTGATTTCGATCTGCGCTTCTTCTGTTATGAATTATGTGACTTAGCCCTTGTAGCATAGCAAAAAGTCATAGAGGTGATTATGATTCAATGAATGTAACTGGACTGAACCCCTCTCTGTTCGTGTTAGCATCTAGATGTTTTTTGACTTTCGTGTCAGTAGAAATATTTAGATTTCGACAGGTTGGTTTTATTTCGGGCTATATTTTTTTTTTATTTCTCAGCAGTTCATGAGGCTGCACAGTACTGTACCATGTGTCACTCCGGTCCTTGAGCTGCGTGTTCTGAACAATAGGCCCGCAAGCCTGTATTTATGACTCTGCTGTTGCCTTAATGCTGCTTAAAACACTCAGCAGGCTTTTTACTTTAATGAGAGCCAGGCCGTGTTACAGCACCCTGCTGCAGTGCACTCTGGCGTGTGTTGCACAGAGCGAACCGTGTGCGTCTGTGTGTGTAAAAGATATGGCTATATATGTTGATGCGTGTGTGTGTGTGTGTGTGTGTGTGTGTGTATGTGTGTCGTCAGTGTTTATGGCTCTTACAGTGTCTGAAATGTCTGGCTGTAGTTTTAAACGCTACTGGCTTCAACTAAATAAGATGTCTTGGTGTATGTGTGAGACTGTGTGTTTGATTGGTCCTGCGTAGGTGTAAAAGCATTGTGCATTTCTTTCTCGCTTTCTTACAATATGTTTTCTCAGAATTATCTCTTTTCCTTATTCCACTACCCACCCACCTACACACACACTCACACACGCATACAGACAAACAGACACACATGCACACACCACCATCTCTGTTGACAGGGTAAATTGTATGAAAAGCTTTTAAGGCAATTAGTGGATTGAGCTAGAGCCTTTCTTCCCATTCGCACTGTTCATTAGCAGCTCCTCCAGTCTCTGATATTACCATCACTCCAAGCTGGCATCAACACCACTCACTTCTTGTGTGTGTGTGTGTGTGTGTGTGCGTGTGTGTGTGTATGTGTATTTGTGTGTGTGTGTGCAGATGTGTTTCTGCATGTCTGTCTGTCTGTATTTTACACATCTCCCTGCTGAAGCACAATTTCAAAGCGTACAATTGTCAGAAAATAGATCCTTGCTGCCTGTTCTGACTATTTTAATCCATTTGAATAAAAGCACAAAAGAGGAATATCCAATGAGACACACAAAAAATCATTATCCTAATGGCCATCATTGTCTTTCTTGCTTGATTATTTCTTTATTAGTCATTTATTTTTCCTGAAAAATGATCATGATGATTAACTTTTCTATCCGTCAGCCTCTGTCTTTATACGTTTCCCTAGTGGAAATGAACTGAGGTTGGTTTTAAATCTGAAATCCTATAACAGCTATGGCAGAGCATTCAGCGTCCAGCGTGTGATGTCATTACACCTTGTTGTGTGGTCAGTCTCAACATATAACAGCACGTGAGGTGACATTAAAAAACATGACACCTGTGGAAAGGAACATGGATGTCTCCTCCAGGATATACACAACTCAAAAACACAATATTTACCTGCAATTTCTCATTTTTGTCACATTTAGTCTTTTTTTTTTATTCAAGATGAAAAAACAAACAATGCCTTGTTCTACCTCTCAGAACTCTTTGACATCCTCAGACTGTGACTCTTAGCCACAACCCTTTTTTTGTTCCTTCAGAACAATCTTGTCATTTGAATTAAAAAAGTGTTTTTAATAAGAAAAGTATGAGTTTCAAAAAGGACACAGTCATAAAAACAAAGCATGCAGCACAGTCCAGCTGCAGCATACAGAGTCAGGTTCACTGTGTCATCTCTAGGTATTGCCCTGCTTCCTAATGGCCACAAGGAGGCAGATAGTCTAGTTGTGATTGAACGAGTAAATGAACGAATATCTTGCATCTGAAAATGATTTTTTTTTTTTTTAAAGATATAGACAGTAGTGAACGGGCCATAGATGTAAATGACAGTGGTGTACTTTGCTGTATTTATTATCACATGCACTCAATATGCATGTTATGTCATCATCACAGATCTTTTCTTCACTATCTAAATTATTCTGCAGTATGTCTATGTTTTTTTTTTTATTTCCTATGACTTTTCTCCCACAACTAGACTTGGAAAGCAGAGTGTCTAATGCTCTCAGGTCAGCTTGCCCTTGGGC
The DNA here is from genome assembly GCA_029490765.1 of Euthynnus affinis. Lineage (NCBI taxonomy): Eukaryota > Metazoa > Chordata > Actinopteri > Scombriformes > Scombridae > Euthynnus > Euthynnus affinis. The sequence goes on along the minus strand of CM055847.1, from coordinate 26,753,303 downwards.
TTTAGTCAACTTCCTTTTCTTCTCACTGATTGTGAGAGAATGAAAGACAACATTATGGATTTTATTACATAATAAAAAGGATGTTTGAGTTTTTTTGGGGGGAGTTTCTTTAGATATCTCAGAGCTCATTTCTATCTGTATATTTGCTTGCTGTTTCCTCAACTGTATTTAGCTGTGTGTGTGTGTGTGTTGTGCGTGTGTGAGCGTGCGTGTGTGTGTGTGATTTTCAGAGAGAGTTAATTATGTGGAACACTAGAGCGTCACTAGCTTTGAAGAGAGGAGAACCAAGAGCCGTACATTATTGATGAGTGACACACATTGCCAACATAGTCACAAACACAAACATGCATTTATGGGCACACGCACCATTACACGCGCACAACCTCAAGTACACAGACACATACGCACACACACATAAATAGTGTATATATTTGGCAGTGATCCTTCCTTCAGCCCCGGAGTATTTAACAGCAGTTGCTGACATACTTACAGTACCTGCTATACATTAGGCTTCCAACATTTCTCTCTCTAGTCCATATGGGACTGTCATTGGCCCTGTACGCTACATTATTTAGCAGACGGAGTATTTGATCCCACAGCTAGAGCTGATCTCAGTCCATCATTAACGCTGAATTCAGCTGGAACCAGAGCATGCTTTCATTACTGTACTACACACACACACACAAATGCATGTACACACACTGTACATACACACACAGATTATGTCCTTGTTATGATCTTCTATGTAAGTGTCCTTAAATTAATCATAGCATATTTATTTCCTCAGTCTAACTGTGCTGGTTTAGTTATGGCAACAAAACATATTTTCTTCTATTCAAACCAGTTCTGTTGTTCATGATGTGTCACTCATGCTGGTTATTCCACAGAGCTAACAGCTGAGATTGTTTAGAATGAAAGGTGTGGTATCACTACATCTGCTGGTGATTTAGTTTGAAAATTCTAAAAATATTTCTTTGTAAGAAACACAAAAATAGCAGCATGAAGATATTTTGAAATCCATATTCAAACACTTTGAATTACTGTGGTATAGTTAGGAGATGTTTACAAAATACACAAGTAAAATACATTACAGAGTCAATTTATTGTCTCTGTGTCCATGTCTGAGTGAAACCCATTTTCTATTTCTTTCCAATTGTTTGTTCTGAAGGGTTTTTTTTTCCACCCAAACATGCACCAAGGAATCCTTGTTGCCTGTCATACCCATCATCTCTCTTCCCATGTTTCCTGTCTGCCTCTTCACTTCCCACTACCTAGTAAAGGGATAAATGCTCAAAAAAAAAAAATCTTCGAAAGAAAAAAATATCCCATCTAAAATCACTCCTCTGAGTGTTTTTAAGTTAATTGTTTTGTTTTGTTTTTTTCCAACCCAAAACTTTACTGTTTTGGTTTACGCCTCTTCTCAACCTTGTTTCCAGCAGCAGCAGCAGGAAGCTGTTTTTTGAGAAAAACCTTGGATAAACTCATTTTTCTCAACTTGCCCGGCATCGAGTTTCATGCCCATTCAAGTCTTGGATGTGCTCCAACAGCAAGTCACCTAACACTGTCTATGCTGAAAACAAATGGGACTTTACTTCAGGAACCTGCATGCCAAAAGTACTTCCTCCCACTTAGCTGCCATATTGATGAAAAGTTTTTCCAAAAAAAAATGCTGTTGTGATAACGTCTCTTGTTATAATGCCATTTCACAAATGCTAAGAAGCATCTTAAAACAGCAAACATTTATGCTGAATTAAAGAGATCACTCTCCTAGTATCATAAATATCACTTTATACAAGAATACACTCAAAGGTCTTCACTGGAAGTGAAATGAATTCTGAAGCACTTAACAATCACTCGTTCTCATAGTGGTTTCCTAGACTGGTTGTAGCTTCACACTCCAGTTCAATAGCTGCTCATCCAGTCAGTGCAAACAGGGGACACATAGTTTTTTATAGAGGCATATTATGGTTTTATAGGGGTCAAGGGTCAAGCACATATACTCTAGGCTCTGCCTGCAGATCGATACAGTATAGCACAGACCAAGGAACACGAATATTGATTAATGAATATGCGTAAATCTCATGTCACACTACATCTCTCTCTCTCTCTAACACACATGCATGAGCATATAAAAATAATCGCACATATGTATCTAGATGCTTACAGAAACACAAGGATACATTTCATTTTCACATGCTGAGAATGAAATAAACCCAGCAGCTACAGTACGTACTGTAGCAGAGGTGCTGTTGGCAGCGATACATGTATGCGTCTTTGTGGTTACGGACCATTTCCCAATTCATGTACACACAGTTAGAGACTCAAGGGATCAAACTGATGCTATTGACCTTTTCCCTTCACTAGCCAAAGATCACTTTACATCAACCCCCACCATCTTCAGCACCAACCTCCGGCTTGTTCTGTAATTTGAACTGAAAGAAACTTTAGGCCTTCAAATCCCTCCCAAAGCAAGAACACTTCACTATGAGTTTTATTAGTTAGCACATTAGCTTATTTCTCTGACAAATCAACTACAGATGGTAATAAGACCATCCCTCTGTTATGTAATGCAGTGATTGAACGCCAATGCAAAACACAAACAGAGGATGATTTAAAGGTGCTCCCTGTCCCATCTTTAAACATCATTATACCATTAATAGTGATACCCTGGTGCAATTACTGTAAACAAATGAGGCCATGCACAAGATGATTGGTAGTCTGTATCTGGCTTCATCTTTCAGACAAACACATAACAGTGGCTCATGTTAACATTTATTTTTCCACAGGGAAGAAAGTTGAGACACCAGCCAAGACATTTTCAGTTACCAGTATTATTGTCAGTGTTTTTTTCCCCCCAAAATGAAAACTAGAGATGTAGTGGAAGGTGAGGCTTCACCATCACTGGTTCATTCATTTGCTGAAATGACTAGTAGCTCTCACCTCTCAACCTCCTGCCTCCTGTTGATTTTCCTAAGATCTAATGTATATGTATTTGGTAATGGGGGGGTGGGTTAAATGTCCTCACAGAACCCTAATTGCTTCTTGGAACCTTTCAGAGCTCCTTCAAATAACAAAGCCCTTTTTCTGCCATATCTAAATGCAGGATATTACCATTTGCTAGTTGTAATTGGTCAGTACCTTGCCATGTCTGTGATTGCACTTAGAAAGACCACATTGCTTTATAAACACTGTTGCTTTTTGTTAAATTGAGGATAGAAATACTGGAATTGTTTTTTTTATGTTCTTCATTCATTCATAAGCCTCAAAAATCAGTTGTCCCTCATTTGTAATGATGTAGAGATACAGAGTAAAATAGAAAATACGTAGAGTTAAATATTTCAGAAGAGGACAATACTCAGTGAAAACAATTGCACACTGAGGTGAATTGGTTTGAGATCTTAGTCTCGAATTGTCCAGGCTATTTTGCTACTTTAAGTTATTACAACCCTCATAAATAAAGTTCAAACTTAATTTGCATCGGAAAAACAGCGTCCTCTTCCTGTTCAAAAGAGTCACTCAACAATCAAAGAAGTCCAGCAGGTCTCCCACTTCCAACAAATATCTCTAATATGATGTGGCAATGATTCACTGATATTAAAATACAAGACATAGTTTCACATCACAAGGGGTCAAAAGTAGAGCAAAAGACTTGATGCTGAAGAAAAGTCCTTATATGGGCTGACACAGATAACAGCAGGGGATAAAGAAAACTCACTATCCTTTAATACTTTACCCTCAGCTGTAGCCTTTGCTTCATAGCAAGGACAAAATCCCTCTCCTCCTGTCTACCTTTCTACTCTCTATCAACATGATGACATTGTGTGTGTGTGTGTGTGTGTGTGTGTGTGTGTGTGTGTACAGCTCCTCTTGACTTATTGAAAAAGGAGACTTGACTTCTGAGGGCCCTGTGGTGCGTCTGAAGTCTTCTTAGCTGCTGACCTCCTCACAAAGCTGCTCTGTGGATGAGACGCCTTTGGATTCATTCTCACTCTCCATCTCTCTCGTTCTCTCTTTCTCTCTCTCTCTCTGTCTGTCTGTATCTTTGTCTTTCTCTCTCTCTCTCTCTCTCTCTCTCTCTGTTTCTCTCTTTACCCTTTTGTTTCAAAACAAGACTGAAGCTGAGCATTGTGGAGGGTATTTAATGCCCCTCGCTCTCCGTCTTTGTCTTTTGCTCTTTTTATCGCCTGCCTATCGCTCACTCTCTCGCGCTGTCACCGATCTCACTAAACCGGGGTGACATGACCAGTCCTGGGTTGCTATGGTAACAGTCCCACTGGTATGGCGACAGTGGCGATGGCAGCGTTCAACGGGTCTGCGTGTGTGCTCGCAAGTGTGTATCTCTGCGTTTCTGTTCTCAGGGGTGCCAGTTGCCGAGTGGCGACGGGATGTGTAGTCATGTGTGTTTGTATGTCTGTGAATGTGTGTTAAGGTGCGTGTGTGTGTGTGTGCGCAGGCGTGTTGCGTTGCGGCCTCCTGCAGATGTTCTCTGGCCCCAGTGCCTCCTGCCAGCTGCTCCGCCCCCGGAACACACACACACACTCACACACACACACATACACACACTCCTCTTAATTAAGAGCCCTGTGCCATGGTGGGCGACTCAACGGGGGCACGATGGCACACACATCACATACACACACCAGCATGGCTCAACAGTGTGTCTATTAGCTGTTTTTTTGTGGTTGTACGTGTGTGTATTTGTGTGTGTGTGTGTGTGAGGGGGGGTCGGAGCCACTGGTTTTGCCCTTGAAGCCCTGTGGTAGTGATAGTGGTGGTGCTGGTCGGTAAACAAGGAGCTAATCAGGCTTGTGTCTAATCCACACACACACTCTCAACCAGACACCACAGGCAGGGCAACTGACACTAGCAGAATCTCTCCCGCTGTACGGCGAGTGTGGGGAGGAGGAGTAGGAAGAGCAGAGGAAGTAGCCAGGAGACTGGCTGGAGATGGGGGCAAGCGAGAGGAGGCAGGAGGTGAAGGTGGAGAACGAAGGTGGAGGTGGAACTGCCAAAGTAGATGGGGGGAGGGAGTGGGAATTTTCATAAAGTTCAGGAGGTTGGTTCAGCGAGTAAGGAGGACAAGGAGGAGTGGAGAGGCAACAACCAACAAGAACCAGCTGGAATTCATACAGGTATTTTGGCAAATTAGGATTCAGACCAAGCAGCAACCTCTGGGGCTGAAAAATGACACCAACGCGAAAGTGCCAAAAACTGCACTTCCTCAAATGGCCACTTGAGGCTGGCTGCAAAAGCGAGTCGATCCCCGTAGACCTCCATGTTAAAATGCCCAACTTTACAGCAGAAATCAACAGGTTTACAGCCTGGTTCAAAAAACAGTTTGGTCTCTATAGCTAAGTTCCTCCTTCATGACAACTCCGTGCGGGGCAAATTTTTATATAATTCACCCATTTAAATTTTTATCAAGGCTTAAAGTTATGCATAATTAAGGCCATGGTCGCTTTGAGTGACAGGTGCGTTCCATCACATGCAATTCGCTACCACGGCGACAACGTTGGTTAAGTAACCCAAGCCCCCAGGAAGAGTGCTGGGCTTTGAAGTCAATTTGACATCAAACCATGGAATTACAACTTCCGGTCCGACAGGAGCCCAGAAAGCATTTTTCCTGCACGCAATCATGGGAAAAGAAGCAGCTGTAAAATGGTGGATGTAAAATGACTTGTTTCACTATCAGACTTTGATTCATTCGGTCAGATCACATTTTGAAAGTCTAGAAGAGCCGCATGATTGAATTGTTTTATCACCATTCAAGTTAGCTGTATGGCTGAAGAGTAATTTAGCTAGCTCAGGATGTTTCTAGAGAGCATGTTCTATGAGCACATGGGGCACATGGAGCATGCGCAGTATGTTTTCATCAAAGTAATTTGCGGGAAGTGGCTTTTTTGGCTTCATGTGCCACTGAGTAACTTTCAAAGGAAAGAACAGGGCTCTGCCTCCAGTGCTGTATCCAATTCCCTTTATACATCCGTAGCGTAACCCCAGATTCACAGAGTATAGGTGTAGCTGTAGCTGTAGCTATTTCAGTGTGTTTTCAGTTCATGAAAGGTAATTGTAGTATTTTGGTCTATTATAGTCTAAATGTATATCTTTATCGCAGTGTTATCATTAAGAGAGCGATTTTGCAGCAGCAATATTGGTCGGCATTCGACAGATACATCAATGTTTATGTCAAGCCTGAGAGAATAACTAATGTCCCATCATTGAGCCTCTCACTGCAGGTGTGATGTGATTGCGTAACTGCGGTGATGTGGTAACTGTGGCAATTCAAGGTAGACTGACAAAAAAAGTGATAACTTTCCATACTTGTAAAATTGTGTCTCATTATGTATTAGAACTGCCCAGTGTTTGGTGTCTAATAAGCCTGGATTGTATTTGATCATCTCATTGGTTTGTGAGCACCAATCATGAATCCATACATCTACAGTTCATGTGCAGATGGAAAACCATTAACTGAACTTTAGGAAGAACGACACATTTGTTTAATAAATATTGTGACGTTAAATAGTTTCTACAGATGTTCCAAATTTTTGTTTCAAAAATATAATTTTAACACTACATCCTAGACATGTCATACAGCAGCACAGATACAGGCTGAGAGGTAGGAAAGGCATACACAACTATTTGAATGAAATAAATGAAAAATAAAATAAGATGTTAAAGAAATTAGAGGTGACAATCATGAGAAATACAATTTCTTAGACTAAATAAGTGAATGATAAGTGAATTGTGCAAATATTTGTGCAAAAGAAGTTGAATACTGTGACTCAAACAGCCATGATAGTATACTGTAAATACTGTATATTATGCAGTGTATGTAATATGCATACACTGTACAGTAATAATACAATGCTATGAAGAATATAAAAATAGAAATGAAATATAATATAACAATGATAATATATACGGGGTATCTTGCAGGTCCTGAAAAGGAAATTGATTAATTACTAAATTAAAGAATCTTACATTTAATTTACAAAATTGTAAATATTTTCCCATCACTACTAAAAGTGATATTGTTGCGACAGTGGATTGTGCACACAGGAGGCTGTTCAATCCTCTTTTTGTGTAATTCTACATTTGTATATAGTTTGTTGAGCATTTCAAACGGTTGTGTTAACATCTGGATAGCAAGTTTGAACTATGTTAAATGTTCTCAAAACGCTTATCCTCCTGTATGTTCTTCTATATTCTGCCCTCAGTCCCTGTTCATCTTGACTCTGCTTTAATGTTTGTCTTAGTCTCATGTAGATTTACTATCACTTAGTCCTGCTGCTCATCATGTTCCTTATTATCTCCTTCTTTCTCTGTTTTTCCCTCTGGTCTCTTTTTAACCTCATCCATCCCTTTAATTTCTCTTCTCTCTCTCCATCACTGTCTCGCTCTCTCTCTCTCTCTCTCTCCCTCCCTCCCTCCCTCCCTCCTCTGCTCTGTCATCACCTCTCCTCTTCTTCCTAACACACCCGGACAAGACAGAACACAGCGGATAGTTAATAATTCTCTAATTTCCGCTCTTCACGGCGTGTAGAAGGTGTCGCAGATAACCTGATTTATCAGACGGCTATTAGAATGTGAATCAGGGGTATTAAAACAATGGACATTAATGTGCACATTGTTTAAACAACGCCACGGGACTAATGGATTTCAAAATGAATTTGTCAACACCGTTCTCCATGAATATAATTAGTCAGATGAGAGCAAAGCAGGCGAGGAGACCAGAGGACTTAGGAAGTAGTTTAGTTGGAGGAAGAGGAAGTTATACGTAAAGACACTGCAGCAGGGAGCTTGAGGAATTTAATAGATGGAGAAATATACTCTGGGTTCCACGACTATGATGTGTGTCGAGTAATGTTGATGGAGATGAATGGGATTATAAGTGACTATGTCAAATAGAAAGAAAATCACCGTCTTTTTCCCCCGAGGGTCCTCCGTTTTATGAAAAAAAACAACAACTTATTAGACATGCTGAATAATGCCAACACTGGAGCCGTGCCATTAAATTCTAGAGCTTGACATCCTAGATTGTTTCCTTTAATTTTTCAAGATTTTTAACATCACAGCGAATGAATGTGTACAAGCAGCATCTGGAGAGAAGACTTTTCAAAAGGAGTCGATATATTTATGTGCGGCACTTATACACAGAATCAAACAATACAGGAGTGTTGTAGAAAGGAAAGTGATAATTACTGTACAAGGCTTTGTTTTCATCCCTGTTAGTTTGTTACATTTTCTATCTGCAGGAAATCTAAGGCTTGTGATATTCTTTATTTTTTCTTATTGTCAACAAATCCCACGAAAAGACTAAAACCAATAGTGAATTGATCCTGTAATAAGTGTTGTCTGCAGCCAAAGCCTGCTTACTGTACAGCTGATGCCTCTGTGCCATAGAGCTCCATTGTATTAAAAAAAAAACATCAATGAGCTCCACCATTGCAATGGATGACAGTTTCCTTCATCACTGTGAGCACAGGTACTGTAGTAGAGTCAGTCAAAATATTAATCTGCTACTGAAAATAGTTTCCAACACGTTCACTCTGTTCACGTTTGCTAAAAACTACAGTGTTGAGCAGTTTTAGAAAATTACTGAGCTTTTTTTTTCTTTCTAAAATTAAACTATATTAGATGGAATGAATGGGCTTGAAGCTGAGAGCAACAGACAGGGTATTTGTCGACAACAAATATATATGAAATTTGGGAAGGTGGGACATGAGCCAGAGAATACTGGATTAGATTATGAGGATTTAGTAATTAGACAGTAAGTGTTCCCTAGAAATAATCAGAGGGTTGCTTCATCTAACTTATGAAAACAATTATTTTCCTTATCTACCTCCACCCTAATACAATAGAGTTGAATTGAAATTTAACAGCAACATCCCTTTGCAGAAACAGTGTGGCATTTACTCAGACCTGACTGCGAGCAGTTTTCATAGGGACCTTTTTCCTCAGTAGAAAGTCATTGTGATGAAAACTATTCACAGTGAGCCCTGTGGATTATCCAGTGTAGCCATTACATTGTTTGTAGAAAGACTGACAGATTTTTTTATGTGTATTTTTTTATATATATTTTGAGCACCACGAACAAAATAATGTTCATGGTATTAGAGGAGACTGAGACCTTAAACCAGGAAACTAAAACTGAAACCATCAGAGGTGTGTGAGAAAGTATGAATTTTGTTGTTGTTCTTGTTGCAATTTGGGTGTACTGACCCTTTAAACCATAGTAATTTAATCTGTCTGCAGGGTTGAAAGATCAATCAAAGTGATCACAATGATGTGACAAAGTTTCAACAGTGCACACTTCTAATGCTGAACTACTTTTAAAATGAGTAATATTAACACTTTGCACGCAGCTTAAATGCCTGTGCTCCAATCTCTACTGATTCAGGATGGATGACGTCTACATTTGACAGGTCACTTTTTTTTTTGCCACACTGGCTTCCTGGCTTAAGTCATGATTCAGTAATTTGCCTCGGTGGTGCCAGAACAGCCAACGTTACAGATGAGCGTTTTTGTTTCACTTTCTTGCTTTTCTGGCCTGATGCCACTCACCATGAATCACTATCTGTGTACGTAGGCGTGTGGTACTGTGTAGGAATAGATACAATTACATTTCAAGTTATGCAAACCTCATGATTGACAGAAACATTTTCATTTTTCTGGTAAAAGTTTACTGATGAATTTTAATTTGAATGTTGAGTGTTGTGAGTTTAAATGATTGTGACAGCTCAGAGCGCACTGAAACTCACACCATGGGGGAAAAACAAAGATATTTCTCTAAAGTGGACATTTCCATTGAAGGAAGTGATTCAAACCTGACATAAGTCCCAACTCTCTCTCTCTCCCACACACACACACACACTTCCTCTCCCACCTCCAGCTCTGTGTCTGGGTCCACCGCAGGAGGAGAGCTTGGCCGCTGGGCAGACAGGGCAGCGGGGTATGGTGGGGGAGGAGGTGGGTGAATGGGTGTCGCTTGAATACTAATGTCCCACTTTAGAAGTCAATCTCTTCTCCATCCCTGCATCCCTTCTGCTCGGTCCCTTTCTCTCCTTGCATCTTTTTTTTTCTCACCATCATTTCCCTTCAGTCTTCTCTCAACCCAACCGCCTTCTTTCATTTCTGTCAAGTCTTTTTTTTCTCACCTCCCTTCCCTCCCTTCCCTCCCCTCTCTTCCTCCAGCTTGTCTCCCCCTTGCCTTCTCACTCCTGTCCTCTCCTGATTTTCTCCCTGTTCCAGGCTCTCCATCACCCACGTTCCTTCTATCACTCATCAAACTCTGTCTTCCTCACAAGATCTCTCTCTTTGCTGTTCACTTCTTAATCCTGCATGCATACACACACACACACACGTACGTACACACACATCCCTGACAAAGCCAGCTAATTACAGGCAAGTGTCCACTCCAGCCCTTCTTAAACACCGAGCTGATTAATGAGATGAGACGGAGGTGTAGGGCCAGGAAGTCTCACCCTCGGCGGGTGGTGATACACACTCGTGTCTCTCTGCAGCTCTCTCTCACACACACATACACACCTTTCCTTTCCTTTTTCACACTTGCAAACGCAAAATATCAGCCATGTGCAGCTTCGTTACAGGAATATTTGTATCAGTGTTTTACGGATTACCTCCTATGTGCGTCTTAGCCTCTCCTTTATTCCATCTTTCAGCAACAGAGGCAGCCCTTTGACTTTTGCTGTTTTTTTTTTGTACAGTAAGAGCTAAGCTACGCAGCGAGAGCCAGCCAGTAGGATGGGAGGTGGGAGGTGGAGGGGTGCGGGGGGGGGCCCAGGTGTAGTCGGTGCCTCCTCTGAAGTGATGTCGGCTCATTTTCTCAGCGGCAGCTCAGGCACGACTCACCGTCGGCTCAAAATGGCCTCCGACACATCTCTGTGTCTGATTTGTGTGTGTGTTTGACCCTGAGGACCGGCATGAATGCTGCGGGAGCAAGGAGATAGAGTGCAGCTGCTGCCGCTGAATGCTGACACACATGCAGAGCAGCAACACACACTCGCACAATCACAATCTAGACTGGGTCAGTCAGGTTCAAAGCATTTGTATTCATGGAAGGTTTTGCATTGGCTCCACCACCTACAGTGTTCCATCTAACTGTGGGACGTGGCTTTTCTACTTTCACACTCAGAAGACCTTGGACTGTGTTGGAGTGTGTTTATGGTTGTATTTATGGTAGTGTGGTGCTACCTGAGTGAATGCACCTGACTGAATGCATTTTTCTACTCCGATCATCCTTGTAAATATTTGAAGGTGCAGCGCTTTGATGCTCAAACTGACCCTCATGACACCCCAGCTTAGAGTATACAGTACATGCACTCATGCTGTGCACATGTCAATCCAGATCTAAATCTCACACATACACGCACACACACACACACTGTACACATGCACACACATTATGACAAGCTGTAGAGATTTTCCTTTAGTTGCCAGAGATATACATTTCTGTCTATTATCGGGGTGATTACCAACACACAACGTCCCAATCATTGTTACTCGCACTTACAAACATGACACACTCTTGGTCTGAAGGAGGCTTGGGTGCAGATTTGCCCCCACCATTCATGTCTGTATTGCATCCTGCGGACAGGTGGCATTCATTTCTGAGTACGTAAGCAACCAGCACTCCAAATGGAAGCAGGAGACGTTAGCAGCCGTCATGCACATGGATGTGCAGTTAAAAGCAAGTATGTCTCCGGCTTTAGGTGTCTTTCTTAAAATTGAGTTGAGACAAAGATGAAAAAGCAGGCTGCTTTGCCCTGTGCAGGGAGCAACTCTTTTCACATAACAGTAGTCATTCACTGATTTTAGAACTCCATTCATTTATTAAAGGGACACGGCAACACTAAAATAGTCTGTTCTTAACAGTACATTTAGTCCCATATTCAGGTTTAAAACTTCAGCTTTAGATACTTGAAAAGTTTTCCCAGTTGATGTGTTTATTGGACCTGCTATGTTTTATGTTTTCTAAATTTCTGAACGTATAATAAAATGTCTTACTTGTCACATTCAGTCACAGACATCTATTAGCAAAATTTGATTGATTGATTAGTACTTTTAATGACCAAACACATGTCTGGAATATATTGGTGGTGCAGGAGTAAAGTTCCCGTCCGTCATCTGTGGAAAAGAGTCAGGTGTGGAGTTAGCAGGTTTGTTGATTTGTTTTGGGGATACTTTAAACCTCTGCCTGTTACGCTCTCCCGGTGAAGCTTATTTCTAGCCGGTGAAAACATAAGCTGTTGACACCATATCATACATGCATGTCTACACACTCAGACCCACAGCAGAGTAGTCCCTAATTGGGATAAAACAGGGTAAAAATAGCAACAAAGAAATAAAAAATTAGAATTTAAAAGTAATATTTGTGCAGTAAACAACAAAATCAACCACAGCAAGAACATAGATGTAATTGTCTATAAATGATGCAATAACTTACAGTAAGTTTAAAACCTAATTGCGTTGGAGGAAGTGTGTCTGCGGCAAAGAAAATACAAAGTGGTGGACGAGGAGAGGATAAAGCATCAGTGTTTATGCAGAGGACGAAACAGGCTGACCTGGTGTGGCATGGCACAGCATGGCACGGCATGGCAAGCTCCAATGAGGCTTCACCCACCCAGGGCTCCATCCTGCCTGAGCTCAACACAATCAGGCCTCAACGGTGAAACTGACTGTAGGTTACCATGACAACCCGGAGGCACTGCCTGCATGGGACAAAGGCTGGCAGGTCCCGTGTGTGTGCGTGTGTGCGTGTGTGTGTGTGTGATTGAGAGAGAGCGAGTGAGTGATGTGTGGCAGAGCAGGCGTGGCCCTCCCGGGGCCCTCATTCGTTTGTCTCTCGCTGAGACCACAGGAGCCCTGATGCAGCAGAGATGGAGGAGGAGGAGGAGGTGGTGGTGGTGGTGGTGGTGGTTGGGGTGAGGAGAGGGAGAGGAATGGGGAGGGGGCAAGTGAAAGAAAAGGCAACTGATGTGGAAAGAACGGAGGATAAAAAGATGCAGGAAAAACTGACGAGTGAGGGAAAGAATAAGAAATGAAAAGAGCGACAGAAAAAAATCTAAATTTCAGGGACTACAGATTATTCTGTCCCATTTATTCATTCATTTATCCATCAGTCATGTGCAGTACATCATACACCAAAGCCTGGATCTTGACAAAACACACTACTGCTCTGGCAAATTAATTACCCCAATTAGGAGGGCACTCAAAATCCAAAGTTTTAATAAGCTGTCTACCACACTGTAAGTTCAATGACATGAAACAGTAGCACTCTCATGACTATGCAGCCCCACAGAAAAAAAACCGAAACAAGTACACCCTCTTACTGCACCCAAACCATTAAAAGTGGGGAACTGATTGTTTAAACCTCTTTATGACGAGTATTGAATGTCTCGTGGTTCTTCCCTCCCTAAATGTGATGGCAATTTAATATGTCAGTCTCACGTCTGAATAAGCGCCCGAGAACATTTACGTAAAAGTAATCTCACTAGATCGGACATTCTCACATTTCTGTAACACTTTCAGTATGGCACAAGCCTGGACTGAATGCTGTCAGAGAAATAAAATGCACATATCTTGGTCTTATTAAGAGCATGCTATAGATTTAGCAACTTATTATCAGATCCTTTGCTCAAAGAAACTTAAAATCAGAAAGAAAGTAAAATCAGTTTATTAACCATGAAAGGCTGTGAAGAAAGATAGAAAAAAAACACAGTAATAATCAGAGCAGCTTTCTCCCTTATATGTTTTCAGTTTTCATTCATGCCAACTGCATTGATGATTAAATATATATCCTTAGATAAAGCTTGTGAAGAAACATGAATTGAATGAGTCCCAACTTCAAGAGCAACTGAGCAGACTGTGAAAGCAGTTTTTCACTGCCCTCTCTAGTTGAAAGTTTCAAGTCCGTTTCCCCAGTGACCACACTGATGGATATGGTTCATGAGAGAAAACAAAGTTTTAATACCCATCAATGATGCAGCCAATGCAATAACAGAAATAAATCTTCTTCCTTCACATCACTTTCCAACTCACCTCTGCTCTCTCTCTCTCTCTGTCTCTCTCTCTCTCTCTCTCTCTCTCTGCTGTCTGCTCTCTCTTGCACATCAGGTGCCAACTGGCTCTTCCTGTAAAGGTCCCATCATGTCTGAATAAAGTCATAAAGAATATTTACTTAATGGACACCTGCTGTATGTCTAAATGTCAAAAAGCAATTACTTTAACACTTTTACAAAGCCAGTAATGTCATGTATTACATGTCTATGTAATTTTATTTATTTTTTACTAAAATATGTGTTTTTCTTTGCTTTATTTTTCAGGTATAGATCACACAAACAAGGACCTGAAGAAAAACTTTGTGAGTAAACTTAAAATGGCAAATCTCATTAAAGCTTGGGATGTGAAATATCATCTCCCCAGTTATCTTGATCCCAGTTACAGTTAAGAAGCTTTGTTTAATTCAACTTAATTTCTAATTCCATTGTCTTCTTACAAGAGTATATTCTGCCCTCAGTGCTGTTTGAGTGGACAAATGCTCAGATTTTCATTAGACAGAAATCTGTGTATTGACTTTCTCTTAAACCTCTCTATTACTTAAAACCTAAGACAATTAAACTTTCATTCGGTGATAAAGCCGTTTCATTCTGTCAGGCTGGTGTCACACTGGCTAGCTATAAAGCATATGTGGAGTGGCAGTGTTGTTTGCTGCTGCCTTGTCATTTATAATCCTATAGGCAGTTTGAAGCAGGCAGGCCAACTTGTACTTTGTCAGAGCAGATTGTCTGGCATGGATAAGCCTGGCTGGAGAGAGAGAGAGTGAGAGATACATAATTGCTCTTGTACATTTTGCTGCCAAGACATCCTCCTCCCGTCATGCCTATATACACTGGCAAACAAGTCATTCAAACATGTTCTCATTTATGAGGCACACACATAAACCACACACTCTCACAGATACAGTCACAGACATTTCCTCAGTGACAGTGATTGCCATTCAAAGGAAATATGTTGACAGACTAATTCAAGTGGCAATATCGAGAGTTTTTCATGGGATTCATTCATTTCCTGTCGTGTCATTGTTACGTGTAATGCTTAGAGTTACATTGTCTTACACTGTGCTTCATTTGTTTCCTGTCTATCATATAGGAAGCTCTCGCCAGTTTTGACCTGTGTGCTTCACATGGTCTGTCTCATGATCCCATGCCTGTCAGAGATGAGGACAACAGGTAATGGCTGTTATTTGTTTGTTTTTCTTGGTAGACTCAATCAACTGACTTTTTGCTAAAGCCCTCCCTCAAACAGTGACCATTCATATTGTATCTTAGCAACCATAAGTAGGCACAGCAGGTTTGTCAATCTTTGGATTTCTACACATGCCGAAGCAATGTGCATAGGTCTGTAGTAAAAGTGATACTAGGCCTTTCGAAGAGTTTTGAGTGTTGTTAGTTAAGTAGTTAGTTAGTTACCCCTTTACACCAAAATTAGCCTATATATGCAGGTTTTTAAACGCGGGTAAACCTGCTAAAATCATCAGTTTTTATTTCATATATTATTTGTGTTCTGAAACATGCTGTGACAACTGTGAAACATTTCCTTTCAGTTGACTTGTGCTTGATAGAAGTGTTTGCAAGCATTCGGTACTAGCCTACTCCTCCCTTCTCTTTTAACATGTGCCAATCAGCTGCTATAGTGTTGGGCTAGAATGAAACCCTGCATGTACATGGCCGTCTAGTCAAACATCAGTTTGCTGCTTGTCCGTGTTTTCCCAAGCAGATGCATTAGGATGCATTTAGATTGGAAGTCGGGAATACTATCTATCTATCTAGCAAGTTGGAACTATCGTTGTCTTTGGCTTCATCACATATTTTTAAAAACAATACAGAGCAAAGATGAAAACTAACAGCAGGGACACTACCTGACTTAACATACATAGATACAGTAAACATTTAAAAAATAAATGAAATAAAATAAAATAAATGGGAAAAAGGCTAGATTTCTGTGAAATCCAAAGGAGGCAATAGGTTCATCATTATGGTTGCTTCTAATAATTGGCCTTTCTAAAACAAAAATGCAAGATCAAAAGTGTAAGGAATGGATTAAACAGTGTGTTTATCTGATCTAACATTAATTGCTAACGTTAGCATGTCTGGCTAACTAGCTTTCTACCCACAGTAGTAAACAAAATGTTACTCCTGAGGCCAAGATGCATTAATTAGTTAGCTACATTTTGTGAGGTTACATTAGGGAAAAAAAACCCTTTTCATAATAGCATGTTCACTGTAGCATTTCTTTACATGTGAAAGTCAGGTCGTTTTATATAAGTATTAGTGGCAACAGTGTTATGTTCACTGAACACATTAATTATGAAAAAGTGAGCCACACACAGCATTTTCAACCAATTCATGAAGTAAATGCTGGCTTGATGAGCTAGCTACAGCTGATAAAATCTGCCAGATAGTCATTTTAACAGGCAACAATGGGAATTAAGGAGGCTAGGGCTCGGCAAACTGGCAATACACCCACAGAAGGATATTGCCCTCACAATGTAATATCACAATACTACATCATGGTAAAAAAATAAATAAATAAATAGAGAAGATTTTGAAAATGTACCATATATACAGTAATATATGTCAGGTGTCAAGCTAATAAATATTACGTGTGTTTTCAGTGTTGGGTCTGAACAGGAAATTAGCATGGTTTTCTTGGTTTGAGTTGCAGTTTCCTGCAGCTTGGTGTTTGTCTTTAATATTCTGTGCCAATCTTAAGATCAGTAAGTACATAATTGTCTGTCCTAGCTTATTCTGGGATGTGCTCAAGTAAACACATCCAAAAAAAGAAAACTCATCCTTTCATATTTACTCTCAGTATGTGGCTAACATCCTATTCCACCTGTGTTTCAGTCACGGTACCCGGTGTGCAGGAGAAGTTGCCATGGAGGCCAACAACTCCTACTGCGGTGTGGGCATCGCCTTCAATGCCAGGATCGGAGGTGAGGAAAACAATACAGCCTTATAGAGAAGGTAGGAGGCAGTGCATAGTGGGTGTACTGCGGTGGCCAGGATTATGACATGGCATGAGAAAGAGGCCTCTCCAGAATAACTTGTTCTGGTCTAGTAATATTTTCTTATCAACTAGGTTGCATTTTATGAAAATGCAATGAAATAGCAGAAAAATCACTTATTTCCATTTAGTCTATACTGTGGCTAAAGCTTCTGTAATCTGGAGACTAAATGCCAAACATGAAAAGTAAGAAGGTGTATTTTTGTTTGTGAGGGAGTTTGTTTCCTTCCCCCTCTGCAGCAAAGCAAAGGGCTTAAATCAATAGACATAAATCATACCTGATTTAACTTTACAGAGCGCCATTTTGCCTCAGAAAACTATTGAGCAAAATTAATTTAATTAATTCAAACTCAAATTTATTGCTCCGCATTCTACAGTGATTAGAATAAAAAAAAAATCAACAAAACATTTCACACTCAGTGTAGTTATTTTTTATGTTGAATCATTTTTAAGTGGAAAAAACAGCATTTCATAACTTGGTATAACATTGCAAATTATGTTAAATCAGAGGGCTGTTGTCATATTTGGTTTGGACAGAAATGGGAATTTTATGGTTTGTTAGCTGTAAGTGAGTCCTTCATTGCATTTTGTTGATGAAAATGGCCTCATCAACTGTACCTGAAACTTGTAGTTTTCATGGAAGATGTTAAAGCTGTATGTCTGTTAGAAAGTCTTCAAGATGGAGTTTTTATTTAAGGCGATCAGGAAAGAAGAAAAAAAAAAGACTAGAATATATAATTTATAGCAATGTACATGCAGATATTGTGCACTTTGTGTGTTTTGCTTTGTGTTTGTTTGAATATGACAGACTACACAGTGACTGGCTGCTACTGAGCCGTGCTGACCCTATTTAACAGCTCATTTTTAGTGGGAGCTTCAGTAATGGCTTTTTTAGTGTTGGTTGTAACATTGGCGAGGGATGAATGAACCGAATACACATGATAGCCCATTTTCTGTTGTGAAATCAAAGATTTTTATAGGATACACTAAGAGTGCCATAAACCACCAGTTAATGAGGAGTACATGATGTGTTTGTAGAAGAAAATTTTCCACAGCATTGCAACCAATGCATTCAGACAGCATCAGCATGAAACATGGATGTTGAAAAGAGGAATCCCTGGGTTGAACCCTGACATTTGAACCCTGCTCTGTGATATTTAACCCTTGACCTTCCCTCATTCGTCAGAGGCTGATGAGAAAAAAAAAAGGGGAAAAACAATTCACGAGGCAAGACCAGGAATCTCTTTTCACTGTTAGTCTTAATTTCACATTGCTGAGTCTATTTTATCTCAACTCATAAACAGAATCTGGCACACAGCAGATAAAGGGGCAAGACCCGAATGAAAGATGCATGTTGAATCCTGGGTGCTGTTGAGACCTGTGCTCACTTTCTGACAATGAGGAATGATGAAGCATAGCTTTTGCCTCTGGGGTTGCTTTTGCTTTGGAAATGTACTTGAATTTCTCAGTGCAATTATGTAGCCTTTTGAATGTATATCTGAACACAAAGAAGCCAAATTCCACACATTTTGAAATACATGATGCATTACACACAAGACAGTTAGAAAAAGAGGTAAACATTTCTCCCAAAATAAACCACCAGACAAACTATATTTTGATCTATGAAAGGACATCTGAACATTACATCCGGGTATCTGGAGGTGTTAAAAAGTCTTTAGTTGCCTCCAAAAAGGCCTTAGAGTGTATCAAAAAGTCTTTCTTGAATATTTTTTTTAACCTACGGTAGACAGTATTATTAGTTATAACCATTTATTTTGTATGTGGTTGGGGGCTGTTGGGAGACATTGTACATCCGTAAACTACAAGTTGTAGTCGGTGCCAGCAGACCTGTAGAAAACAGCCCAGTACAGTAGCTATGAACAGTAGTTAGCAAGCTCATTGATCATAATGGGCAAGTGTCAGCTTTAACAAAAACTTGAATTCATTAACTATTTTGTAACTGGCTAATCTATCCATCAATTGCCAGTCATCAAGGTCCTGGGCACATTAATTGATTAATTGTTTTACTAGGAATAATTGTTATATAAAGGTGGGAAGAACAGTACTGACAAAAATATAATGTAGATGTTAACAACTTCATATACTTAATAAATAATTGTAGGCCTTTTTGTTCTTGCTGGTTTTCTGTTTTTCTTTTACCAGTATGACATGAAAAAGGCATTCTATGTGCTATTAAAAAGGTCATAAAAATCTTTATAGGTTTTTATTTTGCAGCAGGATGGATGCTGTATTAGGTTTAGCTAAGCTAACTAAGTTAAGTAGCCTTAATTACATGTTGCTTTTGCTGGCCATATCAAGGCATAAGTAATCAACTCTCCTCTGTCCCTGTTGCGATTGATTTCTTTTGATTAATCTTTCAAGAAAGCCTCAAGCACCTTTTCACACGCTGCTTTTTAGACTCTCTTTGGAGTGCCTTTACCAGCAGAATCAGACAAAAACAGTCTATGGTCTCTGCAGCTACACTGCAGTGTTCTCACTCTATTACAAGTGTTACAGTCAACTGGAGCACAAATCTTACCACCTTTGGCTCCAAGTTATTAGGTCTCTATTGTTCTGGCAAGACTGTATGCTGCTTGGTCAAAGCCTGAACCTGCTAATTATTAAATGGTGGATTGACAAGATGTTATAAAATATTAAGTTAATGTATCTATTGCAGTGAAGTCCTAAAATAAACTGTTTAGCCAACATTTGCTCAGCTAAAAACACTACTGTCAAAAAATTATAGAAATCATTGTGCAAGTTTATGTTACAGCTAACATTGTCTATGTTTCCAAAATCACTTTCATGTACATTCTCACAAATATTAACTAGTTTAACTTAACCTGGATTAAGTCCAGCAGCCAGCGATGGAGCAAATCCAAAGAATTAAAAATATAGCAAGAGTGAACAAAGAGTCAGACAGTGAAGGAATTCACACAATGAGAAGAAAGAAGCAGAAACAGAAACAAGAGGAGAGAGACAGACACAGATAAGTTAGGCAGAAATAACACACAAAGACAGACACATGAGAAACAGAGAGAGAAAAGAAGAAGACACTAGGAACAGACTCTAATATAGGCCTGCTATAAATGTGCCATGTATCTGTGATTTATAACTTTCTGTTGTTAGAATGTCATATTAACTTTTTCAGATCGAAACAGAATCTTTCTCAGAACCTTTCCAAACTAATTTTGGAGTGTACATTTTCATTTTTTCCACAATACTCCCTCTGAACTCTGATCTCTGTGACCTTTTCGATGCGTCCAGGTATCCGCTTGTTGTACGGCTCTGTCACTGATGCCATGGAGGCCACAGCTCTGACCTTCAACATCCGCTTCATTGACATCTACGTCTGCAGTTGGGGCCCACGGGACGATGGGGCCGAGATGGACGGGCCGCACAACCTGACAGGGCAAGCCCTCCGGCTAGCAACTCACAAGGCACGGCTTTCATCTCCAAGTTCAGACTGCTGTCTGTCAGATGTAAAGCAGACGTTCTCACTGTCAGTGGAGCTGAGATTGGAAGGACAAAATGTCGGGAGTCGGGATTATAGAGCCAGAATTAAATTCTCATTTCTTTATTTTTCAATAGCTTACAAAATGTATGTCCATGACAAGTGGTCCATTAGAGGAGGATTTAAAAGCCCCTATATTAGTCCATTTTCAAAGCCATAGGAACTTAACTCAGGAACTAAATCTAAAACTAAATGTTCCTGTTGCGCACTCCACAGTTTGCCACTGCATTTCAAGAACCAAGAACATCAGGCAAATGAGTCCAATAACAGATTAGAATTGCTTGTACACAGGTTGTAGAGGACATTAAGCACTGAAAAAATACTACCGCAGGAGCAGGATGATTCAAATTTAAGCATGGAGATTACATTCTGGGAACACATTTATTACATAATATTCTAAACTCATGCTCAATTTACCTATTTTTTTTCAGAGCTTGTAACCCTATCCCACCACCTTCATTCACTGAAGAAAACAGTGGGATAGGATCACAGATCAGAATTCAGAACTTGGTCCCTGCCATCGTAATGGAGGTTAGGTTCCTGAGTATCCTAAAATGGATCCATGGCTCCTGGATCCATTTTAGGATCTCACTGCAAACAAGCTAATTGACTAATGGTTCATATTAATTACACAGTTCATGTAAAACCTGTCTGTATCTCACCTTTTTTCATCTATATGGGCCTGAATGCAATTGCATACTATATGGTACTTAGATGTCTTGAGATATCATCTGACCATGGAAATTTATTAATTTCTTGTTTACTACTTTTGGGATTATTTTTTTGTTGGTTGTGTTTTGTTTTTGTTTATTGCGCTTAAAAACCTTATGAGAACTGAGAGCATCGTAGTTCTCCCGCTGCATTCCTTTCTATAAAGATGAAAACTACACACACCAAAAAACCTGGGAAAAAATTCAAATGAAAATTGGCATATTATTTTTATTCAAACTGAAAGGTATTACATTTTCTCTCAATCACCTGGCACCACCATGTGCAACAAATCTTTTTCTCACTGCATAAAAAGAATTCAATATAACCATCATTAGCTGATTTAAAAGAACAATAGCAACATGCCTAATACTTATGCTTTCATGAAATACTCGACATTAAAAAAATCCATTTTCAGATTCATCACTTTCACCCCCTGATATAAATACATATCATTCATTTCTAAAATGCTCCGCTGACTGCTAGATGGAAACATTCTTTATGAAATCCACTTTTCACTTGTTCTTTCACCCTGACGCCCTTCTGTTTATGTTTTCAGGGCCGAGGTGGGAAGGGCAGCATCTTTGTGTGGGCGGCAGGTAATGGTGGAATGCAGCATGATCACTGCGGCGCAGACGGTTATGTTAACTCCATCTACAACATTGCCATCGGCGCTGTCACTCATACAGGGAAGCCCGCCTTCTTCGGCGAGCCCTGCCCTGGGGTGATGGCTGTCACTCTGACAGGGGCCGGCGTGGGAGGCTCACTACCTCTGGTTAGTGTGTGCATACCGCCTAACACATCTAACAACAGTGTTTATCATTAATGAGTGTGTATGTGTGTGTATGTATGTGTGTGTGTGTGTGTGTGCCAGCAGCCCTGCTCTTTGGCTCCTGTGAGCTGTGAGAAGCCTGTTAAAGAGCAGCCACTGGTGTGATATTTATAGAGGCCTGCCAAATGACCTAGGTGACTGCTGGGCACGCACACACACACAGACACACAGAAGCAAACGAGTGTTAATTGGAGGTAAAGCATGTAGGCTGTAGTGGCTGAGAAAAAGAGAGGAAGAAGCCAAGGTGTTGATGGCGGAGGTAACAGTGAAAAGCCAGGAAGAAACGCACCGCTAACTCCAGGGCTACAGCAACAGAGAAAGACCAATTTTATCAGTGTGATATCACCTTTGTCTGCTAGGTTGCCTGCCCTTTTCCATCTCACATTAGGAGGTGCTCAGACCAGACGCAAGTTGTTTTTTTTAATTATCATCACTGGAGAATAGTGTTGATGCTTTTAAATGACAGAAAAAAACTAGCTGCTGATACATTAGTTGCTCCTTTGTGGGAACTCCTCTGGCTTGATTTTTTTCGCAGTTACTCTCTTTTCCTAAAGCATCCGATGCATAAGAATTGTTAAACAGAACAGAATGAAATTACTCTACATACTGATATGATATGTCGTAACATTTCCAGTTTGTCATCTCTGCAGGTCACTGTAACCAACATAGACGAAGGCTGTGTCACACACTTTCCGGGAACGTCCAGTGCTGCTCCGATCGCTGCAGGGATTCTGGCTCTTGTCTTGGAGACTAAGTGAGTATCTATCTGCCAAGTCAACTCCAAACCAATTATACCATAACAAGAAATATGATACTTTGATGATTTCTGGAGGCCACTTAGGCAATATGGATGTTCTCTGTGTAAGGGGCATCAGTCTTAGACAGACTTGTGGTGATTTCTTGTCACGGTTGTGCTGATTAATTAATAATCTTCTGCCAGTGGTATTTTCACTTTATTTCATATTTAAGACTACATTTCCCATATACCTCATTGCTTTCCATCATCTATAAAAAGGGTGCTGCTATTTCCCTCCTGAGCAGCTTGTCATTGTCCTTTATGGAAAGGATAACTTGTTGAGAGCTGCAACAATTAGTCTATTCACTGATTAGTTGATCAACATAAAATGAATCACCAACAATTTAATAATTGTTATTTTTTCAGCAAATATGTCAAGAATTCACTCATTCCACCTTCTTAAATGTAATGATTTTATGCCTTTCTTCGTCATATAGTAAATGATTGTAAACTGAATAATTTTGGACTGTTGGTTAAATAAAACAAGCAATTTGAATGCACCACCTTTTCCCTATCCTCTGACATGTTATAGACAAAATGATTTAAATTCATTGAAAAATAATTGATAGATTAATGGATAATGAAAATGATTTCAAATTTCAGCCCAGAACTCCCCATCGGTGTTTTCACCGCCTCCAATATTTACAGTTGCCAGAAAATTAGAAAATCTTATGTTTATTCAGTGAACGCAGCGCCCTCACTCTGTTTTATGCCATGAAGCAGTGGATTTTTACTGCCAAATCAATCCAGAGATTATTTTCTGTTAATTTTTGCAATTATCAATTAATATTTTTGCGTATAAAATGTCAGAAAATGATTTCCATTTTTGCTTGATAAATTACCTCAACGATTGGTCAATTATCAAAACAACTGAAAATAAATATTTTGGTCAATCAACTAATCATTTCAGCATGAAAAGAGGCTGTTCCTTTTGTTAATACTAACGTTTCACCTGATTTTTTTTTTTTTTATTTACATCAATATTCTGCACCTTGCACCTTTGAGCTTTTTCTTACCAAGTCTCTCCTCCACGTTTCCCACTCTCTCTATTTGTTTTTTAGTCCCTCCTTTGATGTAGATCATCTATTTCTCCTACCCTTTTCTTTCTGTCTCTGTCTAAATCTGCAAATAAATCTCTTTGCTCCTTTCTTCCTCTCCCTCCTTTGTCTCATCTGCTACTTCCTATGTCTCCCAAGCCCCCTTTTTCTTCATCTCTCTTAACTCGCCAGATGTCGATGTGGCCTCGGGCCTGGTGTTTTGTGGTGGTATCAGCGGCGTCTACGCCTCCTTCATGTTATGGATGGTACTAGAGGCCGGCTTTACTGCTCCAGCTGTCATGCCACAGCGTCTCAGTCTCAGTCGCTTGGCTGTAAAATGGAGCGCAGGTCCCCTGGGCGAGTCGACACCCAGGACATTACTGTTAAAGGCTTTGTCGTGACCCGCTGCTACTGACTAAACTATATATCACCTCTCTCACTCACATCGGCAGCATTCTGCTCACGTCTTTATGGAGCTGGATTCTCTCTCTCTGTCTGTATATCTTTCTGGGCCTCTCTCTCTCTCTCTTTCTCTGTTTCTCACACTTGCTCATTCTGTGTCTCACTCTTTCTCCCCACATTTCACACAAACACACACACACACACACACACATTCATTCTGCCATACGCTCCCTTACATTCAAACCTGGAGGAGTTTTTTTTTTTAATCTCCATTCATCAGAAAGAAACAACCTGCCTCATACATTGCATCCACAACAGCCTATGCATTTCTGTGTATAAGCATACCTTTAAGACATGAAGTATGTTTGTTTTTTCATGCCAATTAAATGTTCATAGGTTTGTCACAATACACTTCTCTAAGACAACATTTAGACCATCATACTTCAAAAATTTGAAGGCAGTTGTTCCCAACCAAGCAGTTCTAAGATTAATCTGAGGGGTCACCATATGACAGAAGTGATAAAAACAAAACTCCTGGTAACACTTGACACCCATGTCTATAATACATAATAAACATACTTATGATGTGTAATAATCTGCTTATAGCACTGTATAGTTATAGTTATAAATATTCATAATGATTTATAACAATAATCATAACCATTATAAATAATTTTGTAATAACTTATAAGGTTAAATGTCATAATACTTCATAAGGATCATAGTGTATTATAATCTCATAGTTGTAATACATGATAATCATTTTTATAATATATTACAATGTGATTATAAATTACTCTTAGTGTTCACTGGGTGCTTTAACTAAAGTAGGAAAAATATAAATAAATCTATGTTTAAAAGGAGGGTTTGCACACTGGGTCTCGAACCCCAGTCTCCCACAGACCACAGACGGCTACGCTAACCAGTCAGCCAAAGCATTAAGCCGTTGGCTTAGGGCCAGCACGTCTAGTCATCTGTGATCGTTACTCTCTAGAGGGCACGGGCCCACAACATGACACTATGCAAGAACAACGCACAGAACATTGTAAAATTAATTTATATGTTTAACGGGTCATAACAGAAATTAAGCACTCCAATTTGACACAACTTTTTGATTCTCTCACTGCATAAGTGCTTCATCCCAGCACTCCCCAGTGCCCTGCCAGCACAGCTCTGCCAGAGAGAAAGGCTGTATGGACACAAGCCCTGACCAAGGTTGAGTCTTACCAAGTTTTTTTCTGTTTTTTTAAGGATTCATTTTTGTTGACCAAACATTTACATAAGAGTGAAATATACAGCTACAGGTAAAGTAGAATTTTTTCAGCTATTATTTATAATTTGAGTAAATTTAGTCTTTAAAAAAAGAGTGAATTTATTGGCGAAACTCTTTTTGGGGAGTACTCAATTCATTCTGTTATGACGCGTTAAACAAATAATGAAATAATTAATGATATTTTTTTTTCACTTCACTTAAAGCAAACAATGACCAATTTGTGACTGTAATGTATTATATCAGCCTGTAACTCAAGAACTATGATACTTGGTCTGACAAGTCATTATAAAATACTCTATAATGTGTTATTATTGTTATAAGGCATTAAGGATATTATGATTATGTTTATAATGCATCATAGAAAGTGTTACCAAACTCCTTTCTCTCTGGTCTTTGCTTTTTCTCTCTTTTCTTATTATATACAATTTCATCTCCTTAGGGTGTACTTGGGCACAGCGGTGCTGTGTACCAAATGCTAATGTCAGCATGCTAACATGCTCTCATTGACTATGCTAACCTGCTGATGTTTAGCAGGTGTAATGTCTCCCATGTTCACCATTTTAGTTTAGCATGTGAGAATTCTGACAAATTACCACTAAAAACAAAGTACAGTTGAAGCTGATGGGAATGTCTTTAGATTTGCAGGCATATATTTTGTCAAAAACCAAAGTATTGAACAAAAAATAATTCTGACATGATGATAGCTCTAGAGGAAAGCTCAGGTGATCACTAAAGTCATTAGCATTCATCCTCTTGAGACAATGAATGTTTATATAAAATTTAGTGGCAATTTATCCCATAGTTGTTGAATATATTTAAGTCTGGACCAAAGTTGTGGGCAGACAGACCGGCAGACCTTTGCCATCCCCAGACCCGCACAGCTTTGCTCATAACTTCTGTTCACACTGGGGGCATAACATGTGATTAAGGGTCACAAGCAGACATTGCTTCATTTTAAGGGGTCACAAGCCAAAATTGTTGGAAACCATTGGGTAATGGATTCCCATAGAGTCTATGGAAATACACAACTCCTATTGCACCGATGAAATCTCTGGGTTTAACTTGATGTCTGTGGGGGGTTTTTTTTAAATAAAAAGCTAATATTTGTCCACTCTAGTGGCAGACTTGTATACAACATTGCTCCAACTTACACCTATATTAATGACACACCATTTTCTTTTCCTCTGTAGAATTGTTCCATTTATCAGCAGTTACATTGTTGCATAACTGTGTAATTCTACTTGTCACATGTGGATATTAGATCACAGATTGGATCCTTCTGTCAATCACTCTGTTATCTTTACCTCCATTTTCTCTTCATGCATCCTTACAATGAGGAAAAAAGCACAGTGTCCTTGCAATCTTTTGCTTTATCTCTGTTAATTCATCCTACCAGTATACACTGTTCAATAGAGTATTAATATCATTGAACAGTGTATACTCAGCAAATAATATATTATAGCTATGGTTATATCTCTAGTCTATCTGTCTAATGTATCTAAAAACGAAGCAGATTTGTGAAAAATGCTAAATAAGCTGAGGTAAGTCTGTGTCTTGCATTTGCTAGAACTTTCTGAAGGGTTGGGAACCAATAATCTTTGTAACTTCAGATAATGAGATGGTTTTCTGCTGGGAGTAGTTGACATTGCCATATACAGTGCTGATACAAAATGGTCAATTTCTAGACAGCACAGTATAGTGTATTGTTGTCTATGTTATCAGAATAGCTTTCAGTGTTTTACTGCCCTAACAGTGTCAAGGTGTCACTGTCTATCTGTCTCTCTGACATTATGTTGGCCTGTCTGTCCATGCTTCCATCTGTCCCCATCCATAAGTCTTGACGCCTGTCCAACAAACCATCAGAGTAAATCAATTCTTTGCTCATCCGGTTTGTCAGTCTTTCTGTCTCTGACTGTTTGTTTGTTCACTTTATCACTGTGTCCGCCTCTGTCACTTCTCTTCATCCATTCATCAGTCTGTCTATCCATTTGCTCTGAAAGAGCTGAACATTTGGTGCCACCTCGCTCTCTGGGAATTGTACACCTGCACATGTCCTCAATCCTGTTCTCCTGAGTGTATTTGGGCTGTGTGGCAGGATTGATTGTCTCCACCTAAACCCCAGTCACCCTGTGCTGCAACAGGGTGAGCTATTCTGGACAAGTCCCCTCTCTCAACCACACAGCAATAGTGGAAATATATAATCTTTTAACATCTTTTGACCTGTTGGTCAATTTAGCTGCTAAGTGAGGGGAGACATCAAAATCATCCACTCTGGCTCTAGTGCTCCACACTGACTCGGTGTAGAATGATAATGGACCACTTGCATTATCCAAAGTACGAGGACTGATCATTGGCAATATTGTATTACATTGTATTGCCTGTTAATTCTTTTTTTTAATTTCCATATAAAATCAAACATTTGATGTCTGTGTCATCATCATTTATCACATTAGTTCACCTGACAGTCTACCGAAAACTTTGTGTTCTTAGAGTATTAAATGATATGATCAGCTTAGAGGTTATAAATTGCCCAAAGGTCATGCAGTGACCAGAACTCCTAAGCACATCTTTTCTGTAATAATTCATCCTCTTCCCCTCTCCCACTTCCTCTCTTTCTCCTCGTGTCAGTTGAATGAATACAAGAAATAGTGTATATAACATTCTCTGTAGGGAGTTAAAGGAGTAATCAGCCGGTATCCACATTGGGGAAAGTAGATGGCAAGCGAATCCACTCGCTGTAATTGGTCTTAACTCAACCACTATGCCATGTACACACAGGCACACAGTGAGGACGTGCTAATGTTTGACAGCGAAGGTTACTGACATGTACAAATACATAATGAAAAAGTGATGCACACCATGGGTTGTAGTGAAGTGCTGAACCCTTAGAATACTCTGTTGTAAACATTACACGGTCATTTGATTTCACGGTAGGTTTATTTCTTCAGAGATCAGACCTACAATAGACCTGTCTTTTATTTTAGTGGCAGCATTAGGAACGATTTCTTGTAACCTCTTTGTTGAAAGTTGTTTTTCATTTCATTTATGTTCCTGTCAAAATCATCAGCTTTTTTTTGGCAAATTCATTTTAATTGACTAAAAGGGCAACTATTTATTAATGGTAAGTAAAGTATTTCTAGCAGTAGGTTTTCTGAGCAGATATGTATACAAGTAATTATTCTCTCTAATGATCCATTAATCTAGAAATCTGAGACGTTTGTAGTCATAATCTATAGTAAATGACGGAAATTTAGAACATGAGTTGAGGTATGTAAATAGCTGGGTCTTGGACCCTTTAGACAAAGAAAACACACCATTCTAAGTGCCTCTTCCATAAGGATATATTCTACTTGAAGCCATAGTTAAAGTTAATAAACTTCTCTTCAAACAAGCCCATATACAAGTTAGAAAATTAGGGTGAAAAGGAATGACTCATAGATACTCCATGTTTATGAATATAAAAGGTATCTTGGAGCATCCATTAAATTTGTTTTAAAATCAACTTAGCCAACTCCAAAGGCTCTTGGCTAATGGTCTGATAACGTAATCTACAAAGGCGGACAACCTAGAGGTAAGCGAGCCAATACTGGCAACAATGGGTCAGCCTGGAAGATGTTCAAGACTTTTATGTATTTTTGGTAATGTAAAAAAACCCTATTATTCATATAAAAAGTAGGAGTGATAGGGTGTTCAACCTTTAGAAAGTCATATTCTTTTCTAGAGATTTCACCATTCTGTAGAAGATTCTCAAGGGCTTCATGAATAATATTCTTAAAAGACTGAGTTGGGTCCCCTGGAAGTTCATTATAAAAGTCTTATCAGAAAGTTGTCTTAGACATTCATTAACATAGTCAACTTTATTCAGGACCACAGTAGCACCTCCTTTGTCATCTGCTTGTTTAATGATAATAGATTAATCTGACTCCAAGTCCTTAAGGGCAGCCAGCTCTTCTCTGGTTAGATTTTTGTAAGATATATGATTCTGTTTATTTTTTAAAAGTTGGTCATCTTGTTCTACTAGTCTACAATATGTCTCAATGGAGTTATTGTGGTTAGAGGGAGGTACAAACACACTTTTGTCTCTAAAACATGCATTCTTGTTTCCATTAGGTAATGTAGAAAGAAGTGGTTGAGAGCATTCATTTTCTAGTTGTTCTGAGGTAGATCTACTTTGTTAGAAAAATTCCTTTAAACATATATTTCTGAAAACTTGAACAGGTCTACTTTAATAGCAAAATCTCTGACACGGTTATAGGCACAAAAGAGAGTCCTCTGTTTAACACAGAGAGATGAGATTCATTTAAAGACCTACTAGACAGATGAAAGACATTCATTTCCTCCATTAATGGACCTGATGGTGGGTCCAAGATCTTTGTGTTCTTCCTGTGTTGTGTACAGCCTTTCCTCGACCCCTTCCTATGACTGTCATGCGTGGCTTGTCTATGGCTTTTTTGGATAAAAAAAACTGGAACTTTAGGCTGATGAGAGCTGGGGCCTGCACTACAATGCAAATTCAACATAGCCAGGATATCTTTTCATTATGCATATCAGCATGTTCACATAAAGGGGCAGTCTTTGCAGCATTTGACCAATTGCAAACATGGACAAGTCTACTGGCGGCAGAGAAGCAAATTTTATAAACAAAGAGCAAACTATAATATTAGACCAATACAACGAAGTTGAACATATAATTCAGGCTAAAGGCAACACAATTGCTGCTGCCAAGTTAATAGGCTAACAATATCACTGGCCCATCATTAGAGCACAAGTAGATCTGACTGTAATTACATTTATGTATTCCATTACATTGATGTATTGCTTATATGTATTCTTATGCTGTGTCACAATTTTAGCCTTATTCTTTCAGCTGCAACCCCAGAGGTTTCAAACCGACTTCTGAGCAAATAAAAAGTGAATATAAAAGCATAATTCAAAGCATTAAGTGGGCTTACTTTCTATCTTAATATCTTATAAATACCTCAAGCACAAAGCTTTAGTGCTTCAATCACTCTTTGTCTTAGGATATCGGTATACAAAAGCACAATGAAATGGCTTTGACATTGCTTGCAGCCAACAGGAAAAAAATGAAATGAAGAAGATAGGAGGGGGGGCCCCCCTACACAGGAGTACACTCCTGCTGAGGAGCTGGCCTTCAGTAATAATGAGGGTTGCCCCTTAATGGAAGCTGACTGTTTTTGCTCAGGTCTCCACATCACCCACAGCATACATAAAAGTACTCATAGCAAAGTAACGTAAGGCAATGCATACAGTCTGTGGGACTGTAAGCGCATTACTCCAACTCGTCACACTGGCAACATACAGCTCAAGAAGCTGACACAGATAAGTCATTCCCTCCAACTAAAATCTATGATTTTCATACAAAAAAATCATCAGGGAAAGCCAAAGGGTTTTGCTAGTCTCTGAACACTCTTG
This sequence comes from Euthynnus affinis, assembly GCA_029490765.1. Classification (NCBI taxonomy): domain Eukaryota; kingdom Metazoa; phylum Chordata; class Actinopteri; order Scombriformes; family Scombridae; genus Euthynnus; species Euthynnus affinis. Next base: position 26,722,220 of record CM055847.1, on the reverse strand, counting down.
CCCTCCTAAGGGTTAAACCTGAAGTTACCTTGCTAACCCCAAAGGTGAGTGTTGCGACACCCACACTTTCATTAAACATGACTCCACCCTCCCACTTTTAGTAACTGATGAAAAAACATGAAAATCTATCAAGTTAGATTGATTGAACAGCCATCCAACCGATCACAGCCATTTTACCAACCATTGTTCCATGTTCCACCACTAGAACCCCCACACTTCCGCTGCTGCACCTATGGTTGAATTTTTGATCTCTCTAGAGAGCTTCTCCTGCATGTCTTGATTAGCCAATTGTCCATTTCATCCAAGCCTTTTTTAAGTTGGTAAATAAGCAGGCTCATAAGGTCAAAAGCACAGTTATGCCCATGTACTGTACTGTGTTGATCTTGAAGAAGGCCTTAGGGTTGAAACACCATCTAAATAAAAGAGAAATGCATATGGTGCCACAGTGTGAAACTTTTTCCTACTCTCATGTACAAATACATAAACACCAGAGCTGGGCTATATGACTTCTAAGTGACATTATATTGCCTAATATTATTAACATACCTGAGAAACACTCTGTGGCATTTTTAAGCATGCCTTTCCACATTGGCTAATCTTTACCTTGTGTGAAGTGGTATTCAAAGTCATTCAGAGGTTTGTTTCATTACTACATCATTTACTGCTTCAACAGTCTTCATTTATCTTCTCACTCTACGAAGATGTGAAGTCACGTTGTATGCCAGAACAATATTTTAATGTAAATCGAAAATCTTATCAACTTTTGATACAATCAAAATGACAATATCTGTAGTGTATGTATATTTTGTCCATACCAGAGAGGGGTGGGTGATACGCATAATACAAGTAAGCATAGATGTATACACAAACAAGTGCAGTACACTATACACTATATTCAAAGGCAGTAAACTTACTCAATATAAGACTATGTGCTATAGATGCACAAGAAGTGTTGCACATACACACATGCACACATTTTGTACATGCATATTTGTGCATTATATACACACATACATGTGGTACAAGTGCACAAATCATCATATAAAGACACTAACATACACATGTGTATTCAGTATCAGTCATAGACACACACATATGCACATGCATGCATCAGACACATACATATACAAACTGTCCGTGGTCTCAGAAACACACAGACACACACACACACATGCATTGCTCATGTATACATGTACTCATTAACTACGGAAATCAAGGCTGCGCTGGTGGAGTGTATTTAAAGGAGATTGCAGGCATGCAGTTATTGGACTTGGCCTAATTGATAAACCCATTAGTAACACTTGTTCAGATAACATGGGAGGAATCTCAGTCTGCTCACAGTCACTCCAAATGGGTTCACTTAGGCTTAGAGTGCAGCACATTAAGAGAAGATTACAGAGCGATGTGGAGCGTCTTACCAGTCCACGCCTCGCTACTGTGAGATTAATAGAGACGAACTGAGGACAGCGACCGAGGGAACATTTGACTCTGGTACTCCACAGGGTGGGGACAGTGGATATGTGTGTGTGTGTGTGTGTGTAGTTGTGCACCAGTGGGTGTTCTGTGTGTTTGTATGAATGTGAGTACTGGGTTTGTCTGTACTGTATGTGTTTATGTACATGTGTTTTTTTTGTGTAGGTGTCATGTAGTGGGTGATCTGCTTTCTTCTGTGAATATATGTGCATAATGTGTGTGTGTCTTTGCCTCTGCTCTTCATGTTTGTCTCTATATGTGGGTGGATCTGTGCGTCTTATTAAATGTATATTCACATGTGTTTGTCTGTCTTTCAACTAAAGCTGCGAGTGTCCGGGATGAGACAGTGGGGTTTGAACTGCTGCTTGTCTTGTACCAACACATTATACCCTGCTGACTAACAAGCCTGACTGTTAGTGATATCTCCTTCGGTTACTGTTAAAATAAAAAATAAAAAAAGAACAAGAAAACTGGATACGCTGAGCTTCACTCAAGCAAGCATCAGGGTGAATGCAAATGCCTCGATTTGTTTTGGGTGCAACTATCCATGATGCACAATGAAGTGAAGCCTATTACTGAATTTTGAGTTTAAGCTGATGATAGCTTCTATTTTATGCTACTCTTCATGTTTTAAATTTTCAAGCCACAAAATAACAAATAGTGTACACTAATAATTTTCAACTCTATTGAGGCCATAAAACATCAAATGCTTCGGTGGAAATTGGATACTGTAGAATCTAATAGGGTAAGAATTACCAGAATAAAATTAAAACATGGTTACAGTAATAATGCTAACATGCTGATGTTTAGCAGTTATAAAGATTGCCATTTTCACTGTTTTAGCGTGCTAACATTTGCTAATAACCACTAAACCAAAGTACAGCTGATGGGAATGTCATTGTTTTTACAGATATTTGGTCAAACTGAAGTCTTTGGACAAATATGGGGGGTATATGTGGGGAACCTGAATGTATTTCACTCTACCTCAGCACAAGTTGAGTGTGATTCCAAGAAAGGATTACCAAAGTCAGTAGGATATATCCTCTGGGAACCATGAATGTTGTACATAATTTAATGCCAGTCCATCCAGTAGATGATGAGACATTTCAACATCTACTGGATGGACTGTGTAAACTTCTAGTGGCACTAGAGTCAGCGGAACACCAAAGTCAGTAGGCTTCATCCTCTGGAGACCTCTGCATTGGTCAGGGTGTGTTACTTCAGACATACAATACAATACACTAAGTCTAGTTTTAGTAAAATTTTCATGACTTTAAAGGTTTCTCAGGTGCCAAAAGACAGGGAGGAAAACCAACATGGAATCTTACACAAACCGCATCACACTATGTATCATTATCCCCCACCTGATGAAATTGGAGCAAATCAACCAAATATTCTTTTTTATATTTTAATCTTCCTCTTTCCTCTCAAAAAATAGAGGAGGATCAACCTCCTCCTCCACCTCTATGGACCAGCTTCCACTGCTACACGGGGAGTGTTCCAAATGAATGAGGGTTGTGTTTTTTTTTTCACACAGAGGTAAAGTCGGTTCGAAGGCGACCCTGGAATTAGATGATACTGACTGGCTGATATCTAATTTGTAAAAGGCAATTTTTGGATAAAAGATACACTGCTTCTTCTTTAGGTTCCATGTCCTTCTTGCAGCATTTGCAAACACACAATCTATTGTGGTAAAAAAAAAAAAATTGTGTGGCTTGAGCTTCACACAGAATTCAATTTTCGATGGTTGTTTACTAGAAAAAATGTTGAGTGTGATGCTTCTAAATGATTGGGAGCTGACAGTGTTTTCCTCCGGGTCCTGATTCCTCTCTCTCTCTTTCTTCACCCCTCCATCTTTCTGTCCCCTCGATTGCCCATCTTTGGCGTTCTCTCCCCTGGGCTGGACACTTTGTCCTTGCGCTCCCTGTCTCCTCCTCCTCCTCCTCCTCCTCCTCTCTGCCTGGGCCCAGTGTGAGTGATAAATTATTCGTGGGCATGCTCTGAGGGCCCAGGGCTGCTCATTCCTGCACACAGAGGACTAGCATTGATCCGGCCTGTGGTTCAACTTAATTGGAAACCCAGTTACACCAGCTACAGACACACTCCGACACACACAAACACAGTGCACACATGCACAAACATGCACTTGCAGACTTGCCACGTACTGTAAAGCTCCATTAATACACACATATTCACCGTTATACAGCAATACACTCATGTATAGGTGCGTGGACATTACCAATGTCAACATAATTACGCAACACACACACACAGGCAATCCCCATATGTATTCACACATTACAGTGTTACAGAATTAACATCTGCCTCAGTATTAGCTATGCACTGTATGTTTTATGATTTAGCATTGCTCCTATACAAACTGTAGCAGTGCATAATATAGTAATGCAGCATTGTTCACACGTTATATGCAGGAACACACCTACTGGATACACACACATTGACTAAAAATCAGAAAAAGTGCACAATCTGAGACACAAGGACAAGCAGATAGACACATACCTCTGCACATGCACACACACATGCAAACACACACATACATGCACACACACTTTATAGTCACTAAGCCTGCATTCTAAGCAGCACTAAAGAGGAGTAACAGTCCACAGTGGAGCAATATGGAGGCCCAGGGTTATCGATTGGACTGAGACACTGACTATCATACAGCTAATAGATTACATCAGACACATCGAAGCGGCCCAGTCAATCAGGCCTGATCCTATTAACTGGGGATTTGTAAACAGTTGTGTGCTCACTGTGACGGCTGCTGTGCTGCTTTGTGAGCCTTGGTGAGGGGATGAAGGCTGTAAGAATCTGGAGGAGGCTCATATATTTTTGCGCTCTGCCCCTGTAGTCTCTCATTAGCTGCAGCCCAGCCCAGTCATGATCATGTGTGTACTGGACAGCGTGCTTTTTTTTTTTTTTTTTTTTTTTGTCTTTGTGACAAAACTGTGATGTCAGATGTCAGTTATTCTCCCAGTTGTTGTTCAGAAGACATTTTCTGCTGTTCATATTTTTATGGTTAAAAAAAAAAAACAGTTTCCACAGTGTGAGATAAAGACACGTTTAATGATGGCTACACTGGATTTTTGTCCAAATTTAAAGTTTTAGTTTCAGAGCATGATTTGGGTGTTCTCTTTGACTGTCACATTACCTGAGGCTTTGTCTAAAGTGAGTCATCTGTAGGTGCACAGGAAAAATCACTCTCTATTTATCCTTCAGAAACATTTCAGCTTAAAGGCTTGGTCAGACCACCATTTAAAACAACAAAATTCATTCATTTCAGGGGAATCGCAAATTAAATCTACACAAAAATTTCATATGGAGTTCAATTTGCTCCGTTGACACAGGGCAAGATGTTTTCACTGGTGCTGACCTTTAAGGGAATGGAGAGCCAGAGAGTCAAACATTGAAGAAGCTATCATATTAGCGTTGTTGCACCATCCAATTTTATGTAAAACCTCCTCCACTTGAGTACATGCCCCATAGAAGAGGCTTGGTTTACAGACAGAAGTTGATAATACATCTCCTTAATAAATTGTGCTAGCTTGGCTGCTAACCAGACGAGTTATGTCATGAAATTGAAGAGCTGTTGTATAGAGGTAGCATATTACTGGTTTGCTTGCCAGCTATAGTGGTTCACCAATTACCCCTGCAAAAAGTCAAGTGAAACCCTATAAACTGTACTCCATACATCGCTGATGAGAGCTGTTGATTGGCTTTGTAGGGTTTAACTTGTTCACCGTATCAATTGTGTGTAATTTCATCAGTTCAGTACGGTAAATAATGCTTGAAATAACTTACCAAATGCATCACCACATGCTCCGTCATCATGCTGTAGTTGAAATATGCAGAAAATTATGTATTTTACACATTTTTCACATATATATCTTTTGGCTAATGGCAACATTATGTGTGAGGACAGGTTGATTTGATATTCTAACAGTCATATGCATATGGTATTTAATTAGTCTGAAAACCTGTGCACGCAATAACATAGGTTTTGAGACTAATTAAACACCATACATGTAGCAAAGCAAAAATAATTAGGGTGATTATTAAATAGATATCGACTGCGATGAAGAACACCTTCTACAAATCATCTTAAAGCATCTTCTGCTATATCTCACACCATCAAGTCTATGCTGCATGTTAACAGTCTTTGTGGGGGCTTTTTTTTTTTCAGCCAAACCAAAACCAAGAGGAGGAGAAAACACATGCTCTAGCGTTGATACAAAGAACTAGTGCAGAGAGAAAAAGTGCCACCTCTATGTGGAAGAAACCTCACAAGTTAACAGCTCAGTTCATCTTAAGTCCATTACAGCAAAAGCAATACTTCTGTTTAACCAGCACTCTGCTAGATGCTGGTCGTGGGGTTTTCAGATTAATTTCGTGGCCTAAACCTATTCACATGTCCCTTCAGGGGTTGTGCGGCAAAGAGGAGTGAAAGAGAGATAGCAGTAAACTGGGTTCTCAGCCAACAGTGTGTTTTTAAGAGCAAAACGACTTTTCCAAAATAAATAGATCTGTGTCGTGGACTGCTAGGAGAGAGAAAAGCCCTCGGTTCAATAATTAATTCCCGAGTCGAGGGTTTTGGAGAGCCGCTGATTGGGCTGATTTTTTTTTTTTTTTTTATTCTGTTATGATACAAAGAGGCCGTTTGAAGTAATTTGTCCCAGAGAGAGCGGCTTGGAATACCATACATGCTTTGATTTAGCAAAGCAAATTTAATTTTGTTTGCTTTATGCAAACCAGCCGGGGCCGCGGGGCTTTCTCTGATTCCACCAGAGGGGTGATGGTGGTGGTGGTGGTGGTGGTGCTGATGATGGAGGTGGGGGAGTGCACACAACAGAATCATGCTGCTGCTGCTGCTAATATATAATACAGAACGCACACTCATACACACAGGCGCACGCGGTGTGCAGCAACAGTTCAAAAGTACAAAGCCTATTCCCCCCCTACACACACACGCAGACACACACACCATTCCCTTTGAAATCAAAGCTTAAAATAATTGTTTGTGCATTGTGTTTTGTTTCACTCTATCCGTCTATTATTAGTGTTACTGGTATTATTCCTATCGTTGTTTTAGCTGCCTGCTCTCGCTGCATGCCGCGGTTTTGTTTTATGCTGCTAATGAAAGCTTCTCCCCTTGCTTTTGTTCTGCTTCTTTTTTTTTTTTTTTTTTTTTTTTTTCAATACGTGAATGGCATACATCTGTTTATATGTGTGCCTGATATTTCATGAGATGTTAACACTCAACAATAGCGCAATAATGAAGAGGCTACTTGTGATTTTTTTTTTTTTTTTTTTTTTTTAAAGGGCTTCTCTTCACATCTTTGTGCAGATATTCGTCATACCGTGAAGCTATGAAGCTATACCTTAACATGTGGCTGAGAAGACATGCATGATGTATTGCAGCTTTGTCATGAATGATGAGAGAATTTAAATCTAACTGTGCTGCACACCTTTAATTACCTTAGCTATGTTCTTTCAGTGCAGGAGAAACAACTGTCCGTGTACAGATGTAGAGGCGTTTCTTCTCAGACAGAAAAAAAGCTATCCAGAATGGGTGGCCAAGCAGTTTTCTTATACTCCATTCAAGTCATTTTCTTAGGGAACAATAATGAGTGGATAAAGCAGAAAAACCCAATTTCCTTTATGCTTTTTATATCCTGAAAAAGCCCTCGTTGACGACCCTTTGGTCTTTTGTTATAGAAAACTGAGCTAATATCCTCCAGCTCTCGCGCAGTTTAAAGGTCTTAATTGGATTCCATTAGTATATTGCTTGACATGACACTTGAGTCCGCTCTATTAGAATTCCCCTGCCTGGGATTAAAAAGAAGACTTTTTCTACATTCGACTCTCTAGGCTCTTTTGTTAAAGTCTCCAATATTCTTTGTTGGATTCACAGTTTTTTAGTGACACCATTATTAAAACTGTAAGCTTGACTTAAACAGGTTCTTTTATGTCTAGAGGACCTGCAGTAAAAGGTATGGCAGTGTCTCATCGCAGCAGTTTATGTATCAATAAACCGTAGCATTAATACGGTATATGTTTTACCTGATAGAATGTGCTGTAAGCCCCATAAAACAGTCCTCCAGCTTCTCTCTACACAAGACTAGAGTACATGCAGAGTTCCCTGCAGGTTTCTTTTCAGAGTATCACACAGAGTTGAAGTGTTTCCTCTGTGGTTTCAGTTGGTGTAGAACACGGGCCGAAGGAAGGATGCGTTTGATGATATTCTGTTTCATGTCTCTTGCCCCAGTCCTGAGCTGACGTGGAGGGATGTTAAGTGTCTGATTGCCAAGACAGCGAAGATCCCCAACCCCAAAGAGCCCGGATGGAACATCAATGCAGCAGGATACCATGTTCACCATAGGTACTGTGCTGAAACTGTTTTTACAAATGGTCATATACACTCTTATAGCATATGTTTATATGTATACTGCACAAGACTGCGCAAGACATCCCTACAAACATCCAATGGTTTTCCATGCAAATATGGTATTAGTGGGATTCCGTTTAACCATATCAGTCCATCAGCATTGTGCCACTCACCTTTCAAGTGAGGCTCACTTGAAATTTAATTGTTTTATCAATTAATTAATTAATTTACATATCCATAGTCCTTTCCCATAGGAGCTAATTGAGTTACCATGTTTGGCCTTTACCTACTATTGCTTGTTGCTATGGCTATCCAAGCAACATCTGAGGGCAGGAAATATGTTTTGCTTTTGTGAACAATTCTAGGTGTTGACCCTTGACCCCTTAACTTATTATAAAGGTTTCTTACAGTTCTTAAATTTTATTAGTTATGACATCATGCCCATAGTTGCTGATTAGTTTGAATTTTATTAGGGAAACCTAAAGTCTAAATGCAAATAATCAATCATAAATCTTCAGTGAACTTACATTATAATTACATCAATTGTTTCTTCATTTTGTGAGTATTGTATACATGACCAAATAACCAAGACTAAACTAAGACGGTGAGCCTGGTAAACCTTACTTACTAAACATCCCCATCTTAGCGTTGTCAGTGTGACCATGTTAGCATTCTGACATTAGCTTAATTGAACAGGTGTGACTGCTTACAAGCAGGTGTAAGAGTATAACTGATGTTTACTCACCTAAATCACCTTTAGGTCCCCTGAACATTTCTGCACTACACATTTCAAGCCACTTCAACACTAAACTGTTAAAATCCTTACTTAAATTAACCATTTTAAAGTTAGAGTTTACAGTATCACCTTCCACTTATACTGTAGATGCCATGTTTGACGCAGACACCGCTTTTATGTGCACACACACGTACACACTCTCCTCATGTAAAGTGCTTCAACCACAAAAAGCAGCAGTCTGTTTTATGACAGGTGATCTTGTCCAGGGAGGAGTGTCATTGTAATCCTCTAATGTTATTATCACACCCACAGCGTGTCTGAGTGTCCGTACCTGCTCTGATTTATACACAGAAAGGCTGGAGGAAATGGAGCTTCTCCCTCTGAATGTATGAAGCATGAATCTAAGAGAGAGAGAGAGAGAGAGAGGGAGCCCTGCTCCTCCAGACATCGTATAAACGCTTTTACAATGTCAGCCATGTGATGACATATCGGTAATCAGTCATAGCGTTTGTGATGTTTTTCCTCTGCTCTCTGTCTCACTCACCTTAAAATTTCATTTCTTCATCCTGGCTCTAACTCACTCTCCTCACCCCTCTTTGTAGTTCCTTTACCCATTCTTCCTCTCTCTATTCTTGCTATTATTCCTTCCTGCTCCCTTGCTATTTCTCTCTTCCATCCCTTCTTTCACAGCATGCCGTGTCATAAAATAGATTGTAATTACTGTGTTGCTGTGAGAAGAATGGATTAATTAAAATATAATGATGCCGATCACACCAGCGGGCGTCTGTTGAAATCTGTCCATTTAGGGGCTGTGGCAGAGGACTTGTAATGCCCTGATCATACTGCAGCGGCCACACTAATTATGAAGAATGGTTTATTGCACGGGCAAGGACGGATGGACTAGACAATGCAATGAGCGCAGGGTCACTTACCATCAATGAGGTTGTTACAATACATTTAAGATTAGATATGATATCTGTAATGAGAGAATCCATGTTTAAGAAAATTGAAGATAATGCTGGATGCTTAGGTTCTACATGGTTAGTGATGAAGGAGGGAAGATGAGGCGCCGGGAGGGGGGGGGGGGGGGGTTGTGTGAGGTTAGACTTTCTTGGAGTCTAAACAGAGACAGGCAGGATATGAATGTGGATTCTGTGGGTGTGTACTGTCTGATGGCAGTCTGTTATTGGATAGCTTATGGTTTGATTTATAGAATAAAGGTCTAAGATTTACATGTAAAAGAATGTATATTTTACTACACCTTCAACAGTGATTCAACCAGTTTATGAAAGATAAGTGGTGGATTATTATCCAGAAACGTTCTCTGGCACACAGGAAGCAACACATTTTATGTCTCTGGCAGTTTATTTGGATTTTTTTTTTTTAAAAAGGAAGCATAATGCTAGCGTGATCAGTGATAACCAGTATTGGTTACAAAAGATTCCCCCCTACAAATCCACAAATTGACAAACAGACAAGAAAATTCAAGGCAAATCACGTTGCTGATTACTTCTTTTTTCAGTTATAAGTGCAGAGCAAGACCAGTATTGAAATGAGAGCTCTGAGTCAAAGATGAAGTTAAAATGAAAGTGATGCTGTAACTTTTGCTTAACAGCTTTAACCTAAAATTACACTTACGGGTAAATGCTAAAAAAAAAAAAAAATGTGCAGCACAAGTGGCATATAGTCTTGAGTAAATGTACTTAGTTACTTTCCACCACTCAGCTGGTGGTGTTCTATATTGAAATTGAACATATCCATTAAAACAACACATTAACCAAAAACACGGCATGGAAGATTTACAGACTGGGAAGTTGTAGGTTGAAGCTACAGGTTTTTACTTGAAAACCAACAATACATTTTTCCATCTCTATTTTCAGTCAAGGATTAATATACATTTGGTGCTCTAGTGAGTATTTACTGCAGGAGGATGGTGAATGTGGGACTGACTCAAAATCAACTACAGTGCCCATGTGAATGGTAGTGAAGGAACATTACTTATATCTTCTTTCAAAGTGTAGATAATCTAGCTTTAAATTAAAAAAAAAATGGAGATGATGGAGATGTTGAGTATTGACTCTTTAAAAGTTTTGCAGGGATCATGTGTGGATTGAGGGCAGATGGTTGCAGTGAAAGCAGCAACTGCCTGGCTTTGTAAAAGCTGAAGGAAAAATAGCTGCCTTATAGACATTTGGTGCGTTGGCATTGGTGTGTATGTATGTGTATTGTGTGAATGTGTGTTTGGGGATTTGGGGGGTTGTTTGGTGAGTGGATGGGGTTTTTCCTGCATCCCAGAGTTTCCATCTGTTTGACCTCCATATAGACCGGGAGCTTTAGAAACTCTGATGTCAGGGAGCAACCCCCTCCTCCCTCTCCCCCAACTCCCACCGCCATGGCGACAATAAACATGTCAGCCGCCACACGCCAGAGCAATCTGCAATCAGATTTACTGTGCATGAAATATGGTGGTGCTTTTATTGGTCCAAAGACTTGTCACTCATAATTTATAGGCTGTTGCCAGGCCGGCTGTGATGTCAGCGAGCTCCCAGCACCCTCAGGAGAATCAGAAGAGAGAGAGAGAGTGAAAGAGATAGGGGTCTGAGGCGTGGTGGTGGTGGTGGTGGTGGAGGAGCGGTGGTAGTCGGGTGGGGGATGGAGATATAAGATGACAGAATATTTGTGAATTTCTGTGTGTGTGTCAGAGAGAGAGAGAGAGAGAGAGAGAGAGAGAGAGAGAGAAAGGAGAGAGAGAAAGGGAATGAGGGAGAAAAAGGTGATTGAGATGGGTGAAAAGAGGGAAAAAATAACACGCATCCATCCTGTTCCTCTCTGTGGTGAGTTTATCAGGTTGAGGGAGTGAAAGTGTCAGTTTTTCCACGGCCTGTACAAATGGAACACCCTCTCCTCTCCTCTCCTCTCCTCTCTCCTCTCTCCTCTCCTCCGGCGTTGCACTGTATCCTTTGAACACTGACACCTATTGATCACATGGTCGGCGGAGGAAAGGAGGGAAAAAAAAAAAAAATGAATTTGCGATTCACATCTCCACTTGAAGCCTCTCTGACCCAGAAATAGAAAAGAAGTGGAGAGTCTGGTGTTAGCGGCTTGCACCGGAGGGATGACGTACAGAGAAGAAGCAGAACGTCCAAACAGGCTTAATTTCATTTAATCTCATCTGATAGCATAGGTGAAACTACAGTAATTATCCAGTGGGAGATTTAGATAGAAAATAACAGCGGAGGAATAGATCAAAGAAAGACTGCCCTCTCTGCAAAGACAAAGTGAATATCAAGGAGAATGCATGAGTGGTGTGCATGCAACGATATCTTTAAAAAAAAAAAAAACTGGTATGGCATTAAAAAATGAGATAAGATTCAATCCCTCTTTTGAAAAACGATACTCTGTTCACAGAGAACTATTAGAATGTTTACATTTGCGGCATTTTGTTCCATATCAAAGTAATTAATTGCCTCCATTTTCAAATTAAAAGTACATTACAACACAATTAAGGATGCAAATGAGTCTGAGCCTGTCGCGAGGAGCCAGAAAAAGTGAAAGAGTGACTGCGTTGATGTATGAGGGTTTGCATGCTTTTTTGTGTATTAGGTGTGCCGCAATGGATCATTGTGCATGAGTATGCGTGTGTGTGTGTGTGTGTGTATGTATTCAAATTCAACTGTGTGAATTAACAGCATCTTTAGAGGAATGTGCTCTGCTGCCTTTATTGAAGAGGAAGACTCAGTGTTGAAATTACATCAGCACAGGGAAATAAATCAGAACTCTGCAGTAATAAACAACGGGGTAATTAGGTCACTCTTCTCTCAGTAACTGATAGACCAGAGGGGCAGATACTATGTTATTCCTATTGTGTTAAAGGCTTGTGTCACCTATCATAAACACAACACACACTTTAACACTCACATATTTCTCCATCTCTGCCTCCCTTCCAGGGGCTCTGACCTCCAACGAGCCTGTTCCATGAAAGATGTCTACATCACGCTAGAAACCGCGGACAGTAAAACATAATTTTGTCATAACCTTCCCTCTTTGGAGGGAAAACAGATATAAAAGTATATAGCCTGTGGTTTACTGCGAGTCCCCCTCACCCAGCCTGGCAGCAGCACGCAGGGCTGATGGATGCCGGGCGTCAGCCGACTTTTAATTGCTCGTAAATTTTTGATCCGGGGAAAACGCCACGTTCTCCTTGTCCCCCGGCGACATGGGTGACGGAGCCGCTCAGGAGGGAATAAAAGAGCCTCAGTAGGGAACACAGAGAGGATGGGAAGTAGAGAAAGTGGAATACACAGAGACACAACTAACATATTTAGAAAGATACAGGTGTATATCAGAGGCAGGAGCTCCAAAGTATATGATATAGAAATCTCTGTGTGCATTAACATTAAATCTTTTCACTCATGTCCTAAATAATATATTGACAAATGTCTAAATTTGAAAGCAGTAATCTGTCCCTGATATTCTTCTAACCTTTATAGAGAGTGGGAGAGTCACTCTGTCTGTTGCAAACCTCGTCTAGGGTTAGACATACAATGTTAACAGCTGACATCCCATGATGCATAATGCTGTTTCAGAGGCTATTCCACCAGAATAAGAACAAAAGATACTGCAGAGCTATAGAATCATATTCCTTCAGTGTAACGCAGCCAGTGTTCCCAGGTGGGACCAACAAAAAGAACCCCAATCAAAGCCCAGCACCCGCTCAGTCATTAGCCAAGTTTTCAATCCTTTCACTTCCAGTTTTCTGTTTTGTTCCATCTCCACTCAAAAATACATTTTTCTTCTTGAATGTTTGAGCTTCACTGTGCAGAATGATGTATGTGCAGAGTTTGATATTAGAAGGTTGTTCTCACATTCATCTGCTGAAAGTGGAAAGTTTCTCTGCTCAATGAAAATCTGAGTTTAAGGGGCGGGCCTATGAACAGGATTTGTGACACCACAACTAGTTTGAAGGCTAATTGCAGTCCAGTATACAACTTACACAAGTGTGATGTGGGAACATGAAGTTTGCAGTGCAAAAACACTGAGAATGGACTGTTCAGTGAAGTAGGAGACATCTTGTGTCCATTAGTTCAACTTTTGAAACCAACATATTTTCACATTCATAGATTCTGTATTTTTCAATGAAATGAAGAAGCAGATGCCATTTTAAGGATTTTCAAGCTGTAAATGGTAAATAAAACAAAACAAACAAACATACCAGACACACATTAGTGTCCCATGCAGAGTATTTTTATGTCTTAATAAATGTGTGGATCTTGAAATATAATTAGTTTACAATAATGAAAAAGTTATAATACAAACCATAAAATAAAATAAGCCATTTAGATAATGTTATATTAAAAGTGAAAAGTTGTCACTCATATGAACAGAACTTTGACAGAATAATGATTGGAACAGGGAAGATGTTTCAAGTTAGTTGTTAGTTGTAATAAACTGAAATCTTTTTTGATGGACGTTAGTTATCATTCATTGTGTGTCGAGCTGAGCTGACTGAACTCAGTATTCTGTCAGTCTCAATCTACTCAGATGAGAGGAGGAGACAGTTTATTGGAATATAGCCTTTTAATTTTTCATAGGTGGAAATCACCCAAATGGCACAAAAAATGGCCCAGATTACCATAAACCGCCCAATTAAATTAAAAGTAGACCAATTTAGGGGAAAACCGGCCAATTTGGCAACAGACTGACTACAAAGTGAAAATATAGAGACACAAAGTCAATGTATGTAAGACTCAAACAGATGCTGGCGGTAAAATATTAAGTTAATAGTTAAGTTAAGTTTCAACCTGAACAAAAGAATTTTATAGGCTAAGCCGTGTTTTGACAAAAAAAACACATCATTCTCATTCATATCAGTGAAGCCACTGTGCTGGCACAGCCAGAGAGTTCTGGCAAAACTAAAGCAAAAACACAAGGCTGTGTAGCAAAATAATTTAACCTGGATTCACTTTTGAGCCATGGCAATGTAATGTCATGCAACAGTACACTGCAGTGGCCAATCAAATATGTGCATGTGCTTATTCCTAATAGATTACTTTATAACATGAATGATGTAATTCAGTTTTCTTTACTGTGTCTGATAAACCTTAAAGCTAACGGGTGTATCATTCAAACTAGACATTTTTCATCCTCTTCCTGTATTCTGTAGCAATGTGACCACACCAATACAATACTGTACCTTGAAATTTTTTTGTTTTGTTTTGTTATGTTTTTTTTTTACTCCCACAAATCACAAAACTGTGAGTTTTAGCAAGAAGAGGGTCTGAGGACAATAAGAGAATCAACTGGACTTCCCAGTAGGTCTTGCAATCAGATTGATTAATACTCATTAAACAATAAACGCACAAGGAATTCATAAACATGGACTTCCAAAACATTTCAGAAATTATAAGTTTTACTATTGGACTTCAAGAATTGATATTAGTTGACCTCTATTATGTTTCAGTAAAGGGCAAATACTAAGGATGTGTCGTTGTGAGATATAGATAGCCCTTAAATTTTTAAATAACAAGAGGCATCATCAAAGGATAAAAATTCGTGCTCTTTTACTCCATTACCACTGTAGAAACTCACTGCACAAATTGTCTGTGTCAAGCACTTACTGTGGCTACAGGAATAGGGAAACCTTTATCTTACAAGAAACACTAACAGGGTGAAGAAGTGAGGTGCAGTAGTCTGCATTTGCATACACATCCATTTTTTTTTCTCTTTCTTTTACTGCGGAACAGTCCTTTAAGTGCCTGCACAGCATTGACAGTAATGGAGATGAGATTGAAAAATGGGGTTTAAAAACCGTCTCTGCAGACTTGTGACTGTTGCCAAGTCTAACAGATGCTCATCTGATCAATTTCTTACCCCGTTTGTCTTCCTCCTGAGATGAAAGAAAGAAGAGATAAATATGGGTTTATCCCACCATTTGCTTGTTCCTTGCAGTAAAGTCCGACATCCTGCCAAGGATTTTGATTATTTCCTTGTTGCGTGTCAGACTCGGTCCAGCCTCAGATCTGTATCACATTTTTCTCCTTTTTTCTACCTTCTCTTTCTTTTCTTTTTTTCCCTCTCCTCCTCCCCCTACTGTTTTTGTTGTTCCAGTCTCATTTGGTGGATTTTGGCTCACCAGGTTTGGCCTGTTGTGATCTCTTCCTCCTCACATCGATCCTTCCTTCTTTTTCCCCCCATGGCGATCAAATCAAGACACACATCACCCTCAGGTCACTGTCTAAGGCAGAGGTCAGAGGTCAAAGGGAGCTTGCCAGGGTCTTGCTCACCTCTATGTATGTGTGTGTGTGTGTGTGTGTGTGTGTGTGTGTGTGTGTGTGTGTGTGTGTGTGTGTGTTTGTGTATGACAGTTATAGTGGTTCTCATCAGACGTCTTGTTTCTGTTTCATGCAGACGCACACACACACGCCTTCACATATTCTACACTAATACACAATCAGTCACACTTGCTATAGTGGTGGGAAGGAATTAATGACATAAAATATCAACAGTTTTATTATATAATCATATATTATTTCACCTCCTATTTATTAGTCATGTGAAAATGAATACACTATACAGACATGAAAGCATGATGTGCTCTAAACAGATATGAACAGCATCCAAAAAAATTTTTCAGCTGACTGACACAAT
The DNA here is from genome assembly GCA_029490765.1 of Euthynnus affinis. Lineage (NCBI taxonomy): Eukaryota > Metazoa > Chordata > Actinopteri > Scombriformes > Scombridae > Euthynnus > Euthynnus affinis. The sequence goes on along the minus strand of CM055847.1, from coordinate 26,705,958 downwards.
TTACCACAAACAAAGCACCATTTCCTCTCAGTGAAAACACACGGATGTTATTTACAGTCTTTGCATTGATGGCAGGATCTTTGTCCAAATATGAAATGTCCATAAATCTAGATTGTCATTGGTAAAGTATGAACATGAAATGCTAGCAGTCACAGCTGCATGACTTTCAATTATGCATATTTGCCAAAATGTAAACACACAGACTATAGGCTAAAAGCACAGTCACCGTCTGATATTCAGATATTCATCTGGGTTTATCCTTAATAACCTTTCATTGGTTTTCACCAAATTGTGTTGTGCAGTGCAGGATGAAGCTGACTGATGTTACACAGGTGTTATTTTTATCTCGTGATCCATATTGAAGCCTGGCACTGAGCAAGAAGACTTGACAGCACAAGAACAGATGAGCTGAATTAGGGACTTTCTCAAAAGTGCATGCCAAGAGAACCTCTCAGATTTATTTCAGTAGCATTACTATGCTTTTTATACACAGACACTTGAACCAACTTATTTTCATTTACATTTACATTTTGTCATTTGCCTGTTATCCAAAGCAACTTACAAGCGAGACAAAACAATCAAGCATTAGGAGGACAGTGGCTCAAAAAGAGCTCTGGCACAAATTCTCAAGTAGCTGACCAGGGACAAGTGCAATGAAAAGGAGCACTAGACAGAAGTTTTTTGTTTGATTGTTGTTCAATTGTTAAAGTAACAACTGGAAGTAGCCAAATGCATAAGAAATGTCATAAACAAAAAGAAAGTAGTGCAGCAATCAACAAGGTGCTGAGAGTTTAAAAGAACTCAAGTGTTGAGGTATAGAGGCTTTTCATCTGGACCTCCCATGATTGCATTCACAACCTCTTTTTTTAAATTATACAACATTGCCCACTGAACTGTAATGTCCTTTTTTCAAAAAAATAATAGACATTTTACAAGACCATCAATACATTTATCTGAGGCTCCTCCCATTATATGCACAACAAAAAATCCTGCAATATGGCCCAATGCAATTCTGACTTGTATTTTCCACCTGGATGATTAACAGTTGCACAGCTTTTAGTGAAACTCAGTTAAGACTTTCAGTACTTCAGGTATAAGTCCAATCACACAATACACAGGAATACAGACGTTTTAATATACTGACACATATAGTAGCTTTGTGTGTTATTTATCACAAATTTATCAAAAAATTTAAGAGTAATTCCAAAACATCTTTGCAACAACTGATTAGCACCAAAGAAAGAGAAAATAGAATTTAAAAGACATGGCTGGCAATTTTTCTATATTTTTCTTATTATCAACAAATCTCATGTGCAGAGCCAAACCAACAATGAATGGATCTACTTTCAAGTATTGTGTGTGCATCCAAAGCCTGATATATCTCATTCCTCTGTGCCGTAGACCTCCTTTGTTGTCCAAAATTATTAAATACGTCAATGAGCCGCTCCACTGCGCTGGGTGACATGTTCCTTCATCACAAAGAATTTGGGCACAGGTAGTATGATATATCAGGCTTTGGACAGTGAAGAAAAATATAGAAAGTCACCAGCCATATCCTTTAAGACCTCTGGTATGGGGACGTCCACTTCGGGCATTATAGATGCTGATACAGATAACAGCCTTGCATTACACCCCTACTTTTTATATAAAGTTTAGGTTGGCATTCACAGGTAAAGAATTGGCTGAGTAATGAAACACAGATAGCCATGATGACTGATGAGACAAAGCTAAGAGCTCTACCTATAAAAACAAAGACTCAATCAGGAGAAGGAGAATGAAGAAACAAGGTGAGCTCTAAGCTGTGCAATAAGTGATAAGCACCAAAGACAGAGCAAAAAAAAAATACAGACGTTTTCTTACCACTGTTGAGGTCTAATTTTAACATAAGGATAATAGTCATCCAGATTCCCTGATATCAGTGTTACAGTGTTTCAGAGGCTGACTGACTGACTCCCATACACTCATGCTGTAGGCTGACCGACACACAGACCCACAGCTCGCTTCCAGTGGGCACAAAGGGAGAGAGATGGGTGAGCCTGATCAACCCCAGTAGTGTCAACCCAATTACTCATTCTCTTAAAGGGCTATTAAAACATAATTGCCCGGCGATTTACATCCAAGTTAACGTGGCCCCAAGATAATTTATTATTTTCCATAAGCCCTTTCTTTTGTGTGCCGCTGAAAGAGTGTGGGGGGAGAGAGAGAGGAAGACTGTAATTTCCTGAGTCATGAAGAAAGGCATGTTGGCAGCCCAGTGTAATTGTTTAAACCCCACTCTCAGACACCTTCCAGTCACCCCCTTTTAATCCTCGTTATCGCTCTCATTAGCCCAGGGTCAGGGGTCAGCCGGATCCTCCTAGAAACACAAACACAGAGCTGGGGAGAGGAAGGCATGGATGGTGGGCTGGATGAGGGGACTGGAGGGTTGGGGTAGGGGGGAGGGGGGTGAGACAGAGATTTTCACTTCAGCAAAGGAATGCCTGTATTTGGTTTATCTACCATTTTTGTGGAATAATGTTACTTGGATTTTTTGGGACTGAAATCTTTATGGCTTAAATTTATTTGTGACATTCTATTTAACGACACTTGTTAATAAGTAACATGAAACTGAGTTACCTGAGTCATGGATGAATACTTTAAGTGATCCAGGGGCAGCACGGTTACAGCAATAGAATAAAATAAAGTGGTTTTACTCTGAATATGAATGTATAATATAGGTTGAATGAAAATGTATAAACAGAGATCCGAAGTGATAGATATCAAATCTGAAATCCATCTCAAATAAACCAGGAAAAATCTTTTTTTTCACAGCGGACAGACATTATCTTTATGTGCTTTTAATGCTGAATTATGCCCCTTTTTTCTACAGTATGACTGTTTACACAGGAGGTATTTCAGCTGCCTGTGTCTGAAGAAACAGATACACTTTTATTTTAATCAATACAGCTGTCTACACATGGCGTGTAATCACTAGCTTTTCACTGGTACTATATGTGTGTAATGGCAACCTGAAGCATTTCTTTTTTTTTATTTTTTATCTGTTTAAAGGGGACCTGTTATGTTTTTCAGTCATATACATAAGGTGAATGTATGTAGAAGTTATCCCTCGGTTTCCAGCTTTTTTTCTCTCCTCTCCTTTCAGAGCCAACATCGCCTCGGGACAGATTTCTTTATATGGTCATCTGCTCCATGTACAACGTGCTCTGCTCCGCTAGCATAATAGCATTTTTCCATTGTTTTGGGGGGTTAGTCAGGTCGAGTCATCCATTACACAGCAGAGCAAAGTAAAATAAGTAGTGTACCTGTTGGAGGTGTGCAGCTCTTCATCAAACATCATCACAGTGGCTGTTTCTGCTTGTATTATTCCTCTCTGCATTTTTTCTAACTGATCTGCTGAACAAATAGCTCCAAATATCTCCATATCTTGTTGTGTCGACCTGTTTTTAGCGCCACTAACTAAGTTCTGCTAATTCAGTGAGGAGCACATTTCATTTCCTGTAAATTCTTCACAGTAAATCAGCCAATCAGAACAGAGTGGGCTCATTGGGAGGGAGAACAGGAGCTAAGACTGTCTGTTAGAGACAGAGGCTGAACTGAGGGGCTGCATAAAAGGCCAGTATAAGATAAATAAGGAGTTTTTTGATCTGCGAATCATGCAGAGCTTCTCTAGTGGAGTCCCAAAATAAAAATATACAGCTGCAGATGAGCATAATAAGTCTTTATGTGTGTAAGTGCAGCTATGTGTATTGCTGACAAAACACAGGTGAACTACACAGCAGTATTGCTGCTGAATGCATCAAAGCTGCTGCTGCTTTTACTAACCAGACATAGAGTAGGTCAGTTTGTTACTGTTTTTCCTATAGGGATTATATTGGTTGGTTTGAACTAACGTATAAAAGGAAAAAAGTGCACCTTTTTCCCGAGTGCAGTTTAATGGGACATCCACAAGTGACATTTCATGCTCTAGAGAAAGTCACATGTGGATGTCTCATTAAACTGCACCTAAGAAAAAGGGAGCTACAGTGTGTGGACTGTCTTTTTCTTCCTTTATACATTGTTTCTTTGGTCTAGCACCTGTTTTAAAGTTTTTTGGACCTGTAAGTCTACCACACCCTTTCTGATGCGGTTTGAACTAACAACATGAACTAACTACCTTATATAAAACAATACCTGAGTCATCTTCACTTCATAATATCCTACTATTATGGTATAAGATGCATATTCTCCTGATTGATGTCCACTTACAGTCCGGTCTGAGGTTTAGTTCTTTGATATAGAGAAGATAAATTACACCTACAAGAACAGCATAATACACTAATAACAGTCAATATACCGTAAGATATGACAGTGTTGCAATAAAATAGGTCACAAGTCATGTGACTCATGTTAACTGCTGCAGATATTTAACTAAATGTTAAATATTACACTAGATTCAAGCCACAAAACAACTGCAGGTGCCTTTTGTTTTTCTGTGTCTTTGTTCCTTCCATACATCTCTCTCTTACATTTGCTCTGGTCCAGCTCACCTTCTCTGATCTGTCTGCAGGATCACAACCTTGTTTTCCCCCCAGTGTCCCTTTCTAATTGAAGCTAATAAAGATCAATTAAAGCCATTAAGGGCTTTCCTTAAACGAGAGCTGACTGCTAAATGCATTAGCAATCTCTCTTTATCCATATATGCTATATGCTATATATCTCTCTCTCTCTCTCTCTCTCCCCTCCCCTTCCTTCCTCCTCCCCCCCTCCTCATTTTGCATGCACAGTGGCCCGTTGGGCTCTGTGGGGGCCAGGGTATTTCCAGGGTCACATCAATGAACAGTACTCCTAGCAGATCTTGGGGCTGACATTCAACCGCTACAACTAAGGCCAATACCACATTTGCATTCATTCTAGTTAATTCTTGTGATGCCATTCAGTATGTTTCAAGTAAAAATCAGCAACATTATTATAGGAAAAAGGGTGAATTTTGATCCATATAGTCAATAGTTTTCCTTTTCATGTGAGCTTTTAAATTAACAGTTCTTAAAATCAGCGTCAGTGTGATATCTCGGCACGAACGAACAGTTTGACTGACAAGTGCAGAAACACCTCCAAAGCTGCAAGTGTTTGAATCAAAAAGTGAGGAACCTGACAAGTATCAACCATCTTTAATGCAAAAAATTAAAACCTCTCAATGGGATTCACGCAAGAACAACTTGTACAAATATATTTCAGAGAGAACATGTGGGATTCACCAGTGTTCTCATATTTAGATTTTTCTCTTAGTTATCTTTTCTTTCTTAAGGGATCCAGGCATGTCGTATGGATCTTCTACAGATAAATCTCCAAAGGGGGAAAAACATTGTTTGACTGAATTGTAATACCTCAATCGGAATCAATGAAAGCCTTTTGGCTAAGAAATGTTGATGTTGAACCGTATGGTCCCCAGTTCATGTTGCATTATTCCCTTCATTTCCTATCATCTCTCAATTATCAGAATCCCCAATGAAAGAATAAAAATGCAAAACAATATATCAATAATAGTCCAGCCAGGATGACTGCACATACCAGCTCCTATGACATCATCAGTGTAAACTTGCCCCAGTGATTCTAGTGCATAGAAGTCTGCTATGACAAGTGTGTTGCTTTTGGACTGCTTCAACTGAGTTGGATCAAATGGGAGAAAAAGCTAATGAATAAAGTAAATCAGAAAAATCAAATCAAACATCTTGTAATTTTCTAATTGGGCTACAGTTGGGCTATGATAGTTCCTGGTGAGGCTATGGTAGCGTCTATCCCCACCTGACAGTGTATTACCCTACTGTATTCATCCATTAGTTTCACCTCCCCATGACCGCCTCTTATCTGAGTCATGGACCTCTTCTATCGATCACATCTAACTTCATATCAAAGCATTCTTCTTTATTTCTGCCATGGTACGGCTCTGTGATGACACATGTTGACAGCTGTAAATAATTTTTTTTTCCCTTTCTTCTTTTTAGTCTTGGGTGACTTTTTTTTTGTGTGTGTGAACGAAACTTTCCCACAAATGGAGCAGCAAAGGTAGCCTTATAAAGCAATTTGGGACCACCGATTATTCTAATGATCAAATCTCACAAACACATACCTCCTCATGATCAGGTGGTAATTTGCAGGCAGTTTGCACAGATTGAGAATTTGATGTAGAACACCTTTACAAGCAAACCTCATAGTAAAAAGTAAGGCATGTAAAAGCCTGTGAACATAACGGCACGACACCGACACCCTTAGTTTAAAAGACATGGTGGTACATGGTGGTTTTCCCACTTCACCAATCACTTCTCAGTCTCATAGCCATTGAATATCCAGTACCACAACAGCAGGGGTCAGGGCATTACTGCACTGTACAACTACTGTATCACTACAGCACTATTCTTACCCCAGACTCAACAGAATACAGGCGATGTGACAGAGCGATAAGAGAGATGAAGGAGAAGGAGAAGTGACCCATTCACAGGACAGCGGGGAGCCTGATGGTGCTACCATGAGCTGTCAACACACTTTACACAGCTGACTATGTGTGTGTGCATGTGTGTGTGTGTGTGTGTATTTGAAAGAATACATGTGTGTATCTCAATGTGTGCATACATGTCATCTCTGTGTGTACAGTACCTGTGAGACCATGCACGAGGGTGTGCCTGTGTGTTACAGACCACGTGTGAATATGTGAGTAATCCAATGCGTTTGCTCAAATGTGTGTGTGTGTGTGTGTGCACGCATAAGTGAGAGACTACAGATGTGTGTGTGTTTGCTTATAAATCTCGGAGCGTGTTAAAGAGACTAAACCAAAAATTAAATCTTACTACATCCCACTTGTAGGCATGTGTGTATGATGTGTGTGTATGTATGTGGTGCTGGGGAATGTGTTTCATTCGCCGTCTGTTGCTTCAGTACAGTATAGCAGCCAATCTGGTGCAAGGGATGAGGCGGGAAACTCCCGATCATTCAGCCTGGGTTCTGCCTCCCTCTTCATATGGCCGCAGAAAGCCTCCGCTGCTTCCCCGGGCCCACGCCAGTGTGAAAAGCAATTGTGTGGAATGTGTAAGAATTAAGTATCCCATCATTCAGCACAGACATGCAATTAAAAGAGCTGCAGCCGTCACTCGCAGTAGACATCGCCATGTCATGTCACTATAACTCAACACAGCCGATGCCTGACAATTTTTTTGTGTGTGTGTATGTGTGTTCTTAAGAGGGAGGAGTAAGTATAGACAGACACATACACTTAAGAGACTCAATCACTTCCTGTCTCTCATTCGCCTTCCCATATGTAGATTGAAAGAGTTATTGGTCGCTGTAATCATGCTTCCTGTCCTTACTGATCCTTTCCTAGAGAGAACGCACTAGAAGAGACGGGGGACAAAATCCACAGTCCTTGTTCTGTTAAAATAATGTTCTCATTCGGAATATCAGAGCTTTAAGTAGTGGAACTAAATCCCTCCACTGAGGCTCACTAAGGAAACAGTCCAGGGAAAAATAAAGAGGGAATTTTGCACTAAAAAGTAAAAAAAAAATGTTAAAAAAAGTTGTATGCATGACAACTAATTTCATTTCATCATTTTTTAACAAGTAATATGAATATATATGTACTGTAAGATGGAAATAATAAGCTTGTTTAACAGTTTGGCTGAAAGACATCACAGATTCCATGAGGGTGGGCAACAAGTAAATACTTTATTATAGTCACACTAAAGTGCCTTGTTTGGAAATGTCTCAGATATTCATCGAATTCCCTCTCTGGACTCCAACTCAAATAAAGCCATGTTATTGCAGGAGTTGCAGGGGCAACGGGAGCCGTGCTGTGTTATTTTTAAGTTGTCTCCATCCCCCACCTGCTTACTGTGTGTTTACTCAGCATCACAGCAAGTGGACCGAGCTGTGGTTAGTTTGTGGTTAGAATGAAACATGAAGTAACCACAGTAAATAAAATGATGCCCGATTCATATTCACTCAATAACATCCACAACCCCTTATTATGGTACAGGATGCATATATATATATATATATATATATATTCCTGTGAGCTCTAGTGAACCTTCTTTGGCATTTGTGATAGATGAAGTCCAGCTTTATTCTGGTCTGATGTTTATATTCAATCATTTCAAGCTCTTTTGTGGTCGAGAAGATAAATAACGCCTACAAGCACAACATAATATGCAAATGTGTGTCACCATACCATAAACTATGACACTTTTGCAGGATGACAAGCCAAACAAAAAGGGAATTTTGCTCTAAGAAGATTGGAACTTTGGAAGATACAAACTTGATTTATCTATCTCAGACTGCTGAAGCTTCATATTAGCTCCAGCTGAACTTTAAAATGCATTTTTACAGAGAGAGGACTGTGGATTTTATCCCACATTTCTTACACTGGAGTCTCACTCCTGCAGGAAGAGATCACTTCAGGACCAGTATGGAAAGAAGGAATGATTAGTCACCAGTGAGTCTTTGAACGCACAGTGCATACAGTATGAGCATGTGAATATTGTTTAAAGACAAACTTGAAAAAAACATTAACCTATTTTTATGTACAAGTATCCATATTAAACCGTGGCATACAAATAAATTATGGGCATAAGTACAAACTGTACATTAGAGGCGAGAGAAAGCAATTATAAAAATATTGGCATTCAAAGAGAGTGAAGGTCATGTAGATCGCATGAAAATGACAGATGTTTACGAGTAAAGTGGTTTGATTTCTTGTGCTGTAATTACTGTACATTTCCACTGAGTACACAGTAAAGTTTGAACTGATTTCTGAGAGTCTCTTGGCAAGTCTAATGCCTTGTATTTTAATAGTGTTATACAAGCATTCCATCATAAGACATTTTAATGCTTCACTTTAGATTTGACAGTGTTAGCAAGTTACTCAACTGAGATTGAGTCATTTTTGCTAATTAGACAAAAGAGAAACATTATAAGAAGCAGAAATGCATTTAAAAAAAACCATCCAAAATAAAAATACACTACTCAGACCGGGAATGAACTTCATAATATAAACTGAACCTCAAAATCAGACCTTTGCGCAGCTTTACTGAAACGATATTGCGATACCGCTCACTCTACAATATTTACACAAAGAAGTATTATAGTGTTTGTCTCTGCTGTATTTCCTCTAGTTTGTTGCATATCAGTCAGTTCACAGGCTTAAGCTTGAGTGGGCCACAGTGTAAATATCCCAGACCTATTATTACCAACAAAATGTTCCTAGCCGTTGTCAAGCCACTAAGTACAAAATGGTGAATTGCAGACATGAAGAGAGATAATTGCCACTCACGCTGGAAATTTGGCAAGCGCCTTCCCCACGAGACTCGGATGAAATGGTGCTTCAACCCCCGAAACTGTCATTCTTAATGAAATGGTAATTACAAACCCAGCGGAACAGCTGAGGGGCCTGCCGGGGCCCACGGAGCCCAACTACCAGAATAAACCTGCTACAACAACCTGCAGAGAGGAGAGAGAGAGGGAGGGAGGGAGGGAGGCAGTAAGGAGGAGGGAGAGGAGGAAGACGATATAAAGCAGGAGAGAGGTTCAGGTAGGCAGTAATACCAGGAATCTGAGATTTATTTCAATTGTGAAATGTAATACACACTCCAGGTTGGAGTGTGCTGTACACTGGGACCCTCATCAATAACGCCGGCAGTGTGGAAGGCGGGAGGGGAGGTTGGTAAAAAGCGCCCACACAGTCTGGGTAATTGATTGCTTTGTAAGTGAACATGTCTTTAACCTTTGGGAGGTCAGGCCCAGTCGGACACCATCAGTCCTGCCTGGGGTTGAACTGCTTCCAGCCGTTTGTCTTCCGCTGCTCCCTCGTCTCAGGGCCGATTTGTCAAGCATGAGATGTTTTGGGTGTTTAGATTACAGGCGAGATGGGAAAACAAAGGCAAAATGCCACCCCAAACAAAAGGCCTGAGCCTGGATCCCGCACTGATCTGCAGACCGGGCAGGAGGCCAGCTACCTGGGGTGCTGAAACTGAAAGAGGGAGAGGGTGGGTGGGGGGGGTTGCTTTGCTGAAACAGAGCCACAATGAAGCCCCCCGAAACACAGTCACTGTGGAGCTTGAACCAGAGCCAGAATGGAGGCTGAACGGGAGCCAATGTGAGAATTGAACGACAGCCAGGACGGTGACATGAGATAGAGCCGGAATAGCGCCTTGAGACGCAGCCAAAATGGCAGCCAGAGACTCGGGGGGGATATGAGGGAGCTTGGGGCGGCTAACTGTTTTCTTCACGGCAATACTCCTCATCACTGGAGATTTTAAAGTGTCCTTTTGCCACCCTCCCAGGTACTTAGGTCTGTCTGTCTGTCAGGCTGTTAGAGAGTGACTAAAGATGATTTATCTCTTAGATTATCAGGGCCAGTAGCTGCACCGTCGCTCATATGATGCCCTGGAGAGACAGGTCAGAAACAGGCAATACCTTCTAGGACTGATACTCTGACAACTCTGTCTTTCTTAGAAGGAATATCTCCACGACACAGCCGTTTATAGCTGGCCTGCAGCTTTCAACACTTTGACAGGAGAAAGTCAAACTCACATCTTGTTAAGCTCACGTGTGGATTATGACTGTGTGTTTATTTTCAGACGTGATATTTCATCACCTTAAGGTAAAAGCAGGTTTTTCTTACGTGTTTGTGTCGGCGTGTTTTTGTAATGTATGAACAAGTGGGTGTGTGCACATGCAAGAGAATGTATGTGTGTGTTTGTGTCAAAGCACAAGGTGCCGTGTGTGCCTGCCACTTCCATCTGCTGTTCTATTACCATAGACGTGATGTACCTGCCACTTCTCTCCTCAGCTGAGGTGTGTGTGTGTTGTATTCTCCCATCCTGTTGTTAGATCTGACAGCCACTAACACAGGCTCGTGGTGAAAAAGGGGGAAAAAATACTCTCAAGTTCCAGAGCCCACCCAGAGTCTGACAGACAAACTGTCTGGGACTGTAGAGAAGCTGCACTCATCTCTTACTGTGCAGCCAAGAAGTGTATTTTGACACCATTCTCTAAAGTCTCAATACAGTATCATACTCTGTTGCGTTTACAGAAAGTTCCTAAAATGGTTTTGTTCTGGCTCATTTATATTTGCATGCTCCATTAGGCAATTAGGTGATCATTTCCTCTCTTAAAAGACTGTTTTACAATTTGTTTAAGGGTAAAGATAAAGTTCAGCTGCTACATCACCACTACGACTGGGTATCATTTAAAATTTGTGATGATTTCACATAGAGTGCGAGCACAGATACCAAAAAGACACATTTTTTGATACTTAAATGTAAAGATTTATGTCTACAAAACCCTGTTTTTTCATTCAACAAAAGATGCTTAAGTTCTAAAAACTTTCATGTTGTCTGGCCACAAGCAGCTGTACTTTAATAGATCTCAGAAATCAGGAAATATCTAATTAAAAATAATGCTTCTTTTTGGTTATATAGATCCAGGAACAAGGGAGCTACAGGAATGATGGATTAAAAAACAACAGAAATCATTTTTGTTGTTCTCTGAATTTACTGTTTTTCAACTCCGATGTTTGAATAGATGTAATGAATGATAAAGGAGACATGCAGACTTGAAGAAGAAGACTAAGAAGTGCAGATTCTACCTTGATAGTTCCTGGACCATCAGACAGTGCTGCCCCCTACAGCAGGCACATTTTTGGGACCAGAAACTATATGTAAAGACCTAAGTTTGAACCCTGGTTCCTCCAGTCAAGTAAGATTCCAGAGTTCCTAAAATGGTTTCTGGGTTCCCTGGAAATGTTCCCTCTGTGGAAACTAAACGTAAACACATACATTTCAGTCAATACCAAAAAAGTATTAAAGTTTGATAGCCAGCCCTACTGTCATCACAAAAATGAGAAGAAACTGTTTGTGCCATTGTAAGATACCTGCGACCTTTATAGGCACCAAGCAAAAACAAAGTGAAGTTTTGAGTGGGAAGGAGAAATCAGTCGTGTCAGACTTTCCACATTTATCACTGTAAATGAAAGCAGTATAATATTGTTTGAAAAATATGGCGAGACCAGCCTGGTTTGTTCGCATTTGGTCCATCTGTGAATTGACTGAAGATCAATAACCTCGCAACTCTGTCAGCTCTGTAAATCTAGATGAATATGTAGCTCAGAAGTGTGTGTGTGTGTGTGTGTGTGTGTGTGTGTGTGTGTGTGTGTGTGTGTGTGTGTGTGTGTGTGTGTGTGTGTATACACACAGGTTGTTTGTACGTGTGTGTATGAAAAGAGAGCATATGTGTTTTGTTTGTTTTTTTTTACGAGGGAGCACAGACGTGAGAGATATGGAATATCTATATGTGTGTGTGAAACGAGAGTGTGTACACACCTAATGCATTCTGGCAAGTTATTTCCATTTCATGCTAGGCCATAGATCGTTGGAGGGCTGTGGGTACCTCTCTCTCTTTCTTTCTCTGTCTCTCTCCCTCCGTCTCCCTGGTGGGGATGTAAAACTGGCCTTGCGTCTCTGTTCCAGCCAGATAGATTAATTAATTATCCAGACCTCTTTTTTTCATTGCTGAGCCAATGTGACTGAGCTTGTGGTCTATACTGTACACTGTACATGTGTTTTAGTAGAGAGAGAGAGAGAGAATGTATGTGTGTGTGTGTGCACTGGGTAATTAAAGATATAGCTCATCCACAGACTAACAATCCCATTATCACTTAATATCAGGGTACCTGTGCAATCATATTGTTTCCTGTGAAAGGAGAGCAGATCTATGTGTGGGTAATTGTTGGCTAATTGAGAAGAAGTGGAGGCTCTTAATGCGTGTGTGTGTGTGTGTGTGTGTGTGTGTGTGTGTGTGTGTGTGTGTGTGAGAGAGAGAGAGAGAGAGAGAGAGAGTTGGAGACAAGAAGAGAAATAAAGTCCTCGTGTTGATTAGGATTCTTAATTAGCAGAAGGATGAAAGTGTAAAGTCTGGGTAGGCCAGTGATGTGCTGTTGACCCTTGACCTTAAATCTTGATTGGTTAAGCAGACATGATAGGTTTCAGTAAGTGAACTGATGGCACCACATCTTAACTTCTCCTCTCCTGATCTTCTCCTTTTTGAAATCTTTGTTTTTTAGTTTTTCTTGTGTGTTGGAATATGGATCAACTGAAACAGTTCCTGTCCCTTTCAAGCTTGAAGTATTGTAATAATGCTCCAGTTGTACGTTAGAAAGGCAGAATGTTGATGGTAATTGTGTGTTTGTGTGGATGTGCATTTGATTGATGGGTCAGCAGATAAAGCGGGCTGAATGTGCCGAGTGTTTGTGTGTGTGTTTGTGTGTGACATACACCGACTCGCCCTGAGGGACAGGGGAAACGGAGCGCTGCACCTCCTGCAGGGGGTGCCGTGTCTCCCGGCAGGGGGGTGCAGCAGGCAAACAGAGGGGTGCCTGTACACCCCTCCACCCAAAGCCCTCCACACATACACACACACACCATAACACTCCACCCTACTGTGCCACAAGAAGGGTGGGGGGTTGTAGGGACCCTGAGCTCTTCTAAACCTACACTAATGCATAATTCATATACAAGAAGCAATTTTGATATTTTTGCTTGGGGGGGGGGGGGGGGTGGTATAAAAACAGAAGAAATTTCAAAATAAAGTTTCTCAACACACTGCACCCCCATCGTCCTCAACTCCCATTTTTTTTCCTCGTTCACAGTTAAATTATGTCGCCACTGACGGAGAGTTGTGGGTAAATCTGCTCTGGTCTACAGCAACATCAACATGTTTCAAAAAAATAAATAATAAATTTGTTCGTACACACCCATGTTGCGAGCAATGACATTGCAATTAATTTATTGTGAGTCAATCCAACAAACAGTGTCCTACATCAAATGTGCATTAATCCACGGCTGTAAATAGTCCTCAACAAATGCACTATGTGCTCCTGTGTGAGTAATGTGCGCAGCTGTTTTAGGAAATGACTGAGCCTTTCATAAAAAATGAAACTATATATTTGTGGCCTTTTTGTAAAGATTCCTGTCTCCATCAGGAGCCACTGGGCTTGGGGCTCACATTTTATTTGTTTTTTTTTAGGAGATTTGTTGACAATAAACTGATATATAGCCTAAAAAGTCCAATCATATTATATTCTTTTGTATTGCACGTTGAATAAGGACGCTTTGGTTCAATAAACATATAAAAACAAGCTTTGTTTTTGATAGTTACATTTTTGTTTGCTATATCACGTTTAGTGATATGGCATCAAAAACTAGTCCCTTTTGAAGAGGCAAACAAAGGCTTCTGGTTCAGTGTTTGCTTTGTCCGGAGTGAAAAGAAAGCACTCGGGACCAGGGAGGGAATCTTTTGCCAAGCTTGTAGCACAGCGCTTAGTCAATCCTTTCCCCCTTCTTTCTCTCTCTCTCTCTCTCTCTCTCTCTCTCTCTCTTTCTCTCTCTCCCTTTTTCCCCCCACAAGGGCAGAGACATCTAAAAGGACTGTACCTTGGTGTGCGTCCAACAAAAGCTCTCTGCTGAATTTCATCCTCTTTTGAATTTGTGTTTGAATAACACTCAAGCTACAAATCAAAATATGTTGGACACTGAGAGTGAGGTCATGGGGTATAGATCATTGTGGCTTCCAGAGAAGTCTCCTTGTGTAAGAGAAGGGGACGGGTGGCTGCTACTTTGACTGATGGCTGTAGAGACAGAGAGGGCCGTTTGGTGCCCATTCTCCTGAGACTAAGTCCATGCCTGTGCCAAACCCCTCATTTTCCTCCCCGCAATATATTTCATTAAACTTGTAACTCTTTGCAAGGTAATTCGCTTGACATTTTGAGACTGTGTTGAAGGCTTCTGAGTGTTTCCCTCTCTGTAATTTCAAGTCAGACAGATATTTACCTAATACATCCTAAAAATATATTCCAAAATCATTTCCACTGTAAAAGCACACATTCAGAACAGTTAAATGGATGAAATTGTATAACACAAAGCTGAGCAGCACGGCACAGCATTTCATGGTTACAGCCATGCAGGTCCCAGTGGCGCAGATATAATTAAGACCTCTTCTTAATTACTTAATAAGCCTAATTAGTAACATTTCTGAGCAGCAGATTTGGCTGTAAGAGAGATGGAAATCAGAAGAATGTTAAGTCTATTTGTTATTTCATTTAAATCCTAATGTTAATGAAATTAGTGCATCATGATATAACGGAAACAAACCACGCTGGGATTGACCATAGGGCTAATGCAGCTTTTTATGCTTCTGATAAACATTTAATTAAGTGCTACAAAAGGAGGATAAAAAAAAATCATACAAAACAAGTGTTAAATATATTTTTTTGTGCGACAGTTGGCCGCTATAGTCGTGTGTCACCTTGATCAAGTGTTTAATGTATCCACTCTTAGTGCATTTCTCATTAGTTCATGGCCAGATGTGATGGAGAGGTGTGTGAAACTGACCGGGGGTCTGCTATGTTGTCGTCAGGATAAGTAAGGCAAGCCCACCAATCATGCGCTGGAGCTGCTGCTGCTGCTGCATTCCTGGCCACTTAATTAGAAGTTGTTGGTACCACAGAAGGTGTCACCAACCTTTTCAGGCGCTGAACAGATGGTGTCCCCTCTTTTTGAGGTCCTGCCAATGCCCACTCTGTGGCTCCTGGGAAAATGACCTAACTCACAGGCAGCTGCTTAGTGCGGCTTGAGTGATTCTTTACAGCCACTTCTACTGGGGGGGACTTAGCAGGACGTACCACTGCAAACAAGGGGTGAAACCGCCGTATCTAGGTCCCTGGATAGCTTCTGACTGTGGAACAAATATGTTTTGGTTGCGGCATAACAGTTGTTATAGCTGTGTTTTTAATGCCTTGTGCAAAGACAACAGAAAGACCTCGACCCTGGAGATCTTGATGCTTCAGTGCTAGTTGGGTTTGTGTGCACCTTCCTCTGCCGCTGGCAGATGGTGTGAATATCAACAGAGAAAAGGACCTGGGAAGGCCCGCAGAACAAAAAGTGAAAAGGGTTCCTCAACAGTTACAAAGAGGCCCCATGGAGAGGTGGGGGGGGGGAGTGGCCTTCGTCCTAATGGATAAAAAGAAGGAGGGAGTTTGCGAGGGTATTTGCCACTGAGGAGTGAAAGTGGATGGAGAAAATGCGAGGGCCGTAGATTCGATATGTGTGAAGGCGGGGGGTCGGGGGTTTAACATGCTTCGTGCTGCGTGGACAGAAGATCGACTGTCACTCTGTAGTCGGCTTGGCTCAACCTCCCTCCGACCACGCAGGAGGTGGAGAAAGAACAAGTTGAAAATTGGATGACTATGCTGTCTGACTAATTGCTTGATGTGAATTACATTATGTGGGTTTCATCTTAAAGACATTTTAATCTTAAACAATGTCACAATCCACAATAGCTATGAAATGTGCTCTGCACATATTTCTGTTTGGAGAAATCACAAAGCTCTTTCTGAATGTAGCAGTGTGTTACTCTCTCTGTTCCTTGCTACTGATGATGAGATCGCTGAAAAGGCCAGGGAGTCTTCTTGGAAAGTGGCCCAGCTCAGCGGTGGTGTTTCATTGACATGGCAGGGGACATAAAATCTGTCATTTTCATCATGTTCTATCGTGGGTAAACCTGTTTCCTGCAGCTTTCTCTATCAGATATATGTCTGTGTAGGTTTATGGCCGTGGAGCTAGGGCAGGCCCGATCGATCTGCGGGAGCTATAGGATTTAATAGGTGCACAGCTCTCGCTAAGGGGCACGGGGTGGGGAGGGTATATTTAATCACTAAAAGGGAGCAGGGTGGCAAGCCCCGGTCACCGACAGTTTCTCTTTTATGAGAAGTCAGGGTATCAGTTTTCCCCACACTGTGAGAAATCTTATGTGATCTATTGTTGCTGCTAGGGTTTCGTTATACGTCTCCATTTGAGCTCGCCGAATTAAAAAATAACCTGCAGTAGGCTCATGTTCTTTGTACCACTAATGTGCATCCACGTATGTTGTCAGAGTGTCTGTTTGTGTTTTAATATGTTATCAGATCAACATATTATAACTCCATACATGAAAGAATCTTTACAGTGAATCTTGAAAATTATTTAATTGTGCAAATACTCACTACTGTACAAAAATGTGCATTTATCCACAGCTGAATAGAGTCCTCAATAAATGCACAATTTACTCCTGGTTGATTAACATTTGCTAAAAGCTTCAGCACCCAGCTGTTCTATGACATTTCTGAACCCCTTTTAAAAATGAAATCATACATTTGTGACCTGTTTTTTTTTAAAGATTTACTTCTTCATTAGGAATGAGCGTAGAGAAACAGACACGTCAGGAAGTACTGAGAGACAGAGACTAACACATTGTTGCTGCTGGTCTTTTCATGGGAAAATGTTGACATCATTGCTTTAGTAAGTGAGCCCACAGCATCCTCATGATCTTGTGGTTTAAGACATGTACTATATCACTGCAACTTCTTCTCTCTCTTCACATCATCTCTCTTCACTGTCAACTGTCAAGGACAAATTTCCCCCTCAGAATCTTTTTTTTTTTTTTTTTACCATTCAAGATCACAATTTTTCTCTAATTGTTGCTTATCTCTAATGAATTACTGCTTAATGTTCAGGCATATTAAAATCCTTCAAATTAAACAATGTGTGAAGAAAAAAATGACTAGCTCACAAATCATGTTTCCACTAAGACCATAAACAGTGGGAAGGGGACACAGGTAGATATTGCTTTGTCTAACTGAAAAGGCTAAAACCACTTATGTAGTATGCAAGCATACTTGGACACTGTGGAGCCAAATAATGATTCTTCAGAGTTCTTTTTTTCTTTATTTGGATCCATGTCAGCTGATGCCCTTGCAGTCACTAGTCTCTGCTTCTGCATTCAGCTGTTGTCAGCTGTGTTTTGCTCCAACTCTTCACAGCTTTCACAAACCCTCCCGAATGACCTTGAACTTCAGCAGCGCACCTCAACCCCATACACCCGCCTGCCTAATGCTATTATGTCGGGTCCTACATGCTAAAAGTCATTGGTGGTGATAGTGGCTGATTAGATTGTGTCCATTGATCGCGCGGCGTGCTGTTAGGACGAGGACGGTGTGGGCTGCAGATCCTGCCTCTCCTCCTCAGACACACTGACAGTCTGAGACAGAGGAGATGGAGCCCCATGCAGGGCAGCAGATTGAGTTATTGATCAGCTCTCTCCTTTCTCCTCTCGCTGTCTCTCTCTCTGCTGCTCCGAGAGACCCGTCATCAGGATAATGAATTTCACTTATTGCAGATTAACGGCATAAGGTCTGTATGGTAATAATGGCAGAAATTAGCTCTTTGTCACCCCTCCCCCCTCTGGATTTCCAAAAGAGATGGAGGGGGGGGGGGGGTGAAGGTTGTTACAGCCCTGTTACTCAGTCTGAAGATTGTGATTTTAACAAAAGGGAACTGAAAGGGAAAGATTTGAGGGAGAATTAAGGCGAGACTTATGAGGACTGTGATTTCAGCCTCACTGAAGCGGCGGAAGAGAGTTCTGATGCAAGAAATTCGGGTTTGATGGAGGAGAGTGAAGGAGAATTTGGAGAGGAAAAGAACACTGAATAACAGGCTGCACTGTGGAAAAAAAAAAGAGAGGGCAAAGAGGAAAGATGAGAGCGGATGATTCAAAAGAGACGTAAAGACACAGTGAAGCAGGAGCCGTTAAAGTGGAGGAGAGAGAGCGAGATCAGCAGCAGTCACACAGTCACCAGGCAGCGACGCCGCTTAAGGGTCGGCCATTGTGTCTCCAGCACCCAGATTGGGGTGGTAAAGAATGAATAATGAGGCTTGATTACAGTCCGTGAGATGGCACATTGTTCAGAATCAATCCTCTAGGCAAATTACAGGCGGCACAAACAGCAGCCCTCAGCCTCAGCCAGGACAGAGCAGGAAGCGATTGTGTCAGAGGACAACATCATCTTCGTCAATGACTTGTTGCCTCCTCGTGTCGGAGCCATTAGCACTTACTCTGCTCCCGCAGCACAATCAGCCACCCACGTAAAAGCCTCTCGTCTACGTGTGTGTGAGGATAGGATATAAGCGCAACAGCGTGCTTGAGCAGCTCATCTACACAAACACATGTCCCTGACTTGTTTCAGGTATGGCTTTGGAGTGTTGGATGCAGGGCTCATGGTGCAGCAGGCCGCACGTTTCAAGACTGTTGGTCCACAGAGGAAGTGCATAGAAGAGGTCACATTCTATCCTACCAGGTAACAAAAATGTACTTTTCCAACTTTATGACGACTATGTATGTTTATGTAACACCTATAGCTTCTTATGTCCCTTTTTTTAAAATTGTTTTCACAGATTTTTGTTGCTTATATATGCTCATTTGTCTTTCACTTTTCCTTGTTGTATCTCATTACACCGCCTGCCTCTACAAATTGGCTTTCTGACAAGGATCAATAATCTTTCTTCTTATCTTCATCTATAATGTGTGTGTGTGTGTGTGTGTGTGTGTGTGTGTGTGTGTGTGTGTATTTGCAGAGTACAATATGTGTATGAGTGTTTAATATCCATGTGAGAAGGAGGTTTGGCTATTGATTGACAGATATAATGATGTCTTATTGGTCAGGATCCTTCCTTCAGGAGGCGTGGCCACTGTGAACATCCAATCAAAGGCCTGCGGCGGGAACCCTAACGAGATCAACAGCCTGGAGGAGGTTCAGGTTAGGCAGCAGTTTTTAAACTAAATCAAATATCATGAACATACAGTACGTTGTTTAAATATTTGTTCTTTTTTTTTTGGAAATGATTTGCAAAAATGGAGACATGAAAAGTTTGCTGACATGTTCGACATCCATATTTAATTAGGTATATGTTGAAACTGCGAGCGAGGTGAAAAGTCAGTTTTCACTGACATTATAGATAGATATTTACTTATATACTTATGTTGTGGTTTTGCTGCAAATCTGATCTTACAGTCTTGCCATGTCTCCTCTTGCCCTTGTCAAGTTACAAATCAAGCAGAAATGCATTCAAAACTTCTGCCAACAACCAGGGAAGCCTGAACAGTTCGTACAAATTGTTTTCAGGGTTCTGTGTCATGTGTTTCAACTTAGAATAGAAGAGATATAAAAGATCATACCGTTATGTGTAATGTGTTGACTGTGTCATTTGCAGAAAATGGCAAAACTGTGTTATCTTGAATGCGGGCACATACATGCAAATGTGTTTATGTTTGACTGTGTCAGCAGGCATACATACTGTACGTGTCTGTGTACGTGCACGTTTGAGTTTGCGCGAGTTATCTGTGATTGTGAAAGTGTGTGTACTTGTGAAATAGCGAGGAGAGAGAGAGAGCGGGAGTGTGTCAGCATGTAAATTGAAAAGGCTTCATCTTTGCGGCTCTGCTCCCTGGCAGAAAGCGTGGGTCAGGCCATCGCTGCGAGGTGTGATTGATGGACGTGTTGCCGTGGTAACACGCCGTAAACAGGAGCGGGCTGTCAGTCTTTTTGCAGCTTGGCGGCTCTCTCTGCGATGTGCCATTGTCACACCAGATGTGCTGCTTGTGATGAACAGGGACAGCGAGAGTGTTTACTGGGTGGGAATTGGAGGGGTTGGGGGGGGCACATGCACTTATTTAAATCATTTAGCTAATATTCCCTTCAGCCATTTTTGTCATTATGTCTTATCTTTCTGCTCCCTGCTACTTTTTCCTCTTTGGTGGCTGTGGACAGATCATTGGCTCGTCCATGAGTCTGTCACACATAGGATCTCAAGACAATACAGATTAGATTTGATTTGAACTTCTACTGCATTGCAGCATTTACTGACTGATTGGTATAATCACTACATTGGTTCTTCATGTGTCAAATGTTTTATCATCTTAGATCAATGGTATTCCCATATTTTTAAAATGTGTCCTGACTGGTCTGAAGAGGCATTTCTTCACATTTAAAAAAGTAGTTTTTGAAACACACTTATTAGTTTTCTTGCAGAGAGCGAGAGAAAAAAATTGACTCTGATATCTGTCTGTTAAATATGAAGCTATTATACAACCAGGAGTTAATATTAGTGAACTTTAGAGGTGCTGGCAGAAAGATGACTTTTTTTTAACCTTTGGACAGAGCCAAGCTAGCTGTTTTCCTCTGTTTCATGTCTTAATGCTAAGCTACATTAATCAGCTGTTGGTTGTAGCTTAATATTTACCATTCAGACATGAGAGTGGTATCAATCTTCTTATCTCACTCTCAGCAAGAAAGCAAGTAAAAATATTTCAAAATTGTCAGAGCTATTCCTTTAAGGTATAGAAATTCAAATAATATATTAATGAACTACGTTTTTAAAAAAAAAATACAGACCAGCCTCATTTCAATTTGTTCTGTAACACTCAATAAATAATCACATGGTGTTATACATTATGTGGTACACCATGGTACTCCATGTTCCTTCGTTCTCCCTCCCTCCTTCTCTTTATTCACACCTGCTTCTTTTTCTATTTCTTGCCACCTGTCTCTCACTAGGCGAGGGTGAGCATCAGAGCTGTGTGTCGAGGTGACCTCTCCATAAGCTTGGAGTCTCCAGGTGGCACCATATCACTGCTGTTGGATACGCGGCCAAACGACGCCTCCACTGCTGGCCTGAAAAACTGGACCCTGATGACGGTGCACAGCTGGGGGGAGAACCCACAAGGCCTCTGGACCCTCCAGGTGAGAGAGGAAAACTACTTAACAGCTGCTATGAGTTGTGACACCTTTTTTTTTTTTAGCTTAGCTTGTCGCCACACTAGCTTCACTTCAGGTATACTTTGTGTTTAATGCTACAGTAATTAACAAATGTAAAAGCTGGTGAACATGGTAAACATTACACCTGCTACATCACTGTATTAACATCATCATTGTGAGGGTGTTAGCATGCTAATCTTAGCATATAGCTCATTTAGCACATTTAGTGCCTGACAGAGCTGCTAGCATAGCTGTAGACCCTCATTTTTGGTTTTTAGGTCACTGCTTTACACCTTTGGTTATTCTGAAAACTACAAAAAGTAGTTATTGCACTAAAATCATTCCGCTCTGTTGTTTTGTCTGTATGTCATTCAAGATGGCGCCCAAGATTGTCAACTTTATGAGCGTCGCTATTGCTCTTTTTGTTTGCTTGACTACAGTGAAGAATTTACTTTTTTGTCTTTTTCTTTTTTGGCCCCTTCATTTTTCAACTTCTAACTAAGCAAAAGTAGAGTACAAAATGTCCCAAAGAAGTAGCTTCTTGGAGCAGCTTATATACTAATTCTCACATACTCTCTTGGAAACACTATTTCACATACCTTCTCTCATGATATAGAGATGATTTGCTCCGATTCACATTGTCCTCTTCCAATAGCTGCGGTGTATAGAAGTTTAAAAATAGCACAGCACAGCACAGCTCAGCTCAGCTTGGTTCAGTTCATTTTGCCATAGCAATGTGAATCATCCTCTACTTTCATCTCCGAGCTTCAGCCAAGCATGGCAATCTTCATTTTCCTCCCCGCACTCTTCTTTTCCTTTTTTCCCCTCATAGATGTGCTGATGTTTGATATGGAGGAAGGAGCTAAAATGGAAGGGAAATTAAGACTGGAAGGTTAAGTAACCTTGGCCGGGTTTGACAGACACAATACTGCCGACGTCTGATTAGAATCCATACTCACAGACAGTAGCGCGCTGAGGTCATTTACTGTATATATGTGTGGGTGGTAGCAGTGGAGGTGGGGGCGGGCACACTGTGTATGTGTGTGTGTTTGTGTGTGTGTGTGTGTGTGTGTGCAAATAGGCATCAGTCCTTGTAAACAGTTGGAGGTTTATAGAGAAAAAGCTGTGAAGATGAAAGACACCCACCCCCTGTCCTCTATCACCTACCTCTTCCTGCAAACACACAAACACACACACACACACACACACTCTCTGTGTCTATCTCTCCATCTCTGTGTCTCTCCCACGTCCTCGTGCAGATTTACTGTCCCCTCTGTGACCAATTACCAAGGCCCAGTGTGTCGCAGAGACGGGGAGGAAACACCGTGAAGTCGAACCACATAACAGCGCCGCTGCTCATTACAGGACGGCCGAGACGAGTCACTGTGATGCTCGCAACACGAATTAACGCTCGCATCTGACGTGCTGCATGCCTTAGCACACCGCTAATCAGCACACACACACACACACACACACACACACATTATGGTTTTACACTAGTTGTCGGCCTTACATTGAGAGAGTATACAAATCAAACGCCAGTACAGGATGCTGAAAATAAGATGGAGTGTCACAAGGTTTGAAGTCAATCTAGGCTAAATAGAAATAGAGACAGAACAAGGACACACACACCTAACACAGAAACACCAACATTGTCTGATATGACTTAACTGGCGTTTGAATGATTAGTATAAAGTAAATAAATTAGTTTTAAAAGTGTTAGTAATGATATTTATGAGCAAAAGCAAAAGTTTAAGTCTTTATTGTTGCCTGTGCAATAATTGTACAGTTTTAACACTAAGTACAAAGATTTGACATATCATAGTTCCTGGGACTGAATCTACACACATTGTCTGTGCTGCTTTGAAAATAAAAACTGCCTCTGACGAGCAGCCGTGCCAATGAAATCTTGGAATGATAGAGGGAAAGAGGGAATCAAAAGATGAGATTAGAGGTACTGAGTTTAGACAGGACTAACAGAGAACTATAAAATCGAGGCCCTGGGAAGAGACTTTAACAGGACTATCTGCTGGATCCCTGTTTAAAAACTCAAGGGCAGCAGGGTGGGGTGAGGTGGGGTGTGGGGGTGGGGGGGGGGGGGGGTTTGTCTGTGGAGAGTCTATATTGATTCGTCATGATGACAATTGTAAAAGAGCGCTGTGGTGCTGCCGGAATGAAAGCAGGACTGAAGTGAAAGGGAGCAAGTGTTATGGCTTGAGGCTCGACTGACCTTCCAGCGCTGTGAAGGAGACCGCAGGGCTGGAAACACACATTCCCTGACTCTCTCTCTCTCTCTCTCTCTCTCTCTCTCTCTCTCTCTCTCTCTCTCCTCCCATCTACTCTACCCTGTGCTCGCTCTACCACCGTCTGTGGTGCCTCAGCTCAGCAGTTTTACTGTTGATCAGAGACAATATTGCAGACAGTATTGGACAGTATAAAATATGTGTACTCCAGAAACTGAACAAACAGCAGCGTATGCATGTTCACCAGACTGACATGATTGATTATTTGATTTGAAATCAATATAATGATGAATATCTATAATAAACATTAAGATTTGTTAGAAAAACATTCAGAAGGAGAAAAAAGTATCAGATGTTATTTTAACTTTTTAACCCCATGTGTCCTTGTGCTTTCTGCATCCTCGCTCCCTCTCTCTCTCTCTCTCTCTCTCTCTCCCACTTCATCTCCAGCTCTCTCCATCTTTCATGTCTTGTACTCTACTTTTTACCTCTCTTTCTCTCTCTCCCTCTCTCTCTCTCATACACACACTGCATATCTCTCTCTCTCATCCAATTTTTCCAGTCATTCCTGTGACATTCTATTGGAAACAGACACAAATTACAGTTTAAGCCATTTGTTTAGCATGTTTATGGTTATTATTGGGCGAGTCTAAAGGGCCACTTCACCCAAATTACAAAAATTTCTCACTTACCTCCAGGAGCAGATATTATGCAAGTAGTTGTACTCCACCACAATTCAATGAAGATCAATGGAACTGTTCATATTTCTTCAAATTTCAATAAAATACGTTTTCGGTTCAAAGTATTATTTTCTAAAAGAACGCTTGTTTTTCATTACTTTTGTTAGAACTATTTTCTACCAAAAAGTAAACAGTTGTCATTGTGATCTGGTGGATTAGCCAGTTTAAGTGTGTTTAAGAGTGTTTTTGTAGAATTTTTAAAATGTCATTTTTAAGCGCTGTGAGCTCCACACACCACATTCCATTCACCTACATTGTGCTGGGGTGAGGGCAGAAATTTGAGAGATTGATAACTCAAAACCTGGACAAACAGCATCAAATCTATATGCATAGGTAGATACCACTTGGAGGTAAGTGACAGATATGTTGTATTTTTGTTGTTGCTTTTTTGATTTGGGTGATTTTCTTGTGCAAGGAATAAGTCTTGGGTTTGGAGGAAGTAGGCACTACTCTTAGAAAAACCCTCATCCTATACACAGCAAACACACAAAAATATAAACACGCATGCATCGCTGTCCCCTCTACCCCACCTGGCTCCATGTTTCCATGCCCAGAGGGAGTTGTGTTTGTTTATGTGTGAGTGTGTGTAGCAGGGTGACAGCGGTCTTTGAGCAGAGACATCTCTGATTCCCAATGGACTTGGAGGCTTAAGCTGACTGTGACTAGTGCTGCTGTAGGAATATAATGGCACTATTTAGCCTGAAGCAATGTGGCTAAACACACACAAACATGCAATCCTTGCTGGCCATGACTGACAGATCATACATTTACCATCATCATCATCCCCAGTGCTTCATCTGGAGTCTCTCCTACTCTTTCTCTCTTATAGATTCCAAAAAGCAAGCGCACACAGTGAAAAACTGATAATGAAATAACTTGCAAATAATGTGGGAACGACATTCGATTAGTGCGAGCAGACAATAGAAAAAAAAAATGATATCAGCTAATTAGTGTTACACCTTGAGGGATATGATGCAGTTTGTATTATTACTTATAAATGAACTAATAAGAGAACGATATTTTGACATGTCACAGTGAAAAAACACAGATAAGACATTAAAGATGGCTGGTTTCATGGTCCTGGTGTTGTTAATGCTGGCTCACTGCCACACTGTCATGGCTTACTGGGACACTTGAATACCACAGAACATTAATGTTATTAGTAACACCTTTGCTTTTCCTACTTGTCCGCTGTAAAAACCTATTTATACTGCTGTGGTTATCTGTAGGAAGACGAGAACTTGAACTGATGAGTATTTCTTTATCCTACGTTCCAGAAGTGATTGTGATGGTGAAAAGAATGATGTTAAATATCAGCACAAAATATCAGCTATTGACAACTGTATTGGCATCATTATTAATGTATCAAGCAAACATTTACCAGCTTATTCCTAAAAAAGAAAAAATTGAAAATGCAATAAAAAGCTCAACAGACCATCACATTCTTTATAATGTAATAATCTTTTACAGTGTCAGGAAAAATAAAAGTACATTTGATTTGTTGTAGACATGTGAACATGTTTTGATTATTTATTCCGTGAACTGATTATGTTTCTAAACTTATTGCAGGTACAGTGGTGAGAATATATTAACTATAGTGACCTACTAATTGCTAAACAACCATCACTATTTGACTTTTAACATGTGAGAGTCGAACTTTGTGACACAGCTTTGTCCTCTGTTTCTAAGAAAAAAAGCTTTTCCCATTCAAATAGATTTTACATATTTCCATAGCAAAATTCTGTCTTTCTTTTTACATTGTTAATGATATCTATGAATTTGCACCAAAACAAGGCAAATTCCTCGTATGTGCAAACCTACTTGGCAATAAATCTAGTTCTGATTCTGAAAAGCAGTTTTATTACTTTTGAAAGTAAATAAAATATTTGATGCATACATGTAACAAAGAAAAGTTCCACTCACCACTGGTAAACAAGCGCAGAGACATCTCCACAATTTAATGTAACAGCATATAAAATACACAAGCTCACACTCAGCATCAAGTTTGGCAGAAAACACCGTCAAAGCTACAGTAGAAACACACTCTCATGCGCAAATGTGTACTTTCACCCACAAACACACGCACACACACACTCTCTCACTCTGGCCCAAGGTGGATTTCTAGAGGTGCATATATTTGCATATATCTGCATGTTTAATGAGTTTTGGGAGATCAAGCGATCCGAGCGGCCCTTTGTGGGTATTTCTTTCTTTCTTTTTTTTTTTTTTTTCAGTGCGTGTGTGTGTTGGAGGGGGTGGTTCTCCGTGTAAATATCACCCACTGTGTGTTGGCACCCATCACAGATGGTCGGGGGCGAGGGCACCCTGTGGGCACAGGATACCTATTTCTGTTTGTCTGCGTGCTTTGTGTGAGACTGAGAGGCAGAGAAAGTGTGACTCTATGTGCACCTGTGTGTGTGTGTATGTGTGTGTGTATGTTTCTGTGTGTGTGTGTGTGTGTGTATGTACGCGCACTGTGATATTGTATGTATCTGTATGTTTTACCTCTGTGTGCATATGCATGTGTTTGCATTTCACTACATAATTGTGCTGTACGTGTGTATGTGTATGCAGCTCTGTGTGTGTTTTTGTGTGTGTGTGTGTGTGTTTGTTCAGTTGTTGGTGTTTAAGCACGCTGCACTATGTGTGCGTTCTTGGAGTGTGCGTGTCTCCCAGCATGCAGTGTGGCTATGATGGCCCTGTTTTGGATGATTGATGTGTTGGAGAAAGCAGCGAGGAGCTCAGGTTGGGCCAGAGCCTCAGTCTGACACACTGCTGCTTCCCTGCTGCTTTACATATGTAGTCGCAGCAAGACTCCTCCTCCCCTCCCATCTGACACTGCCTCCCTCTTCAACACAGACAACACTCACAGGTTCCTTCTTGTAGTTTTATTTTGAAGCTTCTGTTTACTATGAAAAGCAGACCGGGCTCTGTGCTCTTTTGGTAACTTCCCGTTTCACATTTTACACCTCAGAGCTGCCCAGCACAACAACAACAACAACAACAACCTGCGGTTTGACATGAATACGTTTAGCCTCTGTCTTGTATCGTAGCCAGGTTATGAAGAATTGCAGTTGTTTTAAATATCTGAGTGTGGTAGGTGTAGTTTCAGGCTCCAATAGACTGTACTGCTTTGATCTGATTCATCAAGTTTATTGGAGGAATAATCCATACTACACTGCTTTTCCATTGGAGGACACTAACTTGAATATATACTAATGAGCCAACAGCACCTGATTCCACACAGGTACACTTGTTTTATGAGTTTTCCAGACTTTTACATGGTTTACATGTTTTTTCCACCTTCAGAAAAACAGATTTTAGTGAAAAAGCAGAATGTTTGTTAAATGTCACATATAAAGATATCGAACATCGGCACAAAATATCAGCTCTGAGCTGATGCTGCAGTGCTGAGATAACAGTATCAGTATTAAGTTGTCGAATTAACACTTATCAGCTGATTCCTAAAAAATGTAGAAAATACAATAATATTTCAAGAGGCTATAAGTCACAAGTGTACACAATTTATAGTACAGTTTATGATGAAGTAATACAATGTCAGGAAAATTAATAATGATTAAGTTAGGTTGGGGACTCGCAATTGGGGAGTGACAATCATTTGTAAAACTTGGCACTGCCACCATTTGCAATCTGCATATAAGCAGTACTCACTAATCACTTTTTTGGAGCGGGCCTTAGGTCTGTGTGGGGCACGGCATCCAGGATAAGAGCCATTAACTTTAATTAGGATTTTAAAAAAACAAAAATAATTAAAACATCATAAATGTGTGGTTTCTTAAAGTATTTTTTTTTTGTAGTCATTATCTCGCTTTGTCTGCATCTCCCTCTCTCCATCTATCTTTCTCAGTGATGTTCTCCTGACATCCTCCTCTTGGTTAAGTGTATCATCCCTTTTCTGTCCCTCCTTTTCTACTCTATAGGTGTTTTCTCCTTCTTGTCATATGACTTTGTCTATCATTCCCCCTCATCTTCCTGTCTGTCTCTGTCCCCTTGCTCATTCCGTATCACTATCTCTTTTTCAACTCCTTTCTCTTCTCAGCCTCATCCTCTATCGCTGGGTCTCACTTTCCTTTCCCTGACACTCACCCGTTTCCATATCCTGCCATCTCTCGCCCATCACTAATCCCCCCACTGCCTTTTTTTTTTCTCTCTCTCTCTCTCTCTCTGCAGTTTCTCTCTCTCTGGCTTTGAAATCCTTCCCCTCTCGCCTCTATTCCTCTGCTTCTGCTAATCCTCTCATTTTCTTTGTCTCTCTTTTGTCTAAAAGTCAGTTTAATTTCTCCTTCCTTTATGCCCTGGTTCGGTCGCTGCCTGTAGTTCTTACACTTATTATTCCACTTGTACTTTTTTTTTTTTAATCACACCAGTAGTATAACAACTAGTTGACTACTTCTTCAATTAGATAATAAGATAATGTACACTTATGGCTGACATCATCACCAAACACTGACAACACATTTTACTGCTGTATGTAAAATTTTATGTATGTATGAATTTCATGGACCCTTATGTCAGAAGAGTAACTTTCTGTATAAAATTAACTTCAACTCAATTAAAACAATCAGGCAACTCAAAATATTTGACTCATGAGGTTTCCCGGCGACAGCGGGGTCGCTGCTCCTCAGAGAGACGTGTCGACCCAGTAGAAAGGCATGCTGGGAGACTGGGAGGCATGCGAGGCATATCGATCCACCTGTAGGATCCAGCTGTTTGTTTACCAACAACAAATCAATGCAGCGCTCGGCTGGGGGCCGCCATGCCTGGCCTCTGGTCTGCTTAGAGTACACACACATACACTTGCACACACTCATATAAAGCACACACACACACACACACACACACATAGAGGCAGGCTGGGCAGCAGCTCTGGCAGATATAGGGAGTTTATATGGTGGAGCAGATCTAGAATGAATGCGTGTTATTCGGGTATGTTAAGGCGTAGCTGTCTACATACATAAGCCAAACTGAGGTTGATATTATTGTTTTTATTATTATAATGAAGAAGCAAAGATCAAAGTTATTCAGAAATCAATGCCTGCATTTATCAAGCATTTTAGAATCGCTCCAATCACACTGTCATCAAGTTAGTCGATCAGAAGCTCACATTCTGTTTTTAGGTGGTGTTTGCATGTTCTTCCTGTGTCTGTGTGGGTAGGAATGCAGGTTAGGTTAATCGGTGACTCTAAACTGCCCGTAGGTGTGAATGTGAGTGTGAATGGTTGATGTATCAGCCCTGTGATGGAATGGCGACTTGTCCAGAGTATAAACCGCCTTTCAACCAATGTCAGCTGGGATAGGATCCAGCCCCCCCCCCCCCCCCCCCCCCCTCCCCCACGATCCTCTAGAGGATAAGCGGCATAGCTTATGGAACAATTGCATTGCAAGGACAATAAAGGATAAGTTCTGCCTCCCAACAACACCCACGTTCTCACATATTCATTCATTCAAAGAGTCATAGGTCACTTTAAAAGTCCTTCCTGTGCATACTGGCCGTGAGGAGATCCCTTCTTAAAGTGACTCTAGTGTAAGTGATCGGGGACAAAGTCTCGCAGTTCTCATTTTCTGCAAAACTGCGTTCTAAAGTTAAAGATGAAGCTAATATGAGGCTTCATCAGACTGGATTAGACAAATCAAAAGCGTACCTTTTTAAAAGTTACAATCTTTTTTAGTGAAAAAAAATTCCTTTGTGTTACTGTCACCACTGCTCAGCAAGGAAGCTCTTTTCTGTGGAAACCAAAAGCGGGAATTTTTCACTATGAAGATCATTAATCTGGAAGATACTCACTGGATTTGTTTGATCAGACTGCTGAAGTCTTATATTAACTGCATATCAGCTTCATATTAGCTTTTACACAGGACGGGGATTGTGAATTTTCTTCCCCATTACTTAGAGTACATAGAAATCCAATTAGGGAGGGATCTCTTCATGGCCAGAATGAACAGGAAAAACAATTACAGCGACCAATAACACTTTCAATGTAGCCTACATACAGGCATGTGACTGTTGTTTTTAAGATACGCTTGAATAATGGCAACCTAACCTATAACCTAAATTATTTTATGATAAACATTGAGCTCAAGGTTTTTTTTTTTGCTGGCATTTTCAGGAGGTTTGAACCATATAGCACAGCCTTCTTTGCTTAGGTGTCATTACATCACCCATGTATGGAAATCCAGTCATGTGATAACAGGTAGTTGTGTGTCAGCTTTCAAGCTGCTCAAAGATGGTCTCTGGTGTCAGATGTGAATGTCCTCCTTGATCGTTCTCCTGTTCCTGGTTGATGACCTTTGACCCCTCCCTAGTTGATGCTGCGAGTGGTTTCGCTCCGGTTTTCACAGATAGCTGATTTTGTGGTGTTCTTTGAGCCTCTTGTCCCGGGTTCCTCGCTGTTGAAGTGATGCAATGTACCACACACCTGATGTGTCATGTCATTTACTGTAATACAAGAGTCAAGAAATGTTATTGTCTGACACATAAAAACAGAAATTTTGCAGTCTTCTTCTACCATGGGGGGGATTTTTCTTTAGGGTGTAAAAGCAGAGATCTTAAAATGTCAGATGATTTGTTGACTTCCACTAGATGTTCTGACAGCCTAGACATGGAAGCAAGTCCTGCTGGGATGTTTCTGATCTTGACTGTGGAGTTCGTAGTGTTTCTTTTGGTCATAAGTTAGGACTATCTGCTACACTTTACTTTCCCAATCCTCCCCCATATACAACCACTTGCTATCATGTGACTGAAATTCTATACCTGAGCAAGGTTAGTTCACTGAAGGTGAATTGAATGGGGAAAAAAATCTCAGTTAAATCTCAATAATAATAAAAAAACACCAGTAATTGAACTTTGAATTCAGAATATTGTGTTCTCAAAGCCAAAAAAAATTATTCTAGATTCACTGATCTGTAGAGGCAGCATTATTTATTTTGTTTTTCAGGTTGAAAACAAGCTTTGACCTTAAGTAGCACATATTTGTGTCACTGATATTTAAGCGAACAATATACAGTATAATAATATACCACAAAAACCATGTGATAATAATTTTACCTAAAAGGTCACTCACAATCAGTCCAAATTGAGACAACAATAATATTAGCTGCAGTAAGTTTTCTATATGAATGTTGTTTTTTTTAACACCTTTACTGATGTGTTTTTTCCAGGTGACTGACCACAAAGGCTCAGTGAGGAGCTGCTCAAGACCAAATGAAGAGAAGGCAGCCGGAGCCTTGCTCAGCGTTACACTCATCCTCTACGGCACCAACGACCCATACAGCACCACGCACAGTATGTAAAAGTGTCTGCCGCTTGCATTGCACTTTGAACACATGCAAACTGAGGTGATCCTGGAATCAGAGGGTGTGTTTGATGAACAACATCCACTGAAAGACAAGTGAATTAAGCCACATAAATTAAAGAAATAAACAATTAAGACTATACAAAATTTTTAAAAGCAAAATTTAAAAAAAGCATTTTTCTTATAACTACTAGTTTTCAACTAGTTTAGCACAAAAACTTCTTCACCCTCCACTCCCGCCACCTTCCCTCCCACCTGCCATCTCTTTTTCTCTGGCCGAGGCAGTGCAGTCAGAAGAAGTCAGTCGGGCCACTGACCACAGGGACTGTGATGTGTAATTACACTTGCCCCTCCCCAATCCCACCCTCTCCTCCACGGTGTGTGTCAGCTCCCCCGATGCCCACGACCTACACATACACACACACCTCGTTAGCCACACCGGCACGGAGCCACAGCACCGTCCTCCGTGTCCCTGTCGGGGGTTTTAGGGTTGTTAGAATCACTGAGGCATGCTGGGAGAAAGACATTGAACCAGACTTTGCTGTTGATCTCTGTCAACGGGGGGTTCCCACTGGTCATGGAGGTCCTGGAATATCATTGAGTTTTGAAAGATAGTCAGGAAAAGTCAGAGACCCTTAACAAATTTGCTCTTAAAGTTAGGAAATTTTACAGATGCATTTATTTTACAATATTTTTTACATTAAACCTGGATTTGACTTTAGATAGGCAGAAATGAAAGTACTTCAGCGATCTGGAAATCTGGAAAGTGATGGAAAAGTTGTGGAATTTCACCTAAGGGCCACAGTGGGAACTCCCTCTCTCTATGTGTGTGTGTGTGTGTGTGAGTGTGGGTGTGTGTCTTGCTCTGTTGCTCTCTCGTCTCTTTCTGTCAAGATGCTGATCTCTCTGTTGAGAAATCAATGGCTCTCCCCCTCCTCCTCTCCCTCTCTCTCCATCCATCCATGTATCCCTCTCCGTGCTCCTGGATCTAACCCAAGTTCAAGCTGTTAGTCAATCTGCTGTCCACACACACACACACACACACACACACACACACACACACACACACACAACTCATTCACAGTGTTGCTACTCTTCAATCTTATTCCCAATGACATCATTCTGTAGTAGTTTGCCTCACTGTGCTCTGAACTTCACCTGCAGTCATGACTTCTTGATTGTAATTTCTGGACAAGCTCCTATTGTGTGCAGCAAATATATGAATGCTGTTTGGAGAGTTTCATGTAATGCTTGTAGGGATATTTCAGGAAATACAACTGATTTGCTTTCTTAGTAAGAGTTTTATGAGAAGACTGTAACCACTCTCATGTGTGCATGCTGAATATGAAGCTACCACCAGCAGGTGATCAGCTTTGCTTAACTTGGCATTAATACCGGAAGCAGGGAGAAACAGTTTTGTACAGTTTTGATGGGGACTTGGTTACGTTACTGTCTCTCTCCTCCGCTCCGCTGTCTGTCTCTGTTTCAAGGATGTATAAATATCTGCAGGTGGGAGTGACAGAGCTGAGCTTTGGTTGGGTGGTCAGTGCAGTTGCTCATGGTCTAGGAGGCTGGAGTTTGAGTCCTGGTGTTGGGAGTTCATTGAAGAACATTTATTTTAACACTGTGATATCCTAAAATTAGAAGTGTAATAAAAAACAAAAACAGGATTGTTACACCTATTTCCACTTTTATTCAAACACAAATAATTTTGCTGCCTCAACAAATACAAATACCGGGCTCTCTGCACATCCCTAGTCTCTTCAGTGTTACATCATGTTACCTTTCAATCATATTTCATCAGTCTCCTACACAAAGCTGCCAGATGTAGCCACATACAGTATCATATGGACCAGTACTGTTTGTGGGCTCCTCAATTTGATATGTAGTCACCCAAACATTGCACCCATGTGTGATTGTTGAACAGGATATTCCAAATCTGCTGCTATAACAGCCTCGGTTACTCTGGGAGGATTCTCCTCAAGATCTTGGAACCTGGCTGCAGGAATCTGCTCTTGTTCAGCCACGGGAGAATTAGACTCTCATGTTGGGTGATAAGACTTCATAGTTGGTGTTAAAATTCAGCCCAAAGATGTGGGATGGTGTTGATGTGAGGACCATGAACAGGCCAGTCAAGTTCCAGGCCAAACTGAGAAAACCGTTTTATTATGGACCTGGCTTTGTGTACGGGGGTACTGTCATATTGAAACAAGAAAGAGCCTTCGCCAAACTGTTGACACAAAATTGGACGCACACCACTGTCTAAAAAATTACCGAATGCTTTAGCAGTAAGATGTTTTTATTGGAGTGAGTTGATGAATTCTGTCCTGTTTCCAGTTACCTTTGTGATTATTATATACCAGGCACACTTGTTGGATCAGTGGAAGTAGAAATTACCAAGCAAATAATGTACACTGATTTTTTTTTTTGTGACCGCCTGTGTCCTCTGTTAAAGCCAATGCACCTCTGTATAAACTCAGTTTATTAGGTACACAGCTATAATTAACGCAGTCAGCCCTGCAATGAATCCTACTTCATGAAGGTTATAATCTTAAAACTGGTTTAGAGAGATATTTGCTGCTTTTTTTTTTTTTTTTTTTTTTTAAATCAATGAGGGTGGATAACATATTAGAAACAACTCTCAGTATGATGCAATATTATTCAGCAGCAACACAAACTTCAGCCTCCAAAGTGACCATAAGGTTTCAACATTAAAACCTTCATGAGGGGAGGATTTATTGCCGGGCTGCAGGGACATTCTGGATAAAATTACAAATATTTATGACATCCAGGAAATAAATAAATAAATAAAAAATCAGGAACAAGGCAACTAATTTGGGGACTATCATGAAAAAATAATGATGTTACTCTTTTGTTGTACTGTAACACTTGAATAATAATACACGATAAAGCACTCGGGACGTTATAAAATGGCAACTAATTGATTTTAGTGTCTCGTCTCAGAACCCTGAAGCATTTACATCACAGCTGACTTCTTTGTAGATATCATTTTCAAAGACAAAACTGGTCACGTACAGTTTTAGACATTTATAACTCTAAAATATACTTGCGCTTACACTAAAATATAGAATATTGCTTAAACTGGACAGAAACTGTGATACTTATGATGTCGGTTATACTGCAGGGAACATGTTTGCAAATCAGAAATCCACTTATATTCTACTCTGCCAACATCCTCCGTGTCTGTTTTATGCCAGTTACCCTGCAGTGAGTTACCACATGGTGAGCTTTACACTCATGATGTGTAGGATGAAGCTCCAGCTCTGTTGTCTTTTGTGATCCAGCCTTGTCCGTGTGTGTGTGTGTGTGCGTGTGTGTGTGTTTGCATGCGTGTGTTCTCGCCTCTGTATGCGTGCTTACCCCCACGTGTGTTTGTTTGGTGGCTGTGCGGCAAGTGAAGGTAAATTGCTGTGATTATGTGGCAGTAATTGAACAGGGACGGTGTGTTTAATTGAGTTGTTGTTTCCTGACGTTTCTCTGTAGTAGCAGGAGCCGCCGCACTGACAGGTGCCTCGTCTCGCCTCGCGGAGATGAGAGGTTTTTCTTTTTTTTTTTTTTTTTTTTTTTTCATACAGCCACATAGGCTTTGTTGTGTCTTTTTTAGCCGTGTTTCTGTGTGTTTTGGCTTAATGGTGTTTGTTTGGCTGAAGGATGTGTGTGGGTTTTTATTGCTGCAGCAGGTAGAGGAAAGAGTGAGAGCTGGTAGAGAGTGAGGTTGGGTGTGAGATGGCTCTCTGAGCTCTGACAAGTTATATACATTATGTTTAAGAAGATTTACAATTTTGAATGAATGTGTCTGTGTGTGTTTCTACCTGTCTCTCAAACTGTGTGTGGGCTTAACCCTACTTACATGCATATATGTGTGTCCGTGTGTAAGAGAAAGAGATTGCACATGTATTCTTATGTGTTTGCTACATGTGTGTGAGTTTGTATGCGGAATATATGTATATATGTGTCTTTGTTGCATATTTGTGTCATGAGTGTGTGTGTGTGTGTGTGTGCGTGTGTGGTTCTATCTGATCTGCCTCCTGGGCTCTATGGCCCAAATCAAATGGTAGGAAACATCAATTTCACCATCCCGTCTCCTCCCCCCTCACCTCCTCTCTCCTCGTCTAATTTCTTTTCTATTCTTGCTCTCCTCCCCTCCAGCTCCTCTCCTCCGTCTCTCCTTCCCTCTTCGGTGTCTTGCTTTCTGTGGAGGTGTGATTATGTTCCTCCTCTGAGCACCAGTGATCTGAGGGCTCTGTATGTGTGTGTGTGTGTGTGTGTGTGTGTGTGTGTGTGTGTGTGTGTCTGTCTATATGTATGTGTACTTGTGTGTGTGTGTTTGGTGACTGGTTGGTGATCTGAGCAGCCCGGCGCTGGGTATTGTGCGGCGTAATTCACGGACGACGTCTCCAGATGAATGCCTCCATTCACAATTACAGCCTCTCCATTAGCTGCAGCCCTCACCGCCTTGTTGTTGTCTTTTCTTCCTTCTCTGCAAAAAAAAGAGAAGAAAAAGCAATTAAAGCAGGACAAAAACAAGCTAGAACACAAACGGTGTACCTGGAAATAGAAAAAAAAAACAGCAAGGGGAGCAGTTGTGGGAGTGTGAGTGAGGCGAAGATTCTTCAGTCTGGGTTCACATTATCTGTTTTACTCCCTAGAAAAGCACCTTGGAACTATTTGAACATTGACGCACAAATACAATCTCCTCCTGGAGATTCACACAACTACTCAATGTCAGATATCGGATGTCCGATGCAGTTCCATCCTTAAAGGGGACCGATTATGCTTTTCTTTATTTTCAGTCACATATACAATGTTACAGTATCGGATGTTCATATTAAACGTGGCTTAAGTGTCAAATAAGGAATTAAGCATATGTAGAGATAATCCATGAATCCCTGTGAGCAAACAGCACCAGCCTCAGACTGCCTTGAACACTCGTTTTCAATGTTTCTTTCTACTTTCAGCCCGAGCCGACGTCGGCTCGTGACAGATTTCTTTATATGGTCATCTGCTCCACTCGCAGTGCGCAAGTTCACTGCTCTACTCTGCTAACATTAAGGCGTTTTTCCATTGTTTTAGGGTGAGTCACGCTGAGCCATGACTCAAGTCGAGCTAGCACGCTGTGAGTGTTTTTCTATTACACAGCAGGGCAAAGTAAAATAAGTAGTTTACCTGTTGGAGGTGTGCTGGTTGTCTGCAGCTCTCCATCAAACATCATCATCACTTTGGCTGTTTCTGCTTGTACTATTCCTCCCTGCATTATTTCTAACTGATCTGCTGAACAAATAGCTCCAAATATCTGCATATCTTGTCGTATTTAATGGTTTTTAGCGCTGCTAATTGGGGAGGAATGTTTCATTTCCTGAAATTTCTTCACAATAAATGTCTCTGGTTATTTAGTCAAGCTTTTAATATGGAGCAGTAAAGCAGGAAATGTCGGGTTTTCATCAGCAGTAACTTAACACGGCTGCCCCTCAGCAGGCTTCCATAAAGCTGGCCAATCAGAAGAGAGTGGGCTGAACTGAGGGGCTGGATAAAGGGCCATTATAAGATAAATAAAGAGTTTTTTGACTGGTGAACCATGCAAAGCTGCTCTAGTGGAGTCCAAGAATATAAATACTGAGAAATTTTAGTTTCCTTTAAAAGTTAAGGAAACCCTGAGGATGCTGTTCTTGAAGTGGCTAGCTTGTTAAAACTTTAACTTATGGCTAAGGTAAGAAAAAAGTTATTTTTCACACCCACAATATCACAGGTTGTGTGAACACAAAGAGGGATTGTCTGTATCTCTTCAAGTAACTTTTGTATAAAGATATATCAAACTAGAAAGGCTGAATGTAATTGGCATTACTAAACTTTATTAAACACATTTAATATGATCAAAATGTTTCATCACACAGCTTTCTTCATCAAAATATTTCATTTTTTGCTAAATAAATAATGCAATAAATTGCACTGTAAACTAGGGATTTTGATTGATTTCATTTCATATTTTTCACAGACTGACATAGAAATCACATTGGCCCAAATGTTAGATAACCCTGATTTTAAGACGTACAAGCAAAATATGAAATATTTCCTGTAAAACATAAGTGCTCTTGGCAGCAGTTAAAATGATTTTCTCTGACAGTTTTTCAGATTGTTTGAGCTCCCCATTGTGTTTCTGTAGTCAATGTCAGAGGAGGTTTTCGACTCATTTTTGCTCGTCAGGAATTCATTTTCTCCTTGGCAGTAAAACGTGTTACGTGAGCCAACTCCCGTAGGTTGAACTGGGCTTCTTGAACACTTTCAGGGCTCACTAACTCCAAGAGACACACCATAAACGGACTTGAAGAATCTCACTAGCCTAGCGACAAGGCTGCAAACAACCCATAATGTGACACTCTTTTCCCATTCAAAAAGAATATCTTATATTGTTAATAATATACAATAGTCCCTGAATATAATACAACCCACACTTTTTCAAACACAATTTCCAGGAAAACATGTTGAGTCAACACGGTATTCTTAGAATCATTTTTAAATTCATTCTGTTCCCCTTCCACTCAAGAATGTGTTTTTCTTCTTGTTCTTTCAGTTGGATGTTTGAGCTTCACTGTGCAGAATGATGCACGTGCAGAGTCTCACACTAGTTTTCACATCACCAGCTGAAAGTGGAAAGTTTCTCTGTGCTCACCTTTAATCTGAGTTTAAGGCGTGTACCTACAAGCGTGATTTGTGACATCACACTGTTCCAATTGGCAACTTTCCTAGGAGTTCTTCACTAGGGAAACTGAAGCCTCCAGTGCACATACACTGAGAATGGACTTTAGAGTGGAGAAGGAGACATCTTGCATAAAATATTTGCATGGTCATAGATTCTGGATTTTTCAAAGAGAGAGACAGAGAAGATGCCATTTTAAGGATTTTAACATATATTTTTTTGTGGAAAAACCACACTAGGCGCACATTATTCAAAGCAGAATAGTCTTAACACATATCTGTAGGAGATCTTTAAAATAGTAAAACCTTAGTAAAAGCTCATATTCAAGGATTTTGAGACAATGCTAAATGACCTATATTCTTTTATTTTTATGTTTTTATTACTTACTCCAGCCAAGCAGAGGTATAAAGACACTCAAGTGCCATGTCAAGTAGCATTGGCAATATTTAAAACATTTGTGCAAAATTGACTTGACATTTGGATAGAAACGTAGCTACTGAGGCAGACAGTGCCAGCAATGCTTTAACAGTGCATCTATGGTTTTTGTGTTCCTTTTTTGTTTTTTTTTTTACTTCAGAGGGTCCCCCGCAGAGCATTGTATCCATGGGGTCACGTCACCCTATCCCTCACACAGTGTACCAGAGAGACCGTTACCCCCCTCTGGACCTGATTGAATGGATCTACCAAATGGAGAAAGACAGGAAGGTGCGGGCTGCTGATATCTCCACCTCAGCCAGACGCAAGGTACTGTACACAGAGCGGGAACACACACATTTCACACATCACACACGCAGTGATTTACTATTCCAATAAATCACTGGTGCCGCCTAATTTCCTATGGATTTCAATTTCCCCCTGGACATATCTGCATTGATCAACTTCACGTGTAAGGATGTGCCAGGCGTCGCTCACTGTGACACTGAGGAATGGCTCACAGATCTTTGCCATACGTGTGTGTGTGTGTGTGTGTGTGTTGGGGTGGGTCGGGGGGGTACAACAGTGGGATTTGTGCACAGGCAGCATTCCTGTTCAACACAGTCATCACCATCGAGGCTTTAGGATACAAATCCTTGAGTCTGAGTAATAACATCTGAAAATGTCAGAATCATACAGACAGAGATAGGGATCAGGCAGTTGAATCAGGACTTGAGATATTGTTATTCTGATCATATCTGCTCGTACACTGAGTCTAGGCCTGATTATGAGGAACAATTAAATATCATTCTAGCTCCTCCAACAGTTGTTACTGCAGAAAAAAAAAAAGACCTGGATAAAACTCTCCTTTGAAATTAGAGGACATTTTGTGGTCTACTTAATCATCTTTCAGCACAGTGAAACAAAAATAATTCTCTTTCAGACTCCGTATTATCCTCTCATCTGTGTCCTTTACGCTGCATTATCAGGCCAATTACAGCCCTGACAGAAGTGTGCCGCTGGACGACAGGTTGCTCTGTTTGTTGCTGCTCAACATGTCCTTGCAGGGGTACACGGTCCTCGGGCCTGTAGATGAGTTTTGAGCCGGTGTTAGGAGGCAACGACGAAGCCTGACAACGTCTTTACCCTGAGTTCCTCCCCTAGAGGCAGATCTGAATGGATCGTAGAGGCAAAGAGGAGAAATAAATTGGAGAAAAGGATAAATCGATGCTTGGCGGAGAGGCAAACAGACCTTCCAACCCCCGGCCCTGACACACACACGCACAAATACACACACACATGTACTACGGTGTGGCTTTTTTTCCTTGGGCTGTATTGGATTGGTATGCAGAGCTGAGAAGAGAGACGCTCAGAAAAAGACTTGGCCTACAAATGATGTCCTTTGTCTGATCCATTAGGTTGGAGGGGGGGTGGAGGGGGGGTTGGGTGGGAGGAGGGTTGGTGGGTGGATGGGGAGGGTCGTCCCACGGAGACGGTGGAAGGGCTGGGAAACAAACATCTCTCTCTGTGAGCCTCTCTCTCCCTCTCTCTGTCTGTCTCTCTCTCACACACACACAGCTTCTCATCTAAGGGAGAAGAGAGAGATCAGCTCCAGGAAAAGCTGGTTGTCATCTGTTTTTTGTTGATGAGCTAGAGAACAGAAAGGATATAGGTGTGTGTGATTTTATTTCTTGAGTGTATGCGAAATCTGTCAATCTGAAGCTTCTAATCTGGAAGACATTAAAGGATCATTCCGGTTTATTACAACTTGGGTCTTATTTTTGTAGTTGTGGTCGTCCTTCCTGAGGGTAATAATAACACTGCTTTCCAAATTAATTGCTGTGATACGGGAATACGATGACATCACTAAAAACATGAGCAAAGACAGTCTTTTGCATCACCGGGTCTCATGCAAGAACATTTTCTTATTTTTATCCTGACTTTTTTCAGCGAGCTTTGCTCATACAGGTGTTCCATGTGGGATTCACCAAATTCTCTTAATTGCTCAAACTTGCTCTAAATCATTTGTTTCAACTAGAAGAACGTGTTCTTAAGATGAAATGATTTTCTTTGTAACGCTACCTGTTCTGCTCCATTTGTGAGTGAATTTTTCATTCACTTAAATGTCACCAAGGAGTAAAAAGCTTCACACTACAGAGCTTGAAGCCCTGTTGTTGAAAATCAGCAGACAAAAACACAACAAATTTAGCAGTGTCAGTAGTGGTGTTAGGGCGTCTGAAAATATGGGAAAATATTAGAACGGTTGTCAATTCTGTCATGGAATAGTTTGACATGAAAGTAGATCCTAAACACATCTTGCTTAAACAAGGACTGAAATGGGGACATGGGAGAGTCAAGGATGAATGAGAGAATATTCATTCTCCATTTTATTAATATTTCACTATCGGGTGCAACAGAAGGAACTCTGAGAACTGTGAGAGTTTTCTACTGAATTCTGTAGTTTTAGTTGATGCCAGAAAAGTCAATTCCCTCTAAAAAAAAAAAACAAAGAAAACGATTTGTCGCTGAACCTCCTATTAAACTGACTGTACGCAACGCTCATTACACTGATATAAGGAACAGAATGTTACATTGTGTTTTACTATAATTTTAGCCTCACTAGCAGGCTAGCTACAGGGATGGCAATGTCAGTCCACCACTTATGTCCAGACCTAAATATCTCAACAACTACCACGTGGATTTCCATAAAATTTGGTACAGACATTCATGTTAGTCCTTAGAATTAATTTCACTGACTTTTCATCTTGCACCACCAGCAGCTCATTTTTTTATTTGTTAAATACTTTGGTTTATGCCTACAAAATAAATGACATTCTCATCAGCCACAGCTATACTTTATATTTAATACCAATTAGAAAATGTTGGCATGCTAACATGCTAACTAAAATGGTGGACATGGTAAACATCAGCATTTTAGCGTCCTCATGGTGAGCATGTTAGTGTGCATATGGCTCAAAGTGCCTCTGTGTCTATGTACAACCTCCCAGAGCCGCTAGCATGTCTGTAGACTCTTGGTCTCTAAACTGTAAACCCATTCAAATTAGGACATCATGGTTCTTAAGGTTTTATATCCCTGAGGAGACGGGCTTGGAGAGAAACTTTTGAGAAAAGTTTTTTGTAAATCCCTCCCACTTGCCATTAAGATCTTATCTGTTAGTATGAGCGGTTCTTTCATGAGGCCCACCATCGAGTTTACCAGACCAACTTCAGCCTCAAAACAGATTTTGAAGATGCTGTCAAATCTGAATTTCAGCCCTGCTCCAGTTATTTAAACTCAGGATTTTTTGCTCCATCACTGCTCACCCTGCTCTACACTCCACCACACTATTTCTATTCCTCCTGTTGCAGAGACATACATACTATTTTCAACTCTTCACCAGCATCAGCATACAACGCCATTTATTTTAGCTTGGGAGTTCTCTTTTCGCTCCATGTCTTTTTATAGTTTTGTCGTTCATACTGTACTCCCCACCGTGCTTCTATTTTCATGAATGCTGTGAGAAATAATTGAAAGCGCTGTGTACGGAGCCGTCTGTTGCAGCGCTCCCTGTTCCTCATGCCTTGTAAATACTGTATCACTGAAACCCCCGCTGTAAGCTGCCGGCTCGGGATTCCTCACAACTCTGAGACGTCAACACTCATTGAAAACTTGAGCCAAGATCAAATCTTCAGCAGAGCCTGAACGTCGCTCTCATGGACAGACAGTTTTTTTTGATTGATTTCAAATTCAGCTGTTTGTCCTTGTCTTTTTCCTTGAGAAAACATAGTCGGACCAGATTTCTCTGAACAGAGAAGTCAATGTTTTTTTTTTTGGTTTTTTTCCCCCCTCATAACATCCATAAGGAGGGAGGAAATGATGTGAAAGGAGTCACAACCCCTGCTGCAAATGGTGTTGGTGTGAAGTGCGACAGACGGAGGGCCTCAAGGAGTCTTAACAAGAACAAATAATGCAAAACAACCAACTTTAAATAAAATCATGGCTTATTAGAATTAGATCAAAGGGGCACTCTGCTGATTTTACACAGAAAGGTCAGTTTAATGGCCATAGGGAGCACTGCTCATTCTGCGAAAAACAATTTTAATGTTTTCTGTGGCTCTGGAGGAGCTTTCTAAAGCCTGAAAAAAAAACAATCCTGATGATGTCATCAGATTTGG
The DNA here is from genome assembly GCA_029490765.1 of Euthynnus affinis. NCBI lineage: Eukaryota > Metazoa > Chordata > Actinopteri > Scombriformes > Scombridae > Euthynnus > Euthynnus affinis. The sequence goes on along the minus strand of CM055847.1, from coordinate 26,662,711 downwards.
GGGCCGAACCTTAAAAATGTGTTTTTGAAAGCCGGCTGTACAAACTGTGCGCATGGAGTTTGAAATATACCAGATGGGTAGGCAGGTCTAACAAAAACTGTTAGTGGCTGCATTATGGGAAACGTAGTATCAAGTGTTTTGGAGTTTTGATATTTTGTCTTTAACACAAAACATCTGTTCTATTAACCAGAAGTTGAAGACTCCAAAAGTCAAAGTGTCGGATGATCAGACCATCAACAACAAGCCCTTGAATTTGGCTTTTCAGGTAAGCTGCAGCACCACACTGATTGTTTCTGTTTGTCTGTATTTTAAGGATGTTAATGACTGTCTAAGGATTTTATGTATGATTAAATATTTGGAAAAGATGAAGCTAAAATGATTTTGTGAATCAGATAAATGTATGTTTTCATGCTAGAAACATGGCGTTTAAGCCCATTTGGCCACCATAAGGCCTGTTTATTGGACATGTGGTTGCTTGTAGAGCTGAGACGATTCACTGATTAGTCAATGGACAGAAAATTAATCAGCAACTGTTTTGATCAATTAATCATTTAGGTCCTTTTTCCATAGAACTAAGTGTTGATAGGTCAAAACAAGCAACTTAAAGTCGTCACCTTGAGTTTTAGGAAATGCATTTTTCACTGTATTCTGACATTAATAGACAAAATTATTCCTTGATTACTAGAGAAAATAACTGGAAGAGTTGTTGCTCTTACTGTATGCTTCTACATTTAGCTCTTGTAGAGTGTTCTAATGTCATATTAATACTATATCCAACAGTCACATCAGACAGATGGACAGAGGTCCTCCGCAGCATCAAGACTCACTGCTGCGAAGGAGTTTCACAAATCAAATATCGTCAGTGACAACGTGGACATGGAGATCAGGCCCTTACCATGGAAGAGTCTCCAGCATCTCGTCAGGGATGTGAGGAACGTGCAACAGTTAGACTCTTCAGATCCAGGAGAACCTCTGAACAGAAAGGCAGGGCAGCAGGTACAGAACACAAGAAGAAAAAAGAGAGATGGTTAAATAAAGACTGTTATTCTCCACAGCGCAGCAAACCAACTGATCATGATTCAATTCCATGTACAGTACTTTGACTGTGTGGCCTCAGTGTCAGCAGAGATTATTTATTGTGGATTCCTAACTTGGCTTTAAAACTCAATCTCTCTCCCACCCAAGGAAACACACACACAAACAGAAATCATTTCCCAAAAACAAATAGTTTCAGGAGCAGGTCTCAGCACTCTCCTCCCCTGCTCGCTTTCCTCCGGAAGTTGCAAAGGTTAGTGAAAGATATGTTTGTCTTTTTCCACTTCATTGAAGGGTGAATTCAGCTCAGCGCAATAAGAAATGGATTACCCATTCATTAAAGGGGCTGTGTCACTCCTCATTGAGTTGGACAAATAGCAAATTAATTTCTAGCCGCCTAATTTCTCTCTGTTCTCCACTGAATTTCCGATAACATCAAATTACCGATCACAGCCATGTGAACTCCCTCAACTTTTTAGCAATTCATTAAAAATGTGCCACAAAGGAGATGCTACGGAGGAAATGCTCTTCCTTTTTTTTTTTTTTTTTTTTTTTTCCTTGCTGCATGCTTCCTTTACCAGCGCAACACTGTATACAAACAGAAACCAATTCATGTGTTTCATTCAAATTAGGATATTAAAAAACAGCAGAAAACCGTCACATAAACTGTTGGAAAAAGTTACTTTGTTGTCATCACAGAATCAACCTGAAACTTCCACTTTCAGCACGTCTCACAGCTTCACTTCACTGTGAAACAAAGATGTAAGAGTAATAGCAGCTTTTTCCCAGTCAAGTGCAGGTCTGTAGGTAGTGGTGTTTTGTAAAGTAGCAGTAGTGTATTGACAGGGCAGTATTGATGTTTCAATTAGAGCAGCGTTACGTAGTGCCGCAGCATGGTAACACGGTGCGTCTCCTGCCATCTGCTCTGCCTCCACGTCTGACGAACGAGGCACGTGGGGCTAATCGAGCCGCACATGAGCGATGGGACCGCGAGATCTATGACACACACACACACACACACACACATCCTATACGCACGTCCTTATGCAGAAAAATGGGGAGGGGGGGGGGGGATAGAGAGAGAGAGAGGAAGGACGAGGGAGAGCTCCTCAGCCCTGCTGTTTAAACAGCCTTCAGAAAGCCTGTGATTCTTCCCCTTCTCCCCTCACATGTGCCACAGGAGCAGCCAGCGGGGTTATTTCTCTGACAAGGAACAGGCAAAACATACCAGATGCACGAGTTAAAATTCTTCAAAAGCTCATCTGACGCAAAGACAAAAAAAAAGAAAAAAAAAAAAGAGAGCTGCTTCTGCCAGGTTTTCCCGTGCTGGGACGGTCTGAAATAACAGCGTGCATTATGCCTGGCATTATTGCCTGCCAAACCACACGAATCAAAGACCTCATTGTGTGGATTACCTCGTTAATCTGTTGATGCCATTGAGTAGTATTGCAGGTGTTAATGTGCCAGTTTTTTTTTCACTCTCTCTCTCTCTCTCGCTCTCTCTCTCTCTTTTCTCTTATTGGGGAGGTGTAGCGTTAGGTTGGTAATCTGCTTTAAATGCTTTCTGGGGAATGAGACACGCTGAAACGCAGCCAAGAGAACTGTGCTATCGTGAAGAGCTTTCTCTTAATACAGCACACAGAGGGGACTGACTGAGGCTGCGGCGCTGATGCCAACGGGGATGAGCTAGTGAGCTACACGCCCCACGCCACTTGTTGAAATGCATGACTATATGAATAATGAAAGAGGGAAAGGAAAGTGATATTGCTAAAGCAGTCCCACAATGACATCCATCACAGAAATGCCTCATTGCTCTTCTTCTTCTTCTTCTTCTTCTTCTTCTTCTTCTGTTTCCTCCCTGCAAAAAAAAAAACTGCGAGTTGCGTCTCTTTGGAGGAGCAAACCACAGCTCAGCTCAGCTCTGTGCCTGCCTGAGCTGATAGACTTTAGAGGTGAACTCCTAAACCAGACAGAGAGAGAGAAAGAGAGAGCGATAAAGAGACAGAAAGGGAGAAAGGCAAGAGGGAAAGGGGACAGAAAGAGAGGTAATCCTCCCTTCTTTTTTTTTTCCTACTCCCCGGGGTGGTCTCTTCATCCAGGGCCTCAAAGAGGGACAGAATACACCTCCCTGCTACAATGGAGGGGACCCACAGGGGCCGTTGCTATCTGTGTGTGTGTGTGTGCGTGTGTGTGTGTGTATGTGTGTGTGTGTGGTGGGGGTGCAGCTTTAAGCAGGCCTTTGAGTGGCCTAATTGCATTGGAATACAGCAGTCTGAGAGCTGGCTCAGATCACGGCGGGCTGCTGGAGGGGTTAGCGCCCGCACCTCGACAGCCACACTCAGCAAAAGAGCTCCGGCACAATGCATACAATTAATGCTCTCCCTCTCGTTAACTCTCTCCCCACTTTTTGTCCTCTTCTTCTTTTCTCTCATTCTCCTCCTTCTCACCCCATATCTTAGTTCCTCTCTCCTCCCTCGCCCCCCCCCCCCTCCCCCTCCCCACCTCCTCTCCTCTCCTCTCCTCTCCTCTCCCTCCCTCCCCGCCTCAGTATGTCGTCATCACCCACTGTATTAATCCGCCCATAGAGCCTGTCAATCTCCCTCTCTTTGATGCACACAGCAATTACAGTACGGATGAAAGGCGTGGGTCGGCTCCCGTTATGTAAGACTTGCCTTAGCGAGAATTATTGATATCTGAACAGCTAATCTGAAATAAAACCTCAACAACATGACATCTCTGTTATCACTTTGCTCTTACTTCACAGTCCACAGTGTAACTAAGCAAAGTTGTATAGCTCAGGATGGCTTTTGTTTGGGAGATTCATCCCAATATATTCAAATCCATTGGTTTTATTTTGATGTTTAAATTTTTTATCTTCATAAGCAAGTCAAAGTCGTGACAGAGGGAAGATTCACAGCACATTTAGTCATGATCATTCCTTAAATAGGAGACTATAATCAACCAAAAATGTTTCAATCTTTATGTTGCTAAAGTTGCCAAAGATCTTGTTAATTTGAAATAATCCAAATATCATAATAGCATCTAATAGGGGCGTATTTATATACAGTTAGAGCTTAAAAAGATGAGACAGTTGACTGATTAATCAATAGACAGAATATTTATTTGCAACATGTGATAATCAATTAAAAACATCAAATATTTTCTGGTTCCAGCTTCTCAAATGTGAATATTTTGCAGTTTTTCTTCAACTTCTTTGATAGTGAACTGAGTATCTTTTGGTTTTGGATTCTTTGTTGGACAAGTTATTTAAATATGTGCTCTTGTGCTCTGGGAGACTGTGACAAGCATTTTACAGACCTAACAATTAATAAATGACTCAAGAAAATAATTGACAAATGAATAAATCATGAAAATAAGTATTAGTTGCGGCCCTGTTCGTATAGCATCACTGTAAAAGTCACTACAGACGACATGTATCTCCCTCCTACAGTAGACAGTGGACAGTTCATTATATGGGTTAATACAGTCAGACATACAGACAGATCCCAGCCCAGCTCTACTCCAGTATGGACTCCACTGTCCTTGCCTTTAGTGGACTGTGTGTGTGGAACAATCAATGATTTTAAAAACATATCATATTTAACCGGCCCCTCCTTTGATTTTCTTTATTACACGAGCCGTGTCTTAATAAAATCTAATTATTTCCGCTCACAGGAGGCTTTCTGGTGAGCTGATGTATGGGGAGACAGTCGCCTAATTAGAGCGTTAGAAATTGAATCTTTACAGCACACGGGTCATATAATTATCCTACTGTTAATTTAACGCTTACATTCTCTGCTGTTCATTTTTATTCCCTTAAATGTAGTTTGGCAGCGGCCCTCAGTGCTCAGCAATGATTTTTTTTTTTTACTGTATAAGAGGAGGCAGCATGGCCCCTAACATTGGCCCCTCTGACTGATTGAATAACTAAGGACCCTGCAGTCCAAATAACAAGGCTCGCATCATTTATGCATTGTTAAGCCATGTAATTGAAACGAGCCATAGTTTGCATATTACACCATTAAAATAATGTGCTTTGCGTTTCTCCCAACACGACTATTTAAGCCTGTGTGGCGATGTGGTAATTCCTTGAATTACAGCCTAATTACCACAATGTTCTTTTGATTTGGCCGATTTCAATGTTACGCCACAATAATGTTCAATATTACCAGAATGAATTACTGAACCGTGCCTGGAAACTTTTCCTCGTATGACTTAAATCCTGGCGGCTTCATGTGCTGTCAGTACAGCTGGATTCACATCCATAAAGGATTATTAGCCTATGAAATGAGATACATTAAAGGCCCAATCAGTAATACTTAATTGAAGAGCTTGAGTTATACTGGGAAAATGAGCATTGTGTGTGTTTCTCTACTGATCATCATAGGCCTGATTTATATCACTGTTTGCTAATATTACTGATGTAAACAGACCAACAACATCAGAAAACATTACAGACGTATAATTACTGTTGTCTACTGTTTGTCCTCACAATAAAAGACTTGACTGTTAATTACAAGTGATAGAAATTTCTAATCTTGTGTTTAACACTTTGGTACATTTGTGTTGCACTAATAAAATAAATGCATCTTATAGAAAATGCGATGACCCTACAGTTGCCTTAAGTATTGCATTTTATTTTCCGTTTTATTCATCTTTGTTAGCAACTTCATCCTTTGTTTGGCCACTAAACAGCATCAAGACAAGAAAGAAAAGTTGTAGCACAACTCACATCACTGAATAAAATCTAAATCCAATCCAGCTCATATAAAGCAGAGAACATTTTGTAATTAGCACTCGCCCTTTGTTGCAGGCCCCTGTATTGTTCACAGACTTCAGTCTGTACACATGACATGTGTCCCACTGTGAACTTTTTGAATAAATTAACATGGCAAAGAATGATTTGTGTACGTTTAAGTGTTTCCACTGCACAAAAATATGTGCTGTTCACAGTTTGAATATTTTTTGGGGGGTGAAAATATTTCTTTGATAATTGCTTTTTTTATTGCCTTTTAATTTTACTGCTAGGTCCAACTTATTAAATAAAATGTGTAATTACAGTTTCAGTCATTTGCATAGTTTAGCAGTTATAAATTGTGGATATTGAAGAAATGTCTGCATTGATTTATAGGTTTAATTTGTGGCCAGTATGTATCACTTTATTTCTGCCGGATTGAATTGTTATATAGGCCATAGACCAACCAAAAGTGCTTTTTAATTGCATATATACAATGGGCATTATTAATGCCTTCTAATATTTGATATTGAGGGACTGTCTCAGAAGTTAGAGAGTTGAAGTGTACTTCTGTTGAGAAAAATCTTTATTTTTGAAGTTTTGTTTGTCATTTTTTTCAGACAGTTTGCTTTATCTCACTGGAGTGTGAGGAGCAGCTTTGAGGACAGACATAATCTCTCTCATCTTTTTCAGTTTTTCTACCCCTTTCTCTCTCAGGGCCCTGTGCTCTTTACTCCTCCCTCCTTTATCCCTGTGAAGGCTTTGTCCCCGCACCAGAGAGCCTCTCTAAATAGAGGCCTTTAGATAGTCCAGGAACAGGAGGGAGGGGGGTGGGGGGTGGAGAGAAGCAGCGACACGGCTGCTGTTGTTTCATTTACCTCTCCCTATGGCAACCAGCAGCGGTCGGCCAGGAATGTCCCCACTCTGGACAAAGTCCTGGTCCCTGAAGCTGACACCGGGGGGACGACAGCTGGGACGGGACGGAAACCTGCCCTCCCTGTCCGGGGACTGGAGGCCTGAGTCTGGACTTAATCCGCATCTTCACTTCACTGGATGATGAGCAGCCAGAGAAGCTTTTCACACACTATTAAACTCTAAAATAGTTATATATAAGACCAGAAAATGATTTCTAAGTCTCTTTTGGTGAAGGAGTCTGGAAGGCTCTCAAGGCACTACGCTCTGATGGTCCCACATAGATCCTTTAAAACGCTGTAAGCAACCATTTAAGAGCACATGAAATGCTCCAAAGATGTATTAAAGAAGCATTTTGGGAAATATATGGCTTATATTTGTGTAAGAAAAAACAACTTTGAGTCAATAAAGCCATATATAGACCCTCAACTTCAATCTGGGGACCCTCCTTATTTCCGTGTGTAGCCACTCCTACCATGGCAGGCTTGTTAATTCACTTTATAGCCTAGCTGGACACAAAAGTTGATTTGTTGACTTTATGGGCTGTTAAAAGTTTTCAAGTCAAGACACATGAAAGAAGTCCACATTTACAAGACTTAACTAGGAGGGGGAAAAATGCACTTACTTTTACAAACATTAATTAGTGCCTGAAAAAGTGCAGCTGATTCTGTCATTAATAGCAATGATTTTTTAAAAGATTCACACACACTGACTTTGAGTTTGATGCCAACAAAGTGTTTTCAAATGACAAACATCTTAATTGAATCAACTATAAAACTTTAAATGTTTTAAAGAGGAGGTGCATTAAGGAGGAAACTGGAGTTCATTAAATGAAGTTGAGCAGAGTCCTCTTAATCCAGTTTATTAACGTCTTGCTACAAGAAGGATTTTTTTTTTTTGGTTAATAAAATCAATTTAATGAAAGTGTGTCTGCGCTTTTTCCTTTTTCCCGAATATCTCGATTTAGAAAACAAACTATTCATTTTATAGATCGATATCTCTTCCCTGCACTATGCCTTAAAACACAGATCTTTATCAGTGAGCTTTATAGAACAGTAGGCGTTTTATCTGCAGTTATCTCAGCGTGCCTATTGTTTTTAAAAACCGCTTTGAATAATTTATATTTCTACATCTATCTGTTTTGTTTATTTCGCCAGTAAATCACTTTAATCGCAACGTTTAATTCATGTTATATTAACTTTAAAATTAATGGTTGATGCATAATAATAATAATCATTATTATTATTATCAATACTATGAGGAAAAAATGCCACACATACACATAACACTGCACAAATAGCACAGACTTATTAATATGCACACATCTACAACGTCTTAGCAGACATGTTGCAACACTGCAGCACTTATAAGACCTTAAACTGCATTTTTCCTTTCAAATCGGTCTGCCATATATTCTGTTATATTATGCATATGCAAATTAGATCAATATGCATTTAAAATGTCAAAAAAAAAAAGAAATCCATCTGTTGCAGTTTAAAAAGTTAACATCCGCTAAACAAATCAGGACGTTGCACACACGTTTCAGTAACATTTAATATGATAAATGTGTGCAGAATCGCAGTCAATTAACAACCAATTTAAAGTCTACCTCATTAAACAGTTGTATAGTCTAGATAACAAGAGCTTCTGCATTAATCTTTCCAACAGAAGAAATCCTGGTCTGGTGGAACTAGCCTACCTACAGCCTGAGTCTTGATAGAACATGATTATCAAAGTAAATCAACTGTATCTTACAGTTGCACTGCTGATCCCGGTGCTCCGTCTCCCCATGCTGCACTCCGGCTCTCCGCTTCCACGGGAGCCTCAACTCGCACCTCTCCAACAAAGAGGGTAGTGTTTGTGGAGACTTCCCTTCAGCCAATCGCCGCGCCGTTGCCCTTAGTTACCACGTCCATCATCCCCTCGCGTCCAATGAGCGGCGGGGGCGGGGCGGAGTCCAGGTGCGCCTCGGCGTCCACTTGGCAGAGCGCCTGGGAGCCGCCTGTAGGCAGGAGAGGATCTGTCAAATGCGAGGTTCCTTTAATAAGAGCGACCAGTCCGGCTCCGAGAGTCATGGCGACCGCAGCGTCTAACCACTACAACATCCTCACCTCCAGCGCATCCATCGTGCACTCGGAGCCCGGCAGCATGCAGCAAGCCACGGCGTACCGGGACGCGCAGAGCCTGTTGCAGAGCGACTACCCGCTACAGAGCAACAGCCACACGCTCAGCCACGCACACCAGTGGATCACGGCGCTGTCCCACGGAGAGGGAGCCCCGTGGTCCTCCAGCCCGCTCGGCGCGGAGCAGGACATCAAACCCGCGGTGCAGGGCGCCCGGGACGAGATGCACAACTCCAGCAGCAACCTGCAGCACCAATCACGGCCGCCTCACCTGGTGCACCAGACGCACGGGAACCACCACGACGGCCGGGCGTGGAGAACCACCACCGCGGCGCACATACCGAGCATGGCGACGACGAACGGCCAAAGCCTTATTTACTCTCAGCCGGGCTTCAGCGTTAACGGGCTGATCCCGGGCAGCGGGCAGGGGATGCACCACCACAACCTAAGAGACAGTCATGACGACCACCACAGCCCGCATCTCAGCGAACACGGCCACCCGCCGTCCCAGCATCAGCACCAGCACCGGCCGCAGAGCCACCACGACCACTCGGACGAGGATACGCCGACCTCGGACGACCTGGAGCAGTTCGCCAAGCAGTTCAAACAGCGGAGGATCAAGCTGGGCTTCACGCAGGCGGACGTGGGACTCGCCCTGGGGACCCTGTACGGAAATGTGTTTTCCCAAACCACCATATGCAGGTTTGAGGCCCTGCAGCTCAGCTTCAAAAACATGTGCAAGCTGAAGCCTCTGTTGAACAAGTGGCTGGAGGAGGCGGACTCCACCTCGGGCAGCCCGACCAGCCTGGACAAAATCGCTGCGCAGGGGAGGAAAAGGAAAAAACGGACTTCAATCGAGGTAAGCGTAAAGGGAGCTTTGGAGAGCCATTTTTTGAAGTGCCCTAAACCGGCAGCGTCGGAAATAATCAGCCTGGCGGACAGTCTGCACCTGGAGAAAGAAGTGGTGAGGGTTTGGTTTTGTAACAGGAGACAGAAGGAGAAACGCATGACCCCTCCAGGAGGAGCTCTGCCGGGGAGCGAGGATGTGTACGGGGACACGCCGCCGCATCATGGGGTCCAGACCCCGGTCCAATGAACTCTGCTGGACCGCTCCTCCAGGACTTGTTTATCCTTTTTATTTATCCCCAAGGTTATATATAAATCACTGGACTATGAAACGATATAGTGGGTGTTTTATGTATAATAGATTGCAGTGAGTACTTACACAATATCTGCAGTGAATATCTGAGAAATGGAAAGTGAGAGAGGGGAGGACAGGACATTTTTTTTCCTCTCCCAGAGCTTAAGGAACATAAGCCTGTGTTGTGTTCTCCGAGGATATATGCCCACCACTGTGACTCCAGTCGACGCAGTTTCAAGGTGTAGCCCCTATTGTGTATTGAAATTATACTTGAGGTTAAAAAAAAAAAAAAAACAGAGGGAGGGGTAAAGGAGGGTACCTGGTTTTAGACGGAAAGCATCGATTCTTAGCTGAATGGTTTCCATTCGCCACTTTTATATCAAATCCAACACGTTTTTTCCTGTGCGTAAAAAGGAAAAGTAAAAAGGCAAAGGCGTTTTAGTTTTGTAGCTCTTAAAAATGTGCGTCCAGCAGTGATGGGCATGTGGGTGGTGAAAGGGGGGGTGGGTGGGAGGGGGGGGGTGGTGGGAAGTGGGAGAGATGGGGGTGGTGGAGGTCAAAGGAGCTGCGTTAATGGAGTAAACTGGAGGCCAGTAAAGGCTGCAGCCCAGTCCAGTGGAGTCCAGCTGAGGGTGAGCATCGCCTGAGTCCCATCTGTCAAGCAGGCAGCACAGAGCCGCTTTACATTCACTTCACTGCTGGGAAACTGCAGGCCATTCATCTTATTTATTCTCTGATAACCGAGGTCAAGATTTAGTTATGAAAGCAAACACAGATTATTGTTGTTATTATTATTATTATTATTATTATTATTATTATTATTATTATTATTATTATTATTATTATTATTATTACATTTGTGCAGCTCACTGGCTAAACTCTTCGATAATTGGCCTGAGTGGCAGTGATGTGGTAGCCTATATTTAAAAAGTGAGTAAACTATGACCTCTATCATAACAGCAGTCTCAACATTATATTTTCATAAAACAAGCGTTAAATAACCCCCTCCTCCCCCCTCTAACCCCCCCTCCCTTCAGCTCCAGTAAGGGCTCCGTGGCGATTGATTGGATTATCTGGCACTTTTCCACAACAGGATGGGCTATAGATATCTACAAAAACTATATGTCACCAACTCTCACAGAACATTTGGATCCACTTTTGTAAATATTGTATAACTTTAAAAAGTCATGGCTTTGGCTTCATCCCTGTTTGTTTTTTTTAGTTTTTTTTTTTTTTTTTTTTTTAGTTTTTTGTTTTTTAAAGAAAATTTTCTTCACTGGGGCACTTTTTTGGATTGATGTTTTCAAAAACAAACAGGTTGCGTTTTTAAAATCCAGTTTTCATTCATACCTACCTACTGCCTTGTATTTGTGTGCTATTTAACGTTCATTTTGTTGACGAAAATATGCTCGTTTACCGTTTATAATCATTTTTTTGTGGCGCTTTTTTTATTTCGAGTCTAAAGATGTTTTTGTTTTTTTTTAATTAATGTGAAGTCAGTTTAATTTGTTTAAATTGTCTGATGAGTTCTCTTTTGCCATTTAATGTCCTCTCTGACGTTACATTAGACTGATTTCCCAATCAAATATCGGCTGTATGCTTTAAGGACTGAATTCAAATGAATCGATAATAGTGTTTTAGAGGATTGTCCACAAATGAATCAGACTCAGAGAGGCTAAAAGCAACAGATAAGAATCATAATCAGTGAGTTTGAAAGGAATAATAATAACAATAATAATAATAATAATAATTATAGGCCTATTGCCTTTAAATTTGTTCCCAACACATTTTAGTAGTTTTCCAAAAATTACAACATATGATCAAAATTATTATTATTATTATTATTATTATTATTATTATTATTATTATTATTATTATTATTATTATTATTATTATTATTCACAAGTTATTTTCATTTGTTTGCGAGGTCGTTGCCATGCATTTCATTTCAGCCATTTTGTTCATCTTCGTCTATGTTGCTTTATTACTGGGAGGGAAATTTGCTCGTAGACATTTAATTTTATTTTTCAGTTTTCTTATTGAGATTGTAATTTATTCTCTGATGGCTTTTATAGATGAGACAGAGCGGGAAATATATATGGGACTGGCAGCGGGAAGGCTTTGTATTGTAGGGGAGAGAGAGAGATATTTTTGATTTGACTCTTGGAGCGGGATTGCAACAAGCCTGGACCGTCACAGCTAAATGTATATAGACCTACATCTTCTCTCCGTAGCTCGCTTTTTGTTGTATGCAAAGACACATAATCCAGGGACTTGTTTTTTTTATTTTTTTCATTTTTTGTTTGTTTTTATTTTTCTTCCTCTCATGTGGAAACAGCTTTTTTTTTCTCCCCTTCTGAATTTTGTTTCTCCTCCAGAAAACAACAAACAGAAACAACCATGGCATTAAAATCTTTTCCTCAGTAGCTTTAATGAATCGATCCAACTCATAATTCACTGGAAATACAAGTTGTGGGATGTAGACCTGTAGCAATCCGAACGCTGTTTTGTTTTGTTTTGCTTGTTAAACCAGTTTTTTTTTTGTTTTGTTTTGTTTTTTGGGGGAGGGGGGGGGGGGGGGGGGGTGGTATAGGCTATGTCATATTCACTGGATGAACTTGGGGTAGATAAAAACAGAGGTGATAAATGCCTGTAGGTGTTTCATCACTTGACAACATGAACAACTTGCACATTTTTAAATAATGGGGTTGATATTAAACAGCTTTTTTCCAATGTCGAGGCTTAATGTATTTTTCTTTTTAATTCAACAAAGCAGGATGTTGCTGCAGTGAGCTTGTTATCTGCTACACAACTGTGGTGGTAAAAAAAAAAAAAAAAGAAAGAAAGAAAGAAAGAAAAGAAAAAAAGAAGAAGAAGAAGAAGGAAAAAAACAACAGATATGCTTCTTGCTTTGAGCCCATTGGTTTGGATGGAATTAATGGCTGAGAGAAAATCAGGCTTGATGAATGGAAGATTGTGAGCCGATGATGTGTTGTTTCTGCCTCAGGCTGCTTTTAAAAAGGACTGGCATCGGCTGGGAAACCACAGCTTCCATCTAGGGTTCAATTAGGGGTTCGCAAAGTGGGGGTCCGTGCACCAATACTGGTCCTTAGGAGGGCTGCAAGGGGTCCGACATACGGTAATATTTTGGTTTTATTGCTATTTTATTTGGTTTTATTTCTCTATTACACTCACAGTAAATGGGAACCGTCTAGAAACCGTCTCACATGGGTTTAAAAAAACAAGACTATTAACTTGTATTAATATTGTAACCCTTAAAATGCAGAATGCTATTTTTTATTTAGGGTTGAGACAAAAACAACAACAACAACAACAACAAAAATGCTGTTATATTTTTACATTTCAGAATAGAGCACATCTTGCGTCACTTGTTCTGACAAGATGGAGCTCACAAAACCGAAAACCAGTAAAACAACACGGATATTGAACGCATCATATACTGTGGGATTTAAATTACTTTCAAAATAAAATCTACAGGGTTTAATTTGCCCCCTTTTAAAAAGCAAAGTTCAATGTATTAAAAAAATGCTCCTCTCCCCTAAAGAGAAAAATCCATCATATTTCTGCAGGGACTTCAGTGACAGTGATAGTGACAGTGGTGACCCTGATGGTGTTTTTCCATTCCATGTGGTGTGTAATTTCTCTGTAATCTTCCCACAGGAATCAGTGGTGTCACATCGCGCGAGAATATCTCTCTAAATTCATTACAACTTGGAGCTGACAGCCAAAATACAAAGTTGGTATTTTCCTGCCACTTCCGGCTCGACTATAAACACGTGTCGCCCTCGCTGGTCGTCACAATAAGATTAATTACAATCTTATTCTTCATCATTTCACCAATCGAGCTGCCATTCTCTGGTCTGATGTTTACTGCGGTGCTGAGTGTGAAAAGGTGAGCTGAAAGTGACACACACACTCACAATCACACACACGCGCCTCAGCATTAAACGAACGACGTGGATCAATTGGGAATCGATAGCTGATCGGTCATTGATGGCGCAGACCAATTAACCAGATCAAAAACAAAATGGCAGGTCTCCTTTATTTCATTTATCCGCCTTGAACTAGATGCTGCAATGGATCAGATCCTGTAGGGACTTTAAAAAGTGTGATTATTCAGCCTGATCTGTACTTACACATGTAGTGATTTATTTATTTATTTATGAGGGGAAAAAAATAAGGTTTTACGCAAAAAATATTATCCAACGCTCATAAAACGTAACGTCTTCCTCATGTGAAAAATGGAGCTTAATATTCCTTTAATTAGGACCAGAGTCAGTGCTGCGGTTTCTTATTCAAAAGTGACTTTTTAATGACCTCAGTGGACTTGATGGTATTTTTCAATCTATGGCAATATGGTTAAATGGGATAATAAAGACAGTGGATATTATTCCTGTGCAGTACAGATTACATCCGAATAGTGTAACACTATTATGTCCATATGCTGTTTCGTTGGTGCAGGTTTAAAAAAAAAAACAACTAAAAGCTGCCACTTGGATGCCTGGCATGAAATGACCCCCGGAAATCAAGCTCTGTGTGATCTTTGAAGTAGACTTTGTGGAGCCCAGTAATAAAAAAAAAAAGTGCGCCCTCGTGCCCTTCATCCGCTCTCTAGCAGATGCAATTAATAGCGCGTCGCGTTAATTACACCTTCCTTTTTATTTAGGTGACTTGGAATTTCCCATTAGGCTCCCAGGGAAGAAAAAAAAAAACCTGCAGTGTTGTGGTGCTGAGCTGAGCTGTGAGGACGCTGAGGGGATTTAGTCGGTGCTCTAGCGCCATCTAGCGACGCCAGCGTCACCCGAGGGTGAGTCCAAGCTGTCGCGTCATTCATTGTGTTGTTGGGTGAGTGTGTGAGTCAGAAATGAAGAAGAACATGTTCAGATCTATGCTAAATGATGATCTGACGACAGACATGATGTGTAATGTAAGTAGGGCTTTGTGGTTTTACGGGGAGTTGCTGTAGAGACGTTTAGTAATAATATAATACATGTGAGAAAGATAATAGAGGCCTACAAATAGTTAACCAGCATGAATATCAAACACATATAAAAAATATAATAGAATCAATCAATCCATCAGCTGACAGACAGAAAACTGTTCAATCTTATGAAATTTGTTTTCTAAGTGAAAAGACACTTTCAACAATCTGCATTTAAGGGAAATAAAAGAAAGTGTTTTATTCCACCTCCTTTCAACTTTTTGTGGAAGAGAGTGAAGTGTAAAATCTGACAAAACATTTTACATACAGTAAAAATATAGGGAAGGGGGGGGGGGGGGGGGAGCTGATGGTTATATAAACTAATGTGTTTATAAAAATAACAAAAAGTCATTTAGTATGCCGGTCAGTCTGTGTAGAATCAGACATGTCAGCTTTTTGGGTGATGGTTCCTCTTTTTCTGGTTTTCTACAAACCGTCACTGACTTATAGTCACGCGAGAAAATGTATTTCCTGTTCACCTCAATGTGGACACAGACACAGTTTTCAGAGTGAGGTGGTCACAGAGTGTTATTATGCTTCATTTGACTTTGTTGAAGTATTGGCAGTATCACCTGAGATTGACCTAATTATCACTGCAGTTTCATTGAAAACATCTATGAAGTGTCTGAAAATCATACTGATACTTTCATTTCAGCAAACATATAATATGTCATGTTGGCAACAGTTTATGGTGAGAAAGCTTTGTATTTCATGACAATATCCAGCTTTGGTTTAAAAAAAATGAACTGTTATTGGATGTCTCAACTGATATTGAGTGTGTTTACATGCGCACTAGTATCCAGCTTTGACTCTTATCCCGGTTTTGATCATATTCAGGATATGACGCTTATGGAACATGAAAAACCTGTTTTTTCATGTCCATGTACACACGATTATAACAGTATCCAGATTTTTGCCTGTAGGTGTGTCATGATTTCTCACCATCTCAGCTGCTATGAGATGTTTCAGAAACCTGGATAAGGTGTTTACATGCCACAGTATCCTGGTTTCTATCAGAGTGCTCCAGGTAGTATATCCAGGTCTCTGAAACCAGGATAAGCTGTTTACATATGAAAAAAACTAAACCAGGATACTCCAAAAACCCGATCAACCTGCCCTCTGTAACGAAACTCAATCAAAAAAGCAAAAATGTCAAACATTTGCTGGTTTCAGCTGCTCAGATGTGAGGACTTGCTGCTCTTTTCAGTTTTACATCATTGTAAATATATTTGTTGGCTGGACAAAACAATCAATAGTCCCTTCTCACCAGAGATATTTTGACATGTCACAGTAAGAACAGCACAGGTGTAACAATAAAATTAACGATGGCTGAATTGCATTAGATGCTTGCTGGGACACTTGAACAGAACAGAGCCGTCATGAATGCTATTAGTAACACCTGCGACTTTCCTACTATGACAAGTCCAAATGTCAGCTATAAAAAAGAAAGTGAGCTTGTGACAGGCATTTTTCATGATTTCGTGCTTTTTTGATCAACCAAACAGTTAGTCAAAAGAATAACGGACAGAATAACTGATAATCCTCGTTAGCTGTAGCTATAGAGTCACCAATAAAAAAAGTAGATATAGCAAATCTGTAGTCTGTCAGGACACTAACCTGTATGCTGGTTTCAAAAAATCATACTCGACATCTCTTCCTTGCCGATTTTACCTCTCTTGCAAGGTGTCCCTAAATATCAGTTGCCAAATGTGACAGGACGTATCAGTGTGAGAAGCCTGTTGAGGCGAGCTGGCAACATCATGGAGGGTGTCAGCTTGAACTGTTTAAAGTGTCTTTTACACAGATTTTTATGTGGTTATCAGGATGACTGTATCCTCTTCCCTTCTCTATCCCCTCCGTATCTAGCCTGCATCATCCATATGTAATCCTGTTTTATTATAAAGCTGCTTATTGACCATATTATTCGATCAATAACAGAGATGGCCCATGCCTCCAGCTAATGGAAACAAAGCGGGACATAGGGTATACTTCCTGGTTAAACAAGCATTGCTGACTCAGCACATTCAATCTTGACGCTAAAAGCAAACATTTTATTAGTCGTTAGCAGATTCGCTAAGTTGTTGGAAAAGTGACAAATTAAAACATAATTGGACAAAAGGCAGCTATATCTGTGTGTCTGCATAATGCAATATAGCACGGCGTGTAACAGCATAATGTTTCAGTAGGATTTCCTGGGCTCTAATTAATTTTGAAAATGAATGTTTTTGTGACGAACTTTATTTACCCCCCAGAGATCTTAATCTAATGTCTGTGTACTAAGTTTCCCTGTCGAACATCATGTCCATCTCTGAACTGTGTGAAGATGAATCAGCCTTCTGTATCAATCACTCGTTCAATCTGTCTTTCTCTCTTTGCTCACACCACCCATCCCCCTCCGCCCACTCCCCACCACCCCCCCACCCCCACCCACACAGATAACAGTGATACAAGCTCACGAGCTGAACATAATTCTACCGTTTGACATTGTTGTTCTTCAATCTCACTCAGATGCATCGCAGCTAATTACACTTTGCACACTTAAGTACACAAATGCGTGCGTGCGTTCATTTGTAAACGAGTTATTGTTTAATTATAACTTCACATGAACTTTGCTGATCAGTGGGGCGAATCGTGTCTCCCCTTCAGCGCATAATTATTCAGCCTATAATTGCTCGGCCTGTTTGTGAAACATGCTCATCTCTCAGCAAGGCCATCGTACACAGTTTCTCTGCCAGATCCTGTCTGAGAACGCCCAGGAGCCTCTAAATGGATCTGTTAAAGGCTGCTGAGAGGCTGGTCAGGTTTGGATTGACACCAGTCAGGGGTGAAAATGAAAGAGAGACAATTAGAATCTAGCCAAGAATTAAGGTGAGGTGATACTTCATAAATATCTCAACTAAAGATACACTTACTACCTACTAGCACACTAACTTTTTTCAGAGCTTTGGACCACATCTCATGGTCTTCATCGGAGAATGGAACTAGCTCGACTTGAGCCACTCAGCTCTTGTGGTCAATGACTATGACACAAGGTTGAAAGCTCTGAAAAAGCTAGTATGCTAGTAGCAGGAGCTAGTAGGAAGGTGTGACTGATACTGTACAAATAACCACATGTTATCTATATTAGAACACTATAACATAAAAAGTAGAATACAAATAACTTGGATATATTACAAAAAATAAGATAAAACAAAATAAAATAAAACAAAGAGCTGTTAAATTATGTAAACATTATTACAATAATTAAGTTCAAAGAATTTATAGTGTTTGTTTTTCATTTGTTTCAGGGATTTAAATGCCGTTAAACTATGGAAGAGACTCAAAATAGCTTGAACATTTTGTTCTATTCAATTAAACAAAGATGTCATCAGGGTTAATGTATGCAGGAAATACTATATTCAATAATTCAGATGGGCACACTTGTCTTTGTAGTGATTTTAAATGGTCTGTGTCACCGGGTTAGAGTTAGTGAGGAATCTGCTGGACTGCAAAATGGCACAAAACAAGAAGAGTATGTTGTTCATCTAGAGCAGTGCAGTGGTTCCCAACACTGGTGTCCAGACCCCTCGCTGGGGTCTGAAGGGTCATGAGGTGATCAAAAGAATGAACAAAAGTAAAGCATATTTTCTGTATTTATGATTTTGTTTTCTTGTGAAAAACTGGATACTTAAATCATTTAAATGAAACAACCCGAGAAGGAAAAATTACTCTTTGATTGAACTCCTCATAACTGAGCCATCACTGAGGCCATAACCTGCAGTGATTCATTTTAAGGGTTCACAAGCCAAAAACAACAAATGTCTCCAAGTTTCTGGAAGATGTTTTCTTCGCCTTTTTTAAAAAAAAAAAGAAGACAAAAACCAAATGCAAACAAGTAATGACTTGGTGTAACAGGAAACGATGGGTTTTCTTAAGAAATCCAGTCTTTAATTTAGACAAACCTCAACACTGTATCTGCACTACTAGCATCAGATCAGGTTGGTGTCACTTGTTTACAGTAATTACATCAAGGTATCACAGTTTGACGACATGCGTCATCCTTATGGATTTGGACCTGGCTAAAAGAAACGCTGCACCCCCACCTGCTTCATAAACCCGCCTATGGATTATAGTATTTAGACGGATTTAGGTAACTCAGTGCTGACATTTTCAATATCCTTAAAAACAAAACATAAATAATACGCTTTAGACACAACAGAGCGAGGACCGACAGCGATGTCTTCATTATCAGACTCTAAGCCGAGAAACTAGAGAAGGAACACCAAGCCACATAATGATGGGTATCACAGCGAGGCCTCCCTCAGGCAGGTCTGAGGCCTGTCGAGTCCTAGCCCGACAACGGCTCAGAGGAGGCAGACCACAGCGCTCTGCAGACATGTATCTCACTGAGGAGAAGACTATTATTGCACTGGCGGGGTGCTGCCATATTTGTCAAGGTATGTTCTGGTGTCACTCATGTGGTTTGTAGATAAAGTCGAGAAAAGAAAGAATAAAGAAAGGAGGCATGGGGCAACCACGTGCCGCCCCCCTAACCCTTCCCCCCTGTTTACATTTTAATGCTGGATTTATTATTCAGGAACAATATTTCCATCCATATATTCCCCCTGCAGATTCATCAAGCTATGTCTGTAAGCTCTTGAAAGACAAATAAAAAGCTGAACTAATTGCTGTGGATCCCCCCCTGGATATATCAGCCTCATAGAGGAGCGTGACAGCGAGAAATCAAGCCGTAGCACAGAGCGGAAAGCCTCCATGAATCACGTTTACATCCACACACAGCAGCAGCAGTAGTGGCGGCGGCGGCGGTGGTGTTGGTGGCTGAGGAATAATCACTGGGGAGGCAGTCCAAATTAATACTTCAGCCGAGGCCGCCTCGTTCTCCGTCATTAGGGCACATTACAGGGCCACAATATACATCATTAAACCAGGCATAAACAATTCATTAAAAGGCCGTTAAGAAGACAAGCTAATGTCACTTCTCCCTGTGGTATTAATAGACTGTAAAATGGCAGAGGGTTAAGGCAAAAAGGATCATTCCGCCACTACTTTCCAGTCAGTCATCCTGACTAATGGCTTCGCTAGTTGTTGTGGATTCAGTAGACGACCCCACTCTTCTCCCAATCACACTTACACGACTCTACTTATGAAGCCTCAGCATGATACAGTAACAATTTACGTCTGTTCTGTCAGTGATGGCGTACTGTTCACTGAAGCTGAGGAATAAGGGCAAATTGAATATTATTAACTCAATGCATTTCTGGCAATGTAGACATTTGGTTCTACAGTCCTATAATTCCTTATAATATCCGTGTCCTCGCAAGATCAGAGGAGGCCTGTGAAAATGAAAACATAGAGCCACATAGAGTCGCAGCGCATTGTTTCAGCCTTCAGTTTATTTAAAATCAGGTACAAGTGAAGCACCCAGTTTTGTCGTGACAGAGGCACAATCTTTTCACACAAAAGTGGCTATCTTCTTCAGACCGTTCACACTGTAGCACAGGAAGCATCACTGCACGCCCTACCAATGGCACAAAGGTTGACCCAACGTCCGGAGTGGGAGAATAGAGAATGCAAATTCATTACACAAAAGTAGGGTCTTCCCAGTCACTCAAGGTAGGGAGCAAATACAACACAAACATTGCTAAGTGTTGAACCAAACTGCTTCATTGGTCAAACAGTGACCGTTTGTGAAAGGAAAAAGCAAATGTCAAAAGTAGAGAATAGTGTTCATTTTTAAATAGTTTACCTTAAATAAATGTTGTTACTGGTAGTTGCTGTACACATTAAACATTTGCAGTATTTTCACTGTGTTGCTGCAGTAATTTGAGAAGTAATTGTCTGTCTCAAAATAAACTTGAAATTACTGCCTGGATTTAGTTGGGCCACGCAAATGTGGTGTATGCACATTGTGGCTTCCAGTCAACCAGATATAATGTAATTGCTTTCTGCTTCAACTACCTGATTTCCACTCACTGAAGTAACGTTTGCATCAACTGAATGGGAAGGCTGGTATATGCACGGTTACTGTCACCACGCCCATTCTGTTTAAAACACAACTCAGATTGAAAACACACTTTCGATATAATATATATCGACCTACATAAATGCAATTTTGAAAGAAACAGTCTGGTATTTGGAGGTTTTCCTTCAATTAGATTATTTGATTTTCTGCCGTTCAGCACAATGGTCAGTCAGGGACATGTTTAGCCTAGCATACGTGTAGCACAAGGACTGGAAGATGGGGAACTGCTAGCCATGCGCTGTCAAAATGGGAGAAATAGGCCTTTAAACAGCAACAAAGTCATATATATACATAGGAGAACAAGCTGTCTGCAGTGCTACATGCAGTCACTGTCACTGTGGTTGTTGGTTAAGCTACAGCTCCAAAGCTAAATCTATCTAAAATGACAATGTCCTCTTTTTATACTCTACTTCTGTACGTGTGCAATAAACAAGATACAACACATAAATAAGACAGCTCTGGACTTGCTAGGAAGCTTTTCTTTCTCCCGTTGACAGAGCTAGGCTCACAGTTTTCCTCTGCTTCCTTTCTTTGTGCTAAGCTAAGCTAAACATGTACTGAATGCGTTGAGATGAAATTAATATCATTCCTGTCATTTGACTCAAAAGATAATGAGTTTAAAGGGCCAGTGTGTAGGATTTAGTGGCATCTAGTGGTGAGATTGCAGACTACAGCCAACTGAATACCCCTCCCCTCCCCCTTCCTAGCATGTACGAGAGCCTACGGTAGCTGCGAAACTCTCGAAAAAAATGAAAAGCCCACGCTAGAACCAGTGTTTGTTTTGTCCCTTCTGGGCTGCTGTAGAAACATGGCGGTGCAACATGGCACGCTCTGTGGAAGGGGACCCACTACCTCTGTAGATATAAAGGGCTCATTCTAAGATAACAAAAACAATGATTCTCATTTTCAGGTGATTATACAATAATTAAAACATAATTATGAATATTATATTCCATTTCTGCCTAGTCTATTCCTCTAGATGCCACTAAATTCTACACACGGCACCTTTAAATAAAATTTGTATCACACAAGGAAATATAAATAAATATTTTGCATATTAATTAACATGGCTGATATACAGTATATGGCATATAAACTGGTCAAACATAGCTGTGGGACTAAAGACCAGGTTTCAGCATATCACTTTGGTTGAAGGGTGTAAAAGCAAAGCATGTCACTACAATCACATGGACATCACACCACATTCAAACAGGAGTATAAGGCACAAATATCTCTTAAATATTGACTAGTAGCGTGTGCTTAAAAGAAATGTTCAAGTTTTTTCAAAAAGAAAATGCTTTTCAAGCACTTCTGCCACACTGCAACAGTGGCTTCAAATATTACAAAAATTAAATAATTAAGAATAGCAATATATGTTTTCACAATCATACAATTATGGCAACATTCAACACCCAATAAGTAAATGTTTTTTTTTCCTTTGTCTTAGTTAAATCAGTGCTAACTGATCATTTGTGTCATGTATGTTTCTTGTTTAACACCGACAGCAGGTAAACTGACAGTCTGGTGGTACCGTCTGTAGAGTTGTCTGTTGTGCTGGTTTCTGGAGTAAAAGATATGTAAAAACAACAACAACAACGAAAAAAACGATGAAATATATAACCCCTGAGATTCAGGACAAATACTGTGGTTACATACAGTATTTACACTGTGTCATTTTAACATGCTATCCTCAGCTCAAGACAGAACTTTGTCCCATCAGTGTAACTTCATTTTGGTAGGAAAGTAATTAGATGGCTGTAGATTAACAGCAGTGACAGACCGCTCAGTGCAAATGACAACAGAAAAAGCATGCGACATCATGACAGCTTTGCGGAAGTGGTGATAAATTTAGCATTTAGCTTTGTAGTCAACACTGTTGCCTCTATATCCTATAAGCACGACACCCTTTATTTCCTTACAATTAAACGTCCAATAGAATGACTAACTAAATGAATGACATTTATGACCTCAGAATTCATAATTATCAATTGATCTTATTATCATTAACATTGTTCAGGCTAATTTAAGAACCCAACCTGATTTTTTGCTTTACTTGGGCAGGATAAAGTGGTGAGAACCATCTAACATAACTAAATATTAAAGGGCAGATTTAAACAGAAATTGACCGAAAGCAGGGAAGCTAAATGTGGTGACTTGTTATCTCAATCACACCTCTTTTCTAATGAATATATTATTATGTATTTATATTGATTTATTATTTATATATATTATTAACACAAATTCACAAGCACAACACAAATAACTTGTGATACTTGAATTAAGGGTTTACTATGCAGGATTTTCCTAAAAAAACAAAACAACAACAACAATGTATAGAGTCATACAAAAATAATCCCTGTCAATCATCACTTATGATCCACTGGAAGTGACTGGCTGTGTTTTTATCTGCAGAGAATTTGCCCTCTGCCTGTATTTTCTTATTATTTTGCTGTGTTTGGGACACTGTTCAGGTGTCAACCTTTGGGCAGTGGGTGTGTAGCCCCCAGCCAATGACAGCAAGCAGAATGTGAGATTGGGACTCCATAAAAACGTAGTGAAGTTACATCGCTGTCTCTCTCCTCTGCTCTCTATCTGTGCGTCTACTTGACCGAGGGTGGGGCTGAGCTGCACACACGCAGAGCAGAGAGGCCACAGTGGACAGGATGGATTCACACAAAATCCAGCAATGCTGCACCTTCCTGTAGGACTGTGCAGGTGTGTGGGCGTGTTTATTTGTGCTTTAGAACGTAACCGCTGTGAAACAATCAGAAAAGAAGTGTTTTATTTATCCGATTCACTGCTTTGTTCTCGTTAGCACTGCTCCCTCTCTTCATTCACTCTCTAGCTCGCTTAACCACCACTGCTCTCTCTCTCTCTCTCTCTTGCCCTGGTATTGTTTAGCTGGGGAGGAGGGGCCAACTTTAAATGTTGTGTTAACAAACACCAACTGACAAATCCTGCATAGTACACCTTTAAGGTTTGAGTTGACACAATCACTGTGTGAAATAAGGCTGCATTCGCTCCTTTACTTTCACTCCTGATGCCTTGGAACACAAACATATCATGTATGATTTCTTATGATTGAATCAAACTGGCTTGATGTTGATGTTTCCTTCAGAATGGAATAACAAGTCAGTGCTCTGATAGCATCTCTGATCTTCATGCATTAACACAGCAAATGATTACTGCACATTCTGACAAGGCACTGACCAAGGCCCTGATCTTTAATTATGTAACAAGCCATTAGTAGGTGACAACCAAATCTTATTGTAGCTTTCCCAACAGTTTCCAATAAGGGTTTATTTTCACACTTTTTTTGTCCCTTTTCGTCGTCCTAACAAGATGTTTAGGGGAGGATTGCTCACAAATGTGGCTTTGTTTTGTGTCTTGCATCCAGTACCAAGGCATATTTCCTGGCCTTGTGTTGCTTGGCAATACATAAGTGGTGATTCATATTCTGGGAAGATGTTGCAGCTTTACTGCAACGACCCTGATTTTGAAGTGTCCAAAAAAAAATAACAACAAAAAACGTCTCACGTTCTATAATCCTGTGACTGGGAGTCTGTAGTTGTTTGTGTTCAGCCTGTTAATCCAAAGAACCTCCTAACCCATTCCAACTGCTTTATTTACTGACCGCTAAAAGAAGATGTTGTCTGTGATGCAGCTGCAGGCAGTTCTGCAATCTTCTCCAGCAATCTGACCTGCCTCTTATTCGCTTTTGGGGCAGTGTCTGCTGGCGAGCACCTCCCTCCGCTCACTTTCTCAGGACAGTGAGAAATGAGATGATGCTGGGGTCAGTGAGTGAAACTCTTCTTGATGGCCACGTTGGGGAAGAGGCCTGAGAGCTCTTGGACGACCCTCATGTCTATCTGGGAGCAGAAAGAGACGTCCAGGAGGAGAAGTCGTGGACACGACTGGAGGAGTTTCTTCAGTGAGGAAGCACTCACCAGGCGTGTACCTGTCCGTTAGACCAGTCACAACAGAGATACAAATGTAAATAAAGAAGTTTATTACATTTCAAGGTCTGAGTAGATCTGGCAAAATAAACTGCACCTGCAAATTTCTTAGTAAATCAAACCCCTCTCAAATATGTCATTTACTATGTATATTTACAACTGATACATATATGTTGAGTCCAGACCCAAATAAGGTGCTTTATGTTTATTGCTTGCCACACATGATTTACTCCCCAGCATACAGACTGATCCAGCTTCTTTAGCACACCTGTAATGGCCACAGAAGTGATACATCAGCATAGCCAGCCTGAATTACACTTGTCATGCTACTGTGCTGTCGAGCCTATCGACTTATGCAACCGGAACTATAGTGTTAGTGCATAGCAGTTACTACTGTGGTGTGCTGTTGCAACTCTGCTTTGTGGGCAATATTTTCTTCATATTAATATTAAGCATATTATAAGGTTTCTGTTTGCAGTGAACTTGGGAAGTGTTTTTTGTTCATTCTCTAAAGCAAACTTTGCCACAGAAATGTTCATTGTAAAATTATAGTTCATTTATGGCCATGTAGAATCACAGATTAAAGCACAAGAAACGTACAAGCACAATATGAATTCTCATTAATTTGACTTAGCTGCCTAAGTTCACTTTAACTGGTCATTCCTGACACCCACGCCAGCTATTATTATTATTAGTCATATCTCTATTATTATTGTTGTTGTTGTTGTCTCTCTCCCCCCTCTCCCCCTCCCTCTTTCTCTCTCAACCCAACCAGTCAAGGCAGATGGCTGCCCACTTAGAGCCCGGTTCTATTCTTCCCGTTATAGGGGAGTTTTTCCTTGCCGCTTTCGCTGAGTGCTTGCTGATGGGGGAAAGTTGGGTCTCTGCAAATTAAGAGTATGTTCTGCTTTATGTGAAAAGTGCCCTGAAAGAGCTGTGATGATGGTCAGGTGTAAAAAGGGAGGCAACACTGTTGACTTGGAGCCATAACAGGGCAGTTTGCACATTTTTGTGGCTTTGGCATTGTTCTCACATTGTCCCATATTGAATAATGCTCTGTTCAACAAGAATATAAATAAAACATAAGTTAACTACAATTACATCATAAATTATGGCTGTCATGAACAAATAATTGACTATTTTGGCAAGCCCTACTTTATAACCTGTATGCTGTGTCAGGTAAGGGCTTACCCAGTATATCGAGGTGCTGCAGTGACGGGCAGCTAGCGGCCAACTCCTCTACGTCTGAGTCGCACACTGTACGGTTGGCAGTGAGGAAGAGCTTGCGCAGGCGTGGCAGACTGCGTGCAAGGTGCTGGAAACATCCGGCGCTGCTCTGCAGTGTGGGACACCAGCCCAGGTCCAGCTCCTCCAGCATTCTGAGCACCCACAGACCAAACAGGAAAACTGGTGTGACTCAGTCCACACATCAGTCAACTGCACATTCACTGACAGCGGATCAGTTCCGCTTTGCACTTTACTTATTTTTGATCATAGTTGAGTGTTGCTTACCTGCAGCCAGAGACGAGTTCAGCCAGGCCTCGATCTGTCAGGTTTCTGCAGCGCCACAGGTCCAATGAACACAGTGAGCGGCAGCGAGCAGCCAGCATACTGGCCACAACGTCATAGTCCTCGATCTGCAGTGACAGGCAGCAGTTTCTCACTCTAGCATGTGCAGCATATGTAATGCAACTATCTGTTAAATGCTTCATTGTGGATCTTTGGAGGGGCTGGACACCCCCTTTATGCACCAGCCTCCCTAAAGCTGCAGCTGATTGAGAGGTTATGAGTAATGGTTACTACGTTGTTGTGTCGTTTTAAATGATTCTGTGAGAAGGAATTAATCAGTGAGTCGTCGAGTAGCCGTTTCTCTCCAACTGTTTTGTGTATTTTGAACAAACTTTTGAAATGCACTGATCAGCTGCATCAGCTGGTTTGAGGCACATGACCTGTCTTCCTCAAGAGAGGACAAAGCTCTAACAAAGAACACCTCCACTAGAAGAAAACAGAGTAGTCTTTCAAAAACAAATTTGTATTTGCGTGGCTGTTATTGTTCTTTGGTGTCAGGTAATGTTGGCCATATTTCATTCTTTCATCCAAAAGGTGAAATAAAAAAAAATAAAAAGAAGCAATTTAACAGCCAGTGCAGGCACCTTACCCATGGAAATGACAGCATGCATAGCAGTAGATGAGTATTAAAACACTGACTGAAAGAGTCACTGTCATCATGCATTTCTATTGCTAAGTGTTGCATTTTTTTCATTACTAATGATGACACTACCCCCTTAAGAAGGAGCACAAGGGGAAGCTGCCTGAAAGTTTAGCATTTCCTTTCACATTTCCTCATTTGCTACATTAGTATTTGCATCAAATATCCATTTATTGGCTGTAAACTCTGCTTGTGACAAGGTGGCTGAGTGAGTCATTGTGTTGACTGGATGAGTGAGCAAATTAGACTGTAAATGAGTAAACATGTGCTTTTGACGAATTTTCTTTTCTTTTTGAATTATCTTTTGGAAAAATAGGCAGTGCTGTATTTTTACATCAACATACTAGTCTTTCCTTCATTGCCACATCAGCATTTCTGTTTAGGTTTGTGTCTGCTCCTTATGTTGCATTATGATATCTGTGTATCTTTTCACCGCGTTGAAAAGTGAGGCTGAAGATGAATTTCCAGGCAAGGTTGGACAATAAAGGCGTATTCTCTTCAATTCTGTTCAAAGCCACTTTTCACTCTCCTTGTCTGTTTCACACCCAACCAGTTTATTGTTAGGAGCTCAAACACTGCAACACAACTGATGTTAGTGCCATCTTTTGGACAAGCTGCTCTGCAACAACGATAAAAGCCACATGGACGTGTGTGTAGTTAACAGGCTGTGCTTTATTTGGACCTTTTTCTGTGTACCAGTATGCTGTGTGTGTGTGTGTGTGTGTGTGTATGTGGGTCTGACTTATCCTACTACACATTTTAGACCAAAGACCAATTAACTAGGGATAAAAGCCATGTCCCCAACTGGGAAAAAGCTGATTTTTGGGTCAGTGGTTAAGGTTAGGGTATGTCTCCAGGAAGTGAATGTAAGTCTATGTAATGTCCCCAAAAGTGACCTAAGTAAAGCTGTGTGTGTGTGTGTGTGTGTGTGTGTGTGCGCGTGTACATTCTCACCCTGACGCAGCTCCCTAGGTTGAGATGTCTCAGCTCTATGCAGAAAGTCAGGATGCTCAGAATAGCTGTTTGCTGCAGAGACAACAAGGAGAAAGACAACAAAGATACATTTTCTCACCCAAATTATCGTCGTATATAAAATTGTATCCATTCCAATTTTGTAACCAGCAGTGTGGTTATATTTAAAGATTCCCTCCAGACATGTGTCAAAATATATAAAAATACTCTGCTTTGAATTATCATTTGTGTTTGATATGGTCAAACAGCAAGAAAAGATGAAACTTCACTTAAATAACTGCTGTATTGAAGCTATTCCTTCGACAACAAAATCCCTCAAATAAACCCCCTGAACATTTTATCTAAGTGTAAATCTAAAAAAGTATACATTAAAAGAACAATACATACTTAAATAACAGCAACAGGTTCAGTCATGTCAGTCAGCGTTCCTCTAAAGTGATTTCCTGTCTACCCCCTGGCTCACTCAGGTGAAACTTACTGTATTTAAGGGAATTTAATATTGTACAACATAGTTTTTATGTCTCCTCACAGAGACAAGCACAGTGAGGACAGACACCTCTCCAGTGGCACTGCAGCTAGCATAGAAATAGGGGAACTCAACACTGCGATTGCCAACACATGTACCTCAGTGGCAAGAGAAAGTGTCAGACATGAAAGCGAAAGCCTCCTGAGTCTATGCGCGTGTGCTCCGCTCTGTCGCTGGCATCTATATAAACGCCTCTCTCCGGCGAGCTAGCCATTTAATTAGAGCCATGACAGGGTAATGACAGCTGAGATGTCAGGGCCTCAAACAGACACACAGCCTGCTCTGTCTGCCTCGGTATAAACAACCTGCAGCATACTGCCTGGCTCCACCGCAGAAACTCTACACTACACTCCTGCCCGCAATGCCTGCTCTGAAACATGACAAACACCGGAGAAAACACTGAGGTGCAACACAACAACACGAGCCAGTGGTTTTTACATGTCAGACAGGCCTGAACCTGAACACATGCAGTACGTGTCTCTAAGACCCCCTGGGCTCAGAGTTGACTCAGTTCATCTTAAAAAGCAACAACAAAAGAGGATTAATAGCACCCAGCCCAAAA
Source organism: Euthynnus affinis (assembly GCA_029490765.1). Classification (NCBI taxonomy): domain Eukaryota; kingdom Metazoa; phylum Chordata; class Actinopteri; order Scombriformes; family Scombridae; genus Euthynnus; species Euthynnus affinis. The sequence continues at coordinate 26,633,516 of CM055847.1, read as the reverse complement.
CATGTACCATCACATAAGCAGCTTGTGGAGATCTTCAGACTATGAAAACAAATTCAAGAACATTCACCAACTGACGAATTTGAAGTTAAATCTTTAGGATACTTCTATGCAAAGCAAATTCTGTTTATTTTTCTCTTTTTCTGTCTTTTCTTCAATCTGCTTTGTTTCTTCTTGTCAAAGTCTGCAGAGTTTGACCTCTTCAGGGCTTTGAAAACTATTCAAATGCTTTGGTTGAACTGCTCATGCAGCTTGTGACCAACGGTCATGAGTTAGCTCGGCCTGGCTGTAAAATGTCACAAGCTAAAAAGGTTGTGAACCAGTGGGCTGAAGCCTCAAATGGTCTGCTGTGATTTCTTCTTCTTGTCTTTTCATGAGAACATACTGTAATTTATTGATACACTGACACTGGAAATAATACAAGCTACTGAGCAGAAACAGAAAAAGTATATATTGGTTTGTTCAAAGCAGTAAAAGATGAAAACACAAAACAATCTCGCCTACCAACACTAGATGAATTTGATCTACAGAAAGTCTGCAGGCAAAAACTGAAGTGATGAGGATTAAAGCAAAACAAATAGTGATGTGAAGTGAACTGAATTTGTGGAAGAAGTGTAGCATTTCTTGCTTTTTGCTACATAACAAGAAAGTTTGTTCGCTTGACAAATGGACAAATGGAAATCTTGAATGACTATTTGATTTGTCAAAACCTAAAGACACCCTACTGCCTGGTGCATTAAATTAATAATGGAAAACAAGCAAAAAAAAAAAAGGGAAGAAATGTACGCTTGCATTTCATGAAGGTAACTAAGGTACCCGTATATTTCTACATTACAAATAGCGAAGGCAAGCATTTGGGATACAAAGATTATCATTAACCAAGCAATAGTTGACCTGTTGTGTATTTAGGCAGGACAGGTGTGATTGTGGTTTCCTAGATACAGTGTTGACCATGCCTACCTCTATCTTGGTACGGTAGAGCACCAGCCTACGGAGGCGTGTTAGTTTAGAGATGTGTGTGAAGGCCTGCGGGTGCAGGCGGTCGCAGGAGGACAGGTTGAGCTCCTGCAGCCCCGGACAAGTCTGGGAGATGACCTCCAGACAGGCTTCAGTCAGGAAGTGGCAGCAAGACAGCTCCAGGCAGACCAGGCTGAGACCACAAGTCTTCATGAAGCTGTGGAGGAGAGAGGTGGGAGAGACAGGAGTGAAAGGAGAGAAAGAAAACAGGAGATACATTAATCCCACATTAGCAACCCCCTAGTTCATTGTCTGCCGTTGTTGTTTTGCACACAGCGCATTCAGGGTCACAAGTTTTGTTTTGTTTTTTTCAGATTTCAGGCTAGCAGAGGTAAAGAAATAAACAATGACTCACATCCCCTCCTCCCCTTAAGCAAATGTTTGTGCTTGTGAGTACTTGCTAGTTTTTCCAAGGTCATTTTTACCCCTTTTTCTAGCACTTGTGGCGTGCTGACAGTCTGACCTGCTGAAGCCGGTCAGGGTGAGAGCTCCGCGGTTGCCGGTCCAGGACAGGTTGAGCCTCTGGAGGAGGGTGCAGCGACTCTGCAGGTGTCCCAAGGAGGCGTCACTCAGCCGGGCCCAGTAGGGCTGCAGACTCAGCTGGGTGTACTGCAGCGGGTCGCAGCAGTGCTGGTGCAGCAGCTTGCAGCTCTGGGCCAGACGGCAGAGGTCTGGCAGGGTCAGGTGGCTCAGTATCAGCTGGATGAGCTATGGATGGAAGACGGGGAGGGGAGGAGAAGAGAAAGGATGAGGGTAAAAGCAACAAAAAGAAAGAGGAGAGAAAAACATCAAACAGGCTAGATGGTACCAGAACATAGTATGAAATAGATAATTAAAGACTATAGTAGAACCTAGCAGAGAATAACAGGGTAGGGTGGAGTAGAGAATGTTAATTGCGTCCCCTCTGTCAGGCAGATCTAAATAGTGGTTATCTGGGACATAAAGCAATGATGGCAGGATCAGTGTGGAGGTGAGCCGGCTTGTTCTGCTCTGTGTTCCTATGCTTCTCAAAGAGAAAGAATGACTGTGCTTGTGCGAGTGTGTTTGTGTTGCAGTGAATTAACAATACACGGCGTTCAAGCGGGTATCAGCTGACAGATAATAGCTATATTGTGTTTCTGAAACAAACACACCGCAGTTGCGACGACTGCTGTTAATGGCAGCGGTTTGGAGAAGAGATAAGAGAAGGAATATCAAGAGTGCTGCCTGTGTTTTGAAACTCTGCTCAGACAACATGATACGTCTGTACGAGTTGAAAATGACTCCGTGTCCATGAGTGCACGCGAGATACGGTGTCAGAACGGGTCCAAGTCACACTGTTCGTGTATTTGTGTTTAATGCGGTTAAATACAGCGCTGCATAATGGTTTTACAGCCAATGATCTTACAATTTGATTTGAAATTCCAGTGTTTGGTATCGGAGAAACCGAGGCAAGATTTTTCAGTTTTGCTGGTCGCTGTACGACAATGCATTTCAAATAATTCAGGATGGAAGGTTATGTAGTTTACAGACAGATACATCTATAATAACATTACTTGCATTAAGTTGATGTTGCTCCTTATTATTCTTAAATCCAAAAAGTAGACAAACATCTGTTTTGAGATTTTCTGGCACTGGCTTAATTACACCCACCATTTCTATGGGTCTCAGTAGAACCACCATACTTGTGACAACATAGCAAAATGATGACTGGAGTGAAACCTTAAAGGAATAGAATTTTATAAAATAGGCTTATTTGCTTTATTGCAGAGAGTTAGATGAAAAATGGGAGTTATGAAAAGCAGATGAGTTGAGACTGAATATTTAATTTTTTTCCCCCCCAACTTCTAACAGTAGTTTGAATTTTGAGTGAAGAGTGACATTTGCCAGTGAGATCTGAGGACTGTCGTGAGTAAAGGGAAATTACAGTTTGAATTACAGTTTCAGTGCTGTGAACACCACAAACAAAATTCTATCTATAATACTGGCATGGCAGAAATCTCAGAGGCAGACATCTCAAAACCTTGACACATAAAACCCAAAACTCTCTGTATGGCTACATACCATCTGGTATAATTGAGAAGATATTTTTTCTGCAATGTGGGTGAACTGACCCTGAAAACAATAGTTTGACATTTCGTAGTTTGACAAGAGGTAGATGAGTAGATTGATACTGATCACGCTGTCTGTTCAATATGAAGCTGGCGCGAGGAGACAATTAGCTCACCACAAAGATTAAAAGCAGGTAAACAGCTAGCTGAGGTCAAAACTGCCAGCACCTCTAAAGCACAATTGTTAACAAAAAAAAAAACCTAACTGTAAAAATGACAAAAATTGTTGCGGTTTTGCAAGGTGTTAATGTGCCGGACTATTTTCTGACTTCCTGGAGTCTCCACTGGTTGCCTAGCGACCTCACGGTGATGACAGCCTCAAGCCTGTAGCTTCATATTTGGTGCACAGACATGAGAACGTTATTAATCTTCTTAGCTTAGTTGTACTATTCCTTTAAGAAATATTTTTATACTAAAGAGACTCATTAAACCTGATGTTCAGCAGCAGTCAAAAATATTCCTGTCTGGATTTATAGAATCACTTCTTAATAGACAGAATAAATGTTTTCCTTTCCCCAGCCCTGAGTGATTTACAGTACACATCATCCTGGTCTGTAATCACCTCATAGGGCAGTTTGTCAAAGTAGCCATTTCCTGTCCTCTGGTGCTTGCCGTCTCCTTGTCTGAATGGACCTCCCACATCAGAAAACTCCTCCTCGCTGTCACTCAGGTCACTAATGTCGATGACAGGCATCTTATAGAGCGCCAGCATGGGCCTCTCTTTAACCCCTCGCAGGATGACAGCATCCAGCTCAGTGTAGTAGTCCAGCAGAGAGCTGTTGACCTCCAGACGCAGTAGGTTAGTGGGGAAGTTGATGTGCTTGATGTTGGGTGAAAACTGGCGTGCCTGGGGTGTCAGCACCTTGGTAGGCTCCCCTGACCACAGCACCTCCCACCTGGACAAGAGAAAGTGTATGCAATGTTGTACTGTAAAGCCACACCACCATTCCTTAAAAGCTTGCCAACTAGGGTAAGTCTACATAGACATTGGCTTTAATTCAAACGGGTGAAGGGTGAGTGAAAGCATGTGAGTACGTTCCATCTCAGATTTTCTTTCCTGATAATATGGCTCATTGCTTTGTGTGTTCTAGTCTACCTGTATTATTGCACACAGCATCCATTGAACCTACAAGTCATTTATGACTCAACAGTGGCACTACAGTGTTTTATATATCTTATAACACCTCACCACAGTCATAATCCATCAAGATTACATACCATGACTTTTGTCTCTCACTTTTCATCTTCAGCTGCTGTCTCAGTGTTTCGTGTTTTGTATGCCTCATGTACAGACACTTCCCATGGCACAATGCTTTCTATAAAAGGAATTCTTAGTGTTGAACAGCACTGTGCCTTCTTCACAACTTCACAGATTGCTAGTTTAATATAAAAAAAAAAACAGCAATGACTCATGAAGGACGACTGACGGGCAGCAATGAACTAGCTCATTCCTGTTGTCCACACTTCTCCTTACATTGTCAAATGTTAACATTTTGTGCAACTGATGAAAGTCTCAGAATGTTCATTTTAATACAGGTGGCAAATCAATTTTTTTGTAGTACTGTTAAGTAGATAAACATCTTTATTGTAGTGACACATTTAAAACATTACAATTGCCGTGTGGCTCCATCTGGTGATGTATTCACAGGGTCACCACGCCAGTCAATCACATTTTGACGAGGGTTTTCTATGTAAGATGACCTCATTTTCCCACCAAGTGCCTCCTTTAAAAGATGGCCATAGTGCTGGACAAACATTTTTAAGAGAAGCGATATTTTAAAAGTATGGGTTTGTTTATTATTTTTCTTTTAATTTATACAGAAGAGATCATTATGCTAAATCCCTAAACAGCATAGTGAGTATGCTTATGGTTGGGAGAGTGTTGTTAGCTTGACTGTCAGTCATTATTGCATACTGGGTTTTTTTTGTTATTTAACCTTCAACTAACAACTCTTCAGATACATCATCTCTTTTACAAGGGAGACCTGGCAAAAGTGGCAGCATGAAATAAGTGTCACATAGTTACTCACTGTATGTATCACAGAAAGATATGTAGTTACTGGCAATGTGCTCAATACATGTCCAGGAATTAAAAATAAACTGTGGCTCAGTTAATAATAATAGCTACTTTCAATAAGAGATAGTAGCTGCACAATGTAATTACAGCACTGTGCAAGACTGTACTGTGCATAAAGTGTGCCTTAATAAACAGAGAGCTACTCTGCCAGAGTATTAACAGTTAACTCTGCTTACTTCTGTACTTCAGCTTTTCAGCCAATACAGAGCTGATCTGGTTTTCTCCCACAGTACATGGTCATCAGAGGACACATTCATATCAGTCAGTTTAGCAACTGCAGTGGCAACTCTTTGTTTAAATTTAAAAAAAAAAAAAAGCAAAGCTGTTTTGAATCACTGGTACGTTAGATTGAGTTGATACATAACAGCAGGCCGTCTTGTCTTTTATTCACTGTTGATTTCTCTCCTTGATGTGTATTTGCACCACCAGTACTAATCCCTCAGCCAGGAGTCATGTTTTTCTTTAGAGGTCTACTTGTCGAAGGAGTCCCTCTAGAAATACCAGCTGAACTTGTTACTTTTAAAAATCAATTTGTGCCCCGTTACAAATACAGGTTCTACCAAGCGTACGGTTTTCTCTTTAGAGTATATTTACAGACACTTGAGGCTTACATTTACACCTATTAGTTTCATTATTACATAGCAGAGACAATTCTTACATCAGTTTGCAAGAGCATAATGCAAGTAATAAACAAGTAATTCGGATAATGCCTCTAATGCCACCAGGGCACCAGGCCTGGATTCTAATTTAAACCATGTTTACTTACTACATGGTTCTCTTGATGGTCTTAATTAACTAAACCTTCAAGTTAAGCAGTGAGGATGTCTGATGATGGTTTTCCAGGACAGATGATTGCCTTTACCTGACATCAGCTGGTGGGTTCTGGGAGAAAGGGTTGTGTGAGCAGGCCAAGATCTGGACGATGGCTCCAGGGTAATAAGTCTCAAGCACCTCCACCGCTGTAGGGTAGACAGGGTCCTCGAAGCCCAGCTCAATATAATCCTGGCTGTAGAACCCTTTGGGGGTACGGCGGAAAGGTGGTGGAGCACTGGCACATTGTTCCCACCACGTCCCATAAGCTCTGAACACAGCCGTCTGGGTGAAGTCCCCGGAGCTGGGGTAGACGTTGGGTACCCCAGCCAGGTTCCACATGGTGTAGGACATGCTATTCTCACTGCCATAGTGGGAGCTGAAGTCCAAAACCTCCTTGGCATACTGCTCCACCTCCACACTGACCGGCAACACCGCTCGCTGGCCGGATTCCACAGCTCGCCGACTGGTCAGCGCCTCGCCACGAGTCCCACTCCTGGAGCGTCGCCGCAGACAGATATAGTAAAACATGCTCAAGAGGGTTAACATAGGGAACTCTGGGGCTGATGGGGGCAGCGGGGAGAAACGGAGGCTAGAGGGAGGAAGAGCCTCCACCTACTGGATGCACGCTGCCTCAATGGCTGCGATGTACAAAGCGCAGGCTAGAGGCCCGGCTGCATGCATGACCTGTAGGTTAGGCAGAGACAAACACACACAGTGAGAGTGAGAACAGCAACACAGCAGGGAGGAATTTGTGTCAACTATATTTTTAGCTGAATGTAAAGGGAGATATATTAATATACAAGTCTTGATTAGTTTAAACGAATGTTAATCAACAGCTCTTTGTGTACTCTGAGCACTTGCAGGAAGACTTTCAGAAGCTCAGGGAGTCTTAGTGTAAATACTTAGCTTATACTAGCTTATTGATGGGAACATAATGTAATGCTATAGGTGGGATACTGTCTTTACTAAGCAACCACACCTAGCATTAATGTGACTCATGGTGACACTTTGTATCTACAGTTGCCACAGTTACCCTGCCATCAAAAAGTAGCCATGTAGCGCTGCTAGTAAGGAAGCATGTTAGCACTCCAAATACTCAAAAAGCCTCAATCTGAATACTCCTTCCACTCCCTAACAGCCTGTACCCTGCAGGTTTTGTAACTCCCTGACAGATACTCCACACCACATACACAAATCAAGAGTGGCTCATTAACTGGCAAGATTGAACAAAACCTGCAGGATGCCAGAACCTAAAGGTCAGTATGATCCTGCATGTTACACACCGTCACCGCAACTCTACAGCAATCAGAACAGGTACATAACTGGTACAATGCTACAGAAATTAAAACCTTCAAAAATAAAACAAAAAACAAAAAAACAAAAATGCTGGCATGCATTTTTCAGTCGTGCAGAACTCCATAATTAGCATACGTAGCTACACACCTGCAGCCTGCAGTAAGCAATGCAAACTTCGATTTGTTATCCAAATGTAAACAAAAGGGCAGTCCCACCACCAATGTACAGTACAGGACTGGAACCACTGCTATCAATCCAAAATTAGTTGAAAGGTCTATCAAATACGGAACTAAAACCAGAGAGCAATTGAAACTAGGTAGTTACTAATACAGGTAAAGCTCTAGCATCAGTGTTTTTCTATGCATTGATATAAACATAAGCTCGGACATACGGTACAATCTGCACGTAGCCATTCGGGGTACTCGGTTTATGAGTGCTACTGAAAAATTGCTACATAGTTTAGCATTAAGTCTATTCTGATAAATGCTGAATGTCATCTGGCTTTCTCTGTGTGCCGAGGACACTACATTGTAACTTATAAATGTAGCTGTTAACGTTAGCTAAATTAAACCTACCTACCCAAAACCTTGACCAACTTTACAAGCATTTCTAATTTTCCATGACATTAACATGAATATAAGCTAGCTGTCACTGAAAAACGGGTTCTGAAGATTATAATGACTACTTGTGAGTAACAAACCAGATAGGCGAGCTGCCTCAGTCTGTGTTGTTAGTGTTTATGTTAAATAGCTGGTGTTAGTTAGCCAACGTTAGCTAGCTAGCCTAAAGACTAGCTGAGCTGTCACAGACTGTTAGCTTCCGTAGCCAGCTTTCCAAAACTGAACAATCAAAGAAGACAGAGCAGAAGTTAAAATTACGGTAAACGTAGGTCGATATATCCATTCATAAGGACAAATCCTCTTCTTTCCTCTTTCAGGATATTTCAACCACCAAACACATTCCTGACATTTACCTTATGATGCCTTCACTTACAGTCGGACAATGCATTTTCACGCCAAGCGTACAATAGAACCACCCCTATACCTGGGGAAATAATGGTAGGTATATTGGAATTTTTTTTATGATATCCACGTTTCATAGACGTTGGGTTTAAACACAAAGCGAAATCAATAAAGATCGTGTAATGAATTGAGGTTAAAATGATATGTTCTGTAGAAGTGCTTATTTCTCCTCTTCATTGCACCGCTACCACACTAAACAGCTAAGTGTGGTTTAAATTTCAAAAGATTAGGATAGAATAGAAACTATGAAATGTCAATTTCCACATTGTTTGGTTTTAAAGGGTTAACTGAATACACGGTTTGTAAGACCTCTGGAATTGGATAGAGCTACGTAGGAACATTAAAAGCCACATGCGTCCGGCACAACAAATAATCAACATCCGGTCAGAGAAAGTCCTTTTAAAGCAAAGCATTCTGGGGGGAGTAGTTCTTTGAGGGGTTGCTACTTAGTTCCTTTTAAGTAAATTAGATAGATAGATTGATAGATAGATCTTAATATAACGCGATTAAGCACTAGATTCATGCAATATTTTATTAATATGTGCAAAATATATTGCATTATTATTACTATTATTATTACTGGGATGTTTTCACTTCACACAGATGTTGGATATCACTTTGCCTACTTCTCCTTTCACTCATGATACACGATACCACATAGGGGTGTAGCAGACAATGAGTTGTTTTGTTTGTTTGTTTTATAAAATCGGGTATTTTCTCAGATAGAAAATGACATCTGTGCAGTATTATAGGTACAATATGTGCAAGACTGTATCATGGGTTAATTTTACAGTTTTGTTAATTCAGAATTAATAAACAGTACAGAATACTGGTTCTCTGTCAGGCCCTTCGTTCAAATTCTCACCATCCAGGACTGAAGCGACTGGAGCTTCCGCTGGAGGCATCACAGGAGGTGGAGGAGCTGAGACAGCAGCAGACTGTCTGTCAGTCTGAGGCTGAAACAGCACACAGATCTGTCTGTTCAGCACCTCTGCTGCAAAGCAATTCAGCCTCTTCACCAGGACGTCTTCAGTGTGACCCTGTCTAACCTTCCCCTGGATAGACAGGACCACAACGTCTCTGATGGAGAGGGAGAAGGTGATCTGATGCAGCATCATGTACAGAGTGGTGGAGACCCAGTTTACAACAGCTTGTGTTACTCCTACAGCCATTTTGCTGAGCTGCTGGGACGGCATGTTAAAAAGGTGTTTTTTGGAGGCAACCAGAAGGCCTACAGCACTTTTGGGACCATCTCCATCACTGTCTCCTGTGGGCTGAGCAGTTTGGAGCTGAGGGCCTCCTGCTGCTGCTCTGTCAGGTGCCTGGTGTATTTTGATCCTGGCTGAGGAGCTCGGGATGTCTGTAGGTTAAAGTCATTCAAAGTTTGTTTTAAAAATACTTCAGGACACCACAGAGACATCACAACCACTCTACTGTAACTGATAAGACATGTCTGTCAAATATGACCCACCGAAACTGAGGAGGGATCTGGAGAGTTGAGGAGCCGTCTGCCTTCAAACTTAACATCTCTCATCTTCATGCTAGTGTTCACCTCAAATGCCTGAAACAAGGAACAAGATGTAATGAGCAGATTTGACATATTGACAGAATCTGCCTGCTAGCTTCAGCATAGAGTGTTCATATGTTTTAAAAGCAACAAAGCTGGAGTGGGTGTTGCGTTTGTTGGTCGCTCCTTGTTAACACTAACTGCCGTCTCTGTGTCTCATACAAGAATACAGTGTTCAAATGGAAATCAAAATGAGTGCTCCTAGAAGCTACAAAAGAAACTATGGTAAGTGCTAAACAGGAAGTCAACCCCAGCAGCTGATTTGAAACAGGGTTGTCACTATGATGTTCGACTGGCATACAGCTCAGACAACACCTCACTGCTTTTTTCTCACCAGTCAGGGATGTAGTAGTGAGGAGAACTGTGGAACTGAGCACCCAGGCCCCAAACATGAAGAGAACCCTAAAAAAAGCTTGGAATTAAAAGTTTGTTTTTTTTATGCAATTTTAAAATGTTATAAAAAATAAAATTAAACTATTACTCCCAGCTTAATTAAATAGACAGACAGACTATTTCCTAAACAACATTGGAGCGGGTCCTTATAATTATCTCATAATAGAATTATTGATTATTACTCCCTGTAATGTTCAATATTATTCTGAAAACTCATTGTGAAAAAATTGATACAGGAATAATAGAATGATGAAAAGGGCTGAAAAGACTTTCTTAAATGTGTTATAAATACTTAATTACTGATAATTCTAATGACCACTACAGTACTTGTTGATTCATGTATTTTTACAGGTGTGACAATGAATGTATTGAAAAGGGAGAGGGCCCACTGATACAGCATATACGGGGTGCAGACACCGCTGTCACCAATATAAGTGTCCTTCACTATGCACATGCTAGTCCTGTGATAAAGTTGTCTCCAAATATTGTCCTGATGTCTGTAAAGAATGAAGCTTTTGTGATGAAGAAATGTCTATGGAGCACAAAACAAAACAAACAGCATATTTGAATATAACATTTTAACTTTGTGTCTCCCCCTGGGATACAATCACAAACTTCTAGTTATTTATTTTTATTTATTTTAATTATTTATTCTTATTTGCTCTGTAATGATTCATTAGGCTTTTATTCTTATTATTCCTTATCATTGCTTGGTAGTGTTAAAGACATTCTCTACCTAATATTCGTACCTAGATAATACAGGATGCAGAATTATACAATAGACCTGCTATAAATCCTACATACATAAAGGTTATAATGTTAAGTTTTTATTTCATCTTTTTTTAGAGAGGTATTGATTGATTTTATGGTCATTTTGTAGGTTGTAGTATGTGGTCCAGGTCAACTGTATTGGGTTATACTGAGAGGTATTTCTAATATTTAGCCTACCCTAATTCATATAAATGGGATGGACAAAATATTGGAAACACCTTTGAGAGTACAAAGCAAACAGTACATGCTCTTGTTCTTGAGATATAGAAAAATAAACAACTTAACCAGCATAGCAACAGTAGCCAAGTGGGTGGGGCTTAGCAACAGGATTCAAATTCAAACCTTTATATTCCTTGATGTCCCCAAACAGTCTTTTTATGTTTTGCTTCATAAGAAAACAAGAACACCTTGACACTGGTGATAGCAACCATTACAAAAAACAACAAGCATCACATTTTGAGAGTCACACAAATATTAATTATCATAATTGCTCTTTGTTTTTGGTTTGTGTTTGGCACATTGTTTAACAAGAGAAGACCTGTGGATATGTTGCGAAGAAGACAAGTTGAGAAGAAGAAGCTAAAAGCCCAAGGCTTCACCATGAAGGCCACCATGAAGAACACTGTGGTCGAGGGTCCCCCGTCTGCAGGGGCTTTTCAGGAGCGTCCTTCCAAACCAACAACCTTTCGCTCGTTCTATGAACGTGGAGAGCTGCCATTGGCACTGCAGCATAAACCAGCACGAAACCGCGTTGTATGGAAAGTTGAGATTGAGAAGCTGGATTACCACCATTACCTGCCTCTCTTCTTTGATGGCTTGTGTGAGACGATTCATCCGTATGAGTTCTTCGCACGCCAGGGAGTCCATGACCTGCTGGAGCATGGAGGCCTCAAGATCCTGCCTGTCATCCCCCAGCTCATCGTCCCCATCAGGAATGCCTTGAACACAAGGAACCGTCAGGTGATGGCCACCACACTGAAAGTCCTGCAGCATCTGGTAATGTCTGCAGACAAGGTGGGAGAGGCTTTAGTGCCCTACTACAGACAGATCCTCCCCATTTTCAATATCTTCAAGAACATGAATATAAACTGTGGGGATGGCATTGAATACAGCCAGCGTAAAAGAGAGAACATTGGTGATTTGATCCAGGAGACTCTGGGGATGTTTGAGCGTTATGGAGGGAAGGATGCCTTCATAAACATCAAATACATGGTGCCCACCTACCAGTCCTGCATCATCAGCTGAGGGAGCTGTCCGATCGATGAAGCACAGACGTTATACTTTTTATATTGGATTGAATAAATAATGAAATGTTGCTTTTTAAGAACTGAGAACTTAATTATTTTGTAAAATTATTATGCAAGAGCATTCATAAGAACTGTCACCATGAAGCCATTTCAGTATACAAATCATGTCATACACTCATGTTACATATAAATTATTTAAAGAATTTCTGTCCCATTCATTATTTATTAATTTAATAACAGCTTCATTTAGCCGTCTGAAAGCCTTCTCCTTACACTGATTCAGTTCCTGCAGCCATCTGAAGTCAGCAGGACAGATACTGAGTGGTTTGTTACATTAGGCTTAAACACTAAACAAGGTTAAAGTTCTGACTTTCAGCTTTAAACTAGTTGAACAGAGGAGGGTAGTAGCCCTTTTTATACATTCATTTCAGTCGCACTAGCAGCCTGGCTCTAGGCTTGGTTGGTTCACCACTTTGTTCCAAACTGAAATACCTCAACAAATATTTGGAAGATTTCTGTGAAATTTAGTACAGATGTTCATGGTCTGCTGAGGATGAATCCCAAGGATTGTTATCTCCTAACTTTTACTGGCACCACAATGATGCTGGCATTTGTGGTTCTGAGTGAAATGTCATAACTATAACTGGATGAATTGGAATGAAATTTAGTACAGAGGTTCATGCTCCCCACAGAATGAATTGTAATAACTCTGATGATCCATTCAATTTTTCTCTGGTGCCTTCATCATAAATATTGATTGTATTTATTTATTTGATTGTATCTACTTATTTGGACAGTGTGCAGTTTTTAACATAAAAGATGCACTGCACCGGAGTTAGCTCAAAGCTAATTTACATCCACAGTCCCCATAATTAAAACATACAACAGCACAACAACTAACAGTACAAACCAAAAAACACACCATACTACTTACAAAATACAAAGCTACACACAACAGCACGTCACATACACCCACAATGTCAATTAGAAATGAATAATGTAAACTTGTCATATTAAAAGCAAGACTACCTGCACTAATGAGAAGACCATAGATGAAGTTTAGACTCAGTGGTCACACAGCTGATTGGTCTTTAGAAGAATTTTTAATTTGACATTGAATGTATTGATTGAACTACAGCTCTTCATATCATCAGGTAGGACACTCCACTGAGTTGTGGCTTTCACAGAGAAAGCTGACTGCCCAATGCAGTGCAACGAAATGGTACGATCTTGTATAGAAGATATTTTGGGGGATCTAATAGAACTTACTGAGTCAATATACACAAAGTCACATAGTGGAGGATGGGCCAAGCCATTTAAAATGTTATAAACTAGGCACAAATTCAAGAATAATCTAAAATTGTCAGAGCTCAGTAAATCATATTCTCCAGTACCCTACAGTGATGGAAATGCATTGGCTTTTTGTCCAGAGTTTTTAGAGTTTGTCTGTATCAGGACTCAAGAGGGTTTATAGTTGTTTCTCCAGGCTGCCCCCAACATGTGATGCAATAAGTCATATTGGAAAGAATCATGGCATGCATAAATATCTTGGTTGCGTCCAAAGAGAAACATTTTCTAATATAAATATGTCTAAAATTTGCTAAGTTCTACTTTATTGTTATAACCGTTTATTAACATGTTTCTTAAAGTTCAAATTTGGATCCAGTGTCACACCAAGATATTTAAAATCTATAACTATGTCAATCTATTCACGTTTGATGAAAATATCAGCATTAGGAGGTTCTACCATATGAATATGTTCATTAGTTTTACTTTTTTTTTTTTTTTTTTTTAATAAAGGCACTAGTGGGAAATGTATTAGTTATGTCAATACAGTGTGAATAAAGACTCTTGTTAAAAGAAACATTACATTGGTGGTAGGACAATTAATCTAAAAAGTAAAATTTCTGAAAAAAAGCATTAGTTTTATTTCTTGCAATATTAGTCCTCACCACTGCTCAATAAAAATGTTTTCTACTGTATTATATTGCCAGTTTATTAGGTACAACTACATAAAAACAAATGCAGAATAATACAATAGACCTGCTATAAATCCTACATGCATAAAGGTTATAATGTTAAGTTTTTATTTCATCTTTTTTAGAGAGGTATTGATTGATTTTATGGTCATTTTGTAGGTTGTAGTATGTGGTCCAGGTCAACTGTATTGTGTTATACTAAGAGGTATTTCTAATATTTAGCCTACCCTAATTCATATAAATGGGATGGACAAAATATTGGAAACACCTTTGAGAGTACAAAGCAAACAGTACATGCTCTTGTTCTTGAGATATAGAAACATAAACACCTTAACCAGCATAGCAACAGTAGCCAAGGGGGTGGGGCTTAGCAACAGGCTTCAAATTCAAACCTTTATATGCCTTGATGTCCCCAAACAGTCTTTTTATGTTTTGCTTCATAAGAAAACAAGAACACCTTGACACTGGTGATAGCAACCATTACAGAAAACAACAAACATCACGTTTTGAGAGTCACACAAATATTAATTATCAGAATTGCTCTTTGTTTTTGGTTTGTATTTGGCACATTGTTAAACAAAAATAGAAGGTCCTGTGGATATGTTGAGAAGAAGACAAGTTGAGAAGAAGAAGCTAAAAGCCCAAGGCTTCACCATGAAGGCCACCATGAAGAACACTGTGGTCGAGGGTCCCCCGTCTGCAGGGGCTTTTCAGGAGCGTCCTTCCAAACCAACAACCTTTCGCTCGTTCTATGAACGTGGAGAGCTGCCATTGGCACTGCAGCATAAACCAGCACGAAACCGCGTTGTATGGAAAGTTGAGATTGAGAAGCTGGATTACCACCATTACCTGCCTCTCTTCTTTGATGGCTTATGTGAGACGATTCATCCGTATGAGTTCTTCGCACGCCAGGGAGTCCATGACCTGCTGGAGCACGGAGGCCTCAAGATCCTGCCTGTCATCCCCCAGCTCATCGTCCCCATCAGGAATGCCTTGAACACAAGGAACCGTCAGGTGATGGCCACCACCCTGAAAGTCCTGCAGCATCTGGTAATGTCTGCAGACAAGGTGGGAGAGGCCTTAGTGCCCTACTACAGACAGATCCTCCCCATTTTCAATATCTTCAAGAACATGAATATAAACTGTGGGGATGGCATTGAATACAGCCAGCGTAAAAGAGAGAACATTGGTGATTTGATCCAGGAGACTCTGGGGATGTTTGAGCGTTATGGAGGGAAGGACGCCTTCATAAACATCAAATACATGGTGCCCACCTACCAGTCCTGCATCATCAGCTGAGGGAGCTGTCCGATCGATGAAGCACAGACGTTATACTTTTTATATTGGATTGAATAAATAATGAAATGTTGCTTTTTAAGAACTGAGAACTTAATTATTTTGTAAAATTATTATGCAAGAGCATTCATAAGATGTCTGTAACTGTCACCATGAAGCCATTTCAGTATACAAAGACATCCACGGATCACATTACATGTCACTTGTTTAAAGAATTTCTGTTCCATTCATTATTTATTAATTTAATAACAGCTTCATTTAGCCGTCTGAAAGCCTTCTCCTTACACTGATTCAGTTCCTGCAGCCATCTGAAGTCAGTAGGACAGATACTGAGTGGTTTGTTACATTAGGCTTAAACACTAAACAAGGTTAAAGTTCTGACTTTGAGCTGTAAACTGGTTGAACAGAGAAGGGTAGTAGCCCTTTTTATACATTAATTTCAGTCACACTAGCAGCCTGGCTCTAGGCTTGGTTGGTTCACCACTTTGTTCCAAACTGAAATACCTCAACAAATATTTGGAAGATTTCTGTGAAATTTAGTAAAGATGTTCATGCTCCCCACAGTGATCCCCTGAAATTTTCTCTGTTGGCCTCATCATAAATATTATATAAATATCCTCATAACTTTTACTTTATTATCATTGAGGCACTAATGGCTAGTAAATGACTTTTTTTCTCTTCTTTTATTCATGGTCACTCACTTTCCTTCTCAGTTCCTTCCCACAGTATCCCTCTGCATCCTGGGTCTTCCTCCTTCTGATTCGCCTGTAAAGACTGAAAGAAGAGGTAAAATTTACTGAGTACTTGTACAACACTGCAGATGTAGCAGATTAAGGTAAGCATAGTTTATGATTTCATCAAATCATTCCTGTTTATTTTTTTGTTCCACTAGGGCTGCATCTCCTATCTGTGTGTCATTTGGGGTTTGTGTGTGTGTATGTGTTCAGCATAGCTACACAGGTGTGTGTGCACTTGTGTACGTGGGTCAAAACTTTTTCCAGTGACAGACAGGGAAGCCAAGCAGGCACACGCAAACACCATCAGCTGGTGTTTTTGTTACTTTGTAAAGACCTGAGACCCAGTGCTGCCTCATGCCTCTTAATTGAAAACGCCGAGAACACAATGCAAAACATCAGAGGTGTAACCCAGCTGGCTACACAGACACTAAAGCAACTTGCCAGCAACTCCTCAACAAATGCATCCCCAAGCAGAAGCACAGCTTCTAGTTTGTTGTTCGGTCTGACATTCTGAAAATATAAACAAAATGTGAGGATTAAATTAAGACTTTTAAAGGTTCTCTGTGATCTGAAGCAAACCGGATAGTGCTTGGAAACCAACAAAAGGAAAACATCCCAAACAAAAACAAATATGACAAATTGTCAGTTGATGCATGCAACATGCAGCTCCAGATAATCTCTTGAGATCTTGGTTTCCCCATGATGGATAAAGCATTCATTTGGTCTTGGCAGATTAGAAAAACAGACCTGAGTCAAGCACTTAATGGGACAGCTAGCCAAGATACAGCCCTTTAAATGAGCTAAAAACCAAGCAGCTAATAACAGAACACACTGATACAGTAGGCAGTCCCTCCAGGGTTCGTGCAATTCACTGCAATGATTATCAGTTTAAGTCTTGATACAGGATCAGTATTATGACGTGTTTAGTTTTTGCTTTTCACGGATACAATATTTAACAGACTAAATATTACATGTTAATTCAGACCAACCAGATGAAATTGTAAAATGTCTTTACAATAAACATTCACAACAGTATCAAATAATTACAAACTAGTTCTGTACTTGGATATCAGCTCTCACTGAATCTCAATTCCGGTCCAAATCAAACTGGGATTTGTTGCTGTATAAATCATAATGTTAGCTTCCCCACATAACAGTTTAGTCTTGTTCCAAGAGAAGAGCTTCAGGGTCAGTACAGAGAGTTGGAATTGTTTCAGCAACTAAGTCCAAACCAAGGTTCATGTTTTTGTTACATTGCATACATTTGATCCAGTTTGTTTTGGTTTCACATTTCAATTATATTAGTGCACTAAACAACTGTACATGACATACCTGTGCCCTGTCATCATCACCTATGTAGGCTGCATCTCTCTATACTTGACTTTGATTTGTAGATGGTTTGTAGAGGGGCGTGCGCCTGATGTGGCGTGTTTTCAATTTGGCATTTAGCCTTCTATTTCCATTCTCCAATTCATAGAAAAAAATTATCAGATCAATTTTGTCACCACCATAATATTAATATTATATCTTAAAAAGGAAATTTATCCTTCTCATTGATCGACACACCACTTTTTCTAATGGCATCACAATCATCATCATCGTCGGCTCATATTTCAACTAGAAACATGTTGGAACTTCCTGTAAATGGTCCGAAAGTCTGAACCATCCAAAAAATGTTTCATACTAGAAACGAACTGAACCATAGTTCAGGCATAATGACACAACAACACAACAAAAATGGTGCTATCCAACTAGAACCAAAGTACCAATGCTTGAAATGCTTGTAACCACAGTAATACAAGCATTTCAAAAATCAAAGGTTTTTTTGCACAATTATCCTGTCTAATATGTATAAAACCTTCAAAAACGTACAAGACTTGTATTTCAGAAGTACAGTATTTAGCTTTTTTTTTTCAAATTTCTGCATCCATACAGAGGTCTGGCGGAATTCAGCACCATTGATTTATTTCATACACAAATATGACACATATTGGAAAGAATTTTTTTGGTGATGTCACTTTGTTTTCTAACAAATAGCTGAAAATGCAGATACGGTGCAGTTATAAATCAATAAATAATGCTAATAGAATCTGAATGTGCACTTACAAATGGCTCATTATATTTAATGGATGTAATATTAACATTAAGAGAAATAAGTGCGTTAAGTATGTTTATTTTGGAACCATTTCTGACAGAATTCCATGTGCTAAAAGCCCCCTCTCAGCTGAAGAGAAGCAAATGCTCATAAATACAAAGCACCAAAGTCACAGCTGTGTCCTGCAAAGATTAAGGCAATTTATGGTAAGCTTTGTGAAGTATTCTGTTTTCCTGTGGGCTCATACTGTATCACAAACTTGCCGTTAACAGCCTTTGTAAAAACGCACAGATTTGAGCTTTTATAAATCTTAATCTTCAAAATCTTGTTGGACCAATAAAATTCTATTTCTTGGTATCATATGGTTATCATATGGAGGCACCAGCTATGAAGGTTGGTGTTTCAACTGCTAGTTCCATTCAAAATGACGTGTAGCAGGGATCATTAATACAAATTGCATTCTCTAGTCTTCCTGAATTTTTGAATTTCTTCAGGAGACCATAGAAAAAGAACAACTAGTAATTCATTAGAGAATAAAACAGTGGAAACATAAACCACTTGAGAGTATAACCTACATAAAACCTCCAGGATGCCCTTGTTTGAACTAGGGATGGGCTATTTTTGCAAAGGAAGGTGCCGACACCAGGACTCAGACCCAGGCTCCCAGACCACAGACAATTGTGCTGACCACTCAACCAAAGCTCAGCTCTGTTGGAGCCACAGACCTGCAGCTCGTTATACATTCTTGACACAGAGACAGACAGCAG